>JAKWJD010001760.1:21839370-22519356 GCA_027705065.1 Solanum peruvianum
TTGTGTAATAGTGTTTGATTTTTGGAGATTCTTACAAGTGATTTTTGGTGATTAATCAAGCAAATTTTCGGACTTTATTCTTTCTCATTGAAGTAAGTACATGAATTCTGATTTAACATATTTGAATATTGTGTTTATGCTATGAGTAACTAAACTCCATAACTAGGGTTGTGGGAACCAAAGGCAAATAATGAGATAAACCCTAGCTAAAATAACAATTCTAGAATAGTGTCTTGCATGTATTAATAATTCTTTCGCTTAGAAGTCTTTTTAAAGGATGATCAACGTTAGAACTCGCCTTAATGCCACTTTCCGGACCAAGGAGGTAGATAACAGGAAAAGAATTATTAACATAGATTTAGTGTATACTATCTAATAGGCTAGTATTGATTGGTACGAGGTAATAACTTAGTCAAATATCGAATACGATGCTTAATATGAGGTAAAGATAAGGGTTAGGAAAGCAACACACGTAGCCGGACCAAGGTGCGGAGTGAGATTTTCTAGATGCCGGACCAAGGATTTAGAAATACATAGCTTATCACTTTGCATGCAAGATACTAGGAAAGAATTTTTATAGTTAGAATTATCAAGTTATGAACCTGTGGGGAACACGTAAACCCTAGTTACTTTGATTAATTGATTAAAACCCAAAATTATGTCTCTTTCAAGTTCGTTAGTTATTTTTACTCATTAGGCAATACAAACCCCCCATTTTATGTTTTTACTTTCCAAGAAAGTTATCGATCAAACGATAGTAATACTAGGTTAAAGTTAAGTCTAGACTATTTTCCTCGTGGGAACGATCCCAACCTCACTAGTTGGGTTATTTACTTGACACGACCGCTTTACTTATCATTTGAGAAGTAAGTTTGAGCGTATCAATAGACTCGACCGGGGTAGTGTCAGTGGACGGCTGTGTAGCTATGCGGGCCTGGGCTACCGTATCCGCAAGATCATCAGCAAGTGGGGGCAGCTCTGGACGAGGCCCTCTGCGTGGATCCAACTCATTAGCCTCGTATCTGATGAGGCCGACGTCAACAGTGCCCTGCGGGGTCTTCAGCTGATCTACGTGCCATATGGGCACACCTGCAGACCTGCAAAGGGCAAAGATCTACACGGGAAGGGGTAGATAGTAGTGACCTTTATTCCCTCACGTGCATGACTGCCTGGGAAGCCATGCGCAGTCCACCTCGAATTTGGCTATCACATCGCTCCATTAACACTGCTCGATCCCAGTAACGATGTTATCAGCAGCTGTGGGGGGAAGGCAGTGACGGACGAGCAGCCACAAGAACTTTGCTATGAACGTGAGGTTGGCCTTCTTGATGGCCCCCTTCAACTTAGTGACCCAATCGGCACCCTCTCCATCTACTGACAGGTGCAGGGCCATCCACCTCTTGGTGGTCTCTCTCATGCTGGCTCGCGCAAGAACTGTCCATCCTTTACTATCTGCCAGCGGTAGTCAACTCGGCAGTGACGGGGTCCGAGTAGCATCGGCACTCTCGCCGTGTAGAAAACCGCGGATGGCTGGCAGGGAATGTGCAACCTGCCAGCCCGGATTCGAACCTGCCTCTCTCTTCCCTGTTTACGGAGCTGCGCCCGCCTATCGATGGGGCTGGATAGTCTACTACGTAGGATGCTAACTCCGCGGACCATCCGCTCTCGCCGCTCCGCCGTATAGTCCGCATGTGCATTCCACGCAACGTATGTGCAATGGTGGACATCTGGCATACGTTGGGAGATGGCCCTGTAAGTACCCGCCGAATAGGATACTCTTACAGCTGTGTTTCATGAACTGATGGCTGTAGGCGTATCCCGCCTCAAGTCGTGGAGTTGTCATTACTCCTGTTAATTACGCATGACTTGGCGTGCTTAAAGCTAAGTGTGGAGGTATTACACACCCACCTACATTCAGGCTTTCTCATCTGGGCTGATGGCTCGACCGTGGCTGGTGGCTGGTGGGATGAGGGTGTAGAGAATAGTTTGCAACCTCACCAGACGAGCCTTCGACGCTGCAGTACTGAGGTGGGTGCGGGAACCTCAGCAGAGCCTGAAGCTTCCTGGACCATGATACTCCTAAGGACCAGACGCTCCTTCCTCGTTTGTGGCTGACCCAGAGGGTGTCCGGTCATGTGCGCTCCTCATCAGACTGGGAGGCAGTGACTACGCCGACGCCACCGTCTTGGTGTGGCTCTGGGAGCACTTAACACGGGAAGGTGCGGAAGTGCCTCGGGGCACATACTCAGGGTTCCGCTCATCATCATAGCCAATGATCAAGCGTGCAGACGGGGCAACAGTCTTTGATCGCCCGCGTGCGTAGGTTCGGTCTTGCTTGGGTGCCATAGTAGGTAGTACCTGCAAAGGATCACTATTAGTATGAGTAGTGGCAAACAAGACAAGCGAAACCATACGAAATAAAACAGTGAAAATAATATGTAATTGTTGTATAAACAGTGACACACGACGGGCCAAGTGACGGCTCGTCGTGACGATGACGATCCGTCGTGAGGTCCGTCGTGTTGTACTTGGACTCTGTATAAATAGAGAACCCTGAAAGAGAGTCTCTGACTAGCATGACGGTGTGTGTAGGACGGACCGTCACAGTTACGACGGTCTGTTGTAGATGTCCGTCGTAGGACACTTAGGAAAAAATATGGAGACCCTAAGAAGAGGGGTCTCTGACCGTTATGACGGTCAACAAGACGGACCGTCGTGGGTACGACGGTCCGTCACATTTGTCGTTGAAGCCGGTTGAGGACTTGGAAAAAAAATGAAAGATCCTTAGAAACGGGTCCTCTGACAACCAGAACGGTTGTGCAGGAGGGACCGTTGTGAAGACAACGGTCCGTCACATGTGTCCGTTGGGGAACACTTGGGAAAAAATGAGAGACCCTTAAAAACAGGGTCTCTGTCTAGCATGACGGTTGTGCAGGACGAACCGTTGCAAGGACGACGATCCGTCACATGTGTCCAGTAGGACAGGGGTGCTAGGGCTTGTGCAACGGACCCTACGACGGTCCGTCGTGGCTACGACGGTCCGTCATCAGGGTCTCGTTCTGAATGACAGTGACAGAACTAAAGGTACCCTAAGCAACCCCGATGAACCCACACAAACCTTTTAGTGTTTTGGACCTACATGTGTTTACCCCAACTACCTAGGAAACTAGCAATGCCGAAGCACCTATGTCTAGGGTGGTAAACATGGTAATTTCGAGCATTTGTAACCTAGGTCAGGCAGAATCGTATAAAGTAAACAAAATACTATGAGGAACTAAGCTTAATACTAACTAGTAACAAAAATGCAAGATAATTAGTATAAATTAGAGACACATACCTTAGAAATGGAGAAAAACAGATGCAAAAGTACTCGGTGGCAAGGTAGACACTCACAGCAGAAGTTTCCACTAGTAGATAACACTTAGGGCTTTGGAGAATTGTGAGAGGGCAATGATGGTGGGAGGGAATGGGGAAGTTGAAAAGAGAGAGTAATGGGAGAAATAAAGAGTAATGGGTTGAAATATGAGGGTGTGGGGAGTTTATAAAAACGGTCTGATTTTGGAAAAAGGGGTCCAGCCGGGTCGGGTCGGGTATACCTCATTAATCACGCGATGGTTCCCGACAATGGTCCGTCGCAGTTGTGACGACCCGTCGTTGGTTCCGTCGTGCGTGCCCTAGTTTCAAAACAACAGAAAAAAGGTACCTGGTACGACAGATGAATAGACGGTCCGTCACAGGCGCAACGGTCCGTCGATGTGTCCGTCAGTGACTGCTGCAGAGTAATTTTCTGCAGAATTTCCTGGTGATGTGCCTGCAAATTTAAAACCCATTAAGAGAAAAATGCTACCATTACTAAAAAGACGTTAAGTATTGGGTTGCCTCCCAACAAGCGCCTGATTTAATGTCGCGGCACGACTGGGGACACTCGATTACTCAGACTTCATCAAGATGGTATGCGTCTATCACTTCATTTGCCGATTCAGCATGCCCGAAATAGATTTTTATGCGCTGTCCATTTACCTTGAACCGCACACCCTCCTTAGTTTCAACCTCAACTGCTCCATGAGGGAATAGTTGGGTAACCAAGTAAGGACCGGTCCATTTGGACTTGAGCTTGCCCGGAAACAAGCGCAACCTGGAATTGAATAAAAGCACCAAATCCCCGACCATAAATTCTCACTTTTCAATTTTGTTGTCATGGTACTTCTTCATATTTTCTTTGTATAGTGCTGAGCTCATAGGCTTTTAGGCAAAATTCATCGAGTTCATTCAACCCATTTAACCGTTGCTCTGCAGCTTCGCTCCAATCCATTTTTAACTTCTTCTTAGCCCACATGTCTTTATGCTCTAACTCAACCGGAAGATGACAAGCTTTCCCATATACAAGTTGGTATGGAGACATACCTATGGGAGTCTTATATGCTGTCCGGTAGGCCCAAAGAGCATCATCAAGCCTCCTTGACCAATCCGTTCTACTAGCATTCACTGTTTTTTGACAATATCTGTTTTATATCCCGATTCGACACTTCAACTTGCCCACTAGTTTGAGGGTGGTAAGGAGTGGCCACATTATGGCGAACCCCGTATTTCTCCAATAACCCCTTGAACAATCTGTTGCAGAAGTGGGAGCCCCCATAACTAATAATGACCCTTGGGGTGCCAAAACGAGAAAATATATTATTTTTCAAGAATGCAGTGACACTTTTCCCTTCACTGTTTGCGAGGGCTATGGCTTCAACCCATTTAGATACATAATCGACTGCTACTAGAATGTACTTCATTCCATGAGAACTCACGAAAGGGCCCATAAAGTCAATACCCCAAACATCAAATAACTCAATCACAAGAATGGGGTTTAGAGGGAGCTCTTGCTTTCTTGAAATACCACCATCTCGTTGACATTTGTCACATGCTTTAGCAAACCTATGAGCATCTTGATGAAGAGTTGGCCATAGTAACCACATTGTAATATCTTATGAGCGGTTTGGATACCACTATGATGTCCGCCAACAGGTGGAAGAATGCATGCCTCCACCAAACTCAACATTTCACATTCTGGCACACAACGCCGAATAAGCCCGTCGGCACAACTCCTATACAAGTATGGTTCATCCCAAAAGAACTTCTTCACATATGACATGACTTTTTCCTTCGATGAAAGGACAAGTCTGATGGAACAATATCACTAGCCAGATAGTTCGCAAAATCTGCGAACCATGGATCAAGTCTTGTGAAGCAGCCAATATATGTTCATCGGGGAAAGTATCATCAATGTCAGTCTTATCCCTAACTCTCTCATAGCTTCAACTCTAGACGAGACAAGTGATCAGCAATTTGATTTTCAGTTCCTTTTCTATCCAGCACTTCAAAGTCAAATTCGTGCAGCAGTAATACCCAACGAATCAGCCTAGGTTTCGCATCCTTCTTCGCCATTAAATATCTCAATGTTGAATGGTCAGTATGCACTATAACTCTAGTACCTAGCAAATAGGAGCGAAATTTCTCAAAAGCAAAGACTACTGCAAGGAGTTCTTGCTCAGTCACTGTGTAGTTCTTCTGAGCTTCATTTAGGGCTTTACTAGCATAGTAAATAGGGTGCAGGATTTTGTTTCTTCTCTGTCCCAATACTACACCAAGAGCCACCCCACTAGCATCGCATATTACCTCAAATGGACTGTTCCAATCCGGAGAAATAATGATAGGCGCAGACACTAACTTTTCTTTTAGCTCACCGAATGCTTTAAGACAGGATTCATCAAAACAAAATTTACATTCTTTCTCCAGAAATTAGCACAATGGGTGTGCAATCTTTGAAAAGTCTTTGATGAATCTCCGGTAAAAACCTGCATGCCCAAGAAAGCTTCTCACACCTTTCACAGAGATCGGCGGGGGAAGTCTCTATTACCTCGACTTTAGCTCGATCAACCTCTATGCCCTTTTCTGAAATGCGATGACCCAACACAATACCCTCTTTCACCATGAAATGACACTTTTCCCAGTTTAGTACCAAATGCAGTCTTCACATCTCTTAAGAACCTCAGATAAATTGGTCAAACACTGCTCGAATGAATCACCAACCACAGAAAAATCATCCATTAAAACTTCTATAGTATCCTACACCATGTCAGAAAATATTGACATTATACATCTCTGAAAGGTTGCGGGTGCATTGCACAACCCAAACGACATTCTTCTGAACGCAAAGGTCCCATATGGACAAGTGAAAGTGGTTTTCTCTTGATCTTCTGGTGCAATAGAAATCTGATTATACCCCGAATACCCATCAAGAAAACAATACCACCCTTTTCCGGCAAGTCTATCCAACATCTGATCCATGAAGGGCATAGGAAAATGGTCTTTTTCAGTCCATGAGTTCAGTTTACGGAATCCATACACACTTTCCATCCAGTAACCGATCTCATTGGAACAAGTTCATTCTTTTCATTGGGGACCACAGTCATTCCCCCTTTCTTAGGTACACACTGAACCGGGCATACCCAACTACTATCGGCGATTGGATAGATTACTCCAGCATCCAACTACTTGATGATTTCCTTCTTTACAACCTCTTGCATAGGATGATTCAAGCGTCTCTAGTGCTCAATACTCGGCTTATGATCAGGCATGAGTTGGATTTTATAAGAGCAAATACCATGAGGGATCCCAATAATGTCCGCAATGGTCCACCCAATAGCTCTTTTGAACCTTTTTAGTACCTTCACCAAACTCTGAACCTGTTGTTCATCCAGGTCTGATGCAATGATTACCAGCAAAGTGTCACCATTTCCTAAGAATTCATACCTAAGATGAGGTGGGAGAGCTTTTAGTTCTAATTTTGGAGCTCCTCTATAGATGGTTTAGCGGGTGGGGACTCGCGATTCTTCATATCAAGCTCAATTTTTCTGGTTTAAACCGAACATCACCTCGGTCAAGAGCAGCGACTAATGACTCATACTCTTCAATGCAATCGCTATCAAAGTTCATTATCACTGCCGCTAATGCTTCGACACCTAGACGTTCTTCTATTGTGTCTCAAATGTCTCACCCATGTTGTAGGATATAGCAGATGCCGATTGGAGCTCACCACTCTGCCTCATGGACCTACAAATATTAAAGGTCACTTCCTCATTGTTCAACCGAAATTTCATCTGCCCTTTTCCATGTCTACTAAGGCTCTTCCCGTAGCTAGGAATGGCCTCCCAAGGATAATGCACTTCAAAATCAACCTCACAATCAAGAATAACAAAATCAGCCAGAAAGATGAATGACTCCACTTTTACTAGCACATCATGAAGTATCCCTATGGGTCGTTTTACTGTTCGATCAGCAATTAGTAGCCGCATCACAGTGGGCTTTGGGTCACCCAAACCGAAATTCTTATAAATCGAGAGGGGCATGAGATTTATGCTTGCCCCCAGATCACATAATGCTTTCGCAAAATGTAATAGCCCGATTGTACAAGGAATAGTGAACGCACCCGGATCTTCTTTCTTTTGGACCAGAGATCTTGTAGCAATAGAACTACAATGTTGCATTCTATCATCATCCTCAAAAGTAACCGATCTTTTCTTTGTGACCAGATCTTTCATAAACTTGGCGTAACGGGCATTTGTTCTAAAGCTTCTACCAAAGGGACATTGATAGAAAGTTGCTTCAACATTGTTATAAAACGCCGATATTTGCCATCCTCGGTCTTTTTCACTAACTAATCTTTGAGGAAATGGGGTGGTGGCCTGGCATAGGAGTTACCTTTTTAGGCACTTCAGCATCTTTTGCAATGTTATCCTCTAAATCAGCATCACATTTACCACTTTATCAGTATCTTTTGTCACCTTATTCTCGTTAGATGGCATAGGTGGTTCAATGGTTTGCTTGCCACCGTGAGTAGTAATTGCCATACAATGTCCATCATTTTTTGGATTTTGGACAGTGTTGCTAGGAAGAGTGCCCGGTGGCCGGTGTGTTTCACAGTTGCAGATAATTGGGCCAATGGTAACTCAAGTTGCTTAATCGTATTGCATGTGTATCAACTTTTTGCCCAATACCCGCTAAATCATTCCTCAACTCTTTATTGTGCAATATCACTAGCATCGAACCTCCTCATCATTTTATGCAACATATCCTCAACTTGCGACATACTACCTCCACCATCCCTAGGAGTAACTTCATGATTTTTAGGAGGAACATAGGTTCCATTCCTGTCGTTTCTATTACCATAGTTATCCCTGTTGAAGTTGTTGTCGCGATTGTAGTTTCCATCTCGGACATAATGACCCTCACGATTGTATTTACCATAGTTCCGACCTTTGTTCCCTTGACCTTGGCGCCAATTCTCCTGATTAGAGCCTTGGGCACTTGGTCGGAAACCCCCCATCTGTTCATTTACTGCATAGGAATCCTCCTCATAATAACACTCATCGTTTGGAGGTGGTGGTTTAGCCAAGTAGTTGACTGCATTTATCTTTTCTGCACCCCAGTGACATGTTTTAGTACTAACCCAAGCTCAGTTCTCATCTGAGCCATTTCTTCACGAATATCATCTGTGGCTGGGTTATGAGTGGACTGCACTGCAAAGGTGTTTCTCCCTGTATCGGACTTCCTAATACTCCAAGATTTGTTATTTCGAGAGATTTTCTCTAGTTTTTCTGCAATCTCAGCATAAGGGCATTCTCCATAAGATCCACCTGCTATAGTGTCAAACACCACTTTATTGTTATCATCCTGTCCCCGTTAGAAGTATTCCTTCAGTGACTCATCATCTATATGGTGATTTGGAACACTTCTCAAGAATGAGGTGAATCTATCCCAAGAACTACTAACTGACTCTCCTGGTAGTGCCACAAAGTTGTTCACCCTGTCTTTGTGGTTTAATTTCTTGGAGACCGGATAGTTGCGTGCTAAGAAGACATCCCTTAGTTGGTTCCAAGTGAAGATGGAGTTGTATGGGAGCTCAGTGAACCACATAGCAGCCTCTCCCGTCAGTGAGAGAGGAAACACTCTGAGACCTTTACATCTAGATCCAAATCAGGCCTCCCCACACAACTTTTACACACTGCCCTTACCTTAGCTATATGGGCATGTGGATCCTCAGAAGGTAGCCCTGAAAAAAAACTCTGGCAGTGAGCATTTGCATCAGGCTACTAGTTACCACAAAAGTGTGGCTTGTGGGTAGAGGGGGCAAGACAAGTGGCCCATCCGAGTCTGCTATGTTATCATACCATCTGTAGTATGCTGGGGCTGGGAACGGGATTTTGTCCCCTCTGTTGATGTTCACCGGAGCGTCGGGTAACAGCGGACCATGAACATCCACTGGATCTGGGATGTTCTGGTTTGGATCTCATCATTTATTCCCAAGTTTCGATTCATATTGCGCAGTGTACGCTCTAGCTCGTGATCGTAGGGAAACAAGGGTTCTCTTCCTCTCCGTGTATTTGGCTTACAAGGAGGATAGTTCTGAAAGGAAATCAAAAACAATAAACAAAGTAAAATCAAGAAAATATCAACTAAACTATAGTAATAATTTCAAGTTAATCTAAAAGCTAAAATCCCCGGCAGCGGCGTCAACATTTGATACGCTCAAACTTACTTCTCAAATGAGAAGTAAAGCGGTCGTGTCAAGTAAATAAGCCAACTAGTGAGGTTGGGATCGTTTACACGAGGAAAATAGTCTAGACTTAACCTTAACCTATTATTACTATCATTTGGTCAATAACTTCCTTGGAAAGTAAGAATATAAAAAGGGGGGTTCTATCTCTAATAAGTGAAAATAAACAACGAACTTGAAAGAGACACTTAACAGCTTTTAATGTTGGGTTTTAATCAATTAATCAAAGTAACTAGGGTTTACGTGTCCCCACAGGTTCATAAATTGATAACTCTAACTATAACAATTCTTTCTAGTATCTTGCATGCAAAGTGATAAGTTATGTATTTCTAAATCCTTGGTCCGGCATCTAGAAAATCTCACTCCGCACCTTGGTCCGGCTAGTGTGTGCTATCCTAACCCTTATTACTACCTCATATTAAGCATCGTATTCTATATTTGACTAAGTTATTACCTCGTACCAATCAATACTAGCCTATAGATAGTATACACTAAATCTATGTTAATAATTCTTTTCCTATTATTACCTCCTTGGTCTGGCAAGTAGCATTAAGGCGAGTTCTAACGTTGCCATCCGTTAAAAAGACTTCTAAACGAAAGAATTATTAATACATGCAAGACACTATTCTAGAATTGTTCTTTTAATTAGGGTTTATCTCATTATTTGCCTATGGTTCCCACAACCCTAGTTATGGAGTTAGTTACTCATAGCCATAAACACAATATTCAAATATATTAAATAAGAATTCATGTACTTACTTCAATGAGAAAGAATAAAGTCCGAAAGTTTTTGATTAATCACCAAAAATCACTTGTAAGAATCTCCAAATCAAACACTAATTCACAGAGTCTAATAATATGATGTCTAATCTAGCAGAGTCTAACCTCAAAAACGAGGTTTTCGAACTATTTATAAAAAATAAAAACCTAATTAACAAGGATTCTAATTGCTGGAAATCTGCCAAAACGCGCTGGGTCGACAGACCTCGCGACAGATCGTCGTGGTCAAGACGGACCGTCATGGACTCCGTCGTCCCATACTTAGCAATTCATCTGCTGTCTCTCTTCATTCCCCTCGACGGCAAGTATGACGGACCGTCATAGGCACAACGGTCCGTCGAGGGTCTTCGTTTCAAAACACTTCAACTCTTGGAATTCGGGTACTGGGATCACTTCTCTGAACTTCATGACGAACCTGCAGGATGGACCTTTATAGACACGACGGACCGTCACAAGCTTCGTAATCCCACACTTTGTCAGACTTCCCCATCTTCCTTCAGCAGCTTCTCTACGCTGCCACCTACAGACCGTCACAAGCACGACGCACCGTCATAAGCTCTGTAGGTGGTCTCTTCTGCATTGCTTTTCTCTTCGCTCAAACTCCGCATTTCAACTTTGGACAGATTTCCTGCAAACAACAGAGAAACTCATATAAAAACTAGCACAAAAAGACTTTTGGACACACTAAACGTAAGGAAAAAGTATTAATTATACCGTGAAAACCACGGTATATCACCTATATGACCAAAAGTCCTTTCTAATTAACTTCGTCTCAAAGAGCATTTATACACATTTCGTATATGTGAAGGTTTTTCCATTCAATCTTATCTTGATGCATACAATTAAATTATAATAGATTTGGAAAATTTAGAATTTAAAATTGAGGATGAGAACATGGTTGTGTTGTTAATTTTCTCTCTGCCATCTACCTATAAGCACTTCAAGGAGTTTATGTTATATGGTAATAGTTTAACTTTGTCCTATGAATGTTAAATCAAACTTGTTGTCCAAAGAAAAATTTATCTTGACATTTATTATGAGTATGAAGGTGAGGACTTGTTCGTTAGAGGTAGATCACAAGATAAAGGAAGTACATCTGAAAGAAGTTTTGATCTACATCCAAAGGGCATAATTTCAGCAAGACATGTTGCTATTGCAAGAAACCAGGGCATGATATTTCTAACTGCTTTAAACTAAAAAATAAAAAGGAGAGGGAAGAAAATAACAAAAAGATGCAGAAAGTTGTTGAATCCAGAGTTATTGAAAGAGATTCTGAAGGTGATGGTTTGTTGATTGTCTATGATGATAAAAGAAACTCGTCTGAATTGAATTTTGATGCTAGATATACATATCATATGTGTCCTCATAAGGATTGGTTTGTAACATATGATAAAGTTGGAATGTGGTGTTGCTCTAATGGGAAATGATTCCCAATGCAAAGTTGTTGGAATCGATACTGTACAAATTAAAACTTATGATGGTGTATCAGGACCTTGACCAACGTTCGTCATATTCCTGACCTAAAACACAACTTGATTTCTCTAGGTAGTCTTGAATCTCTTGGATTTAAATATTCAGCTGAAGTGGAGTTTTCAAGGTTTCAAAAGGTGCTCTGATTTTGATGAAAAGAATAAGACGTGGGACTCTTTATTACTTGCAGGGTTCAATTGTGACTGGGTCTATAGCAGTTTCCACTTCATCTTCTGATGACGATCTCACATGTTTATGGCATATGCGTCTAGGTCATATGAGTGATAAATGTATGACTATTCTTAGTAGAATAGGTCTTCTCGGTAATCAAGGTATAGGAAAATTGGGTTTCTATAAACATTGCATATTTTGGAAACAAAAGAGAGTGAATTTTTTAGCAGCTACACATCGTACACTTGGTATTCTTGATTATATTTATTTATATTCATGGGATCCTTCAAAGTGTCCATCTATTGGAGGAAAACTCTACATGATGCCCATTACTGATGATTTTTCTTGCAAAGTTTTGGTTTATTTCTTGAGAAATAAAAATGAAGCTTTTCTTAAGTTCAAGAACTTCAAGGATCTTTTTGAGAACCAAACTGGAAGGAAGAAAAAATAAACTCCTCACTGATAATGGTTTGGAGTTTTACGAGTCAAATTTCAATGAGTTCTAAACAAGTCATTGTATTGCTAGACACAAGACTCTTGTTGGGAATTGGAGTTGCAGAACGTATTAATAGGACTCTTCTTCATAGAGCTCGTTGTGTTCTCTCAAATGCAGAATTGTAGCATCGTCGTGATTTTTGGACTGAGGCCATTTCTACAACTTGTTATCTAGTCAACCTATCTCCACACTCATTCATTAACTTCAAAATTCCAGAAGAAGTTTGGTCAGGTAATCCTATGAATTTCTCAAATTTAAAAGTATTTTGATGCCCTGCTTTTGCCCATGTTTATGATGGAATATTAGCTCCCAAGGATGTTAAATGCTTATTTCTTGACTATTCTTTTGATTCAAAAGGGTATCGTTTGTGGTGCCCGAATATGAGAAAAATCATTTTGAGTAGAGACATTAATTTTAATGAAAATACATTGTTTTGTTATGAAAAAGAGCATTTTGTATTTTATTCTTATCAACAAGGTATCAGTGAGAAAATACATTGTTTTGTTATGAAAAAGAGCATTTTGTATTTTATTCTTATCAACAAGGTATCAGTGAGAAGGTGGAGTTAGAAATGAGAACCAAATTTCATAAGATTGACCATATCTCTTCTACTGTTACACAGTAAAAAGTGATGCTCATGTTGATGAGCAAGTTTCCAGTACCACCGGTCCCGCTGAACCAAATTCTGTTGATGATTCTAATATTTTTCATAACAAACCAATAACAGTTATTACAAAACCCATCAGATATTGTGATAATGATGGTCTGATTGCCTATGCACTAACATTTGCACAAGAGATTTATGAAGGAGTTAAACCTTCTTCATATTTGGAGGCAATCACTAGTTCTAATCCATCTCAATGGCTCATAGCAATGCAAGAAGAAATTGAAAGTTTGCATAAGAATAGGACATGGGATTTATGCGAGATTCCTAAACATTGTGCACAAGGCTGCAAATGGATCTACAAGCGAAAAGATGGAATTCCTAGGATTTGCTCAAAAGGAAGGTATTGATTTTAATGAAAGTTTCTCTCTAGTAGTTATTCATTCTTCCATCAGAGTACTTCTTGTCTTTGTCGCACTATTTGATTTGGAATTAGAGCAATTAGATATTAAAACTGCATTTCTACGTGGAAAAGAGGAAGAATTTTTTATGAATTAACCCAAGGGTTTTGTTTTTCATGGCAATGAATAATGTGTTTGTCATTTGAAAAGTTCCGTTTATGTAATTAAAAAAGCACGTAGGCAATTGTACAAGTGATTTGATATTTTTATTGTTAGTCAAGGCTACACCAGAAGTCAATATGATAATTGTGTGTACTTTTGATTCTTCAAATGGTTCATTTATTTACTTGATATTATATATGGATGACATGTTGATTGCTTCAAAAGAAATGTTTTTAATCAACAATTTAAAGTCTCAACTTAGTAATGAGTTTGAGATGAAGAACCTTGGTGCAACAAAGAAGATTCTAGGAATGGAGATTCATAGAGAACGACAAGCTGGAAAGTTATACTTGTCTAAGAAAAAAAAACACTGAGAAGATTCTTGAAAAGTTCAACATGAGTAAGAGCTAGCTTATCTCAATCCCTCTAGCAACTCACTCCAAGAAATCTTCTGAATTTTGTCCAAAAACACATGAAAAAATTGAAATGATGTCTAACATTCCATACTCTAGTGCAGTCGATAGTCTTATGTATGTCATGTTTTGCACTAGACCCGATCTTCCATATGCAGTTAGTATGGTGAGTTGGTATATGCATAATCCTGGTATAATTTGGATGTGGTGAAATGGATTTTTGGATACTTGAAAGGTACAGCTAATCATGGCTTAGTTTTTGACAGGAACAAGATGATATCTAATGATGTTGTTGGGTTTTTTGATTTTGACTACGGTGATGTCTTGATAGGAGTGGATATCTGTCCGGATATATTTTCACTTTATGTTGGGGATCTATCAGTTGGAAAGCATCTTTTCAATCCATTGCTGCTCTATCCACTATAGAAGGGGCATATGTTGAAGCTATTGAAGGTGTGAAGGAGGCTACATGGTTGCGTGGTCTTATTCTTGAGCTTGGTGTTCCACAAGATACTACAGTGGTGTTTTCAGATAGTCAGAGAGCAATACATCTAACGAAAAATGATGCATATCATTCCAAGACTAAGCGTATTAGTTTAAATATCATTATATCATACACACAATGACTCACGGAGAGATTGTATTCAAGAAAGTTCATATTACAGAAATATTGCATATATGCTTTCTAAGCCACTTCCCATTGCTAAGTTCAAAGATTTTTTTAATTTACCTGGTATTTACAAAACTTTCTTTCCCTTCGAGGCTTTTATGGTAATGACGAGCATCTACTAAATTTGAGCCAAGGTGGAGATTGTTAGAGCTAGCTCAAATTCTTTTTCCCTTTGATTTTGTCTACTCAAGTCAGCATGTTTAAGCTTGTTTTGATACTTTCGCAATTTGAGGAAAGTTGAACATATCATGGGATTATGGTGCAATAAAGGGGCACCAGTTTTCACCGGAAGTGGAGCCTATTTTTCTGGACATTTTCTATTTCTTTGTGCCAGATAGTGAAGCCTATTTTCTGGGAATTTTCTATTTTTTGTGTCAAGACAACAAAAGAATTGAGTTGTATTTTTCTTTTTCTTCATTCTTGAATTCTGAGAAGTTGGAATGGTACTCTACCTTAAACATAGTGAATTTGCTCGTCTCTACCCGTGGTTTTTTTCCGATTTGGGTGTTCACGTTACATTGTGTGTCATTATAGATTTCTTTCTTGATTTTTGACATTTTTCTTGTGTTTTATACATGATATTTCCTAAGATAGGAAGAGTACATTAGGCAATGTGTTCAGCTTGGATCAAGAGCAATAACATGTAGTTCGAAGAAATAAGTAACGACAACATTGTCATCTTCAGATGCATAGTATATCGCAACAACTACTTTATCTTGTCAATTCATTTGGCTTAGGAGAATTTTGGTTGATCTAAACCAGAAGCAAGAGAAAGCAGTGGAAATTTATTGCGAAAACAAATCCACAGTTTCAATGGCTAAGAATCTTGAATTTCATGATTGACATTCACTTTCATTTTACTCGTGAGCTGGTGGAAAAATAAGAGATCATATTGAAGTTTTTCAACACTTATGAACAAGTAACATATATATATTCACAAAGGCACTGCCATATCAGAAACATGTCTATTTTAGATCATTATTGCTTGGTGTTAGAGATTTTGAATCAAAGGGGAATGAGATAAATGATTCAAACAAAAGAAGAGAAATGTTACTTCATTTTAATAGCATTATACTACACTTTGACTTAGTCTAGGATAGTTGTTATTTGTTCCTTAAGTTTCTCTATTTAGTTGAAAGCAATACTGAGTTAGAGCCTTATTAATTCTGCATATTAGTTGAATTGTAAGACTATTTTAAAGGCATCATTGATGCTAAAGATAAGATGAAATAGAAGCTTACAACATATAGTTCAAGAACACTTCTTGCTAGTTATATTTTCCTTTCTAATTTTTTGATTCTTGAGTGAGCTTGAGATTTGTGTTCTCCAACATTTTGCTTATTCATTCACGAACTATTCTGACTCAATAATACTATAAGAAGGTACTAAAGAATTATTTTTACTCCCCCCCCCCTCCAATTCTAATCTCACCCGTAAAAAATAAAAGATATCCTCGTGTTCATAATTGAATTTTTTAGAAGTTCATTAGTTATCTATGGTGACTTTAAATATTATGCCAATAGGTTAATTATTAATCTATTTGTACTTGTAGTTTCCTCCTACAATTTTTATCACTTACATATGATAAATATTGCTTTAAAATATTAATACTAATTATCATGTGTTACACGTGCAACACACATGTTCAAAAACTTGCAGAGAAGTAAAATAACACAATAATTTAACGGGGGACACTTAGGCTCATCGCCTTACACACGAGTATCCTCAACTTTTTCCTCAACATCAGCCATCACTTTAGGAGTATCAACCCCATTTTCTTCACAAACATTCTCATCGTCCTCCTTGGACAATTCTTGAGCAATCACAATGCAGATGGTTGCACTAGGTTCCAACTCATCATCAACTTTTTAGCTAGTAATTTCTTTTGGCGTCACCTTGGCACCTTCAAGCACTCTTCCACTAGTTGTGACTATTGACACACAATGATTATAATTCTTTGGGTCTGGGAAAGTGTCTATAATCATTTAAAATTTATTGAATATAAATTTATAAAATGATTCGGATTATATTAAGTTCGTGAATATATTAATCCAAATAAATATTCTGAATTAATATAATTGAGTTAAATATTTAAGTCCAACAAATATGGACTTAATTAAAGTCCAAGTTAATTGATTTGGGCTAAAATGGATGAGCCCAACTTGTTAAGCCCAATGTCATTTCATTTTAGAGGCCCATTATATTGGTGTCACGTTACAAATGATGTGGCATGCCAAGTCAAATAAGAAACCAATAGAATCATGACATGTCAAAGATGACAAGCCCCCGCTCCATAAAGTCCATATGTCATGTCACTTAAATTTGATTGACCGAGGGGAATCATGTTCCAATGCAACTCCTCTACTCTAAAACTATAAATAGGGGTCCTCATAATTCAGAAAAGGGACAGAAAATTCTAAACTATAATCTAGGGAAAAATCGTGGTAGAAACTCCATTTAATTTTCTATAAAGCTACAAGTTTAAGAATTTTAAAGCATTAAAGTTCAAGAACGATCAAGATCAAGACTATCGAACTCAAGAATAAGCTAGAAGACATTGAATTCAAGTAAAATTCAAGATTAAGCTAAAGTTCAAGTTTAAATACAATATCAAGTTCAAAAAAAATTCAAGATTAAGTTATATAGACCTTTAATTATATTTGGAAAGGCGAATTCAGAGGAATCATAGAGATTGTAACACTCGCACTTGAAATAATAAAACGATTGTTGCCATAATTTTCCGTTCTTGATTATTATTTTATCGACGCGAACTTTATCGTCTACAAATTCTGGCACGCCCAATAGGACAATCTCTAGCTCTCGTCTCAACTTTTCACGAATCAAAAAATATCGAGATGACTTTCATGAATAACAACTCTCGATCAACTCCCTCTAAGACCACTAGCTCTTAGTTCTCTACTGAAGTTGAAGGCATCCTTGGTGTTAAGTTTGGAAGTTTCAGAGTTGTTACGAGAAGCAAGGCTGCTACACTAGGAAAACAAACACTTCAAGTGTTGTCTGCATCAAATCCTGTGTTTGGGTCTTTGACTCCAAAAGGAGCAAGTTCCTCCACAAATGCTCTAGAAGGAGGAAGCAGTGTTGCTCAAAATACCAAGAAGACATTGTCTCTACTTGAGCAATCTGGTTCCAAGAACTCTACCACAAGAAAGAACTATGTTTCAACTAATGAATCATCTCTGCATACATCGCGTAACATAAGTATGCTGAAAT
This sequence comes from Solanum peruvianum, assembly GCA_027705065.1. Lineage (NCBI taxonomy): Eukaryota > Viridiplantae > Streptophyta > Magnoliopsida > Solanales > Solanaceae > Solanum > Solanum peruvianum. The sequence goes on from JAKWJD010001760.1 coordinate 21,857,373, forward strand.
TTAACTTACGCGACAATCCTATCTATACTCCTTCATCTCCAATGATCATACAAATAATGGTGGCTATTGCTTTCTCTCCTGAAGGGCAACTTGCAAATCTGGCGAAGTTGATTGAAGGATTGATAAAGAATATACAACACCAAGAGTCACGAATTGATAAGTTGATGGATACGGTGGAAGGACTTTTAGATAGAGAAGCGATCCATGCGAAGATCCTGCGAAGAAACCCCTGCTTGTTAGAGAAATGTCAGTTTCTTTTGAAGAAATGATCTCACTCGATCGCTTGAAGTAGTTTATTAAAGTCACTATCAAAAATAATTATGAAGTCTCCACCAAGTCTTCTCATATGTATGCTAAGTCATACACTGTCAGGGTTGATGAATTTAAAATGTCTGCTAGTTATCAACCTCCCAAATTTCCACAATTTGAGGGACAAGGAAATCCAAAACAACATGTAGCACACTTCGTGGAGACATGTAACAATGCTGGAACCTATGGAGACCATCTTTTCAAACAGTTTGTCCGCTCTCTAAAAGGAAATGCCTTTGATTGGTACACAAATCTCTAACCTAATTCTATTGATAGTTGGGAGCAACTAGAGCACGAGTTTCTCAATTGCTTCTATAGTATAAGGCATACAGTGAGCATGGTAGAACTCAAGAATACTCTCCAGAGGAAGGATGAACTGATTATAGATTTCATAAATCGATGGAAGAATGCGAGCCTAAATTGCAAGGACAAGCTTAGTGAAGCTTCTACAATTGAAATGTGTATTCAAGGAAGGCACTGGGAGCTTCTTTAAATATTGAAAGGAATAAAACCAAAATCTTTGAAGATCTAGCTACTCGCACTCATGATATGGAGTTGAGCATGTCCTCTGTTGGAAAAGAGATAACTATTATCCATGATCCTCACAAAGGAAGAGACAAGCAGGAACCCGGATATGGGGAAAATGCGTGCCCAAAAGTGACAACAAAGAATCTATGAATGTTAATATGTCGCCACCGAAGTTCACAACGAATGAACATATAAAGCAAAATTGAGAACGACTTTCCAAGCACGTTCAAATCCAAAGTCGACACTAATGGAGATGCAAGGAAAAAAGTATCTCTTCCTGGATTCTAACATTTCTGAAGCTTTTTATGAATTGCTCGAGTTAAAGTTCGTTGACTTGCCAGATATGAAGCGACCCGATGAAGCTGGAAAAGCTGATGACCCAAACAACTGCAAGTATCATACACTTATGAGTCATCCTCTAGAAAAATTATTATGTCTTCAAGGATAGAGTGATGCAATTGGTTAACGAAAAGAAAATTGTCCTTGATAACGACAAGGCTAGTTCTAACAAGTTATCAACCACATTCGGCTCACTCGATCCAGTCCAAATATATATCTCTAAAAATCATGAAGAATAGTCAATGAAGTCGCAAGTTGATATAGATTGTGATGAAGGTTGGGTTCTTTTAACTAGGCGAAGACGTAACAAGTCAAGCTTCCGAAAAGAATCATCCAAGCAACCGACTAGATGAAAAATGGTGAAGAAACTGGAGAAGCAAAAATCAACTAAGTGCCCCAAAAGGGCAAAGGTAGAAGGGCATCACTACAAAAAATCTTGACGTCCTATGACTCAAGAGGAATTCTTACAAAGATCGTTCACCTAAAGTCTACTCAAGATAATGTCGAGTCATCATGTTTCAATGTTGATAAACATGAAACAATGAAGGATACTTCTACTGGAAAACAAGGAACATCAAGTGAATCCTCACCATAAGTGTCTCCTAGTGATCAAGAAAAAGCAACAAGGGAAATCTCATGATGATGTCTCTCTGATCTTCTGGAAAACCTATTGAACCTTCTTCCCAAAAATCAAATGCATATGATACTAAAATCACATTTATAGATATGATATTGTAGTTGGTGAAAGACTACACAATCGTTTTTTGTATTCGGTGGGAGATGTGATAGAAAACAAGATAAATAGAATCTTAATAGATTGAAGATCTGGAGTCAATATTTTGCGTATCCACACATTGAAGGAACTTGGCATCACGACTGGGGAACTTAGTGAAACTCGCCTATTGATACTAGAATTAAATCAAGGGGGCAGAGGTCCATAGACTCTATTAAATTAGAGATGCACATGGAAGATTTGCGATCAAGCGGATGGATGCATGTGATCGACAAAAAGTCATCATATAATATATTACTTGGCAGGCCTTGGGTACATGAGAATAGAATTGTCTCATATTCTTACTATCAATGTTCGAAAATATCTTGAAGGTAGACCAGAAAGGAAGATAGTTGCAGATGATAATTTTTTCACCGAGTTGAGACACACTTTGCCGATGTGAAATTCTATTTGAGAAGTTATGTTGTTAAAGGGGACAAATCTAATGATGTTAAACCAATCATGTACTATAGGATCATAAGCAAAAGAATTGGTGTGGTTGTCAAAAAGGTAAAATTTGATGCTAAAGAACTTTGTCCCATTCTTAATGAAGGGAAGGTCATGTCTATAAAGAAGAAGCTGACTTTTAGACTTTGCTATGTTCCAAAAGTAAAGAAATAAGATGTTAAATCATCTAACCTTCAATAAATGCTTTGAAAGGTCTAATTCTGCCTGTCATACAAATTGATGCAATAAACTTGTCTTCAAAGTTGCCAGAAAGGTCAATCACTCAAAAACAAGTGTGAGATGTGGTGCTCCCTGTAGAACACACAAAAGAAGATTTGGATCTCAATTCTTACAATTTATTTGCGAAGGCAGGATACAACCCTAATGAGCCTTCAATGTTAGGGAAACTTCCAACAGAAGATACAACCACGAAAGCATGTGAAGGCCTAGGCTATATCCAACCGCCGCCAATTCGCATTTCCATAAGAAGGGCCAGCAATAACTATATAAATTTTGAAGATGAGGTTACTACTCCCAATAAAAAGCCTTCCATGTTTGATCGACTTGGGGAAGCGACAGCAAGAAGATCTTTGTTTGAGAGGTTAGGACCATTGAAGAAGAATTACCAAAATATGAGAAGTTATTTAAAAGTTACAACGCCTACTTCACATTTGAATCAAAAGGATTTCAAAAGTTTTATTCCTTCTAGAATGAGGAGACGAGTGGAATTTGTGGTTTAGTGTAAGGAGTAACTCAAGGCAAAGGCTCAAACTACGGTTTACACCAAAGAGCGTGAGGAAGATGAGGAAAGTGCAGGTTCCTCAAATTATGTTACAAACCAAAATGAGTATGATTATTTATTTGCCTCAAATGAAGATTAATGAAGAGGTAGAACATATTGTCTCGTGTTGTCATATATATGTCAATGACAATGATCCTTTGGAAGAGGAAGATGCTTGAGATGCTCCATTGGAAGTTGAAGAAGGAGTAAAGATCACAATAGATCCTGTCCAAGAAGTTAACCTTGGCACTGATGAAGACCCAAGGCCAACTTACTTGAGTGCATTTCAAGAAGTTGATGTAGAAATTGCTTATTTGAATATATTCATATAATATAGAGATGTCTTGTATTAGAGTTATAAAGAAATGCCTGGATTGAATCCTAAAGTAGTGGTCCATCAGTTGGCAGTCAAAAATGGTTCTTGTCCTGTAAAGAAAGCTCTAAGACGTCTTAGGCCAGACTTGGTTTTGTTGATAGAATGTAAAGTTAACAAACTTACTGAGGAAGGATTTATTCGTGAGGTCAAATATCCTACATGGATTTCAAATATTGTTCATGTAAGGAAGAAGAATGGTCAAATTTGAGTTTGTGTTGACTTTAGATATATATCTCAATAACGCATGCCCTAACAATGAGTTTCCTCTTACCATTCCAGAGTTGATGATTGATGCCGCCACTGGTTATGAGGCGATATAGTTCATGGACGGTTCTTCTGGCTATATTAACTCCATCTGGCACCAAATGATGAAGAATTCGCCGTATTTTGCACACCGAAGGGTATTTATTGCTACAGAGTGATGTCATTTCGTTTAAAAATGTTGGTGTCACATATCAAAGGTCAATGCAAAACAAATTTGATAATTTGCTCCATTAAAATGTTGAATTCTATGTTTGATGACTCGGTGGTAAAGTCGAGAAAGAGGGCTGATAATTTGAAAGACATAAGGATCGTGTTTGAGTTGTTCCGAAGATATCAATTGAGGATGAATCCATTGAAATTTTCCTTCGGAGTTAATTCTGGAAAGTTCCTTGGTTTTATTGTGAGACATCAAGGAATTGAAATTGATCAAGGCAAAGTTGATGCAGTATCAAAGATGTCTGAGCCTCGAAATATTCATGAGATAAAAAGTCTCCAAGGAAAGTAAGCCTACTAGAGTAGATTTATCTCAAATCTAGCGGAGATATGTCAACCATTTGGTCACCGCATGAAGAAAGATTCTCCTTTTAATTGGTACAAAACATGTAGCGATGCCTCTAAAAGTATCAAATCGTATCTAGCAAAACCTACGATTTTGGCAGCCCCAATACTTGAAAAACCATTAATACTCTACATTGCAGCACAAGAAAGGTCTGTAGGAGCCCTGTTATCTCAAGAGAATAGTAAAGGCAAAGAAAACACTCTTTATTACTTAATTAGAACGATGATGTCGAATGAGCTAAATTATTCGCTAATTGAAATGTTTTGCTTGGCACTTGTCTTCTCAATTCAAAAGATGAAGCATTATGTTCAAGTTCATGTTGTCCGCCTTATTTCTAGAGCAAATCTCATTAAGTTTTTATGTCAAAAACTGTCCTTAGTGACCGACTAGCAAGATGGTTCCTTCAATTCCAACAATTTGAGATTGTGTACGTCTCTCAAAAATCTGTGTAGGGACAAGAATTAGCGGATTTCTTGGCAGACCATCTCATACCTGATGATTGGGAGTTAACTGATGAGCTTCCTGATGAAGATGTGATGTCCATTGAAATTCAACCTTCTTGGAAAATGTACTTTGATAGTGCTGCACATCGTGGTGGAGTTGGCGGTGGCATAGTGTTCATAACTCCGTAAGAAGAGATTCTACCATTATCCTTTACTTTGAAGCAATATTGCTCTAATAATGTTATTGAATACCAAGATTTGATACTTGGACTTGAGATGGATGTCGAAATGAAGCAATTACACTTACAAGTCTTTGGTGACTCTTAGTTGGTGATCAACCAACTCGTGGGAAGTTATGAGGTGAAGAAACCTGAATTGAGTCATTATCATGATTATGCTCAAAAGTTTATAGGATGGCTTGGATATGTAACCCTTCATCATGTGTGTAGAACGGAAAATAAAAGAGTTGATGCACTGGCTGCCCTAGCTTCAAGCTAACCCTTCCTCATCAAACACAAGTTACTATTTGTCAAAAATGGATATTACCACTGCCAAATGAGGAAGAATATGTAGAAAATTAGTTGGAGCATCTCGTTGTTGTTTTTAAAGACACAAAGGAAGATTGGAGACAACCCATTATTGATTATATGTGTTATGGGATACTTCCAGAAAATCCAAAGAGAAGGACTGACATTCGTCGTCGTGCACCTCGTTTCATTTACTACAAGGACATATTATATAGAAGATCATTTGAGGGTGTGATATTACGATGTTTGGGAGAGGAAGAAACAATTCAAGCTATGCAAGAATCAAACTCAGGAGTGTGTGGATCATATTAATTCGGACCAAAATTCAACTTTCACATCAAGAGGATGAAATATTATTTGCCAACCATGGTGAAGGATTGCTTAAATTATGCTTGGAGGTGTGATGTTTGTCAATCTCATGCGAATTTCATATATCATCCGCCCGAAGTATTGCACCCAAGTATTGTATCTTGGTCGTTTGACGCTTGGGGATTGGATGTTGTGGGACCACTACCAAAATCTTCTGGTCAACACTTGTACATCTTGGTTGCAACTGATTACTTCTCATAATGTGCTAAAGTAGTCGCTCTTAATGAAGTGAAGAAAGAGAATGTTGCAAATTTTATCCGAGTGAATATTATATATCGCTTTGGCATCCTGCGCTATATAATAATAGACAATGGCAAGCCATTTGATAACAAGTTAATGAATAAAATATGTGACCTCTTTGGCTTCAAGAAGTGTAAATCTTCTATGTATCATGATACCGCCAATGGTCTTGTTGAAGCATTAATAAGGCTCTATGTAACCTTCTCAATAAAGTTGTCTCCAAGTCCAAACGGGATTAACATGAAAGAATGGAAGAAGCTTTGTGGGCATATAGGACAACATATCACAGTCCAACTCAAGAAACACCATGTTTACTTACTTTTGGAGTTGAAGCAATCCTACCACTCGAGCGTCAAATATCTTCCTTACGACTTGCTATGCAAGAAGGGCTCCTAAAGAAGAAAATGTTTAAATGTATCTTGCCGAGTTAGAAGCACTTGATGAAAAGAGGCTCGAAGCCTGAATGTTATCAAGCTCGACTATCTCGCGCTTTCAAGGTTTGCTAAAGGTGATTCCAAGTTGGAGACCAAGTTCTCGCGGTAACAAGACCTATTATTACTTTGGACAAGTCGGGGGAAAGTTTACCACAAAGTGGGATGGACTCTATGTTGTCCAAGAAGAATATTCACATTGTGCTTACAAGCTGGTCGATGCAGATAGCGTAAGTATCGGTCCTATTAATGAAAAATTCATAAAGAGGTACTACCCTTGAGTAAGAGTTTCTCCTTAAGTTACAAGCCTAAACTGCATGTCACTCCTGGCCCGCAAGAGTATAAACTATGTAAGGCACACAAAAAATCACTCAATCCCATAGAACTAAACTGTGACTTCATCCTCTTCATTGAGGTACATAGGCGCTTAGAACCATATTCTAAGTTCAGTTGCATGAGTGTCAAAAAATCAAATGTTCCCACTTGATCTGTCACATGATAATCAAAGCGATTTATATTTTATATTATATTTTGTCTCATCAAACTTTAGACTTGTACGAAGTATAAATGGGTCAATGAAGGGGACAGACCCCTATAAAATATGGGTCTCTTAACAGTACGCTTGAAGTCTTTAAATTAGGTCAATTATGCAAATTGGAGCCTTTAAATTCTTCAGGTTTATTAGTTAAAGTATTAGAATTCTCTAAGTATACAAGTTGAAGTATTCAAATCCTTTAAGTATGAAAATAAGACTTTAAGTATGTAAGTTGAAGTCTCCAAATCCTCCAAATGTGCATGTCATTGAATTTCATGCCTTATGGTGGGCGAGGTTTGTCCCTTTGCACCTTAATCTAGCCATATTGTTGATTTATCCTTCAACGAATCTTTAAATTTATATGCGTTTAGATGGACAAACTTTTCCCTTTGCTCTTTAAGATAGACTTTCCACGGATTTATCCTTAAAAGGATCTTTAATTTTTCATGCCTTAAGGTGGAAAAGATTTGTCCCTTTGCACCTTAAACTGGACATTTCATGGGTTTACACTTAAAAGGATCTTGAAATTTTCATGCCTTAAGGCGGCCAAGATTTGTCCCTTTGCACCTTAAGCTTACCTTTTCACGAGTTCATACTTAAAAAGATCTTTAAATTATCATGCCTTAAGGTGGACAAGATTTGTCCCTTTGCACCTTAAGATGGCTTTTTCACGGGTTTATACTTAAAAGAATCTTTAAATTTTCATGCCTTAAGATGGACAATATTTGTCCCTTTGCATCTTAAGCTAGCCTTGTGGCGGATTTATCCTTCAACGAATCTTAAAATTTCTATGCCTTAAGGTGGACAAACTTGTCCTTTTGCACCTTAAGCTAGACTTTCCACGGATTTATCCTTAAAAGGATCTTTAAATTTCCATGTCTTAAGGTGGACAAGATTTGTCCCTTTGCACCTTAAGCTGGCCTTTTCAAAAGTTTGTACGCAAAAGAATCTTGACATTTCCAAGCCTTAAGGTGGACAATATTTGTCCCTTTGCATCTTAAATTGGTCTTTTCACGGGTTTATCTTGCCTCAAGTTGGTTAAGTATTCAAGACCTTCTAACACCTAGAGAGTATTACTTTTTTTAAAATCGGGAACGTTACACGATATTCTAGTAAAACCTCAAGTTGGTTAAGCATTCGGGACCTTGTAATACCTTGAGAGTGTTTTTTTTCAAGGAGGGAACATTAAACGATATTCTAGTAAAGCCTCAAGTTGGTTAAACATTTGGGACCTTGTAACACCTTGAGAGTATTATTTTTTTCAAGGCAGGAACATTACACGGTATTCTAGTAAAGCCTCAAGTTTGTTAGGCATTCGGGACCTTATAACACCTTGAGAGTAGTTTTTTTTCAAGGCGGGAACATTACATGATATTCTAGTAAAGCCTCAAGTTTGTTAAGCATTCGGGATCTTGTAATACCTTGAGAGTATTTTTTTTAAGAGGAAACGTTATACGGTATTCTAGTAAAGCCTCAAGTTGGTTAGGCATTGGGACCTAGTAACACCTTGAGAGTATTATTTTTTTTCAAGGCGGAAACGTCTTTTAGTTTAAAGTAGTGAAAATCCTATCTTAGGAAAAAAATAAGAAAAAGTAAAATGTGGGCTCTTTAAATAACTCTCTCCGTTCAAAAGACCGTCCGAAGTATATGCCTATGTTGGAAGTTATGGCAGTATATGTATATATATTCTTCTACTATTGATTGGAATCTTCCAAGTAATCGGTGAAGTGTTAAACAAATAAATTACATAATCTATTTTATTTGACTCAAGATGAATTTGGTAATCGGTTAATGCTTCAAGCCTATTCTCTAAAAGATAAAAATATATCGACACGACTTGAAGCAAGGGGGCATTTGTAATCATTTGAAATATAAATTTATAACATGATTCAGATTATATCAAATCCATAAATGTATATATACAAATAATATTATGGACTTAAATATATAAGTCCAATAAATATGAACTTAGTTAAAGTCTAAATTAATTGGTTTGGGCTACAATGGATGAGCCCAATTTGTTAAGCCCAATTTCATCTCATTCTAGAGGCCATTTTGGCGCCACGTGGGCAAATCATGTGGTATGTCAAGTCAAATAAGAAATCAATAGAATCATGATATGTGTCAAAGATGTTAAGCCCGCTCCACAAAGCCCATATGTCATGTCACTTAAATCTAATTGGCCGAAAGGAATCATGTTCCAATTGCAACTCCCCTATTCTAAAACAATAAATAGGGTTCCTCATAATTCAGAAAAGGGACAGAAAAATTTAAACAAGAAGCTAGAGAAAATTTGTGGTACAAACGTGATTTAATTCTCTATAAAGCTGACCATCGAATTGAAGAAAAAGCTAGAAGCTATTTAATTCAAATAAAAGTCAAGATCTAGATAAAGTTCAACTTTAAGTCCAAGATCATGCTCAATAGCCCTTGAATTATATTTGAAATGATGAATTCAAGTGATCATAGAGATTGTAATACTCGCACTTGAAATAATAATACAATTGTTACTATAATTTCCGTTCATCATTATTTTTTCGCCGCAAAATTTATTGTCTACAGTGTCACTTGGGAGTGTGCCTTTTTTTCTTGTTCTTGGATTTATTTGAGTCGATAAATGATTCATTATTTCTACCTAATATGCATGTTACTTGTCGTTTTGGAATATAATTTTTTTTAACTTATTGGTGGGTTATGGTAGGTCCCATCATAGCTAAGTTTTTGGGTGTATGACAGATTTGTAACCAAGGGTACTTTACTTTAATGAGTTTCCTCACTTCTTCTTGCAGTTGCATCACCATTTTATTCTATATGGTGACTCTTCCATGATTCAAATTGTTCCTCCGTTTCCATAGTGTCGACCTAATGATTGATGTCATTGCTCTCTACACCATGCACCTTCAACTTGGCATTTTAATTGTGCTTCCACCGGGTTATTATGAATTGTTATAAATACATGTCGTTCGTGTTTATACCTTTAACAATATGAGTAACTGCCTCCAAAATCTGTTGGCTCTGGCCTCTGGGAGCTGTTAGAAAAACATGTGCCATAATTTTATCTTTCTTCTCCAAACAATATTTATACAACTTATTTTGGAACTTTAGAGTTTGTTTCCGAAATTTGATTAAAGTTTTACAGATGAAGAAGCGAATTATGACAAGTTTTTATCTCTCGCTTAATAATACATTTATCTCCTTTTATTCTTGATTTTTATTTCTCCGTAAAAATTCTTTTTTTACCCGTTAAAAGACATTTTCATTCTGAATGATCTAAAAGAATAATATTTAAAAAAAATACCGTAAATATTAGCCACAAGAATTTGCGGCAATTTCATTCTCCGCTTCAAAAAACTAGATGAATAACTATAAACAAACTACATATAAATTTCATTAAATACGTTTGATGTCTCGTATTTAATTTAGTTTTAAGGCATAATTGGGGTCAATCACCTCTATTTTCTGGTGATCTTTCATTTCTACCCCTAAATTTGGTGGTGTTAATTCTTACCCTTTCAATTTTTTAAAGTAAAAAAGAATGGACAAAAATGCTCCTAACATCTAACTCTAAGTTACAATTTTTTTTTCACATGCATAAGTTTTTTTTTCATAATATTGTACCACTAATGTAGTATGTTTTGAGGGCATACTTTTTTATTTTCTTTTAAAAAAAATGATCTATAGATATACTCTATCATCCCTCGATAACTATCAAAATACAAATCTCTAAAACAAATAACGAATATAGGCTCCAGAAAACTGTTAAATCCATTCCATTTTTGGTCAACTTTAGCTATTCAATTGGTACAAGCAATTGTTAAAAAGGAATAGTAATTGGAGTTGAAAAGAAAAGATTTGGTAGTTGGCAAATTGGTAAGATTTGCAACCATTTTTGACTTTGCTATGTTTACATATGTCATTAGTGACATAGGTATGGTTTTATCCTTCTAAAAATAGAGCATTCTTGCTCATTTGTAGAACACACCAAGTTAGAGAGAAAAACCATTTTGAGAGCAAAGTGAGGTATTCCATAGACTATATAAGAAAATAGTCTGTGAAGAAAAATAGAGTGTGAGCGATATTTTAGTAAGACGGAAACCAAAAGAGTGTTGTTCCTTTTGAGTGTGTAGTAGTCACTTTGAGTGTTGTATTTGTGACTACACAGTGTAAAAATTCCTTACTATAGTAATATCAATTGCTCCTCTTGGCCCATGGTTTTTTCCCTTATTCAGAAGGGTTTCCACGTAAAATTCTTGGTGTCGTTATTTTCCCATTTTATTTCCATTACATTTACCATATATACTTTTGTGCTTGTCCGCGTTTTCCCAACAAACTGGTATCAGAGCCAAGGTTTTATCTGAGTATGCTCTGTGGTTGCAGCACAGTCTGAACTTCCACATCAGAAAAGATTTACTTTGATTTGCGAAAACTATATTTTTAGGGAAAACAATGGAAGCCAACACAAGTAGAATGGTTACTTTGAATGGTGTTAATTATGCCATTTGGATGGGAAAAATGGAAGATCTGCTTTATGTCAAGAATTTTTATAAACCAGTATTTACCACTGTAAAGCCTGATAATATAATAGATGAAGAGTGGAATCTGTTGCATAGACAGGTTTGTGGATTCATTAGGCAATGGGTCGACGATAATGTGTTGAATCATATTTCTGGGGAAACACATGCTCGAACCCTATGGGAGCATCTTGAAAGTTTGTATGCTAGAAAGACTGGCAACAAAAAAATGTTCTTAATAAAGCAGATGTTGAGTTTGAAGTATCATGATGGTTCTCCAATGACAGACCATCTGAATAATTTTCAGGGGATTATGAACCAATTATCTGCTATGGGCATCAAATTTGATGAAGAAATTCAAGGCTTGCTTCTACTTGGTTCCCTACCAGATTCTTGGGAAACATTTAGAACGTCATTGTCAAATTCTGCTCCGGATGGTGTGATCTCTATGGATTCCGCCAAGAGTAGTGTCTTGAACGAAGAGATGAGAAGAAAAATTCAAGGTTCCTCTTCGTCGGATGTCCTGATAACTGGCCCCAGGGGGAGAAATAAAACTCGTGGTTCTCAGCATAGGAGCAAATACAAAGGCATACTTAAGGATATTGAGTGTTATCATTGTGGCATGAAAGGGCACACAAAGAAGTTCGGCAGGAAGTTGAAGAGGGAGAACAAAAACAAAGAGGAAACTAAAGAAGATCGCAATGAAAATTGCTTAGCCACCGTCACCACCGAAGATCTTGTTACCATTCTTGATGCAAACATGATAAATATTGCTTGTGATGAGTCAAGCTGGGTCGTGGACACTGGTGCCGCATCTCATGTGACATCAAGGAAGGACTTTTTCTCTTTCTACACTCCTGGTGATTTTGGAACCTTGAGTATGGGTAATGAGACTGTTTCTAGGGTGGTTGGTATTGGTACAATTTGTTTGGAAACTAGTATTGGAACTAAACTAGTTTTGAACAATGTGCAATATGCTCCTGATGTTCGTCTGCACCTAATTTCTGTTGGTGTTTTAGATGATGAAGGATATGTTAGTACCAACGGTGATGGAAAATGGAAGCTCATTAAGGGTTCCTTGGTTGTGGCTCGTGGTAACAAACATCGTGGTCTATACTGGACTACGTCCTCTGCTTGTGTTGATATGGTGAATGCAGTTGAGAGCGATAACTCTTCAACATTATGGCACAAGAGGCTTAGCCACATTAGCGAGAAAGGACTTAATGTTCTAGCCAAGAAGAAATTATTGTCAAATTTCCAAAGTGCTAAATTAGAAAACTGTGAGCACTGCTTGGCTGGTAAACAAAATAGAGTTTCCTTTAAGTCCTACCCTCCTTCGAGAAAGACAGAGTTGCTTGAGTTAGTGTACTCTGATTTATGTGGTCCAATGAAGACAAAGACATTGGGTAGTGCACTTTACTTTGCCACTTTCATTGATGATTGCTCGAGAAAACATTGGGTCTATGTCTTGAAGACTAAAGACCAAGTGTTAGGTGTCTTTAAGCAGTTTCAGGCTTCAGTTGAAAGAGAAACTGGAAAGAAATTGAAATGTATTCGTACTGATAATGGTGGTGAATATTGTGGACCATTTGACGAATATTTCAAGCATCAAGGTATTAGACACCAGAAGATTCCTCCCAAGACTCCTCAGCTTAATGGTTTAGCTGAGAGGATGAACAGGACCTTGATGGAAAGAGTTAGATGTTTGCTTTCTGAAGCAAAGTTGCCAAACTCATTTTGGGGTGAGGCTTTATTGACCGTTGCACATGTTATTAATCTATCTCCTGCTGTTGCTGTGCAAAGTGATGTACCAAATAGTGTTTGGTATGGAAAGGATGTTTCCTATGACCATTTGAGAGTATTTGGTTGCAAAGCTTTTGTACATGTGCCGAAAGATGAGAGGTCAAAGTTAGATGCCAAGACAAGGCAATGCATCTTCATTGGATATGGCCTAGATAAATATGGTTACAGGCTATATGATCCAATTGAAAAGAAACTTGTGAGAAGCCGTGATATTATTTTCATGGAGAATCAAACAATTGAAGATATTGACAAAGCGGAGAAGGTAGAATCTTCAAGTTTTGATGGTATAGTTCATCATGATGAAGTTCCTCACACAAGTGTGCATGATGTTGTTGGGTTTGATAATCATGGTAATGCCCAGAATCATGTATCGAATCAACATGTTGATGTTGATAATAACAATGATATTGTTATTGATGATCCTGTTTCTCATGAAGTTGTGGACGAATCAAATATTCTGCTTCGGAGGTCCACAAGACAGCGGTTTCCATCCTCCCGTTATTCACCCAATGAGTATGTGTTACTCACTGACGGGGGAGAACCTGAATGTTATGAGGAGTCCATGGAAGATGAGCACAAGATTCAATGGATTGAATCCATGCAAGACGAGATGAAGTCTTTGCATGAGAACCACACTTATGAGTTAGTAAAATTGCCCAAGGGCATGAGAGCTTTGAAGAACAAGTGGGTGTTCAAAGTTAAAGTTGAAGAACACAACTTGAAGCCCAGGTACAAAGCTAGATTGGTTGTTAAGGGATTCGGTCAAAGGAAAGGTATTGACTTTGACGAAATATTTTCTCCTGTTGTAAAAATGTCCTCGATTTGCACAGTTCTAGGTTTGGCTGCTAGTCTTTATTTAGAGATTGAGCAGATGGATGTGAAGACGGCTTTCCTTCACGGTGACCTAGAAGAAGATATTTATATGGAACAACCTGAGGGCTTCAAAGTAGATGGTAAAGAAAGTTTTGTATGCAAACTCAAAAAGAGTCTCTATGGCCTCAAACAAGCTCCCAAACAGTGGTACAAAAAGTTTGAATCTGTTATGGGGGAGAAAGGCTATAAGAAGACTTTTTCAGATCATTGCGTATTTATACAAAAATTTTCTGACAATGATTTTATCATCCTTTTGTTGTATGTGGATGATATGTTGATTGTGGGCAAGAATACTTCCAAGATTGACGAGCTAAAGAAAGAGTTGTGTAAGTCTTTTTCTATGAAAGACTTGGGTCATGCCAAGCAAATTTTGGGCATGAGAATTACTCGTCTTAGAGATGAAAGGAAAATTTATTTGTCCCAGAAGGAGTACATTGAACGCGTACTGGAGCGCTTCAATATGAATAATGTGAAGCCTGTGAGTATACCTCTTGCTGGTCATATGAAGTTGAGCAAGAAGATGTGTCCTACAGCTAGGGAGGAAAAAGAGAACATGGCCAAAGTTCCATATTCCTCCGTTGTCAAAAGTCTGATGTATGCAATGGTGTGCACTAGACCTGATATTCCTCACGCAGTTGGTGTTGTCAGTAGATTTCTCGAAAATCCAGGAAAAGAGCATTGGGAAGCTGTGAAATGGATACTCAGGTATCTTAGAGGAAGCTCAGATGAATGCTTGTGTTTTGGAGCATCAAATCCAATCTTGAAAGGCTATACAGATTCTGATATGGCAGGTGACCTTGATAACAGAAAATCCACTACTGGATATTTGTTTACTTTTTCAGGGGGAGCTATATCATGGCAGTCAAAGTTGTAGAAATGTGTTGCACTATCTACAACTGAAGCTGAGTATATTGCGGCTACTGGAGCCGGCAAGGAGATGATATGGCTAAAGCGATTTCTTCAAGAGCTTGGTTTGAATAAGATGGAGTATATTGTCTATTGTGACAGCCAGAGTGCAATAGACTTGAGCAAGAACTCCATGTACCATGCAAGAACAAAACACATTGACGTCAGATATCATTGGATTTGTGAGAAAGTGGAGAATGAATCATTTCACGTCAAAAAGATTCACACAAGTGAAAATCCTGCAGATATGCTGACCAAGATGATACCGAAAGACAAGTTCGAGTTATGCAAAGAACTTGTGGGTATAAGCTCTCTCTAAAGAAGCTGAAGATACCTTCTTCCAGTAAATGGGACTGGAGGGGGAGATTTGTTAAATCCATCCCATTTTTGGTCAACTTTAGCTATTCAATTGGTACAAGCAATTGTTAAAAAGGAATAGTAATTG
This sequence comes from Solanum peruvianum, assembly GCA_027705065.1. Taxonomy (NCBI): domain Eukaryota; kingdom Viridiplantae; phylum Streptophyta; class Magnoliopsida; order Solanales; family Solanaceae; genus Solanum; species Solanum peruvianum. The sequence goes on from JAKWJD010001760.1 coordinate 21,872,831, forward strand.
GAGTTGAAAAGAAAAGATTTGGTAGTTGGCAAATTGGTAAGATTTGCAACCATTTTTGACTTTGCTATGTTTACATATGTCATTAGTGACATAGGTATGGTTTTATCCTTCTATAAACAGAGCATTCTTGCTCATTTGTAGAACACACCAAGTTAGAGAGAAAAACCATTTTAAGAGCAAAGTGAGGTATTCCATAGACTATATAAGAAAATAGTCTGTGAAGAAAAATAGAGTGTGAGCGATATTTTAGTAAGACGGAAACCAAAAGAGTGTTGTTCCTTTTGAGTGTGTAGTAGTCACTTTGAGTGTTGTATTCGTGACTACACAGTGTAAAAATTCCTTACTATAGTAATATCAATTGCTCCTCTTGGCCCGTGGTTTTTTCCTTATTCAGAAGGGTTTCCACGTAAAATTCTTGGTGTCGTTATTTTCCCATTTTATTTCCATTACATTTACCATATATACTTTTGTGCTTGTCCGCGTTTTCCCAACAAAAACAACTTAAATTTATGAACACTAAGATAAATTCTTGAAATATTAGACAACTTAATTATGCGGCATAACTTAGTTCCTACTACGGAACTTAAGCGTGGAGAACCAAAAGTTAAATAAAAAATCTCTAAATTCATATAAAGTGAATTAGGTTTGGATAGTTTGATTTGGTCCACAATTTTTTTATGAAAAGAGGAAGAAAAATAAAATTAATTCAAAAGATGATAATTTTGAGATTCGACTCACCTCCATTTCATCAAGTGCACGTCTAGATAAGAGACATATGTGTTATTTAAAATTTAAAGGTTAAGATTATATTATATTAACAAATATCATAATCATAAATAATTCAACTAATTATAAAAAAGTACTCTCTAAATTCAGTGAATATCATAATATATTTCAAGCAAAATTGATATTAACTAAGATCATTTTAAATTTTTATAATTTGATATCAAGATTATATTATATTGTTAAATATCAAATTTTGTACGGAATATATGGTAAAGCACGGTAACATGCTCATATCATTGCCCACCCGTAGGTAAAATCGAATTCTTACTAGAATCTGTCCAATCAATATATATATATATATAAATGAGGATCATAGAGGAGCTGATGTGGCACCCCTCTATGTCCTCCATTTCAATTTCTTTTTTTCCTCCTTTTTTTTATTTTTTTTTTCATTTCTTTTCATTAAATAATTTGTTTATTAATTAAAAAATCCATTCATATTTATTATTCTAATTATACTTAATAAGTTACAACAAAACCTCCATCTATTTACATTCCCTACTTAAATAATATGTCTTTTCGACTTATTTTTAATTATTCTTATGGTTTACACAAACTATAAATAACAACAATCTATGTTCAATGATCATTCTCATTTTCTCATTCTTTCTTTTTATTAGTATAGTTTTTTCCTCTTTTACATTTTTTTCTTCATCTTTTTCATCAATCATGTACTTAATAAGTTCACCATATGATCTTCATATTGATAAAGATCATAGATATATTCTTCAAGATTCATCAAATTGATGTTTGCATTAGTTTGGTACAAGTTTATGAAAATGAAGAAGGAATCATAATTATTTCAAGATTTCATCAAGAAGATGGTCATATTAGTAAAAAAGTTTGAATGATTTCCAAATATTTTGAAGATTAATTCATACATGTATTGTTTTGATTATATTTTTTAGTTAGATATATAATTTCATGTTACTCAACAAAAATTAAATTATGAAACTCTACTAATTAACACATTAGAAAGCTCAATTAACATTATTTTCTTCATTTTACTTTGCTCTTTTTCTTCTTCTTATTATTGTGTTGTTGTTGTTGTTATTATTATTATTATATTATTATTATTATTATTATTATTATTATTATTATTATTATTAATGAAAAGTTATATAGTTTTATTTTTATGTAATTTTTTCGTCAAGTTCTAATTAATATTTTAATTTTTGTCACAGTTGAAAAATATAATATTGCACATGATATATTTCTTATAGCTATTGCATATTGATGTCCCTAAAAAATATATGATGTAGTTTATCATATTAAAAACTAGTCATAGACTAAACAAAAAATAAATTAATCATTTTTTAGTACTTTTAAAAATTTAATGAATAAATAAATTATTTAATGAAAAGAATGAAGAAAAAATTTCCCCTTAAGTCACATTAATTATATTAAAACTAAAAAGTGTAATTTATTTAACTTCTCTTAATTATTGAAAATGAGAAACATAAAAAAAAAGTGATGTGACATTTATCTTCTCTTTATTGACCTTTTTTCTTATTTAAATTAATTAATTTTTGTAAAAGTAATTTACTTAATTAATTAAAAATAATTTTTATTAATAGAGAAACATTTACAATAAAAACTTTTCACATACTACTTTATTAGGAGTAAATAATAATCATCCATAACTCACATCTAATTTCCAATCCTAATAGATTAATTTTCCACTTTCTTTTCCTTTTTTTTTTATCTTCTTCTGATTATAATTTTAGAATAACAATTTTAAAAAAATATTTTAAGTTATTTTCTCTTTATTATTTACTTACAACCAATATATCTATTTACATATAAAGTTAGAATGTTAGAAATAAATAAGATGATGTGGTACATTTCTATCACCTCCGATCACATTTATCTTTTCTCTAAATTATTTAGAATGCTTTTTATTTTTCTTCACCAGTGTGATATTGTAAAATATATTTTCAAAATTTCCTCTTCAAATAATTACTTAATAGTATTATTTTGCATAATAACATTTTTTTTTATATATGTAACTTTTATTTTTAATTGTAAATTGTTAATTAATAATATTCATGACTTCAAAACCTTTCATGTGGATAACCCCCTAAAGTAATTAATGTGCAAGTTATATAGTTTTTCTTATCTTACTTAGTTGCTACAAGTAACAATTTTAAAGAGATTTTCTATAGAGTTTTTGTATTTTATTAGTATTTTTTTATATATTATAAATTTATAAGTGTTTATTAACAGTTTGGTATATTGCAACATTTGCTTTTTTTTTTCGTTCTGTAATAATAATTATTGTGTTGCTATTTTTTAAAAAATATTGAATGTTTGCTTTTCATATTAGATTCATGTTAAATTACAAAAATTAAGTAGAGTATATTGTTAGTTGAATAATGAAAATATGATACTCCTATTGAATTGCTTATGTAGTGTTGACATGATTTCTCAATATACCGAAGATGATTTTCACCAAAATAAAAGTCAACCTTTTATTATTTTACAAGCAATAGTTTCTAAAAGATGTAATTATTTTAGATAAAATAATATGATAAGCATGACTTGAAATTAGTTGTATATTAAATATTGGTTATCAATTTATTTAGAGTAACTTTTATCTTTATCATTAATATTTTTTTTATGAACACTGTATAATTTAATTCCCTCCTAAAATATAATTTAGAATTTACTACAGCCGCATAAACAAAAAGAAAATTTTCATGAAATTATTTTTTTTTTTACCTGTTTCTAAAGACAATATACCAAATAGATTTTAAACAAAAAAATTTATTCATAAATCTAATAATGTTCGCGCGAAGCGCGGATATGTTAACTAGTAAATTAATAAGAAAGAGAAGGCAAAGAAGAAACTGCAAATGTGTCCGAGTAATTAAAATTCTTCTTCATAATGTATATATATCCCGAGAGGAAAATAATACGGAAATTGCAAAAACTTGTTTTCAAAAGCCATTAATTAGGAGACTTATATTTCAATAAAAATATAAGACGAAATAGATGATATTGATAAATATCAAACTAATTTTTGTAATTCATTTTAACAAATTAAAAATAATTTTCTAAAATTCATTAATTTAATTAAATTTATAACTGTAATATTTATTAATAAAATAAAATATTAATCTTTAAACTTTAAATAAAACAAATGTAGATGCATGTGCACGAAAAGGGGGAGTTGAAATATGCCTTCTGGGGTCCAGCAAAATAACGTAGTGAGAAGAAAAAACTAAGAGAGGTAGCTGATCTCTAATTCCCTTAAATTAATGCATGGTTGTTGTTGCTTAACATAGGATATGCATGCCTATTAATTATTATTATTAAATAATAAAATGAGTTGTCAGTAGTGATGCGCAAAAGAGTAAAATGTAGGTATTAAAAAAAGTCAACTTTATATACCTGGTGGCAAATAATTGGATTTGATAAATTTGGATGCATTGAGTATGAATTAAAAAATAGTGTGGATCATAATCCATCTAAATATATAATGGGCAAATATGAATTTGAGCAAAATAGTTCTAATCTATTTAAAGAAATTTATTTTTCAAAAAATAAATTTATCTCTCCCTACAGGCACCCCCCACTCCTTGAGCGCCCCTTCCCGACCTTCCATCAACCTATTTCTAAAAAAAAAAAATTATATTCGTAAAATATAAAATAATATGTTTATTGAAAAAAAAAATTATCCCCTTTTCTGGGGCACCCCCCCCCCCCCCGACCTCACCCTTAAAAAACTTTTGATAAAATAAAAGAAAAATCGTTTATTGAAAAAAAAAAAAAATTCCCCGCTCTCGGAGCACCCCCGGCAACCCCTCCACCAACCTATTCCTAAAATATTTTGTTTTTCAATAATAAATTTTTTTATCCTCCCCCGAACCCCCCCCCCCCCCAAAAAAAAAAACAAATTTTTGTTTTTCAAAATTAAAAGATTTCATTTAAAAAAAAAAAACTAAAAAAATACCCCCTTCCACGAGCAAATCCCCCTCCCCCCCCCCACCCAACCTATTGAATTGCTTATGTAGTGTTGACATGATTTCTCAATATACCGAAGATGATTTTCACCAAAATAAAAGTCAACCTTTTATTATTTTACAAGCAATAGTTTCTAAAAGATGTAATTATTTTAGATAAAATAATATGATAAGCATGACTTGAAATTAGTTGTATATTTTCACTCTAGGAATTTCATTCACACACACACACACACACACACACATATATATATATATATATATATATGATATGTTTTCTAATTTATTAAATTATTGGTTATCAATTTATTTAGAGTAACTTTTATCATTAATATTTTTTTTATGAACACTGTATAATTTAATTCCCTCCTAAAATATAATTTAGAATTTACTACAGCCGCATAAACAAAAAGAAAATTTTCATGAAATTATTTTTTTTTCTTTACCTGTTTCTAAAGACAATATACCAAATAGATTTTAAACAAAAAAATTTATTCATAAATCTAATAATGTTCGCGCGAAGCGCGGACATGTTAACTAGTAAATTAATAAGAAAGAGAAGGCAAAGAAGAAACTGCAAATGTGTCCGAGTAATTAAAATTCTTCTTCATAATGTATATATATCCCGAGAGGAAAATAAATACGGAAATTGCAAAAACTTGTTTTCAAAAGCCATTAATTAGGAGACTTATATTTCAATAAAAATATAAGACGAAATAGATGATATTGATAAATATCAAACTAATTTTTGTAATTCATTCTTAACAAATTTAAAAAATAATTTTCTAAAATTCATTAATTTAATTAAATTTATAACTGTGATATTTATTAATAAAATAAAATATTAATCTTTAAACTTTAAATAAAACAAATGTAGATGCATGTGCACGAAAAGGGGGAGTTGAAATATGCCTTCTGGGGTCCAGCAAAATAACGTAGTTGAGAAGAAAAAACTAAGAGAGGTAGCTGATCTCTAATTCCCTTAAATTAATGCATGGTTGTTGTTGCTTAACATAGGATATGCATGCCTATTAATTATTATTATTAAATAATAAAATGAGTTGTCAGTAGTGATGCGCAAAAGAGTAAAATGTAGGTATTAAAAAAAAGTCAACTTTATATACCTGGTGGCAAATAATTGGATTTGATTAAATTTGGATGCATTGAGTATGAATTAAAAAATAGTGTGGATCATAATCCATCTAAATATATAATGGGCAAATATGAATTTGAGCAAAATAGTTCTAATCTATTTAAAGAAATTTATTTTTCAAAAAATAAATTTATCTCTCCCTACAGGCACCCCCCACTCCTTGAGCGCCCCTTCCCGGCCTTCCATCAACCTATTTCTAAAAAAAAAAATTATATTCGTAAAATATAAAATAATATGTTTATTGAAAAAAAAAAATTATCCCCTCTTCTGGGGCACCCCCCCCCCCCCCGACCTCACCCTTAAAAAACTTTTGATAAAATAAAAGAAAATCAGTTTATTGAAAAAAAAAAAATTCCCCGCTCTCGGAGCACCCCCGGCAACCCCTCCACCAACCTATTCCTAAAATATTTTGTTTTTCAATAATAAATTTTTTTATCCCCTCCCCCGAACCCCCCCCCCCCAAAAAAAAAATAAAAACCAAATTTTTGTTTTTCAAAAATTAAAAGATTTCATTTAAAAAAAAAAAACTAAAAAAATACCCCCTTCCACGAGCAAATCCCCCTCCCCCCCCCCACCCACCCCCAACTTGCGGCTTCCAAATTTCACCAACCAACTCCAAATTTTTTCTTTTTTTAAAAAAAAAAAAAAGAAAATTTTCATGCTTACCCATTTTGTTTATATTTGTATGAGTTTAAATAGGTTAAAGACCATATTAACCCATTTAAAAAAATGAAAAGAAATATGAGTGATCTATTTAATTTAATATGGGCAAAATTATTCCATTCACTTATATGGGCAGAAATTGTGTATATATATATATATATATATGCATGCAAGTTTAATAACTTTGCATTTGCTCCTCCGATCCTTAGTTAGTTGAAGAAATGGTGCCAGATTTCTTCATCACTTTCACGACCTACTTCAGCTGTGCCATTATCATCGCCTTTGACAAACTTCGTCATATCTGCTCTCATTTTACTAATCTTCAGGTTTTCTTTCTTTCTCCTTCCTAATTAATTTGTTTGTACTACTCTTCATCAACGTACAATAATCTCATTTTATCATCATCAACATCTAAAATGATAAATTATTTGAATCAACCTTTTTTTCAAAAAAGGGGGAGTAATTATTACGATATTTGCAGGGATATTCAGCCATCAGCGAAAATTTCATTATGCGATTGTATAATCGCATTGAGGTAACTTCACTTCTCCTAATCCTCCTTAATTAACCTACCTATTTTATGACCCATAAACTAATTTACTTTATATTATTATTAATTAAATGAAAATCAAAGGGAATGTACACTTTGTTCAATATATGAGTTGTAACATGAAAAGGACATTACAGTTACTAATATGTGATAAATGACAATAATATTAACTAATCCAGTGAGCTGATCAAATTAGAATCTATATATAACTATATAATGTTATATTATCGGGACATTATATTCAAACTATAATTATAAGGACAACAAAAGATTACTAGTCATCGATCTATTAGCTGAAGCTCATCAAAATACTATGTTGACTATGCAACGAATATCTAATATTATTACATATATGGACGTCTGCTAAACTCACTACCTCATCCCGTATCTATACTAGCCATAGTATTTAAATATTTTCAATTCATATTTATGTTCCATAATTTTGGATATGCACAAGTAAATATTTAAGTTGTTTAAAATTTAAACAAGTAAACACATGCCCAATTCTGAATGACGTCCTATATGGCATCCTATGTGTGATATGTCTGGTAGGACACATGCGTCTGTTTTGGAAAACTATATGCACAACTGAAGCATATTAGAATCATATTGCTTACATGAATAATACATAACAAATACATTTATGTTAGAACACATAAAATCTTGCTAGAACACATAATTTTTTTTCTTAAATTTAATTTAGAAATTACTTTTTGAAGCGTGAGTACATATCTTCAAGCGAATCCACAAGTTAGACAGACCTTCAAGAGATTCCACAAGTTAGACAACAATTCTCTGATCTAGTTCAAATCTCTCGATACTTGGGTGGGGAAGTATTGTATAGAAAACTGATTGTCTTTCTAGGTTAGAAGAACTCAAATTTATATAGAATTATTCCCGGTCCAAAAAGGAGAACAATAAGACACTGCTTTCCAAGAATCAGAAAGTAAGTTCTTTGTTCCTTTTCCTAGAAAATAAGATTGTGAGTTCTGGTTAAATATGAACACTCTATGGACCACCAAATTAATCACTGAGGTTTCTTATTATGGAAATAAGTTTAAATAATTAATTTAAACTATTCTTATCATAATAATTACAATTCATTTCACTATACATTCGTAATGGCGCTCCTCTATATATATTTCAGAGTTTTTCATTAAAAACTTATTTAATCTCCATGTTAAAATTTAGATACTAATCAATTAATTAAATTATTCAAAAATTAATTTCAAAGATTAATTTACTTTATAGAACTGCTTAACTTATTTAATGTTTCGGATTCATAAATACACTTGCAAGATTTGACACGATGAAAACTTTCAAACATCTCAAAAAGACATATAATCAATCTCTATATCGAGACATGAATTCCATCAATTAACTTATTATTTCACCAATATATATTATTGTCATCTAATCTACCAGATATATTGACTCCTATCAGAATCTCACATTTTAATAAATCAAAACCATATTTAACATATATAATCATACTAGTTATATCACGATTAAGAATATAAGTACATTTAACAATTTAGAGAATATGCATGTCTATCAATCTAAAACAACTATCTCGACTCAATCTCGTTCAATATATACAAAATGCACTAGAAGAAGAAGTTGAAACTAAACTATTCTCATAATCAATATAAATTATGTATAATTTTGCGCTACAAGAAGATCCAATTTTTATCTTAGATTGTGAAAAAAAATTTTACACTTATAAGAACCAATAATTTAATTATTGTGTATATGCTAAAACTCTATACACTAAACCATCTACTATATAAGTAAAGAGACATCATAAACGAATATATGATCTATTAAAACTTAATATATAATGATTCTATAATAAATATTATATCTAAACATATGGTTAATAATACATATCACAACATCAACTTGTTCAGTTTTATACACGTTTAGGTGTCTACTTATGCACACTTAACATTGGAGGAATATAAATTTCAACTAAGACCAAATTAAATGACATACTTTTGTATTATTCCTTTGCAGTATTCCCAATTGTAGTGATGCGAGTAGATATAAAACATGGACTAGCTAGTGGGTAATGGGACTATCTTCTGCGACCTCAATGGATGCACAACAAATTATCACAGACTTATTTGTTGTGAGGATTATAAGGATGCCCTAACTTTTTTAAACATCCCAGACTCTTTCCATTGTTGCATCCTGACTAGTGAGATTTGCTAACTTTTTAGAGGAGATGGTCCACTTATGAGATTTGTTCAGTTCTTCCTTAACGCAGACCAAGTTCCTCTCTAGAGACATGATCAACTTCAACTAAATTTGTTTTAGGTTATCCTTAAGTTCCAGCTGCAACCTACTAGCTTCATTCTTTTGTACAGAAATAGATTAGGGATTCTCTTTAGCGTCTTCTTGTGATCGCAATTTTCAACATCTAGAGATGCAAATCTTTCTTTACTTTCAGAGATCAGAGTATTCGGAGCAGTTTTCTCATTTTGATAGATGTTTGGATTATATTTAAAAATTTCATCTAAGCAGTCAATTCATAAAGTGAGTCAATCAGATAGAACACTACCTAAAAAAATTTAATTTCTTAATGGAGTAGACGTTCAAATATTGTTTAATATCAAGAAGGGCTACCTCGTCATCTCCATCATCAATTGATTTGGCATAAGAGTATCCAAAGAGTCAAAAACATCTTTATCAACCTTTACTACAATTTTATGAAAGCATCCTTGACCTTGGTGCTTAGGTTCATCAGAGTTACTTGATATGTCTCCCCATGCAGCAAGAGATCTTTTGACAACATAGTTACTTCCAACTCTCCTTTTTAATTTGTTAGGGACCTTGTTCCTTCATTTTTCTTTATCATCTCCAGGTTAAAATCTTTGTACTTCATCTTATACATAGGAAAATATATGATGTAATGCCCTAGTTTCCCACACTTGTGACACAAATCATTTTCAAGCTTCCATTTTTCGTATACTCATCATTTTTTTTCTCAAAACTTTGTGAAAAATTCAAGCAAAGTATGCCATGTCTTCATCTTCTAAACTAAGTTCACCTTGGGAATCCTTGAGAGTCAAGGTCTTTTCCTTCTTATGATCTTTTTGGGAGTGATCTTTTTTTTTGTTTAGCTTGTGGATTTTCAAGTTTCGATCAACGCATACATGGTAAGACTCTTCACATCCCTAGATTCTATAATGGCATCAACTTTGCCTTCCCAGGACTTGGAATGGATCTTGAGAATCTTTCATACATGCTTTGATTGGATAAATAGTCCCACCTGGACAATTTGACTCATTAGTAATTGAGGTGAACCTGGTATTCGTCTCCTGGATGGTTTCCTTCATACTAAATTTCTCATATTGGGGTGGTAAGCATATCTATTTTAGACCCTTTCTTTCACCTGACTTGTTCCTTCATGAGCCGTTTTAAAACATTCCAGATCTCCTTGGCATACTCACAAGTCAAAATTCGGTTGTATTCATTTGACCCTATGCCACATACCAGGATTCGAGTTAATATCTCAAAAGGTCACTGAACTTTAGAAATTTGTCTAACAAAGTCATTAAACTATATTTTGTATCAATAAAATCACTTAGCTTAGACTTTTATATCAATAAATCACTCAATTGACATAACAAAATAAATTATTTTTATGTCAGATACATTATGAATAAAATTATAAATAAATAGCTCAAAATTACTATTTCATTATTAAATAAAATAATAAAGATGAATGACAATTTTGAAATATTAAAATACAAATTTAACTTTCAAATACTTGTTTTCACTCTAAATTTAAATACATCTTTTTGAAAAAATTCTCGCTTACTAATACTTCTCTGTAGGAATTAAAGATACTCGAACAAAACACACTGCATCACAGTTGCTTTAAATTTTTCTCTCATTTAGTCCATCAAACGCTCAGACTTTGTACGTGTACTAATGGCAATGTGAATACAAGAAAAATAATTAAAATTGTTGTTTTCATCTCATAGTGAGTAATTGGTTTGGGGTTCTCATTGACAATCATAACGAAGAAAAAATATAAAACTATGAAAGAATATATTGTCATTTATCTTTTGAATAGTAATTTTATGGTATTTATTTATTATTCTAGTTAAGATCATGATATAATAATTTATTTCTTATGTTAATTTTATTTTTATAATGATAAATTTAGTTGAGTGATTTTATTGATAAAATTTTTTTAATTGAGTGATTTTATTGGTACAAAACAAAGTTTAATGACTTATTACTTGTTAGATTAATTTATAAATTGAGTACCTTTTAAGATATTAACTCTTTGTTTTCCTTATACTTTTTTGCTCTCTTTTTCCTATGAACCTCATTATACTCCTTCAGAGACTTAGAAACAAGTCAAGTTATGTCTCCTTCCTTTACTTCATTCATAGGAACATGAGGTCCATCCCAAATGATGTACAAAAGTTCTCTATCTTCAGCCCTGATAAAATCATGCAATCTAGTCTTTCTCTAACAATAGTACTACTGGCCATTGAATTGGGGGTCTGGTGGCAGAATGTGTTTCTTTTATGTTTTGTGAAGCACTCATTTGGGAATGATCCTCTCTAGGTATTGACGATATTGAGATTTCAAGCTTCAATACAAATTATTGGCTTATATGAATCCACCACAAGTCAAGGGACAAATAGTGATAAGAATAGTAAAGTTGAACATAAAGATTAAGAATGTTTACATGGAAATCTTTTTTGCTTAAGCGAGAAGAAAATTACAACGAGTCACACAAGATTTCTCAACAACATTACTAAAACTTCATTTAACATGTGAATACAACCTTCGGTAATCACCAATGATTAAACTCTTGACCCCACACCTTGTAACACTTCTATTACAAGACTCAAAAAAATAACTTTATTACCCACTATATTAACTCAAAAAAATAACTTTATTATCCACTATATTAACTATCTTTAGTTAACATATATTTCAACTAAACACACCACAACTAACTCTAGCCATGAGCTTGACTTTACATATATTACAAATTGAAATGATCTATGTTCCTCTATAGAATGCAAATAGATTTTACAATGTCTTAGCACAAGCCACAACTCTCAACATACAACTCCAGACTTTCTGTAAATTAGTCGATCAGGTCCCTTGATGTTCATATAAGCTTGTTCTTTCATGATAGAATATCTTTTGCTTTGAATATTCTTGTTATGACAGAACTAGGTTGTTTCTTGTAGAAATGTCTAACATAGGATGGACAAAAACAACCTAGTAAACTTCAATTGGCTGAGAGCTCTGCGCCTAAGCTGTCGTGCCCACCTACTACAAAAGGAATGGCAACTTTACAGATGTGCTCCCTTGACTCGGTCTGGACAAGTACCACTCGAGGGATAAGATCCCTCTACCATATTCCATAGTTTGTTTATTCATTAAATAACAGAATATAACATTCTCTATCATATTATTGTTTTCATCTGGTGGTCCTGGTGGGTCGTCTCGTCTTGGGGGTGGTGTTTCCATGCTCCGGTGTGTTGATGTGGCCATGTTCTTGGAGGGGGTCTATCTTCTAGAGCTACAGACATTTATTTCAATGAGAAACATAAAAATACTTGCACTAAGCATAACTATGACTAGTTTCTAGTTTTGGTCAATTAATTTTTACTTTTGTAGGACTGTTTTGAACGGCCAATATGTAGTTCTCCAGATGCTTGGTTTGATGTGGTGAAGCGTGTGACCGATGATAATAACAAGATACAAAAGTGAGTATTGGAAACTTGTTTCAATTCATAATTTACTTTAACTATCTCTAACGTGTCCCAATTATTTTTTATAAATGGAAAAGGGTTAAAAATATCCTTAAACTATCCAAAATAGCTTATATATTCTTAAACTATATTTCGGTTCAAAACTACTCTTCCCGTCAAACTATTGGGTCAAAAGTATATTTCTTATTAATGGAAGTTGCTAAATGCCATGTGGATGCAACTTCAATGAGGGGGAAGGGGTGAAATAGTTCTTGAAAATAATGAAATGAGGGGAAAAAAAAAGTAATCAGTATTTAGGGATTTAGTCTATGTGGTAGTGGGAAAAAAGATTAATTAGTATTGGTATTCAATGTGACATTCACATGACATTTCGCAACTTTCTTTAATAAGAGGGGTAGCTTTGAACAAATAGTTTGACGGAAAGGGTAGTTTTGAGTCGAAATATAATTTAAGGGTAAATATGAGCTATTTCGAAGCGTTTTCCTTTATAAAAGACATGTATAGGGGTAAAAGTACGTACTTAAATACTTTTTTTTTTCATTTTCTCAATCAAAAGAAACTCGAATTGTGCAGGCGGACGAAAAATGTGTCTAGGTGCCTCAACTTAGGATCATATAATTATCTTGGTTTTGCTGCATTTGATGAATATTGTTCTCCTCGGACAATTGAGTGTTTGAAAAAATTTTCCGCAAGCACTTGTAGTAGCCGAGTTGATGGAGGTAGGCAAGTTTCTCATGTGCATCTTTTTAGAGTAGGGAGGGGAACCTTCTTCATAAAGGTCATTATTTGCTAAAACAGGAACCACAATAATACATACTGAATTAGAGGAGCATGTGGCTAAATTTGTTGGAAAACCAGCTGCTATTGTTTTTGGCATGGGTTACGTAACAAACTCAGCTGTGCTTCCTGTCTTGATAGGAGAGGTACATAGCGTTACTATCTGTATCATTGTGTTTAAGTTATCATTTTCATTTTTATAGCTTCAAATAGCTAAGGTCATTGCAGGGAGGTTTGATTATTAGTGATTCTCTAAATCACAGCTCTATTGTCAATGGAGCTAGAGGATCTGGAGCGACTATTCGTGTTTTTCAACATAATAGTAAGTTTTTAAGAATGTACTGTCCCTTCTCCTTGTTAGTACAAATATGATTTGGAAAAGAAGGTATAATTTCTCATTGCCTTCTTTCTCTAGAACCATCGCATTTGGAGAGAGTTTTACGAGAGAACATTGCTGAGGGACAGCCCCGAAATCATAGACGGTGGACTAAGATAATTGTTGTGGTGGAAGGCATATATAGCATGGAAGGGGAGCTTTGCAAGCTTTCAGAGATTGTTGCCATATGCAAGAAGTACAAGGTACTTAATTACTTCTTTGAAACTATTTTCGTCTTAATTGATTTTCCTAAGAACAAGAAGAACAACTTCAACTTCTTATTAATACACTAACCATCTTTCACTTTAGGGTTTCATTATCAGAAAGAAAGACTATATTTCTATTACATACATTTTTGAATTTGTTATATAAATATAACGTATTTCTCATGCGTCTTTGATCTTCTTGACGCAGGCATATGTATATGTGGACGAGGCTCACAGCATTGGAGCAGTTGGTAAAACAGGAAAGGGGGTATGTGAGCTATTGGGAATTGATACTGCAAATGTCGATATTATGATGGGAACTTTCACTAAGCATTTGGATCCTGTGGGGGTTATATTGCAGGATCCAAGGTAGGCTACTGAACTAGCTTTATATATCATTACTAGTTTGATGCAAATGATTCAAGAAAAACAAAATATAATGATTTATTTAATAGTATGATTATCTACTTAAATTACATCATGAAATTGAACATGTAACCTAGTTGTGCTATTTTGGAGTATCAACAGATTTATCATGGCTATACTATTTTATATTATCATCTTTTCATTCTACTCTTAATTAATAATAATTACCCAATTAAAGCAACAACATTAATATATCCAGTGTATGGGGTTTGTAGAAGGGAAAGTTTACTTAGCAGACCTTATTTCTACCTTAGAGCTGGTTGTTTCGATAGCTCCATAGATCAAGTCAAAAACAGACTAAAAAAAGTAAGAAAGTATAAGAGATACTAAACGACATATATAGCAGCAGAACAATAACACAACAAAATAATACTACCTTCAACTACAACCATAGCACTATGATGTTCTACCCTAGTTTGTGTCCTCCACACCTTCATATATATCTATCTACTTTGCACTCCGGTAAAGGATCATAATGGACTTAGAACAATATCATGTTCGAAACTGACAATAAACCATTAAGAAGTGGAAACTTATTTACTACGTACTTCTATTGTAATTTACCTTCCACTTTTGAGATTTTTGTTTGGTAGATTTGATAGTGTAATTTGTAATGTATGGCTGTAACATTAAGATGACAATGTCAGGAAGTCATTGAATATTTGAAGTATACTTGTCCTGGGCATGTATATGCAATATCCATATCACCTCCAGCTGCTCAACAAATCATTTCTGCTATTAAGGTTTTGCTTGGTGAAGATGGTTCAAAAAGAGGTAAAAAGTTCTTTCTTGTAATTCTATGTTCCTTTCAGATTCTGACTACTCGTAAACCATTATTGAATTCATTTTTATAGGAGCTCAAAAAATAGCACGCCTACGTGAAAATAGCAACTTCTTCCGGTCTGAACTGCAGAAGATGGGGTTTGATGTTCTGGGTGACTATGATTCACCTGTGATGCCCATAATGCTCTATAATATTGCAAAATTACCGGCTTTTTCACGAGAGTGTCTTAAACAGAATGTACAGTTTCTTCTCTTTATTCTTATCAACCTTTATGTGAAAAGAACATGATCCGACTTGTATCTATCTGATCTCTTAAGACTCACTGCATGGTCTGTTACTTTAGGTAGCCGTTGTGGTAGTAGCTTTTCCAGCCACCCCTTTACTTTTGGCCAGAGCACGCATATGTATTTCTGCTGCCCACTCAAAGGAAGATCTAATCAAAGCATTGGAGGTTAGAGCTTGCTCTTCAATTTCTTTTCCTTCTCTTAAGCGCTATACCCTCGTTAATTATCATGAACTTCAAATTCATACACATGCATGCTTTTCACTCGAATTTTTTTCTACTCCATTTTCTTCTTTTACTATCAACTTAATGTATCACATACTGACAAGTTAGAGAAGCTAATGGAACTTGACTTACTTCTTACTTAAGAGAAACCGGGATGTTACCAATATGGGTTGAATTCATTAGTGAATTTGACATTTACCATTAATGGTTGATAATAATTGTTATCTTGTAGACTCAATGGGCTGGGTACAATTGGATCCACAAAACCTGGCTTTGATCTGCCTCTACATTCATTTGAACTTTTGTACACCATATTAGGATGAGTTGGTCACTTTTCAGTTTCTCAGCAGAAAGATATGTCACGCATACATTTCTGCCATCTATGTGGGCGTTTGAACATTAAAATTGTGAAATTTGGAAATTTGTATTTTCCATTTGGGCATGCATACAAATTGAAGTTGTTTATGAATTTTTATTAGTGATTTGACGTGAAAACAATTTATTGAATTTTGAAGAATTGTAACAGTTCTATGTCCAACCACTTTTTTTGGAATAATATTCTGCAAATAGGTGAAAAATATCCACGGCCAAACATAAACTTAAATGCTAAACTTGATATATTTTTCACCTTTTCCCAAATCCATCCTAGGGTGGTGGATGGGTTTTGAGAAACTACATCGTGAATAATAACGACCTGGTCATATATAATCTCCGTGAGGGAAAAAAAAAGAATACTGAAACACTGAGATGGCTTGCTTTATGTTATGTTTACGTATTTCCAACTCATACAATAATCATATTAGGGGCAAATGTGTAGTGGTGTCGCAATTATTTATTCTTGTGAGAATATTGTCTCATTGGCCAATGTAGTAATATCTTACAAGAAAGAAAAGCAATGTAGATGTTGACTAGTTACTGACAAGTCGTTGCTTTGTCCAGGTTATCAGCAGAGTTGGTGATTTATTGGGTATAAAATACTTGTCTACTAGCCAGTGGAGATTAAAACATTAGGTGATTCATTTCATCTGTTCTAACTTTGGCGGACAAAATTACTTGGTACCTCGTTACTGCTAACGAAAGTGAATAGTGATAGCTCCATACCTGGAGGTTAAACTTCACAGTAAGAGAAGAGAGGAAGAAGAAAGGATCACATTGATTGAATCGTCATACTTGTCACATTGAATCTATAAACGTTATGTATTTATGCTAGTCAATACGACTCAGGAACCAACTAATGCCAACTACACATATTTCTAACTAACTATATCTCATTAGTTAACTAACTCAACCATATAGCTTGCTTAACTGTTTACATTAGTTAATACTCTTCCTCAGGCTTATGGTTGAAACACATTTGTCATTCCAAGTCTACTCATCAGAAAGTTATTTGTGCCGTTCCCAAACCTTTAGT
Organism: Solanum peruvianum; assembly: GCA_027705065.1. NCBI lineage: Eukaryota > Viridiplantae > Streptophyta > Magnoliopsida > Solanales > Solanaceae > Solanum > Solanum peruvianum. The sequence continues at coordinate 21,890,189 of JAKWJD010001760.1, forward strand.
CAATAAATTAGCTAGTTGATGTGTTTGGTTTTCAACAATCCTTGACAAGTTCTCTCTTATAAAGTGGCAATCAATGTCTCCGTGTTTAGTTATCTCATGAAAGATTAGATTAGCAGCTATTTGAATGGTTGCCTCATTGTCATGCATCATATGCACATGAAGATTAACACTAACTCCTAGCTCTTTGTATAAGCCTAATAACCAAGTTATCGATCTCAGCTGCACAAGTAGCCATGCTTCTGAACTCTGCCTCAGGTGCACTTCTTGACACTTTTTCTTTCTTCTTAGATTTCCAAGACACTAAAGCACCTCCAAACTTCACTAAATATGATGTGGTTGACCACCTGGATTCCACACATGCTCCTCAGTTAGTTACAGTAGACAGTAAGTTTTGTAGTTTGTTTAGCTGACATTTATAGTCCTGAGGCATTGTAACACCTCGGATCCGAAAGAGTGTAAGATAATTGATTTCAAGAATATGCAGGTTCCACCCACGGAGGTGAACTTTTACACCACAAACTCGAGGAAGGAAAAATTCCAGATTTTCAAAAGTTGTAGGTACCACTGACAGAGGTCACCACGGATCGTCAGTGTACTCAAGGCCAGTCAGTCAGCTCCGTCGATGGGCCAACCAACTTTTAGTTTCAGAAACCAGATTTCAGCCCCCAGATAGCGAAACAACGACTGATAGGATAGACTATTATTCGACTCACGACCCATCAATCAGCTTTGTTGATGGGACAGTAGACTTTTAGTTTCAGAAAGCCAGATTTCAGCCCTCTGACAGCCAAACAAGGTCTGACAGGACGGACTATCAGTCTACTTATGACCTGTCATTCAACTTTATCGATGGGCCAGGCAAATTTTATTTAGGGGTAATTGGATCTTTTTCCTAATTATTTTATCCCTAAACTACTTCGTTTTGAAAATTTTTAGCCTATTATTCTAGTAAGATTTTACCCTAAACCATTATTCTATAGAGTTCACAAAACTTAGAAAAAAAGAGGAGAAAGAGGTGACTAAAAACCCTTCCAAAAATGCAACAAGTTTTCTTTAGTTCCGGCCCCAAAATTGCATTATTTTCCATGAATTTTGTCACCATATTTTTGGAATTTCACTGGTAGATTCCTTTCATCGATAGGTCCCTAGAATTCAGTTAGTTTCTTGATTCGTTATATCTCTCTTAGACCTAGGGTTTCTAAAACCTTAAATAGTAGTTTTGATTTAGCTATTAGAGTATTCCTAATCAGATAATTATGTTTTCATGGAATCATTGCTTAGTTATTTGCATGATACTCAGAACCCTAGTTGTGTAGATTCTTTTAGTTAATAAATTACACATTCTAGGTCAGTTAAACATGTATACATGCTTTAATTTTCGAATGTCACATTATCAATATATAATTGTTGCATTCTCAGATTTTCATATTAGTATTTTGAGCTATTCAATATTTCAATCATAATGTATCATATACATATTCATTTGGGAGTAGTCTTAGCACCAAGTTGGACTAGGGTTCAGCGTACCCTCAAAGTGTCAAAATGATGTGCCCCCTAGGTTTATAAGTCCCCTCTGTGGGCATCAGTTTTAATGATCACGCCATTCATGCCTTTATACCTCTGGCTAGGTATATTGGGTCCTCTTGATGAGGCGTATACATCAGACTCCATGTTTAGTTCATATGGTTTTATGTCGGTCAATATTAGCTCCCATAGTCAGACTCTAGTGCGTTTGACCTGGTTTCTAATTATACTTTAGTATTCAGTCTCAGCATGTTATGTACTTTTTTATTGCATGCAGTTTAGTTCTTTTTAGTGTATCTCAATATTTACATTCATGTTTAGATTATGTTATTGCTAACTTATGCTTTGTTCACCTAATATGTTTTTTTCATATTTTATCCTATCCTGCATGCTCAATGCCTTCCAAGTAGTGACACATACTCTACGCTACATATTTTCATGATGTAAGTTCAGGTCCTCAAGATCTAGATCACGCGTAGATCGGTTCCCAATCAACATTCAACAGCTTCTGTGATGAGTCCTCATACTTTGAGGATAATAAACATATTTTCCGATTTAGTCTTTCATTTTAGTTTCAATTTTGCTAGGGTTACTTGGGACATGTCCCAACAACTCTAGTTAGTTAGAGACTTTTTAGGACATAGTTTAGATTCAACGTTAACTTTTGAGTGATTGTTCAATATCACTGAACTCTTAGAATTTTATATATATTAAAAATAGTATTGTGTATTCCCCATGATTCAACTGTCTCATGATTTAGCTTCCACATCAATTTATCTTTTCATAGATTTGTTCAGTTTGCTTATGATATGTTGGGTATATCGTGATCCTAGGTCCCATGTTTATGCTCACGGGGTAGCCTAGAGGCATGACAAACTTAGTATTAGAGCATTAGGTTTAAGAATCTTAGGATGTCTAAAATCCGCATTAAGTAGGGTTCTTTTCATGGGTGTGAAGGGCACCACATCTAATGAGATGGAGACTTCAAAGTGTTTTAGGAAAACTTCACTTTCTTGCTACTCTTGTTGTGCGTAAGGTATGATTCAACTTCTCATTTCTAATTTGACGTTATGTGTTTCAGATCACTGGTACCATTCGAGTTTTTTTGCTCAGATGTTTATGCTTTGTTAAATCCAAGGGCTACTCTTACCTTTGTAACTCTCCTTATAGCAGTAATCTTACGTGTCAATCTAGAAACTCTTTCAAAACCCTTCGCAGTCTCTACCCAAGTTTGTGACCCAGTTATAGGAAGATGGGTATACAAAATTGCCCTGTCACCAGTCTCTTAGATAGTCACCTTAGTAGATAATGTAGAGTTAGAAATTGTAGACTTTGATATCATTCTAGGCATGTATTGGTTACATCCCTAATGTGCCTCAATTGATTGTAAAACTAGGATCGTTCAACTCCAAAACAAGCTAATATTAGAATAGAAGGGTAGTATCTCAGTGCCTATTGGTTGAATTATCTCTTACCTTAAGGCCATAAAGTTAATCTCTAAAGGGTATTGTGATGTAATTTAAGGAAACAGGGAAGGAATTAGAAAAATATGTTCATCGGCATGGTCGCTTAGGATTTATTCATACACATCAGATGGTGGTGTGATAATTCAGAATATATCAGAATTTCCATTGGTAGCGGAGGACAAAACAAAATATAGAGTGATCCTATACTGCTTCAGTTGGATGGTGTAGTCTATAAATAGAAAGTAGAGGCTTACTCCTAAAGGGGTGATGCTCACTTATGTATTCCTAAGATGGATGAGTAGATGAAGCAACCTTGATTGGTCCGTATTCAGTTTAAGAAGATATAGGAAAAAGTCCAGCTTGTTAGAAATAAACTTAAGGCACAAGTCCTATGTAGATAAAGAAAAAAAGGAATGTAGAGTTTGGGATAGATGATTGGGTTTTCCAGAAAGTATCACCTATGAAGGGGGTGATGAGATTTGACAAGTTTGGATTCAGTCCGTAGAGGGAGCTACTTGGGAAGCAGAAGCAACCATGAAGGCCAAGTATCCTCATCGCTTTGCTTCCAATTTTATTTCAGCTGGAGACAACAGTTCCTCTCCAGTCTTTCAGTTTACTCATGTGTAAATTCTGTATTAGTACCTTGTTCCTTAAGTTGTTCTTGCATTTTCAGCATATTTTCATGTTCTTGGAATTCAGTTCAGTCAGATATCGATTTCTAGTACTTAGTAGTATGGACTGCAGCTTCGTCCCTCCATACCCAGCTAGTTAAGTCTTCATTGGAGGACGAATGTTCCCAAGGGGAGATATTGTAACACCCCACACTCAAGGAAGGAAAAATTCCATATTTTTTTTATGTTAGAGGTGCCACTGGCGACGGCCACCTACATACCATCAGTTGACTCACGACTCGTCAGTCAACTCTATCGATTGGCGAATAACCTTTTAACTTCATAACATAGATTTTAGTCCTTTGACAACCAAACGATGATTAAAAGGATGGACCATTAGTCAACTCACAGCTTGTTAGTCACCTACATCGATGGTATAGTCGACTTTTCATTTCAGAACCCATATTTCATCTCTCTAACAGCCAAACGATGACTGACAGGATGGATGATCAGTCAACTGACAGCCCGTTAGCCAGCTTTGTCGATGGGCCAGTCGACTTTTCATACCTAAACTACTTCATTTCTTGAGTTTTAGACTATTATTCTAGTCAAATTTTACCCTAAACCATTATACTCTAGAATTCACAAAGTTTAGAACAAAAGAGGAGAAAGAGGCGTCTCCATATCCAAGAATGCGACAATATTTCTTAAGTTCTAGCCCTAAATTAAAATATTTCTCCATGAATTTTAACACTAGGTATGAGGGATTTCACTGTTGGAGTACTTTGATCCATTAGGTCTTTTGAATTTAGTCAGATTCTTGGTTCACTACATCTTGCTTAGATTTAGGTTTCTAAAACCTTAGATAGTAGTTGTGATTTAGCTGTTAGAGTATTCCTAATAAGATTATCATGTTTTCGTGGAATATTTTTTTAGTTTTTTGCACGAAACTCAGATCCCTCGTTGTGTGGATTATCTTAGTTTATGGATTACCCTTGCTAAGTCAGTAAAACATATATACATTCTTTAGTTTGAATGTCACATTATTAGTATATAATTGTTCCATTCTCAGATTTGTATGTCAATATTTTGAGATATTCAATATTTCATATATAATGTATCATATGTTAAGTTTGGAGTAGACTTAGCACCAAGTTGGACTAGGGTTCAACGTACCTCATAGTCCTAGAACTACCCCACTACATGTATCGGTTTTAGTGATCACACCATTCATTCCTTTATACCCCTAGCAAGGTATATGTGGTCCTATTAATATGACGTATACATCAGACTCCTTGTTTAGCTCACGTTGTTTTATGTCGGTCAATAGTAGCTCCCATAGATAGAGTCTAATGTATTTGATCAGGTTTCCAGTTATACTTTAATATTCAGTCTTAGCATGTTATGTACTTGGTCATTAACTCAGTTCTTTTTAGTATATGTCAGTATATTTTCATGTTTAGATCATGTCATTGCTTTGTTATGCTTTGTTCAACTTATATGTTTTGTTTTTTTTCCTATCCTGCATGCTAAGTACCTTCCAAGTAACAATGTATACTTTGTGCTACATCTTTTCATAATAATGTAGGTTTAGGTCCTCAACATATAGATAACGTGTTTCCCGATTCATATTGAGTAGATTCAATGGTGATTTCTCATACTTCAACGACAATAGACACACACACACACACACACCACACACACACACACACATATATATATATATTATATATATATATATATATACATATATATATATATTATTATATATACATATATATATATATATATATATATATATATATCATGCTTTAGCTTCCATATAAGCTTATATTTTCATAGATTTGTTCAGTTTGCTTATGATATACCAACTCATGGTTAGATTGGGGTCACTCGTGATCGTAGGTCATATATTTATGCCCAGGGGTAGCCTCAGGGCGTGTCACCAACCATGGTCAGTGGCTAGAACTACAGATCATAGAGTGGTTAGTGGACATGTCACCCCTAGGATCCTCAAAGTCCATGAACCACGATCTGATTAATAGGCTGTCGGTCAGACCACGGTCCATGGACAGGTGTAATTAGGTGAAGTGCCCCAAAAATAAGTTTCTAATCATGCACAACGGTCGTTCATGCAGGTTGACCCATCGTCCAGTCCACGATCCCCCGGTCGTGGCCGCAAGTGGTGGTTCGATAGTTATGTTTAGAGGTAGTTGGGTCTTTTCCTGATTATTTTTTCTCTATACTATGTCATTTAATATTTTACTAAGATCCATATATAAGTGATTCTAACCCCAAATTAGTTCATTAACTTCATTCTCTCCAAATTTACCAAAAAGAAGAACTCTCACATATTTCTCTCTATAAAGTTTGAAGAACAAGGATTCAACCTAGAGTTTCAAGTCAAGTCTCAATTCCTCCATTGAAGATTAGCAATCGACTTCAAGGTATGATAGTTTTCACCCATGGATTCCTTCCATTCATGGAGTTTCCAAAGTCCTCTATTTTCAAAGTTAGAAATTTCCAAATTTAGTTAGGGTTTCTTCAATTGTCATGAGTTCTATTAATTATTGATTTAAATGATTGACTTATGATATCTTATGAATGAAAATTGATGAAATAGTATGATTTTTAGGATGATTTAGCTATGAATCATGTAACCCTCATGTATTCCAAGTCATGTGTATATGATGTGGGATTTTAATTATAAAGGAAGAGTTTTATGAAATTAAGAAAGTGTTGAAAGAATTGTGTGACTTGATGATGAAATCCATATCAAACCCATGTTTCCAAAATATTGATAATATAAAGTGGGTTTTCATCCTTGAAAGGTAAATTATTGAATGATGCATGTTCTTAGGAAATCTATGCAAATATGTTAAGGATTTTTTGAGAGTAAAGTATCATTGATGTTGTTATTGTTGTTGTGTTATTAAAAGAATTTCTCATAAACACATAAAAGAATGATTATGAAAGGTTTTCTCACATATTATGGATTGTAAGGTTGAAAGGTCTTCTCTCACCTAATTGAATCAAAGATTCAGATTATCCTAATGAAATCTAGCTTGTATACCTTTCCATGGATAATGAATTATCTTTGATTGACAAGATGACGATCCCTTCCATGGATAATAAGAACAAGTAAGAAATGACTATTCAATGGAATTTATGCTTAGCACCGATAGGATCTGGGAGATGGAAGCTCTGCCATTAGTAGAGGTCGAGTTTATAGAAGAAATCTCCTTATCCCTTACCTATTGTGCCTCCATAAGATGATTGTCTAGAAGAATAAGCTAGTGGATCCACCTAAGCGAGAAGTTCATGGTCCTTAACTTGCAAGTAGAAAAACCCTTTTATGTGTGGGAGACATCAACAAATCATCTTATAACTCACATGGTCTATAGGTCGGTTAAGGATACTTCCCAAATTAATAATGAACTTAGGTTACTACAAGAAGTATCTCATATGTGTTCAAAGGTTTCAAATGATGTTAGCTTGCATTAACCATGTTTTATGACTTATGTCTTCTAACCCTTTTATATTATGTTTTAGCTTGTTCAATTGCATCTCATGAAATTTTCTCTTTTGACATGATTTAAATGTTTTATACCTACGTTTTCCCAAAAGTACGGTCCGATAGTCATTTTTTTCAGTTTTATTATGCTCCTATATTATCCTCTAGACGCAGACACGAAACCTAGGATCACAAGTGGTCCCAAGCTACCCCTGTTGGCATGATCATGAGCATACTAAAGATAATAAACTGATTGCGGATCCTAAATCATAATTTAAAATGAAAAGATGGGGAATACCCATATTCTATAACAGAGATATTTGAAAACTGATGAGTTTAACACAAAGAATATATTAACTCAATACTAAGCTCAAAACTATCTATATTTGAAAATAGCTTCTAACTGATTAGAAAAAATGGTATAGGCCCCAACTAAGTCTAGCAAAAATGAAACTAAACAACTAAATACTGAAAAGAAACTCATGGCTATTGTCCTCAGAGAATGAGGACTCACCACTGATTCTGCGTAACTGGAGATCAGGAATCGATCTAACCGTGATATGGATGCTGAGTACGAGAACCTACATCATGAGAAGATGTAGCGCACGTATGCGTCAATACTTGAAAGACACTGAGCATGTAGGATAGAATAAAGCTGAAATAAAACATGACTAAAAAAGCACAAAAGAAAGTATAATATTCTGAACATGAGATACTGAATTGTGAGCTAACTTGATGCAATGACCAAATTATAACATGCTGAGACTGAATACTAACTGAATGTAAATATGGTCAACGTAATAGAGTCTGTCTGAACTGTGGGAGCCACTTATAACCGATAATAAATCATATGAGCTAAATGTGGATTTTGATGTATACGCCCCATTGAGAGGACCCAAATATAGCCTTCTAGAGGTATAAAGACATGATGGTGTTATCATAAACTGATGCCCACAAGGGGGACTTAAAGCGTACTTGGCTAGTAGTTCTGGGACTATTGGGTACGTTGAACCCTACTCCAACTCGGTATTATGATACTCCCAATAAATTAAGTGATTAACACATCATGACTAAATTTCTGTAAATACTAGATAGATCAAAACTGAACATGCAAGCTCAGAATGAAACAATAATTTTGATAACGATGCAATAAGAACTGAGGCATGTATAACTAGATAACTGAAATATCTGACATATCATGTGCAATTCAAGAACTAAGAAATACATAGCTAGTGTTCTGAAATTTCTGAATAATCTGAGTAACAACATGGTCATCTGATTTGGAACATAACATTAACTAATTCATGGTAATTTGCTGAAGTTCTAGAAACCCTAAGTCTAGTCATGATATGGGAATCAAGAAACTAACTAAAACTAGGTATCTAAATGAGTGAAAGGAATCCACTAGTGAAATCCCACATGCATGGTGATGAAATCCACGGAGAAACCTTTGGGTTTCTGGGATGGAACTGATGCAATCTTGTTGCGTTCTTGAACTAGGGTTCTTGACATTTTTCTCCTTTCTTGCTTCTAATTTTTAAAGTTTTGATTAATGATTTGACATAGATAAGTTTTAGTTATGTTTCTAGTCTTAAAATGACTAAAATCTCATTATTTATCGTCAAAATGACGTATCATAGGGGTTAAGCAAAGTAGAAAAGACCAAAAGACCAGTGAGTTATTTGTTGTCATAGCAATAAAAGTCATGGACTGACGGTATGTCGTTCAATCGACGGTCCATCATTTGGGTCCGCTGGACAGACCTTTACTAAAACAGGCATAAGTTTTTACTCGGAGGTTTGATTTTATCAAACTCTGTGGATCTGGAAAGATGATTCAATTATATATCATATTATAGGTCATAGTACACCTAATTCATTTTGTGCTAACAATTATGACCATTTGAAGTTGATCAAGAATATTTTCCCCCTAATTGGATGTTAATCTTCACCTACGGTCGAACCTACGATCGATAGATCCATTTATGGACCGTATTGGTCAATCATGGTTCATGTTAGAGGCTGGGTAAATGGGGTCTGATCCACAAACACAAACTACGAACAATAGTTTGACTTACGGATTGTAGGTTTGTCCATCGATCGACACTTAGTTGATTTATTTTGGGCTGAGTTTTTGGGGATCTTCAGTTTAAATCGACGGATGCACAGTACAGTCCGTAGATCTGACTACGCTCCGTCGATGGTAACCATTGTTTGCACCTACAAATTTTTTAAAAGTTGATTTTTCGTCTATTTTGGATACGTGGTGTTACATTATCTCACCCTTGGAAACATTCATTCTCGAATGAAGAATAAACTAGATAAAATAGAGGGAGAGAGTTGCAATCCCTACTGCTAAATACTGAGGACTGAGTTTCAGAATGGATTAAGTTCCAAGAACATGCAAATCCGGTTAAAATTCAAGTATAAATAGAGGGAACATGATTCTAAGACAAAATTTACTCATGAATGACTGAAAAACTAAAGCGGAATTATTATCTTAAACTGGAGTTGAATCGGAAGGAAAGAGGCGAGGATACTTGATATTCATGGTTGCTTCTGCTTCACAAGTAGCTCCCTCTACAGACTGACTCCTCTACAAAACCTTGACTGAAGCGACTTTTTAATTTTTCAACCTTCTGACCTGATGGTCAAGAATATCAATTGGTACATCCTCATAAGAAAGACTATCTTTCACAACCACACTTTCCAATGGCACTATAGAGGCGTGATCGCCCACACACTTCATCAAAAGTGAGATGTGGAAGACCCAATGGAATGCATCTAATTCTGCTGGCAATGCTAACTCATATGCCACATTTCCCACCATTTTCAAGATATTGTAAGAGCCTACATATCTGGAATGAGCTTCTCTTTCTTTCCGAATCTCATCACCCTCTTTATAGGTGACACTTTCAAGAAAACTCAATCATCAACTTGGAACTCTAGTTCCTTTCTTGTTACATCTGCATAAGATTTCTGGTGACTCAAGGTTGTCTTAAGTCTATTTGTAATGAGTTGCACTTTCTCCATAGCATAAAGAACTGAATCTGGTCCTATCAAAGTTGCTTCACCTACTTCAAACCAACCAACAAGAGATCTATATCTACACCCATACAAAGCCTCATAAGGGGCCATTTGAATGCTGGAGTGGTAGCTATTGTTGTAAGAGAACTCAATAAGAGGAAGGTTATCATCCCAAATACCCTTGAAATCTATCACACAAGCTCTCAAAATATCCACTAGGGTCTGAATGGTATGCTTGCCTATCCATCTGTCTGTGGATGAAATGCTGTGCTAAGGTTAAACTGAGTACCAAGACCCTTCTGAAATAACTTCCAGAAATGAGAGGTAAATTGAGGACCTCTATCTAAGAGGATAGACAAAGGAATCCCATGCAACCTGACTATCTCACTAATGTAGAGCTTGACATAGTCCTCCGCCGAATCTATAGTCTGGACCGCCAAAAAGCGAGAAGACTTACTTATCCTATCAACTATCACCCAAATGGAATCATGTTGTCTGCGAATACCAGGTAACCCTGTGATGAAATCCATATTGATTACTTCCCACTTTCAAGTAGAAATGTCGATCTCTTGAGTCATACCCCCTAGTTTATAATGTTCTACCTTTACTTGTCGGTAATTTGGCACTTACTCAAAAAATCTGCTATATCCCTTTTCATGCCATTCAACCAATAGACTTCCCGCAGATTGCAGTACATCTTAGCGGCACCTGAATGAATAAAATATCTGGATTTATGGGCTTTTCCAAGAATATGCTGTCTCAACTCGCCCACATCAGGAACACACAGTCTACCCTGGTAGCGAAGTACACCATCTCCCCTTTGAGAGAAAACCTCCACTCTCTAATTATAGACTGCACCTTTAAGTTCAAGCAAGATTGGACCACTGTCTTGCTTTTCCTTAACCTCCACTAGAAAAGAAGATTCTTCCCCATTCTGAACTGTTACACCACTGTCTGATATGCTCATACAGCGAACTCCCAAGCGAGCAAGCCTATGAACACCTTCACTAGTTCCTTACTTTATTCTTCAACATGGGCTACACTACCCATAGATAATTGTCTAAGAGGATCTGCTACTACATTCACCTTACCATGATGATAATTCACACTCATATCATAATCCTTATGGAACTCAAGGCATATCCTTTGTAAGGAGGAATACAAATAGGCTGGGTATCTTGAAGGATATCAATTCCAAAGTTGATTTCCCTTTTGAGAGGGACTCTGAGAAGATCTTTTGGAAACTTACAGACTACTAGAACTGACTCAAGAGTTAGGGTTTCAGAGCTAGAATCCTTAACCCAAACTAGATGATAGATATAAAACTTAGAAATCATCTTTATGGCCTTAAGGTAAGAAATGAATCCACCCATAGGCTCTAAGATACTATCCTCCCACTCTAAGATTGGCTCGTCTAGAAACTGAAAATGAACAATCCAAGTTCTACAATCGACTGAGGCATAACAAGAATATAACCAATCCATGCCTATAATGACATCAAAGTCTACAATATCTAGCTCTAAAAGATCTTCTAAGGTGACTTTTGGAGAGACTATGACAGGGCATTTTCTGTATACCAATCTAGCTATAACTGGGTAACCAAGTAGATAGAGACTAAAAAAGATTCTGAGACAGTTTCTAGACTAAAACTGAATTGTACTTGTATGTAAGGAGATACAAAAAAAAGAGTACCCCTTGGATATAACAATGCATAAAGATCAAGGTCAAAAACTCGTAACGTACCAGTGACTACATCAGGAGAACCTTTCTAATCCTGGCGAGCCTGAAGAGCATACAACCTATTCATTTGTTGACCGCCACCTGTACCAGCTGAGTTATCCTGCTGAGTCGGGCGACTTGCTAGTGTTGCTGAAGTTGTAGACTGAGCTCTACCATTACCACCTCTTTGACATTGTCTAAAAGGAAAATCCCTCAACCTATGAACAGACTCACCTCACCCAAAACATCCTTCCTTTCATGCGAGTCACTCTCCTAGATGATTCTTACTACACTTAGGCAAGTGGGGTAAGTCTTGGGGCCTGAAACACTTCCCTGAGACTTAGAGCCTGGTGATATAACCTTCTGGTCATACCTGTTCTTGGAGGATGGAATACTAGGTAACACGGGTATGGGACTGAAAACTTCTGTTGACTCTGAGCTATTTCCACTATTCGAATTCTATTGATAGTAGTCATAGTTACCATTCCCAGCCTTATTATTCTCCTTGGTCTGTTCCCTAAGTTTATTACCCTCAACCTCCTGAGCATGAGTCATAAGCCTAAATATGTTCAGATCTCCCAGTAAAATAGCATTTCTAAACTCAATTTTCACCAAATCTGACACTCAAACATAGACTTATTCATGTGAGCTTTGGAGTCAGAAACCATGTGAGAAGCATACCTGGAGATTTGGTTATACTTGAGACCATACTCTTGGAACGTCATGTTACCATGCCTTAAGTTCATGAATTCCTGGGCCTTTGCTCCTATAAACTCTATTGGGAAAAACCTGTCCAAAAACGTCTCAGCAAAGCAATCCCAAGTAATAAGAGCTGCATATGTGCCCCTATTTTTCTTCGACTGAGTATACTAGATATGAGCAACATCTTTCAGTTGGTATGATTCAACTCAACCTGATCATTTCCAATGACTTGCATCACCTCAAAGAGATTCTTGATCTCATCCAAGAAATTTTGGGGATCCTCATTAGTTTGCGATCCTAAAAACATAGGTGGATTCATCCCAACAAAGTCACGAACCCTAGATGCTGTAGAATCACCATGTTCATTCACATGATCTTGAGCTCACTAATTGTTCGTGTTTGTGATACTCTGAGCCAACATCTGAATGTCATTCCTCAATTGAGCATTGGAGACTTTCTGACCTTATATTGGAGGAGTTGCATTTGCATTCCTGGCATTCACATTCCTTGCATTAGCTCTATGAGGAGGCATTATCTGAAACGTAGAATGTCAAGATAGAATGGAATTAGATCATACCTTATGTACAATAAGAGTAAGAAGCAAGTGAAGTTTTTCCTAACACACTTCATAGCCTCCCTCTCATTAGATGTGGTGCACTTCATACCCATGAAAAGGACTCTACTTAGTGTTGATTTTCAGACATACTAGGACTCTTAAACCTAGAGCTTTGATACCAAGTTTTTCAAGCCCCGGTAATACCCCCGAGATGCATACATGGGACCTAGGATCACAATTGGTCCAAAACTAATCCTGCTGGCATGATCATGAGCATACTAAAGATAATAAACTGATTGCGGAAGCGAAATCATAATTTAAAATGAAAAGACGGGGAATACCCATATTCTATAACAGAGATATTTGAAAACTGATGAGTTTAATACAAAAAAAAATTAACTCAATACTAAGCTAAAACTCAACACTAAGCTAAAACTAACTATGTCTGAAAATAGCCTTTAAATGACTAGAAATAATGGGATAGGCCCCAACTACGTCTCGAAAAACAAAAACTATAGAACTAAATACTGAAAAGAAACTCATGACTATTGTCCTAGAGAGTGAGGACTCATCAGTGATTCTGCTGAACCAGAGATTAGAAATTGATCTATGCGTGATCTAGATGCTGAGTACCTGAACCTACATTACGAGAAGATTTAGCATGCATATGTGCCTGTATTTGAAAGGTACCGAGCATGTAGGATAGAATAAAACTGAAATAAAATAAGACTGAACAAGCACAAAACAAGTATAATATTCTAAACACGATATAATGAATTCTGAGCTAACTGGATGAAATGACCATATTTATAGCATGCTCAGACTAAATACTAACTAAACTGTATATATGGTCAATTCAATAGAGTCTGTCTGAACTGGACTATTGGGTATGCTTAACCCTAGTCCAACTCGGTATTATGCTACTCCAAATGAATTAAATGACTAACACATTATGACTAAATTTCTAGAAATATTGGATAGCTCAAAACTGTACATGCAAACTGAGAATGCAACAATAATTTTGATAATAATGCATTAATAACTGAGTCATGTATAATGGGATAACTGAAATTTCTAACTTAGCATGCGTAATTTAAGAACTAAATACATAGATAGGGTTCTGAAATTTATGCAATAATCTGTGTAATAACATGGTTATCTGATTTGGAACTTAAATTAACTAATTCATGGTAATCTGCTAAAGTTCTAGAAACCCTAAATACAATCATGATATAGGAATCAAGAAACTGACTGAAAACTAAGGATCTAATGTGTCTAAGGAACCCATTAATTAAATCCCACATACCTGGTGATAAAATCAACATAGAAACCTTTGGGTTTTGGGGCTGGAACTGATGGAACCTTGCCGCGTTCTTGAACTAGGGTTCTTGACCTTTTTCTCCTATTTTGCTTCTAATTTTCTATGTTTTGATTAATGATTTGACTTAGGTAAGTTTTAGTTATGTTTCTAGGATTAAATTGACTAAAATCTCATGATTTCTGGTCAAAACGACTTATCTTAGGGGTTAAATGATGTAGGAATGAGTATGCTCGACAGACCTTCACTAAAACAAGCATAAATTTTTATCCGGAGGTCTAGTTTTAGCAAACTCGGTAGCTTTGGAAAAATAATTAAAAAATATCTATCATACTATAGGTCATAGGACACCTATTTAATTTTTTTGCTAAGAGTTATGACCATTTGAAGTTGACCCCATAACATTTCCCCATGAACTGGCTGCTAATCTTCACCTAAGGTCAGACCTATGGTCCGTAGGTCCATCTATGGATTGTACTGGTGAAGCGTGGTTCGTGTTAGAGGCTAGGTAAATGGGGTCTTGATGCAGTGACACAGACTACGAACCATAGTCTGACTTACGGACCGTAGGTCTATCCGTGGATCAATACTTAGTCAATTTTTTCTACGAGTTTTGAGGGAGCTTTAGTTGCAAATTACGGATGCATATTATGGGTCATAGATCAGACTACGGTCCCTCGATGGTAATCGTCTATTGCACCTGCAGATTTGTTATCTGTTATAGATACGAGGTATTACATTTTTCGTGGCTGGTGGATGATTTCAAGATTCCTGAGCTTTGGTGATTCATCATCATTCGAGGACAAAATTTATTGTTTTAGTTTTCTATCTTAATTTGGACATGATGTATGGGCTAGGCTCAATTTAATTTTATTGTACTAGACCGCTATTGAGATAAGTGTTTTAGACTTCGGCCTTTTTTTTAAATATAAATCTATTGCATTTTACTTCATTTGTTCTATTTCATATGTTATCAATGCTAAGTTTTTTTGTATGGGGTCTCTCGGGTCCTACACTACATGGTACATCTAGGGTACCTATGTGTTGTGATAGCCACTAGCATCTTTCATGTATCTCACAACTCTGAGTGCATCCTCTATGTGGAATTTTTTAGCACAATGCATGAATTGGGTTAAAACTTGTACAGTGAAGTCATGGTCTAGTATTGTCAAGGTGAGATGAGGAAGTCTTCCTACTAGTCTTTGATACTTTGTAGCCTTTAGTCCCTTTGTTATTATCATGCTCATCATACTCAAAAGAAGTGTTTTTGTGATTTATCTATAGTGGTGTGTAGGAAGTTTTGATTCCTCTTAGCCTAGACTTATAAATATGTTCCAAAGCATACTTCTTTGTGTCATTAAGATACCCTTTCTAGATCTACAAAACTCAACTATAGGAAGAATTTCAGTTCACCTAGATCCTTTATCTTGAAGTTTTATTGACTTCCCCACATAGTCCTACAGAGCTGTTGAGAATTACTTCTTCTAATTAGTATATAATCCACATAAACTAAGAGTACCACAATATCACCATTAGTCTATTTAATGTAGAGTGAGTAGTCACTGTGACTTTTTGTGAACCGCATAAGCACCAATGCCCCAATCACATTTAAGTTCCATTACCTAGGTGCATGCGTTAGACCATACAAAGACTTCTATAGTTTTGACACCTTTTAGATCTCCCCTAGTATGCAAAGCCATTAAGAATCTACATATAAAACTCCTCATGTAGATAACCGTTCATAAAATTATTGTGTACATTCATTTGATAGATATACTAACCTTTACATGCAACCAGAGAAACCATAACTCTAATAGTCACCATCTTGGCTGATGGACTAAATATCTCGCCATATTTAAGTCCTTTACTAGACTGAATCTTTCAGCAACAAGCTTGACCTTGAATATTTCTACCGTACTTGAGGTTATAAAACTTTATCTTATAGATCCACTTACACCTAATAGGTTTCATTCCAAATGGATGGTCAACTTTACTCCAGGTTTTATTAGCATCTAGAGTTGCAATTTCCAATTTCATAGCCTTTACCCAAGCAGGGTCAACAACAACCTCTTTGAAGGATATAAGTTCAAAAACAACTAAATAAGCCTGCAGAACTTGTCTATAAGTGGATGATAAATGAGTGAAAGTAAGATGATCTGCAAATGGACAGAGAAAAATATTAGTTTTGGGTTGAGTAACAAAATTCTGCATTCATAGAAGTTGTTTACTTAGCCTTCCTGATCTCTTCGAGGGTGCTATTGGTACCTCAAAGGGATAACTAAGAGAGGTACTATAGGAGTGTGAGCCATTGTTTAAGGAGATATGACAAGTTGAGGTACCATAGGAGACTCAGTGGAAAGTGACACTGACTGAGAAGGACATGAGGAGTGGACATCAACTGGAGGTATTAGGTTAAGGACGAGGAACATTGGGTTTGAGGAGGCTTGAATGTTCTTGAATGAAAAGAGTTCTTGAAACACCACATGTCTGTTCACAAGAAAACCTATGAGCTTAAACATCATATAAGGCACACCTCTTCTGAGTAGTTGAATATCCCATATAACTGTAAGAATAGCTCTGGATAAAAATTTATCAGGTTTTTGGGACAGAAAACATCAAACAGGAAACCAAAAATCATAAGATGGGATAAGGATGGATATTGGAGAATGGAAGTATAGTTTTTCATATGGTGACTTGTAGGCATGTACCCTAAATGGAAGCTTATTAAGAGATAAAAATAGTGGTGACAGAGTGATCCCATTATTTTAGCTGTATAGAAGCTTGAAACCTTAATGACCTTGCCATGTCATGGATTGATGTTTGGAAGAATGATCAAGAATGAAAAAAATGAAAATTATACATTGTTGATTTCCAATCAAAAAAGGCAGATCCTCAATTAAGCACGACTTAACCAATAAAGATAATTGCATAACAGTTATGTTTATCGAATCAGGTCGGTGAACTAGGTCGGTGAACTAGGTCGGTGAACTCCATCGGACAAGGCGATGCGTCGAATGAGAAAGGTGACCTTGCCAATCATCACCAAAAATGACAATGAATAAAAAGATTGAATGCTCAAAATTTGAACTAAGGCGGTACTCAGTGATCCACCAAATGTAGAAGGCTGACTCAAATGATTTCACCAACTGTGTTTCAATCCCTTAAAGCCTAGAGCATGAAAAGCTGAGATCAAGAGCAGAAGGCATGTACTGAATGATCTTGTTGAGCTTGAATAGTGTCATCTAAAAGACGCGCATTGGGTTATGGCCAAATTTTTGGAAACTATAAATAGCCCAAAGTACAAAAAAGAGATTCCAAAGTCCGAAACATTAGTTCTAAGATGTAGTTTGAGACAGCATACTTAAGAACACTTTCTAGATTTTCGGGTTGTATAACTTTTCTCTTGAATTTGATAAATTCAAGTTTAAATCAAAGTGAGTTTACTTGTAATTTTGATCTACATGTTACCCATTATTGCCTTCTTGGAGGGTATTCCTTATTTGCTTTTTGTTATTAGTGGCTAAACCCCAAGATCTAGGTGTTTAAAGTATGAGGTTTGGTGTTGATTTAATGGAGTGGATATTGTGTTATGCTATGTTTTGCTGTTGTTCATACATGAATTGAGCTATCTAACATGAGGTTGATCTATAGGTTAATGTTCCAAACATTATTCCTACTTATAATCTCTGTTTGATGCTCGAAAGATATTAATTGGAGTGGGTAATTAATTCAATACTGGCAGTTTAGATTTGATGTTTGCAAGTTGCTTAATCATAGAGGTTATGGGTCAGATCTCTTTGCCCTATTTCTTCATTCAAAGAGAGAATAGAGTAAAGTATTAGGCTATTGACTGAAAAGAGATTCTATGAATAGATGCTTTGGGATAGAAAGATGATTAGATTTATTTAAGATGACTTATCCTATTCATGAATGTTGATCAGTATAGAGCAACACAATTACTCCTACGTGACGTCGATTTTAAATCCACACACCCTTAGATTGCTTGTTAACTCTTGAATTCTTTGAAATTTTAGTTTAATTGTGATAACTTATAACCAAAGATTTTTATTACATTGGTGGAATCATCAACCCACTTGTTTTTTTCTATACAAATTAGAAATTTTAAAATCCAAACTTCTTGATAGGAATTCTCTATGATATGCCATTCTCGGTGGGATTTAACCGCGACTCTTTGTTGAGTTTTTATTGATTATGAACTTGTCCCTTTTAATTGGTTTTAAGTAGTATATTTGAGTGTTATCACCTAGTTCTCTTATTGCTGCTGATAGTTGAATGGCTTCCTGAAGATTATGATGAGTATCTCTAGTCGATGAACAACATAGTGAACCCATCCTCCACTATGTTGAACTCCAATTGTATGCCACTCATTCTAACAATTCAATCATATAAGATCAAGAATAATATGAAATTCTAGCATACAAATAAAATCCTAAAAAAACTTATTCCCTAATATATTCCCATTTCGTACCTTTATGGTATATTTTACTTGTGCCGAGAGTCTATTGAAAATAGTCCTTCTACCTTCCCAAGGTATACAACATCCCTATCTTCCTTAAACCTCACTTGTGGGAATACACCAGGCATGTTTTTTCTACAAAACTGAAATCTTAAGAAAATTATTAAGCTTTTTTTTTTGAATATAAAAACATTAATTTAAAACTAAACCCCCTTACAAAAACACCCTAATAAAAATTATACATCAATGTCAAGCTATTCCATAGTTTTCTATGTGTGGATTTGAAATTTTATTTCACTACTCATCATTATACTTATGATACAAACATCTAAAATTGAAATAAGAAATATTGTTGTCAATACCGAGAGCTAACGTTAGGTATGGAACACTAGTAATCTTTTTAATTCCAATTGCTAGACTTATTTTACTTTCCTTGTGTGCTTCTCTTGTCAAATCTCCATTCTTGACATAACGATTCATGTAGCATTTAAAAAGTTAAAGAATCTCCATTGAAAGAGGCATACTGGTGTATCATTCTCTATGCATCTTAATTTTACTATATTAAAATGTAAAGACTCACTTCAGAAAACAAACAATTATTTGTAGCATTTTGCCTACTTCAGGAGGGAGAACTACATTTTTGAAATAAAAATCGAAGAAAGGAGGATGATAAGAAATTGCACAATGGAGTAGAATAAAAGATAGTGTATAGTCCCTTTATTTGTAGGTGTTGGAATAAATGCATCAATGTTTAGTCTTCCGAAATTGTCTCTTAGGTTTTCAAGAAGTGTTTTTAGAATTTCGTAATACATGTATCTAGTAATTGTGATACATTGATATAGTTATTTGTGCAAGACCTTTAAATTACATTCTCATATATTTTTATAAAAAGAGAACCCTAGTCCCGTCTACATGACATCACTACAAGCAAGAATTTCCTTTTAATTTTATTTATTTCCAAAACTAGCCATCCTTTTTCATGAAAACATATGACTTTTATAAAAAGTTGTGGCTTTTATGAAAAGTGAATTTAATAAAGAGTCGCGACTTTAATGAAAAGTTGTGACTTTTATGAAAAGTTGTGACTTTAATGAAGAGTTGCGACTTTAATGAAAACTGGTAACTTCTATAAAAAGTTGCGACTTTAATGAAGAGTTGCGAGCGAATGAAAAATTGTGACTTTTATGAAAGGTTGTGAGCTCTTCGAAGTGTCGACCTTTTCCAAATAGATGTAACATTTCTGGTAAGGAACAATAAATAGTGTTCACACTACCCATCCTTTTCTATAAATAGATAAACTTCTTCTCATTTTAAAATAACAAAAAGTCTGATATTCTTATTCTACTTTCGCAAAATTGAATATTTGTGTACTATGCTCTTGTTGAGTGACTCACTGGCACCATTGTTTTTGTATTAATAAGTTGGTGAATAAAATTATTCCATCATGAGAGGAAGTAATTCTTTAACCTATGGTATTGGAGGGGAATAGTTTTCACAAAGGGACATTGTGCATTCCGTTTATTCGATTTTCCCTTTCTATTTCATACTATTTTTACATATTCTAGGTATATGCTTTTACACTCATTAATTTATGTTTATGATACTAATTGTTTTTTTTGAGTACATGTTTTAAACTCTGTTTTTATGTTTGTGCAAAGTTATCGTCTCTTGTTATATTGAACATATATGCATATAGTATGTATATTCATTATAAAGAAAATAATTCTTGTAATCATTTCAAAGAATTTATGTTTTGATATTATATATCAAATTTTATGACGTAAAAGAACTATATATAAGCTTGCATATTTGTCTATTTTTACATAGATATGAAATTTTTTACTTACCAATAGAAACAATTCATTATGCAAGTTCAAAATTTATAATGCTTTCATGTTGAAGTGTATGTTTTTTTATGAATATGTTAACGATTTTTGAAACTTTCTCCTAAGACACACACACACACACACACATATATATATAGATATATATATATATATATATATATATATATATATATATATATATATATATATATATATATATATATATATATATATATCATATTTTCTTCATTATTTTTGTTTTAATGTTGATTAAAGATTCAATGATGAAATATTTTGTGTATGATTTATTCATCAAATTCATGTATGAATATTATTAATATATTTTAAGAACCTATTTTCCAAGTATTTTTAATGTATGGATATTAGTAAAAATATTAATTGCAAATTCAATGCAATTTTTATTTTTTAACCGCGCTAAGTGCGGACAAATTACCTAGTTACTAGTATAAATAGAGATGTAGTTGATAATTGTAATCATCTCAAATAGCCTAAAATATCCTATATAAAACTTGAACATTATCTAAATATAGTATTGTCCTTCCATATATCCTACAAATTGGTATCAGAGAAGATTTTTGTTCTTAATCAGGGGTTAAGTGAAAAAAATATGGCATCCAAAACAAATGAAGGTGTTGATTCTTTAGTTATTCTTACTCCAATTTTTGATGGATCTGATTTTGAATATTGGAAGACAAGAATGAGAACACATTTGAAAGCTAAAGGTTTGTGGACTATTGTTGCAAATGTCTTTGAAAAGACAGACAACGATGGTGAATTTAGAACAACAGAGATGAAAAATCTCGAGGCTAAGTATAGTAAAGATGCAAAAGCCTTGAGAAACATCCAAATGGGTATCTCAAGAGCATATTTTGCAAAAATTGATACTTGTGAGACTTCAAAGGGAGTGTGGGAGTCTCTAGACACCGAGGTGTACGGTGATGAAAATTTACAAACTATAAATCTTCAAACTCTTAGAAGAGAGTTTTTAAACTTGTACATAATAGAATCTGAAAAAATAGATTAATATTGCACAAGAGTCATGAATATTGTTAGTGAAATGAAAAATAACAGTGATACAATACTTGACAAAGATGTTGTAAAAAAGATTATAATTAGTGTCACAGATATTTATGAGTACATTGTTGCTTTCACTAAGGAGACGAAAGATCTTTCTAATCTTTCCATCAAAGAGATAGTTGGATCATTTTCTGAACATAATAAGCAAAGAATTTTTCGTGAAGATCAACCTAAAGAGACCACTTTCAAGTCTACAACAAATGAAAATTCTCAAAATTTCTCAAAAAATCAACTGAGGAAGAATTACAAGCCAAAAAATAAAAAGAATCATGATGGTTTTTCTAAGAAAGTTAAAGAAAAATGTGAGAAAAACTCTAGACTTTTTTGTAAAGTTTCCGAAAAGACTAATCACACTGCAGAAAAATATTGGTACAAAGGTAAGCCCCATGTAACTTTTGCAAAAGTTTAGTCCGCATTAAGAATGATTGCTGGCACAAGAAATGGGAGCAAACATGACAAATAATTAAATTAAAGTTGGAATATTGCTAATATATTTTAAGAACCTATTTTTTATTATTTTTAATAAATAGATATTAATTAATATATTAATTGCAAATTCAATGCAATTTTTTTAACCGCGCCAAGCGCGGACAAGTTACCTAGTTACTAGTATAAATAGAGATGTGATGATCGTAATCATCTCAAGTGGCCTTAAGTAGCCTATATAAAACTTGAGCATTATCTAAATGTAGCATTCTCCTTCTATATTTCCTACAAATTGGTATCAGAGCTGGTTTTCGTTCTTAATAAGGGGTTAAGTAAAATAAATATGCATCAAAAATAGATGAAGGTGTTGATTCTTCAGTTGTTCTTATTCCATTTTTTGATGGATCTAATTTTGAATATTGAAAGAAAAGAATGAGAACACATTTGAAAGCTGAAGGGTTTTGGAAGACAAGAATGAGAACACACTTGAAAGCTGATGGTCTGTGGACTATTGTTGCAAATGGTATTGAAGACCCAGACAACGATGGTGAAATTACAACAACAGAGATGAAAAATCTTGAGGCTAAGTATCGTCAAGATGCAAAAGCCTTGAGCAAAATCCAAATTGGTGTCTCAAGAGCATAGTTTGCAAAAATTGATACTTGTCAGAGTGCAAAGGGAGTGTGGGAGTCTTTAAAAACCGAGGTGTAAAATGATGAAAAGGTACACATTATAAATCTTCAAACTCTTAGAAGAGAGTTATAAAACTTGAACATAATAGAATCTTAATAAATAGATTAATATTGCACAAGAGTCATGAATATTGTTAATGAAATGAGAAATAAGGGTGCTACAATTTCTGACCAACATGTTATGGAAAAGATTATAATTAATGTAACAGAAATGTATGAGTACGTTGTTGCTATTACTAAGGAGATGAAAGATCTTTCTAAACTTTCCATCAAGGAGATAATTGCATCATTTCGTGTACATGACAAACGATGATTTTTTCGCGAAGATCAACCTAAAGAGATGGTTTTCCAGTTTACAACAAATGAGAATTCTAAAATTTTCTCAAAAAATCAATCACAAGCCAAAAAAGAAGCAGGATGATGATGGTTCTTTTAAGAAGGTTAAAGAAAAATGTTAGAAAAATTCTAGTAGCTTTTGTAAAGTTTGCAAAAATGCTAATCACACTGCAGAAAAATGTTGGTACAAAGGTAAGCCCCAATATAACTTTTGTAAAAAGTTTGTCCACATTGAGAAGGATTGCAGGCAGAAGAAATGGGAGAAAACATGACTTATAATCAAATTCAAGCCGGAATATTTCTAATATATTTTAAAAACCTATTTTCCCATTATTTTTAATGTATGAATATTAGTAAAAATATTAATTTCAAATTAAATGCAAGCGTAGATAAATTACCTAGTTACTAGTATAATAGAGATGTAGTTGATGAATGTAAACATCTCAAGTGGCCTTAAGTAGACAATATAAAACTTGAGCATTATCTAAATATAGTATTCTCCTTCCACATTTACTACAAATTGGTATCAGAGCAGGTTTTCGTTCTTAATCAGGGGTTAAGTTAAAAAAAATATGGCATCCAAAACAAATGAAGGTGTTGATTCTTTAGTGTTCTTACTCAAATTTTTTATGGATTTGATTTTGAATATTAGAAGGCAAGAATGAGAACACATTGGAAAGCTGCAGGTTTGTGGATTATTGTTGCAAATGGCTTTCAAGAGCCAGACAACGATGATGAACGTACAATAACAGAGATGAAAAATCTTGAGGCTAAGTATTGTCAAGATGCAAAATCCTTGAGCAAAATCCAAATGGGTGTCTCAAGAGCATATTATGCAAAAATGGCTACTTGTGAGACTGCAAAGGGAGTGTGGGAATCTCTAGAAACCAAGGTTTACAGTGAAGAAAAGGTAAACACTATAAATCTTCAAAATCTTAAAAGAGCGTGTTAAAACTTGAACACAATAGAATCTAAAAAAATAGATTAATATTGCACAAGAGTCTTGAATATTTTTAATGAAATGAGAAATCACGGTGATACAATTTCTGACCAACATGTTGTGGAAAAGATTATAATTAGTGTCATAGAAAAGTATGAGTACATTGTTTCTATTACTAAGGAGACGAAAGATCTTTCTATGCTTTCCATCAAAGAGATAATTGAATCATTTCATGCGCATGAGAAGCGACTATTTTTTCATGAAGATCAACCTAAATAGACAACTTTTCAGTCTACAACAAATGAGAATTCTCAAAATTTCTCAAAAGCAAGAAAAGAAGAATTACAAGTCAAAAGAGAAGTAGGATCATGATGATTATCCTAAGAAGGTTGAAAAAAATTTGAGAAAAACTCTAGTCCTTTTTGTAAAGTTTGCAAAAAGACTAATCACACTGCATAAAAGTGTCAGTACAAAGGTAAGCCCCATGTAACTTTTGTAAAAAGTTTGTCCACATTGAGAAGGATTTATGGAACAAGAAATGGGAGTAAAAATTTTTTTGTAAAAAATATGAGAAAGAAAGGGAAGAAAACCTTTTCTTTGCTTCTAAATCTGATGTTTCAACCAAAAACAATGAATGGTATGTTAATAGTGGTTGTAGTAATCACATGACATGAGATCAAAAGGCTTTCTTCTCAATTAATAATATCATGACTATAAAGTATGAATGGGGATGGTGCCTTAATTGATGCAAAAGGTAAAGGTACCATTTCAATCAACATGAAAGGGAGAGATAAACAAATTTATGATGTTTTTTATGTTCTTGACTTGGAAGAAAATTTGCTTAGTATTGGTCAACTCATGGAAAATGGTTACTCTCTTGTGTTTAGAGATAATTATTGCAGGATTTATGATAAAATTGAGCCAAATCAAGTCATTGTTGAAATAATAACGATAAAAAGAAACTTTGTTTTGCAATTTCAGTAAAATGCATTAAAAAAATGAAGTTGTAGATAAATCATGGATTTGGAACAAAAGATTTTGTCCCTTGAATTTTCATGGTTTGAAGCTTTTCAAGCAAAAATACATCTTGCAAGGCCATCCTGAGATACATACTAAGGTGGATCCATGTGAAAGTTTTATAACGGGAAAGGAACATAGAATGTATTTTCCAATAGGGGTGTCTTGGAGAGCTAGTGAATTTTTGGAACTGATGCATACCGACATTTGCGGACCAATGAAGACTCCATCTCTTGTAAGTCAAAGGTATTTTCTAATATTTATTGATGATTTTTCAAGAATGACTTGGATTTATTTCTTGAAAGAATAGTCAGAAGCATTTGCTACATACAAGAAATTTAAAGCCCTTGCTGAGAAGCAAAAAGGTTGCAGCATCAAAACCATTCACAGTGATAGAGGAGGTGAATACAAAAGTAAAAAATTTAAAGAATATTGCAGAAATGAAGGCAGTCAAAAGCAACTTCAGCAAGGTACACTCCTCAACAAAATGGTGTATCTGAAAGAAGAAATAGAATAATTGTTGAAATGACAAGAACTATGATGAATAAGAAAGGGCTTCGAATATATATTTGTGGAAAGAAGCATTACATACAACATTATACATCCTTAACGGGTTCCCGACAAAGGCATTAAAAGACAAGATAGCAATTGAAGCTTGGAGTGAATAAAACCTTATGTAAGTCATTATAAAATTTTTGGGTGTATTTGTTATGCTCATATACGTGCTGACAAAATAACAAAATTAGATGAAAAAGTAATTTTTATTTATTTATTGGTTATAGTAATGTGACAAAAGCATATATGTTTTTCGATGTCAAAACTAACAAACTTGTTATTAGTAGTGTTGATATTGTTGATGATAAAAATAGCAGGGAATTGGAAGGATAAGAATGTAGATAATACTGCTATAATATCTTTAGATGTGTCAAATCAAGAAGAGGATGAGAAAGAGGAATATGTCCCACAAAGGGGAGTAATCACAGATTCAGATGATGAAGAGCTGTCTCCAAGAGGAACAAAAATGTTGAGTGACATTTATCAGAGATTTAAATTTGTTGGTGTTGAGCAAGAAAATTATGAAGAAGCAATAAAACAGGATGTTTGGAACAAATCCACGGAATAAGAAATTCGGATTATTGAAAAAAATAATACATAGGAGCTTGTGGCTATACCCAGAGAAACAAAAGTTATAAGTCTAAAATGGATTTAAAAAAATCAAACTCAATCAAGAAGGATATATTCAAAAGCACAGCAAGGTTATTTTCTAGAGACTTCACGCAAAAACCAGGTATTGATTTTTATGAAACTTTCTCTCCAATTGCTCGTCTTGAGACAGTTAGAATCGTAATTGATATTGCTTCACAAAAGAAATGAAAGATATTTCCACTTGATGTTAAATCTGCATTTTAATGGGAAAAGTTGATGAAGAGATTTATGTTGAGCAACCTTAAGTATTTTTTGTTCAAGGGGGAAAAGGGAAGGTGTACTGGTAAAAAAAAAACTCTTTACGGGTTGAATAAAGCTGTAAGAACCTGGTACAATGAAATTGGTAAATAATTTATGAAATTTTTTTTCCAGAAAAGTAAAAGTGAAGCCACATTGTATGTGAATAAAGATTATGACAGCGTTATCATTGTTTGTCTCTATGTGGATGATTTTATCATTACAAGAAATGATGTGAAGATGATGCAAAAATTCAAGCAAGATATGATACAAGCCTATGAAATGAGTGATCTTGGGTTGCTAAGTTATAGCTTGGGCATCGAAGTTTCTCAAGTGAAAGAAGGAATTTAATTTTTCAAAAGAAGTATACTAAAAGTATTTTTCAAAAATTCAAAATGTTAGACTGCAGGTCTGTGGCCATACCATTAGCAGCAAATGATAAGTTCATAAAAGATGATGGAGAAAATAAATCTAATATCTCACTTTATAGAATATTGATTTAATGTTTGCTATATTGTACTTCAGGAAGGAAGACATTATGTTTGCTAATAGTTTATAATCCAGATTCATGCATGTAACACGTCGAAAATTTGAGACGTGTTCTAGAATCTAACATAGGTGTCATAAGGTCTAGACACTCTTTTAAGGTCTATTTTAACGAAAATGATTCATTTAGGAAGTCTAGGAACCAAAAATGTCTAAGAACGTCCATGACATCCAGAAAGTAGTTCAAGGAGGTACTAGCGTTCCTTAGCCTAATTGACTAGCTTTTAGGAGTAAAAAATGATGAAAATTGATGGAAGGGTGTATAATATGTGTTTAAGTATATTCATGGTAGAAATTTCCAGATACGACTCTACAAGGACCAAGAAAGGATGGACCTTTGCAATTGGAGTCAAACACTACGTGGGCAGTGTGCACCCACGAGAGTGCATCGACGAGGCATGTGTGGATCGATAGGGCGTCGATGCCATCCATCGACTAAAACTTAGCCAAGTCATTTAGGGGCCTTGTTTGCACAGTCTCTGAAGTCATCGATGGACGTGCAACACGGAAGGGGGCTGGTTTGTCGATTGAGGCACGAGGCGTCGCCGGGGTCTCGTGGGCAAGTGACCTGCTTTGTTGCACATTTTTAAATAGGTATTAAATAATTAATTAAGGGGTTTAGTGTTTATTTGTGGATTAATGAAAGTTTAATTAACTTAATAAACCCCCCATATAAAGAGCCCAACCCCATTACACTAATTACAACTCACAAAACAAAACTTTCTTCCTTCTCTCTTCTCTCTCTATTGGAAGACACCATTGAAGACCAAGCTAGGGGAGGGTTTTGGGGGATGTAAAGGTATGATTTCACCATAAATTATTCATCAAACATTAAGTTATGTGATCTAATTTACCTTTGAGACCTCTTTCCTCAAAGGGTTCCTTCAAAGTATTTTGAAAAGTTGAGTTTTCATGTGGGTCTTTCTCAAAATTATGGTATGAATTTATTTGTTTATGATTTCTTTTAGATATTACTAGTATATTTACATATATTCTAATTTAATTACGATACATTTTGATGGTTTGGTCTAGTTCGTAGAAACTAACCCTTAACCCTTAAATCTAGGTTATTATCTTTATATGAATTAAGTTGTATTTGGTTCAATTAAATTGGTTATTGGTTGAATTAATACTAGATGATTTTGTTACACTAATCATAAACAAAATTAGGGTGAGTTTTAGTGTTTTATGCTAGTTCCTGAGAAGATGATCTAGGTTAGAAAGTATGTATTGAATTGACCTAAGTATCTTGTCTTAAGCTATGATCTAGTATTGAGTTGTGATGTAGTGGTTCTTATATACTTGTTATCATGATGATTTTTGACTTATGATGATGTATACCCAAATTGGGTTGAATTGAGGGTTTATGGTAAGACCTTGATGATTAACTATGAAGGACACTTGGTAAGTCTTATGATCTCTATCCTTTACTTCAAATTGTGGTTAATTGTGATTAAGTCATGACGTTTTATTGTAATATGAATTGTATTAGTATTGATAGGGTGTTATTATGTTTAATTGAAATGTCTTGATTATGATTGTGAGGTGTTGGCTTAAGATGTAAATGTTTTAAGGAGGGTGAATGATTTGCCAAAGTGCCTTATCATGATATGAAGATGTTAATGTTCTAACCTCACTTATATGAATTGTAATAAAAGGATTTTTACTCATGAAATTCTTATTGAGATATTGATGATGATGATTATACAAGGGGTAGAACCTATGACCTAAACTAAGCTATGATTGATAATAAAGACTTAAAGACATTCCAAAAAGGGACTCTAGCTTAGCACCGAGTGAACTAGAGTGAGGAGTGTCCCTTCCCACATAGGAAAGGTAGGATCACTAATGTAATCTTGATATTGGAGACTACAATTCATGTAGCATAAAGGGGGTCCCAACTATATATCCTAGTTCTTCTACTATGTTGCGACCATAGGAATACTAGCTAGTGGATCCAAGTAGTTGTTATGCTTCATGTTTTGGTACTACCTTGGCAAGTAGTACGGTTGTATGACACCAAATTTGACATTAGCTCATGTGGTCTATGTCGGTTAGGGAAAGATGTCCCAAAACGTAAAATGAACTAAAGGATTGAACTCTAACTAAGATGACATAAGGGTCCTAGCTCAATTTAGGTAGGGGTATGAGACTCTACCTAAGCATTGCACTAGTTCGCCTTGAGGGTATTCTTAGGAGGATGTTCTTATGTACGATTATGCTTATAATGCTATATGAAATGTATATGATGAACTTGAACGTTGTTGATATTATATGTGATTAGTTCAGTTATGAATATGTGTTGGTTTATATTGTTAAACTAAGATTATATGTACACCTAAATGTCATGTTATGTGAAATAGGATGTTAGTAGATTCTTGTTGGGTTACTTGATTGAATAAAGTTATGGGTACTTGGTCATTGCACTTGTTGACTTGATAGGGGTCATGGGTAATTGAGTTGATTTGTTTATAGTAAAATGTACTCTTATTCATGATTATTGATAATATGACTTGATGATAAAGTTATTTGAATGTATATCTAATTATATGCTATGCTTGTTGACTTGACTAGAATTGATGATGTTGGGTTTCTAATGTATATGCTTATGAATTAATGAACACGTCCTATTGATGGTATGGTCTTGTTGAATATGCACAAGTGTTTTCAAACTAAATTGCATATCTTTATGAAATGTCCCTTTTTAGCATGTTTTCATTGAATGTGTGCATATGGTCTCATACTTAGTACAAGTGGTGTACTAACACCATTTCTTACTTTTCCCCAACATTTTTGGTTCTGGTCATTGAAATGCTTTGAAGACGACTTGAATAAGACTTGAATCTCTTATTCATCCAAGTAGGGTAGGTCCTCATACTCACCAAAGGCGATGCCACTATCTAGCTTATGGAGTTGCTTTTTAGTTAAATACTTCTATGGTTGTTTCTTTCCATTTAGTATGAACTATTGTATAGCCCATGTGAGGCACTTTTACTTTGATGTATGGGTTATGCCCATGTTCTTACACTTTTATTAGATGGTTATGAGATGAGACGACTAGTATGTCATGACCCAAAACGAGCCGCGAGTGGCACCCACACTTATCCTACTATGTGAGCGAACCGACCAATCTAAACCCCAACTTTCAAACATAATGAACAAAATACAATGCGGAAGACTTAAAACTCATTAACGAAATGAATTAAATAACTTCTAAAATTTATTAATCATTATCCCCAAAATCTGGAAGTCATCACCACAAGAACATCTATCCTCAAATTACTAAATCTAAGAGTATCTAAGAAGCTAAAATAAGTAAAAAGCTAGTCCATGCAGGAATTTCAAAGCATCAAGACATGAAGAGGAAGATCTAGTCCAAGCTAGAAGTAATAGCTCACCCTGAAATTTGGCTTGATAAAGACTGGCTAGAGTTGCGGTTGAGTTGAAGACGACGGTACGTTTGCTACACTCCACAAATAATCAAAGAAAAACAATACAAGTAGGGATCAGTACAAGGCACAAGTAGTGAGTAGGTATCATCGGCCAACTCAAAATAGAAAACAGTATATATCAGATAATAACATAAAATCAACTAATATTCTTAACATGCGACATTTACAATTACCATAACCCTTGGTCACAACACCAAGCACATCAATGAGGACTCACGCCTCCCCATCATACTCATTTGGGAATTAGTTCTTTAAGATTTAGTATATTATCATAATTCAAGATTTCATTCTCTTTATTCCTCTTCTATCGGTACGTGACACTCCGCTCCACTACTACTATCCTGGTGTCGGAACGTGACACTCCGATCCATATACTATCCTGGTGTCGGAACGTGACACTCCGATCCATATACTATCGAGGTACCGGAACGTGGCACCCGATCCATATACTATCCTGGTGTCAGAACGTGACACTCCGATCCATATACTATCCTGGTACCGGAACGTGGCAACCGATCCATATACTATCCTGGTGTCGGAACGTGACACTCCGATCCATATACTATCCTGGTACCGGAACGTGGCACCCGATCCATATACCATCCTGGTGTCGGAATGTGAAACTCCGATCCATATACTATCCTGGTGTCGGAACGTGACACCCGATCCTCTATTTCTATCCTGGTGTCGGAACGTGACACCCGATCCTCTAATCTCATCACTTTAATTCATCAAGCCTTCTTTTATACCAAGGCATCATCAATCTCATTACTTTAGTTCATCAAGCCTTCTTTTATACCAAGGCATCATCATTAACAAAGTAATTTTAGGGTTTAAGATTCAATAGCTTCATCATGCTAATTCATCACAAACATATAATCACATCATGTAAGCACACAATTAAGCATATAGAAGACTTTATAATACTACCCAACACATATCATTCGCTATTAAGAGTTTACTATGAATAGCATAAACCATAACCTACCTCCACCGAAGAATTGTGATCAAGCAATCTACTTTTCCAATGCTTTGCTTTCCTCTTCGTTTCTCCTCTCTCTCGTTCGTTCGTTCTCCCTCTCCTTGTTCTTTCTATTTTTCTTATTCAAACCCGCTTTCTTTTACCCTAATTAGCATATAATTAAGTATAAAAGATGATAAAATAACCCACTAATTATTTCAAGGTTATCTCTTTTAACCCCCAAGTAAATGAATTATTAACATTAATCCACTAACTTTATAATTATAAGCATGAATAGTCCAGAACGCCCCTTTAAAAACTTTAACAGAAATCCGACCCAGTCTGGGTTACGCAGCCTGTGACGGTCCATCATGGCTGTGACGGTCCGTCTTGCAGGTCCGTCGCAAAGTTCAGAGAGTTAATTCTGTGGAAACATTTGTGACGGTCCGTCGTGCCTGCGACGGTCCGTCCTGCCATTCCGTCACGAAGTTCAGAGAGTCGATTTCAGTACCCAAATTTCAGAATTCTAAGTATTTTGGAACGAGACCCCCTCGACGGTCCGTCGTGGGATCCGTCGACTCAGTCAGTTTTTCCAGAAATAAAATCTGCTGCTCAAAACGACTAAACAGGTGGTTACAATAGATACCAATTTACCCATCGTTCGTCCTCGAACGATCACAAGAAGAAAAACAAGGGCGAAAAGGAGTACCTGAATCTGTAAATAGGTGTGGGTATCTTTCTTGCATATCAACCTCTTTCTCCCAAGTGGACTCTTCGACTGGTCGATTCTTCCATTGAACTTTGATGGATGCAATCTCCCTTGATCTCAACTTGCGAATTTCCCTATCTAGAATGGCAACAGGTTCCTCCTCATAAGTCAAATTCTCATCAAGCAGAACTGAATCCCAACGAGTGATGTAGTTTCCATCCCCATGGTATCTTTTCAACATAGACACATGAAATACCGGATGCACTCCTGACAGCCCTGGAGGCAAGGCTAATTAATAAGCCACCTCCCCTACTCGCTTAAGTACTTCAAATGGTCCAATATACCTTGGGCTTAGCTTACCTCTTTTACCAAACCGCATCACCCCTTTCATGGGCGAAACCTTCAGCAAGACTTGCTCACCCTCTATAAACTCCAAGTCTCTAAACTTTCGATCTGCATATTCGTTTTTGGCTACTTTGAGCCGCTAAAAGATTTTCTTGAATAGATTTCACCTTCTCTAATGATTCCCTCAAAAGATCAGTACCCCAAGGTCTAACCTCAAATACATCAAATTAACCAATGGAAGACCTACATCTCCTCCCATACAATGCTTCGAATGGAGCCATATCAATACTTGAGTGATAGCTATTATTGTATGAAAACTCCGCTAAGGGTATGAGGTTATCCCAATGACCACCAAATTCTATCACACATGCACGAAGCATATCCTCCAATACTTGAATCGTGCGCTCAGACTGACCATCGATCTGAGGGTGAAATGTAGTACTAAGATCCAACTTAGTACCTAATTCAGCATGCAATGTTCTCCAAAACATACAAGTAAACTGCGTACCTCTATCTGATATGCTGGAGAGTGGAACTCCATGCAATCGAACAATTTCTGAGATACAGATTTTGGCTAAGTTCTCCGCATTGTAAGTCACCTTGACCGGAATGAAGTGAGAAGACTTAGTTAATCTGTCCACAATTACCCAAATAGAATCAAACTTACCCAATGTCTTTGGAAGACCAACCACAAAGTCCATTGCAATTCTCTCCCACTTCCATTCCGGAATGGGCATTCTCTGAAGTGTTCCTCCGAGTCTCTGGTCTTCATACTTTACTTGCTGACAATTTGGACATTTGGCAACAAAATCCACAATGTCACGCTTCATTCTACTCCACCAAAAGTGTGGCTTTAGGTCATGGTACATCTTGGTTGCACCAGGATGTATAGAATATCCGGAACTATGAGCCTCTGTGAGGATGGTGTGGATCAAATCATCAACACGGGGCACACATACCCTTCCCTTAATCCTCAAAACACCTTCCTCATCAATTATTGCCTCTTTAGCCTCTCCTCGCAACACCATATCCCGAATTCGGCTTAGTTTCTCATCATCAAACTGTTTTCCCTTGATCTTGTCAAGAAAAGAAGATCTTGCCTCCACACAGGCCAAAAATCCTCCCTGCTCATTTAACTCTAGCCTTATAAAGTCATTAGCCAAGTTTTGGATTTCTCTAGCCAATGGGCGTCAAGAAACTTGTAAGTGGGCTAAACTACCCATGCTCCCTACGTTTCTACTTAAAGCATCAGCCACCACATTTGCTTTTCCTGGGTGATACAAGATGGTAACATCATAGTCCTTTAGTAGTTCCATCCATCTCCTCTGTCTCAAATTCAAATCCCTCTGAGTAAAGACATACTGTAGACTACGGTGATCTGTGTAGACTTCACACTTGACCCCATATAGATAGTGTCTCCATTGCTTTAATGCAAACACTACCGCAGCCAACTCCAAATCATGGGTCGGATAGTTACGTTCATGCACCTTTAATTGCCTCAAAGCATAAGCAATTACATTCTTCTCTTGCATTAGCACTGCACCCAAACCAGAATAGGATGCATCACGATAAACGATGAAGTTCTTACCCTCTACTGGCAAGGTAAGAATTGGTGCAGTAGTCAACAAGGTCTTGAGTTTCTGAAAGCTTTCCTCACATTCATCAGACCATACAAATGGAACATTTGCTTAGTCAAGTTCGTCAATTGGGAAGCAATAGAAGAGAATCCTTAACAAATTGACGGTAGTAGCCAGCTAAACCAACAAAGCTCCTTATTTCTGACACATTAGTAGGTCTTACCCAATTCCTCACTGTTTCAATCTTAGAAGGATCCACCATCACTCCATCCTTAGAAACCACGTGCCCCAAGAAGGACACTAATTCTAACCAAAACTCACACTTGGAGAATTTGGCATAAAGCCTTTTCTCCCTTAATACTTCCAACACAATTCTCAAATGCTCCTCATGTTCCTTCTTACTCTTGGAGTATATCAGTATATCATCAATAAATACGATCACAAAGAGATCCAGATATGGCTTAAAAATCCCGTTCATCAAGCTCATGAAAGCAGCAGGGGCATTCGTCAGACCAAAAGACATTACCTCAAATTCGTAATGCCCATACCTGGTTCGAAAAGCAGTCTTTGGTACATCCGTTGCCCGTATTTTCAATTGATGATAACCGAATCTCAAGTCAATCTTAGAGAAGACACAAGCACCTTGTAACTGATCGAACAAGTCATCAATGCGAGGAATGGGGTACTTGTTCTTAATAGTTACTTTGTTCAACTGCCGGTAGTCTATGCACATCCGAAAACTCCCATCCTTCTTCTTCACAAATAACACCGGAGCACCCTAAGGGGATGCACTTGGTCTAATGAAACCTTTACTTAACAACTCTTGAAGTTGGGCCTTTAACTCCCTTAACTCCGCTGGGTCCATCCTATAAGGGGTTATGGAAATGGGTCGAGTATCCGGCTCCAGATCAATGCAAAAGTCAATATCTCTATCCGGTGGCATACCAGGAAGGTCTGCAGGGAACACATCAAGAAACTCACGGACTATCGAAACCGACTCAATTGAAGGTACGTGGGTAGTATCATCCCTGAGGTGTGCCAAGAACGCTAAACACCCTTTACTAACCATTCTTTTTAGCACGAAGAAAGGAGATGATACGAGCTAGAGTGGAAGTGTAGTGACCCTCCCACACTAACGGATCTGTCCCAGGCTTGGCCAATGTTACAGTTTTAGCATTACAATCTAAGATTGCAAAATTTGGAGAAAGCCAAGTCATACCCAGAATTACATCGAAATCAACCATTTCTAAGATAACCAAGTCTACATGAGTATTGCTCCCCATAAAAGTCACCAGACAAGACCTATATACCTTTTCAACTATCACAGACTCACCCACCGGAGTAGAAACACGAATAGGCATGTCAAGCAATTCACAATGTAAATTAAGACCAGTAGCAAATGAGGAAGATACATATGAAAATGTGGAGACAGGATCAAATAATACAGAATCCATGCAATCACAAACCAAAAGATTACCTATGATAACAGCATCAGATGTCTCCGCTTCAGACCGCCCGGGGAAAGCGTAACAATGGGCCCTATCACCTGTCTGCCCGTTGCCCCTACCATGTTGTGCCGTAGTGGCTCCAGTTTGCCTGTCACCTCGGCCATTTTGGTGACCACCATTACCTCGGCCACCACGTCCTCCAGAATGACGACCTCTTCCATGACAACCTCTACCTCTGGCTATTGGGGGTCTGCAACTCTGTTTTGGACAATATCTCTTAATATGTCAAGTCTCCCCATATCCATAACACTCTCTGGAGTCAAGCATAGGTCTCTGTGAGAATGACGAAGTCTGGGGATAACCTCCAAACTCAGAGAAGTGTTGACCGGTCTGCGGTGGACCCCCAACTACAGTCTGCAGTGAAGACTGAATAGGTCGGGCTGGATAACCTCCTGAACCTTGCCCTCTGAGAGTAAGAACCATTAAACTCACCTCCTTACAAAACCTTTTAGATGTCGATGCCATGGTGAAGTCATCTGGCTTCACTCCCTCCTCCTCTATCACGAAGTCTACCACTTCCTGAAAGGATTTTTGCTGTAGCCGCTACCTGTAAGGCTGAAATCCGCAAAATGACCTCAACCCCTTCACAAAACGGCGAATCCGCTCTTGTGGACTGAAACAAAGCTGGGTGGCATACCTGGATAATGCACGAAACTTAGCCTCATACGCAGTCACCGACATCTTGCCTTATTCTAGGCTCAAGAACTCATCCTCCTCCTATCCTCAAGGTCCGAGGGATATACTTCTCCATAAATAAGCTAGAGAATGACGCCCAGTCATAGGTGGTGCCTGGGCGGGTGGGTTGACACTCAACATGTGACCGCCACCACATTTTGGCATTTCCCTGAAACTGATAGGTTACAAAACTCAACGCCAAATCGTTCCACTATGCCCATTTATGTAGTAATCATGACAATCAACCAGAAATTGTAAGCATCCCCAAATTCAGCACCCTTGAAGACTGGAGGTTTCAATTTCAAGAACTTACTGAAAAGTTCATGCTGATCACTTGTCATTATAGGCCCTGTAGTCAAACGAGGAAACGTGCCTATTTCCAATGAGGCATCCATGCGGGGAGCCTCAGCAGCGGCCTTGTATTTTCGGAACCTGAGGTGCTGGTGCAGAAAACACTGGAGGTGTCTGTCCTTGATCAGATAACCCGCTAAGATAAGCAAGAACCTGATTAATCATCTCTAGGGTAGGTTGGGGTGGTTATTCCTCATTCTGCACTTGCTAACTTTCCCCTTAATCACCCTCTCTTACTACTTCCTCAGTCGGTGGAGGAGTCACCGCCCTAGTACTAGATGGGCCAGGTGCTTGTCCTCTTCCTCCAGAGGACGTCCTCCCGCGACCTCTACCACGGCCTCTCGCCACTACTCCTCTTCGAGCTACACCCAGCAGTGGCTGGCTCAGTTACATCTTGTCTTGCCGGTGTTGGTGTTGGCGCCGCTGTTGCTCTAGTTCTAACCATCTGCGAAATAGAGTGAAGATGGTCAGATACCAATTTGTATCACCTAGATACCATTGGATCCAAGTAATAGCACGAAAACGAAAGAAAGAATGTAATTTTCCTAATGTCTTATAGCCTCTCAAAGAAAAGTAAAGCGTCCCCCTACCGTTACTTAAGACTCTACTAGACTCGTTCTTGGTGATGAGACTAACGAACCTAATGCTCTGATACAAGTTTGTCACGACCCAAAACGAGCCGCAAGTGGCACCCACACTTATCCTACTATGTGAGCGAACCGACCAATCTAAACCCCAACATTTCAAACATAATGAACAAAATACAATGCGGAAGACTTAAAACTCTTAACGAAATCAATTAAATAACTTCTAAAATTTATTAATCATTATCCCAAAATCTGGAAGTCATCACCACAAGACATCTATCCTCAATTACTAAAATCTAAGAGTATCTAAGAAGCTAAAATAAGTAAAAGCTAGTCTATGCCGGAATTTCAAGGCATCAAGACATGAGAGGAAGATCCAGTCCAAGCTAGAAGCAATAGCTCACCCCTGAAATCTGGCTTGATGAAGACTGGCTAGAGTTGCGATTGAGTTGAAGACGACGGTACGTTTGCTGCATTCCACAAATAATCAAAGAAAAACAATACAAGTAGGGGTCAGTACAAGGCACAAGTACTGAGTAGGTATCATCGGCCAACTCAAAATAGAAAACAATATATATCAGATAATAACATAAAATCAACTATATTCTTCTTAACATGCGGCATTATAATTACCATAACCCTTGGTCACAACACCAAGCACATCAATGAGGACTCATCCTCCCGATCATACTCATTTGGGAATTAGTTCTTTAAGATTTAGTATATTATCATAATTCAAGATTTCATTATCTTTATTCCTCTTGTGTCGGTACGTGACACTCCGCTCCACTACTACTATCGTGGTGTCGGAACATGACACTCCGATCCATATACTATCCCTGTGTCGGAACGTGACACTTCGATCCATATACTATCCTGGTACCGGAACGTGGCACCCGATCCATATACTATCCTGGTGTCGGAACGTGACACTCTGATCTATATACTATCCTGGTACTGGAACGTGGCACCCGATCCATATACTATCCTGGTGTCAGAACGTGACACTCCAATCCATATACTATCCTGGTACCGGAACGTGGCACCCGATCCATATACTATCCTAGTGTCGGAACGTGACACTCCGATCCATATACTATCGTGGTGTCGGAACGTGACACTCCGATCCATATACTATCCTGGTGTCGGAACGTGACACCTGATCCTCTATTTCTATCCTGGTGTCGGAACGTGACACCCATCCTCTAATCTCATCACTTTAATTCATCAAGCCTTCTTTTATACCAAGGTATCATCAATCTCATTACTTTAGTTCATCAAGCCTTCTTTTATACCAAGGCATCATCATTAACAAAGTAATTTTAGGGTTTAAGATTCAATAGCTTCATCATGCTAATTCATCACAAACATATAGTCACATCATGTAAGCACACAATTAAGCATATAGAAGACTTTATAATACTACCCAACACATATCATTCGCTATTAAGAGTTTACTACGAATATCATAAACCATAACCTACCTCCACCGAAGAATTGTGATCAAGTAATCTACTTTTCCAATGCTTTGCTTTCCTCTTCGTTCTCCTCTCTCTCGTTCGTTCGTTCTCCCTCCTTGTTTTCTTTCTATTTTTCTTATTCAAACCCTCTTTCTTTACCCTAATTAGCATATAATTAAGTATAAAAGATGATAAAATAACCCACTAATTATTTCAAGGTTATCTCTTTTAACCCCCAAGTAAATGAATTATTAACATTAACCCACTAACTTTATAATTATAAGCATGAATAGTCCAAAACGCCACTTTAAAAACTTTAACAGAAATCCGACCCAGTATGGGTTACGCAGCCTGTGACGGTCCGTCATGGCTGTGACGGTCCGTCCTGCAGGTCCGTCGCAAAGTTCAGAGAGTTAATTCCGTGGAAACATTTGTGACGGTCCGTTGTTCCTGCGACGGTCCGTCCTGCCATTCCATCACGAAGTTCAGAGAGTCGATTTCAGTACCCAAATTTCAGAATTCTATGTGTTTTGGAACGAGACCCCCTCGACGGTCCGTCGTACCCATGACGGTCTGTCGTGGGATCCATCGACTCAGACAGTTTTTCCAGACATAAAATCTGCTGCTCAAAACGACTAAACAGGTCGTTACATATTATGACTATGTTATATTTTATATACTTATGTGAAATAATAGTAGAACACTATGTAATATTCCTATATGAAGGGTTTATGTATACTCGGTATATATGTATGTGTATTTAGAGGTCTATGCAAACCTCCAAGTAGAAGTAATGAAAAGTTTCAAATTTTCTGTTAAATTTGACCTATGAATGTAATGTTGTAAACTAAGAGGCTAGTCTTAGTCCTCAAAGAGGACGCTGACGCAGTTTACTTCTGGGGGTAAACTCGGATGTGACAATTCAAGAACCTAGCCAAGTTCATTTTGGATATACAAAGAGTGTACACTACATTTAAGGAACAATGGATTATGGGATAATGTACAAATTTGGTGGAGATTTGAACTGAATTGGTTATTCTGATAGTGATTGAGCTAGAAGTATAAATGACATGAAGATTACTTCTAGTTATGCTTTCTTATTTGGATCAAGTATTTGTTATTGGTTATCATAAAAGCAAAGTCTTATTGCACATTCCACTGTCGAATCAAAGTATGTTTAAGCAGCTTAGGCTACTTCTCAAGCTATTTGGCTTAGGAGAATATTTGAAATTGAAAATGGACTGTTTTGTATTGTTATAACAATTCAACAATTGCAATATCCAAGAATCTAGTCAGCCATGAAAGATCCAATCATATTTCCATCAAATATCATTTTATCCGAAAGCACAAGAGGAAGTCGAAATTTAGTTGCATTATTGTCAGACATGAGAACAACTTGTTAACATATTCACCAAAGCACTTACTAGAGAAAAATTTTGCAATCTTCGATAATGCATTTGAGTTATCAAGCAAATGCTTTGAGGGGGAGTGTTGGAATTAATTCATCAATGTTTAGTCCTCCGAAATTGTCTCTTAGTTTTTCAAGAAGTCTTTTTAGAATTTTGTAGTACATGTATCCAGTAAATTGTGATACATATATTTAGTTATTTGTGCAATACCTTTGATATACATTATTACTAGTATTAATAGAGATGTAGTTGATGATTGTAATCATCTCAAGTGACCTTAAGTAGCCTATATAAAACATGAGTATTCTCTGTAGATAGTATTCTCCTTCCATATTTCCTACAGTAAGTGTCATCGAAATACTTATCAGAGTAGTTGTTAGTACTTGTTAGCTGTCTTCTAAAGATTACTTAAGAGTATGTTTGGTCAACCGGCTAAAAATTAATATATTTAAAAGTACTTTTATTAAAATAGTTTTTTAAGAAAAGTTCATTGTACAAAAAAGTACTAAAACGAGAAGAGAAAAATATATTATTTAGTGAAGCATTATATTGAGAGTTACAAAAACAAGAACTATTGAGTGTGAACGTAAAAAACACACCATGAATATTACTAAAAAAACTTCAAAATATTACCTAGGATAATCCTTTGCCAAACCCCAAGAAATTTATTAGGATTTACATTGGATTCAAATCACTATACAAATATCTTGTGTCAATCTATTTATCTACATTGTTTTGTTCATTAATCAACTACTTCTAAGTGTTAGTCGACTAACACAACAATAAACGAACAAGGGCCTAAAATACCCTTAAAGTATTGAAAATGGTACAAAATTACCCTTCATCCACCTATTGGCTCCAAAATGTCCTTTTCATCAACCTATTGGCTCCAAAATACCCTTGTCATCCATCTTTGGGTTCAAAATTGACCACTTTTTTAGTTGTTTTAAAATTAAACTCTTTAAATATTTTTTAAAATACTTGGCGTTCAACTATTGATTATAATTATAATTTATTAATATAATTTATAAACCAACCCACTACACACTCATTACTAATTAAGCCTCACACAATTAATAATCCGATTATAATATCAAAATCGTCATAAACACTACTAAAACACGATGAAATTACAGATTCATGAAAATGACATTCAAAATTATCCGAGTCCGAATCGAAGCCCCAATCAAATTTAGGTTGAGCCGCTTATTTAGGAGGACACTTTCTTTCAAAATTGAATTAGAAATTTATGATTAAAGGTAAAGAAGTAATACATCCCAAATTAATTCATGCACTTTTTTTAAAATATAATTTTATAAATACGTATGATTTGTTTTAAAACCTTTAATATATTATTTGAAAAAAAGTTACATATGAAGTAACATCACATAATTGAGACGTAAGAATAATTAAGACGAACATAGTAAGACTTTTAAATTTATCGGTGATTTTATTTAGACACTTGAATATATGAAAATATAATTCTATAATTTTTAAAAACACTGAATTGGCAGTAGCTTGCATTAATAATGTGTTGGGTTCATTAATTTAGAGGGATTTTATTAGTAATGGGGTGGGTAGTGGATTGATTTATAAATTATACTAATATGTTAAATTATAACAAAAAATTGAGCGTCATGTATTTTAAAAAATCTTTAAATAGTTTAAATATAAAACCATTAAATAAGTGGTCAATTTTGAACCAAAAGGTGGATGACAAGGGTATTTTGGACCCAATAGGTGGGCGGGAAGGGTATTTTGGAGCCAATAGGTGGATGGAGGGTAATTTTGTACCATTTCCAATACTTTGAGGGTATTTTAGGCCCTTTTCCGAACAATAAATTATAATTTTACCCTACCCCGCTTGAACTTTCAATTAGTATTATACTATTAAAAAGAGTTCTACAAAAATGATAGACACCATCGCTCCAAGAATGCAACACATTTGCAACGTTGGCTATCGTTTTATTTATTTTTAACAAAAATGACTTGACCTTTTTACAATCATTTTAGGTGGATTTTTAATTATCAATAGTGACAATTTGTTGCTTTTTATTAAAAATAACAACTTATTAATTACTTTATAACGACTTCATTTGTCACTTATTATTAGTAATTTTGTTAGGGTGTCACTTTATCCATCACTTTTAGTTAATATTTTAATCAATCATTTTAAAAAATGATGGACGGAGAAAGACTATCCATCACCTTTTGTGCATTTTTTCAAGGGCAGTGCCCATTTTTATTATCTTCTCTCGCCCCTCCTCCTCCTCTTTCTCTTCCTCATTTTTTTTCTATCAATTACTTTATAATGAATTTGTCCGTCGTTTATAATTAATATTTCTTTAAAGAACTGCCACACTTTGTCTCTTTAATTGTCGCTTCTATTGAAATATTAGTCAAACATTTAAAAAACGACGAAGAGAGCAACATTATCGATCCCTTCTGTGAATTTTTTCAAGGGAAGTGCCCATTCTTTATACATTTCTATCTTCTATGTTCTCTCTTCTTATTTCTAGATCTCTCCACCACCTCTAGAACACCATTGTCGAACACCCCTCCCATCCACCAGCGCCACCTCTCTGCTGTCCACCCCTCTAGTCTGCCAGCACCTTCCCACTCAAAATCCCAATTTCAAACTAATAATTTGTCAAATTTATGTTATAATATTGCTGGTATTTGAATTTGATTGTGAATTAGTTTATTTATTAGACTTGATTTTTTTAACATTAGATTGTGAATTAGGGATTTTTGATCTTAAATGAAGCATACATGAAGTTTAGAACTTGACCTTTTGAACACTTGAATTTAGAATGTTTAAACTTGAATATATTGTACTCATTCGCGCTTTGCACGGAATTTAATATATTTTTTGGATAATTGATATTCATGTTCAATAAAGGAATTGAGATTTGCGTGATTGTCAAATGTTTTACATAGTAGAATGCTTATATACACAAATATTTGTATTGTACTTTCGCACCCCAAAAATTTCAAAGTTAAGCCCTTACAAATCTCGAATTTCATGTAAGGTCGTACTGAGTGACTCTTAATGTAATAGCCTAATTTTTAGCGTTAAGAAAAAGCCAATTGAAAAAGAATTGAGGCCAGAAAACTTTTTCGTAATACTTGAGATTTCCTAGCCTAGTCAAGATTTGGACGAAATCAGAGTCAGTGAGATCTAGGGAAATCTTGTAATAAATGAGAGATCTATTAATGAATTTAAATTCATAAGTAGATAAGTAAGACGTTAAGGATCACATACGACTTTACGAAATTGAATGGGTGATTAGAACTCCCGAAACTAATCTTAGCATGAATGAGTGGTTTCTGAGTGTCATGCGATGAAAGTGTGTTGTAAAATGGGGGTTTGAAATTATTAAATTTGCTCATTGAAACATGTTGTGCCTGGTTGGGGCCACCATAGCGGGACAAATGTGACTTAAGTCAGAAATAAAATCCCGAAAACATTTTATTCAGCACTTTTTGACTTTGAAAGCTAAGGGATAATCCCAGGTTTGTTCTTGATGGGGTTTCACCATTCTTGAGTCTAAAGGTAAGGCTTTTACTCCCCGAATCCATATTTCGATCTATAGGACTTAGTTTCTTGGGTAATTATCTAAGAAAGAGGGTTTTGATGTGGTAATTATTGTGGAAACACCCTAATCTGGGTATGGGGATCATGGGTTTGGTCTCGGGATATTGAGTTTGTTATAATACACATTATTAGACCTTTGATTGTTGATCCATCTGTATAAATCGTTATTTGTATACCTAGGACAAGCAGAAAGAATTTGAAAATGAAGATTCAATTGCATTAGGGGATTGAAGCTTGGATTTTGAGGTAGAAGATGGCTGTTATTCTATGATTGTGTGATGTATTCTTGTTCTTAATTCATTATGATAAATGCATGTATGCGAATGTTGCATTATTGCTCACACTTGTTGTAACGAGATAGATGAGTAATGATATGTCACATATCACTTCTTGATTGTATGAAG
Source organism: Solanum peruvianum (assembly GCA_027705065.1). Classification (NCBI taxonomy): domain Eukaryota; kingdom Viridiplantae; phylum Streptophyta; class Magnoliopsida; order Solanales; family Solanaceae; genus Solanum; species Solanum peruvianum. The sequence goes on from JAKWJD010001760.1 coordinate 21,934,462, forward strand.
TTGAGAATATACTTTTGATTGTGATTGTGGTGTGTTGAATTGATCAGTTGGCACGTTTCAACATAATGAATTGGAATCGGTTGCCATCTTTTGACATAACTAACTGAGATTGGTTTCCACATTCCAACATAACTAATTAGGATCGGTTGCCACATTTCCACATAAACATTGTATCAAATACCACGTTTCGATATGCAAACTTATTGGGTTTGAGTTATCTAAGAGGACCAACTACTTGATATAAAGATATTTGAGAACTGTGAAATTCTTCATTGTTCATAAATGATGATGATATTGTATATGTTCGGTGTAAGGATGCAATTATTAGTTGTATTGACTTACTTATGTTACACTTAATCAGATAACCACGGATCCTACCAATACACTGTGGTTGTGTTTTGATAATGCACTTGCTCTTTCTTTGTTGAGTACATGGCATTTTCAAGCGGCTATAGATAGAGCTCAATTAGGTGACTATTGAGCGTGACCGGATTCAAGGGTGAGTCAGTTCTTTCAGGATGCCATGGATCTTTCTTGTTTAAGTCCACTCTTTCGGACTCACTTTTGTTAAACTGTTGTTTTGTTTTGGGGTTGTACTTCTTGTTCTTAGACTTGTTGATAGTAGAGTTTTGGTACAATGACTTTTGGATTCTAGGGTTAAGACTGCCACATTAGTTTTGGTTAAGTTATTTGTTTAAATATTTGGAGTTACGGGAAGTATGTATATTTTTATTGTCTTTTAATGCCTTAGTTTCATGAATTTTGTTAGTTTGGGTTGTGGTAATGGTTCTCCCACTAGAGGGTCAGCGTGGATACCACTCACTGTGGTCTAATTCGTGAAAAGTTGGTATCATATCCCCACGTTCGTTGATCTCATTGTACCAAAATTAGTCTAGTAAAGTCTTTATGAACGACACGATGTCATCTACACATTTCTTTGAGAGGCTATAGGAAAATCTCAGTTCTTTCTACTCCTTCGTGCTATGACTAGAATCTAATTTGTATGTGGGTGATATATTTCCACCTTCACTGTATGGTTCGAACTACAGCAACAAAAGTGATAACACTATCAATAGAAAGAGAGGATGTGCATAGACTACTGACAGTTGAATAGAGTAACCATTTAGAATGGGTATCCATTGCCTTAGATAGATAACATTTTTTCCAGTTGCAAGGTGAATCAGTTTTTTTTCTAAAGATTGGTTAATATTTGGTTACCATTAGTTAAAGATTGAAGAATAGGGTTCAACCAAGTTTTATGATTGAGATTAGCAGTTTTTTTGGGCTCACTAGCTAATATATTCACTTGAGGTATGAGTTGAGTCCAATAGGTATCTCCCGACTCCAATGGTTATCTCAACAAAGTGAACTAGACTCCATAGTCCTAGTTGATGGGACACAATCAAGTTAATGAGAATTGAGAAGGTTCCAATTGGTATATGGCCTTAGGGGTCGTATAAGGAATAGATGATCAGTGATGGTCATCCATAAAACAAAGTAATTAAATAATTTGGACTTGTCTACAAGTTGTAACTTCTTGAGTGTTGTGGAACTTGTTGTGAAAGGAAAGTCATCACGAGCAAGGGTCTAGATGAATTATGATGTGGTTTGTATGTGAGAAAATGGGACGTGCGTTGCGACCAACTGATAACCGTATGGAGAGTTTGGGTGTATTTTGGTAATATGTGTGTGGTAGTGTGAAACAATGTTAACGGATTCTAAAGTGCGTACTTCATTGGGTTGACCGGAGGTAGACAATGATTTCCTTAGCTAAAGAGATTTTCTTAAATGCCTAGTTATAACTGTGAAATGAAGGGGAAATAAAGAAAAGAAAGGAACCTTTTAATTGTTGGCAGGGATATGTTTTCTATTAGGGATGTTGGGGCGGGATTTTTTCCGCCATAGCGATACCACTAGTGCGCCATTTCTCCCACCATAGTGGGAAAGCGCGACATAGAATTTCAGCCCTTTCTCTCTTATTTTACCCTAGTGATTATCATGGACCCCAAATCGTACCCGAACTAGTTCCCATGATCTAATTCAGTATTCAACAATCGAATAGAAGTTATAAAGTGTGTTAAAAATGTTGAGAACCTAGGCATACAAAAATGGTAATCAATGAGGCTGTGGCGATAGGGAAATGAAAATGCAGGCAAAGGATTAGTGCATCAAGGAGAGGAGGTTTCCTGTCAAGATGACATGGATCAATTATATGATTTTTGATAATGATCGAGTTTGAAGTCTCATGCATGATGATTCCACAATTGGACTCATTTAGGGATCTACTTTGATAGGCTTAGTGTCCTCAAATGCATATTTTGTCTCTAAAACTGATCAAAACCTTGCGTTCGAGGTATTTTGAAATTAAATACTAGGAATGGACACTTTATAGAAAAAAGGAACACAAGAAGCTAAAAGAACTAAGAAATGAATACTTGAGGATCGCCGAACCCAATCGGCATGTCACCAAAAGGTTCAATCCTCCCCTTTTGTTCAAGTGGGTTGAGCTCCAAAGGAAAGGATCAAATCAGCGAAGAAAAGTAGCAATTGGCTTGTTGCCGAGTAGTTCCGCGAAGTAGTACTATGTCTTGAAATGATCCAAAACACGAAGATGTTGTATGGTGGCACAAGACGGTGAAGAAGCTACCAAAGGGTAGATCGTTGAATTGATTGGATATCTCGATTAACTACGTCGAGTGGTCCTTTGCTGCACAACTTTTTGAAAACTATAAATACTTATTAGTATTTTTTAACTTAGTATCGTTTTTCAGATTATTGAACAGTAAAATTTTAGTCTTAGCTTCTGCTTAGAGTTTTTGAGAGGGTTTTGAAAGCTTTAAGATTCAAAGGGTTTCATCTCCAAGAATTCGGGCTTGGGTCTCTTTGATTCTTAACTTTTGTCTTGTAAGAAGACTTAAATCTTCATACCCGTTGGAGTGCAAATTCATTTTGGTATTAATTTCTCTCTCTTTTACATGTCTAGCAAAAACCCTAATTCACGGGGTGTGCTTTTGTGAATATGGGTCAGATTATCTGTTAGGTCTTGCTTGATGATGATTTATTTGTTGTTAAAAGGTTATTTAGCTTAGTAGTTGTGTATGAACTTAATGGGGTTGTAGTTGCAAATACAATTTCACCTCTGTGTTTTTTTCTTACCTGAGAGAGAGGTCATAAAATCAAGACTACTAAGTTGATGGCCGTTCGGATTGTGGCGACATGAGGTTCAACTCGAGAGAGTGAACCCTAGTCCTTCTCCCACACACTCAGATCGAGAGAGTTAGTGGTCTACGTCGGAGGACACTCTTTATGCGACAAGTGGGTGTCTGAGAAGAACCCATTTTATTCGGGGTAAGTTGTTTGAGAGAAATATTACCCTCTCTAAAGTCTATATTAGTCACATATGTTCAACAAATTTATCGTCAACAGTATGTACCCAAAAATTTAGTCTAGCCCTTATTCCTATCACATCATAAGAATCCCGTCTCTCATTTGTCTCTCTCATTAATTTTACTATTTTTAGCTATAAATTTTGATCGCTATTAAACCCCCATTGTTTATTGGCGCTTGCTTTACCCCTTAGATTTAATATTTTTGTACTTGATAATATTTTTAGGTATGACTAATTAGAACATCGTTTTATTTTTCTATTAATTCTCAAAATTACTCCATGTGGAAACCACCCAAATCCTTGGTTCGGTTACCTTACTATTGAATGATCATAGACACTTGCATTTGAAGTTTTGTCGTTGATTATAAAGTATACATCAAAATGGCACCGTTGCTGAGGAGTCATGTTACTTGAGAATTTTTCGTTAAGTTAAATTTTGTCTTATTAGTTTTAGTTTGTTATTTTATTTTTAGTTTTGTATTTCTTTCCTCAGAAGGAGAGAGGAGTATGTCTAGTAGCAATGATAATTAAATTACCCTTCAAAGAATGATGTCTCTTAGGGATAACACCCTAAGTTTCAGACAATCGAAGGATGAGACAATTCATGAGTTCTGGGTAGGATTTAAGGAAATTTTCCTTCAGCACCCAACTCAAGGATTCTAAAAAAATGTGCTATTGGACTGCTTTTTGTAATAGTCTTGGTATGGAAAACAAAAAAAATGGCTGACCAGATATTCTAGGAGGCCATTCACTACTTTTCTATGCGAAAACATCCCGACTTCTCAATAATCTGGCCAGACCCAATGATGAGACTGAAAAGAACCATATTTTTGCCACATTGGTTATCCAAATGGATCTAGTAACCGTGAAAATTGTGGAATTGGGAACAGTGAGTAATGACAAAGACTGTGATTCCTCTCCTCATATACATTCGAAGACTAACGTGGACTAAAGTGGACAAATAGCAGAGATGGTCTCACTCATTATAAAAAATCATGACAAGGTGTTGAATTAGATAAATAAAAGTGTCTTAAAGCTAAATAAGATAACTGCTTCTCAATTCATATCAATAAAATTACTAGACATACAAATGGGTCACGTGATATCTCATCTCTACCCCACATATCAAGATTAAAAGGGAAAGTCATGCCACAACTATAAAATAGGTTCTTCTTAGGAGGCAAAACAAGGTGTTATAACTTTAAATTAATATGTTAGAATAATTGAGTGTGTAGGTTAAAATGAGGAAAGTGTTAAAAATTGCAGGTTGGCGAGATGAAGACCCTATTGGACCTCTAGATAAACTGGAAGCAATGTAAAACTCGGTGAGGTAAATGATATACCAGTGATTCGCTAAGGGGTTCAGCGACATAGACTAATGTTGCCGAATGGACACAAACTTGACAGTTTATAATCGCAAAAGTATTAAAAATTGAAATTCCTCACTTTCCCTCACCGTTAAACTTCACGAACTCACACAAAGGTAGTATTTGGTTGGATTACATTGCTGCCTAGCTTTTTTTTGGCTGCTTGATTTGCTTTCGGAGTTGGATTACATTGCTGCCTAGCTTTTCTATCGCCTTTTAATCGGCATATAAGTGTGGTTTCTAAATCTCGAGTTTACATTTATAACTTTTGTTCTCATTTGAAATAATCATGTCATGGTTTTGTGTGCTGGGCCTCTTTTATAGGAATAAATTGCATTAATGCTGATGTTAAGTAGAAAAAATCCTTCGCATATTGCTTTGATTATCAAATGCCCATAAGTTCTGTGAGATTAAATGAATGAAATTTTATTGGATTATGCTTACTTGTTATTAAGATTGATTAGTTGACGTCCAATTATACCATATTTTTGATAAATGACGTATATTGTTGAATGATGGAGTGGGTGGCCCCTTTTTCAAGGGAAATTATCATAAAAAATGAACATATTTTGCAAAACTGGGAGAATTATGATTATCAACCGGGCTATGGGTGCTATGGGTCTGAGAATAATTTTACTATTGCATGATTTGATTTTTTGGGGGTTGAGAGGTTGAAATCGAGAAGATAGGTTAGATATAGGCATGTTAAGCCGTTTGGTGAGCTAGGTCAAGCTTGTCAAACCACTCAACGGTTCCCCTAATTGTCATATCTCGCTTTTAATTTAATTCTCTATGCGTTGTTGGTTTTTGTAACTTTTGGCGAGAAGCCTTTAGTCTCCAAAATCACTTGGTGACTCGATGATAATACACTTTACCACCCTTTGTCTACACGCCTAAACCCTTTATGCATAGTAACCTTCGCCGCACAAAACCTTATTCGCTGAAGTGGTTGGTGATTAACCGAAAGAGCTTTCCATTGCAGACTTTCTTTAAATTCTAAGCTACTCCCTTTGGCGAGCCCAATCTGCATTTTATCCTAATTTCTCCTGATATTTTGAAAATATGGCTAGATCTAAAGTGGAAGGAAGAGATATGTCACCCCAAGAGAAAAAAAAGGGATTAAAATCATTGATGATGCATTTGCATCCAAAAGCAGGGCTGTTAAACTTTCCACAACTAATTGAAAAGGTAACGACAAAAACAAGACCTTTGTGTTATCAAATGCAAGCACTGACAGTGATGGCTTTTACTAACTTACCTCTACTAGTCTTAAAGAGATGATGTGAGTTTTTAGGAGGATGATCTATCAATAGCATAGAGAGTTGAGCGATGAACAAAAATGTAGAATGATTCATCAAGGATAAAAAATTCTTAGTCTACCACTCCTGCTTCTCAAGTACCAGAGCAGGCAATAGTGCCGGTACCTCTAAGACACGGTCCTCTTCCCAAGTCAATGAATAGATCAAAGGATGAGAGGTTAAGAACAATTCTTGAAGAAAATTGTTTGTCCATAGAAGGGTTTATTGATAGGTACAAGAGATAATAGAGTTCCTGAAGCACCACAAGTTCCAAATCTTGATTAAACCCTGTGGTTTGTGTATTCCAAGTTAGGTAAGAGAGTTTTACAGTGCATGTAGTGCATTTCTACCTTAGAGGAAGAGGCTAGTAATATCATTCAAAGTAGTTGACTACGTGATTGTTAGGGGAAAGAAGGTAGCTTTGTGATAGTGATGCTATCAACATATTCTCGGCATATCCACTATGATCGGTGATTATTGTCCAAAACTTGATCAGAACAGAGAAGTTGTATATGATGAAAAAGTGGCTAGCCTCGCTTATTTTAGATGATGATCCGAAGTGGTTAGCAAAAGGAGCTCTAATTGAAAAGAAATATATAAATGTAGCTACTAGATATTGGTTTGGGTATATCAGCAACATAATCATTCTATCCAAAAATGTATCAATCCTTCACCTTGCTAAGGCACCTTTTGTGGTGGTGCATAGTAGAGAAAACTAGAATTAATTTGGGGATGATCATTGCTATAGAAATCAATCTGCATGAAAATCTGAGCCATACCTCTTTCCCTTTCCTGGTACTAATCAATCAGTTATGCAAAAAGGTCTCAGGTACCTAGAGATGCAAAGAAGGATGCTGAAGTGGTTCCTTCATCCTCCACCAATATTTGAAAGCTTTAAGAGGAGTATTACAATGATCAGGTAGAGAATAGGCAGAAGGAAGCTGTAACCACTGGATCCATACCTCTAGAGACACCTTTGCGCACTCCAGCCCTAGGGCATTTAGGTACATCTATTTCTAGTGACACTCCTACTTACATTCCAGGATCTTCTGCTGCTGCATTACCTACCTAACTTACTATTGTTTATGCTATTTACTAGTCTCCACTCACCCAGGCTTCCCTATTTAGGATGCAACAACTGGCCCTTTCTACTGATCGCCGGGTTCCTAGTCTAGAGGCCTCTATTCTAGGCATGTTTCGAACTACCCTAACTGATACAGTGACACCCCTGAGCACCACCGTTGATGCCCTAGCGGACAATATAAATGTGTGTGAGTACAACCAATTGTCCAAAGAGGAGGTAATGGCTTTAGAAGTCGTCATTGTTGAGTTGAGAAAAGATATGGACTATCTGAAGTCCACATATATATCCATGGTAATTGGAATAGTAGAGACTTTAGATGTTCCCGAGATGTGTCAGACTACCACCCGACATGAGAATAGACTGGAGAAGTGTAACGACCTATTTAGTCGTTTTGAGCAGCAGATTTTATTTCTGGAAAAATTGGCTGAGACGGCGGACACCACGACGGACCGTCAGGGGAACGACGGATCGTCGAGGGTGTCTCGTTCAAAAACACTTAGGAATTTTGAAATCTGAGTACTGAAATCGACTCTCTGAACTCTGTGACGGACCCGTTTCAAAACACTTCAACTCTTGAGAATTTGGTACTGGGAACAATTCTCTGAACGTCGTGACGGAAGTGCAGGACGGACCGTCACAGGCGTGACGGACCGTCACAGACCCTTTGGTGGAAATTGGGTCTCTGAACTTTGCGACGACCTGCAGGATGGACCGTCGCAGGCACGACGGGCCGTCACAGGTTGCGTAATCCCAGTCTGGGTCGGATTTCTGGTTAAGTTTTAAAGGGGCGTTTTGGACTATTCCTGATATAATTATAAATTTCGTGGGTTAACATTAATAACTCAGTTTCTTGGGGGATAAAAGAGGTAACTTTGAGTTAATTAGTGGGTCATTATTGTCATCTTTTATACTTAATTATATACTAATTAGGGTAAAAGAAAGAGGGTTTGAATAAGAAAAATAGAAAGAACAAAGAAGAGGGAAGAGAAACGAATTGAGAGAGAGGATAAACAAGAAGAAGAAACAAAGCTTGGGAATTGCTTGCTTGATCAAGTTCTTCGGTGGAGGTAGGTTATGGTTTTTACGATATTCGTAGTGAACTCTTAATAGTGAATGATATGTATTGATAGTATTGTAAACCCTGCTATGTGCTTAATTGTATGCTTGTATGAATGTGATTATATAATTGTGATTATATGAGCATGATGAAGTTATTGAATCCCAAATCTTGAAAAACCCTAATCTCTTTGTTAATGAGGATACCTTGGTAATAAAGAAGGCTTGATAAACTAAAGTAATGAGATTGATGATGCCTTAGTATAATAAAAGGCTTGATGAACTAAAGTAATGAGAATGATGATGCCTTGGTATAAGAGAAGGCTTGATGAATTGATATAATGAGATTAGGGGATCGGAGTGTCACGTTCCGACACATAGATTTAGGGGATCGGGTGTCACGAACCGACACGTAGAATTAGGGGATCGGGTGTCAGGAACCGACACGTAGAATTAGGGGATCGGAGTGTCACGTACCGACACATAGTATTAGGGGATCGGGTGTCACGAACCGACACGTAGAATTAGGGGATCGGAGTGTCACGTACCAACACGTAGTATTAGGGGATCGGGTGTCACGAACCGACACGTAGAATTAGGGGATCGGAGTGTCACGTACCGACACATAGTAGTAGGGGATCGGAGTGTCACGTACCGACAAAAGAGGAAGAAAGATAATAAATCTTGAAAGATGTTAATATACTCAATCTAATGAACCTAATTCCCAAATGAGTATGGTATTGAGGCGTGAGTCCTTATGGATGAAATAAGTAGTACCTATTGATGATTATAGTACTTGTTGTTGCTACATGTTGAGTATCTTAGTTGATTTTATAATATTACTTGATATATATTGTCTTGTATTTTGAGTTGGCCGATTATATCTACTCAGTACCCGTGTTTTGTACTGACCCCTACTTTTATGTTTTCTTCTTTGTTAATTGTGGGGTGCAGCAAACGTGCCGTCGTCTTCAACTCAACAGTGATTCTAGCCAGTCTTCGTCACAGCGGATCTTCAGGGTGAGCTAATGCTTCTAGCTTGGACTGGATCTTCTTCTTTAAGTCTTGATGCCTTAAACTTCCGGCATGGACTAGCTTTTTACTTGTTTTAGCTTCTTAGAATACTCTTAGTTTAGTAATTTGATCATAGATGTTCTTGTGGTGATGACTTCCAGATTTTGGGGATAATAATAGTTTTTGAATTTATTTTATTAATGAGTTTAAGTCTTCCGCATTACTTTCTGTTGATATTATATTGAAATGTTAAGGGTTAAATTGGTTGGTTCGCTCACATGGGAGGTTAAATGTGGGTGCCAGTCGCGTCCAGATTTTGGGTCGTGACAAACATGGTATCAGAGCATTAGGTTCGTTGGTCTCATCACACAAGAACAGGTCTAGTAGAGTCTTAAGGAACGGTAGGGGGACGCCTTTACTTTTCCTTAAGAGGCTATAAGACTTTAGGAAAGTTCCATTCTTTCTTTCTTTCTTTCGTGCTATTACTTGAATCCAATTGGTATCTAGGTGATACAAATTGGTATCTGACCATCTTCACTCTTTTCGCAGATGGTTAGAACTAGAGCAACGACTGCACCAACACCGACACCGGCAAGACAAGAAACGTCTGAGCCAGCCACTAGGGCTGTGGCTCGAGGAAGAGCAGTGGCAAGAGGCCGTGGTAGAGGTCGTGGGAGGACGTCCTCTAGAGGGAGAGGACGAGTACCTGGCCCATCTGATGCAAGGGCGGTGACTCCTCCACCGACTGAGGAAGTAGTAAGAGAGGGTGAGGAAGGGGAGAATGAACAAGTGCAAAATGAGGAATTGCCACCCCAACCTACCCCAGAGATGATCAATCAGGTTCTTGCTTATCTTAACGGGTTATCTGATCAGGGTCAGGCACCTCCAGTGGTTTCTGCACCAACACCTCCGGTTTCAAAGGTATGACATGCCGCTGCTGGGGCTCCCCGCATGGATGCCTCATTGGAAATAGGCACATTCCCCCGTCTGACTACTGGGCCTATAATGACAAATGATCAGCATGAACTTTTCAGTAAGTTCTTGAAATTGAAACCTCCAGTCTTTAAGGGTGCTGAATCTGAGGATGCTTACGATTTTCTGGTTGACTGTCATAAGCTACTACACAAGATGGGTATAGTAGAACGGTTCGGTGTTGAGTTCGTGAGTTATCAGTTTCAAGGGAACGCCAAAATGTGGTGGCGGTCACATGTTGAGTGCCAACCAACAGAGGCACCACCTATGACTTAGGCCTCATTCTCTAGTTTGTTTACGGAGAAGTATATCCCCCGGACTTTGAGGGATAGGAAAAGGGATGAGTTCTTGAGCCTAGAGCAAGGTAGGATGTCGGTTAATGCATACGAGGCTAAGTTTCGGGCATTATCCAGGTATGCCACCCAACTTTGTTTCAGTCCACAAGAGAGGATTCGCCGGTTTGTGAAGGGGTTGAGGTCGGAATTGCGGATTTCGGCCTTACAGGTAGCGGCTACGGCAAAATCCTTCCAAGAAGTGGTAGACTTCGTGATAGAGGTGGAAGGAGTGAAGCCCGATGAATTCACCACGACATCGACATCAAAAAGGTTTCGAAAGGGAGGTGAGTTTAATGGTTCTTACTCTAGAGTACAGGGTTCCGGAGGTTACTCGGCCCGACCAATTCAGTCCTCACTATAGACTGTAGTTAGGGGTCCACCTCAGACCGGTCAACACTTCTCTTAGAGACCTATGCTTGACTCTAGAGAGTGTATGGATGTGGGGAGACTGGACATATTAGGAGGAATTGTCCAAAACAGAGTTATAGACCCCCTATAGCTAGAGGTAGAGGTGGTCATGGTAGAGGCCCTTATTCTGGAGGACGTGGGGGTCGAGGTAATGGTGGTCACCAAAACGGCAGAGGTGATGGGCAAAACGGAGCCACTACAACACTACATGGTAGGGGCAACGGACAGACAAGTACTGGGGCCCATTGTTACGCTTTCCCTGGGAGATCTGAAGCGGAGACATCTGATGCTGTTATCACAGTTAATCTTTTGGTTTGTGATTGCATGGCTTCTCTATTGTTTGATCCCGGATCCACATTTTCTTATGTATCTTCTTCATTTGCTATTGGTCTTAATTTACCTTGTGAATTACTTGACATGCCTATTCGTGTGTCTACTCCGGTGGGTGAGTCTGTGATAGTAGAAAAAGTATATAGGTCTTGCTTGGTGACTTTTGTGGGGAGCAACACTTATGTAGATTTGGTTATCTTAGAAATGGTTGACTTCGAAGTAATTCTGGGTATGACTTGGCTTTCTCCAAATTTTGCAATCTTGGATTGTAATTCTAAAACTGTGACGTTAGCCAAGCCTGGGACAGATCAGTTAGTGTGGGAGGGCGACTACACTTCCACTCCGGTTCGTATCATCTCCTTTCTTCGTGCTAAGAAGATGGTTAGTTAGGGTTGTTTAGCTTTCTTGGCACATCTCAGGGATGACACTGCCCAAGTACCTTCAATTGAGTCGGTTTCGGTAGTCCGGGAATTTTTGGATGTGTTCCCTGCAGATCTTCCTGGTATGCCACCGGATAGGGATATTGACTTCTGTATTGATCTTGAACCGGGTACTCGCCCCATTTCTATACCCCCTTATAGAATGGCTCACGCGGAGTTAAGAGAGTTCAAGGCACAACTTCAAGAGTTGTTGAGCAAAGGCTTCATTAGACCATGTGCATCTCCTTGGGGTGCTCCGATTTTGTTTGTGAAGAAGAAGGATGGGAGTTTTCGGATGTGCATAGACTATAGACAACTGAACAAGGTAACTATTAAGAACAAGTATCCCCTTCCTCGCATTGATGACTTGTTCGATCAGTTACAAGGTGCTTGTATCTTCTCTAAAATTGACTTGAGATTCGGTTATAATCAATTGAAAATATGGGCAGCGGATGTGCCAAAGACTGCTTTTCGAACTAGGTATGGGCACTACGAATTTGTGGTAATGTCTTTTGGTCTTACAAATGCCCCTGCTGCTTTCATGAGCTTGATGAATGGGATTTTTAAGCCATATTTGGATCTCTTTGTGATCGTATTTATTGATGATATACTGATATACTCACGGAGTAAGAAGGAACATGAGGTGCATTTGAGAATGGTATTAGAGTTGTTGAGGAAGAAAAAGCTTTATGCTAAATTCTCCAAGTGTGAGTTTTGGCTAGATTCAGTGTTCTTCTTGGGACACGTAGTTTCTAAGGATGGAGTGATGGTGGATCCATCTAAGATTGAGACAGTGAAGAATTGGGTGAGACCTACAAACGTGTCAGAAATAAGGAGCTTTGTTGGTTTAGCTAGCTACTACCGCCGATTTGTCAAGGGATTCTCTTCTATTGCTTCCCAATTAACGAACTTGACTAAGCAGAATGTTCCATTTGTATGGTCGGATGAGTGTGAGGAAAGCTTTCAGAAACTCAAGACCTTGTTGACTACTGCACCAATTCTTACCTTGCCAGTAGAGGGTAAGAACTTCATTGTTTATTGTGATGTGTCCTATTCTGGGTTGGGTGCAGTGCTAATGCAAGAGAAGAATGTGATTGCTTATGCTTCGAGGCAATGAAAGGTGCATGAACGTAACTATCCGACCCATGATTTGGAGGTGGCCGCGGTAGTATTTGCACTAAAGCAATGGAGACACTATTTGTATGGGGTTAAGTGTCAGGTCTATACGGATCATCGTAGCCTACAGTATGTCTTTACTCAGAAAGATTTGAACTTGAGACAGAGGAGATGGATGGAACTACTGAAGGACTACGACATCACTATTTTGTATCATCCGGGAAAAGCGATGTTATGGCGGATGCTTTAAGTAGAAAAGCAGGAAGCATGGGAAATCTAGCTCACTTGCAAGCTTCTAGACGCCCATTGGCTAGAGAAATCCAAAACTTGGCTAATGACTTTATGAGGCTAGAAGTAAATGAGAAGGGAGGATTGTTAGCTTGTGTGGAGGCAAGATCTTCCTTCCTTGACAAGATTAAGGGAAAGCAGTTTAACAATGAGAAATTGATCCGGATCCGAGATAAGGTGTTGCAAGGAGAGGCTAAGGAAGCAATAATTGATGAAGAAGGCGTTTTGAGGATTAAGGGAAGAGTATGTGTGCCTCGTGTTGATGATTTGATCCACACTATTCTTACAGAGGCTCATAGTTCCGGATATTCGATACATCCTGGTGCAACCAAGATGTACCGCGACCTAAAACAACATTTTTGGTGGAGTAGAATGAAGCGTGACATTGTTGATTTTGTTGCCAAATGTCCAAATTGTCAGCAAGTAAAGTATGAACACCAGAGGGCCGGAGGAACACTTCAGAGAATGCCCATTCCTGAATGGAAGTGGGAGAAAATCGCAATGGACTTCGTGGTTGGTCTTCCAAAGACATTGGGTAAATTTGATTCCATTTGGGTAATTGTGGATAGATTAACTAAGTCCGCTCACTTCATTCCGGTCAAGGTGACCTACAATGCAGAGAAGTTAGCCAAAATCTACATCTCAGAAATCGTTCGGTTGCATGGAGTTCCACTCTCCATCATATCAGATAGAGGCACGCGGTTTACTTCTAAGTTTTGGAGAACATTGCATGCGGAATTAGGTACTAGGTTGGACCTTAGTACTGCGTTTCACCCTCAGACTGATGGTCAGTCTGAGCGAACGATTCAAGTATTGGAGGATATGCTTCGTGCATGCGTGATAGAGTTTGGTAGCCATTAGGATAGCTTCTTACCTTTGGCAGAGTTTTCGTACAATAATAGCTATCACTCCAGTATTGACATGGCTCCATTTGAAGCATTGTATGGGAGGAGGTGTAGGTCTCCCATTGGTTGGTTCGATGCATTTGAGGTCAGACCTTGGGGTATTGATCTTTTGAGAGATTCAATAAAGAAGGTGAAATCTATTCAAGAAAAGCTTCTAGCGGCGCAAAGTAGGCAAAAGGAGTATGCAGATCGAAAGGTTAGAGACTTGGAGTTTATGGAGGGTGAACAAGTCTTGTTGAAGGTTTCGCCCATGAAAGGGGTGATGCGGTTTGGAAAAAGAGGTAAGCTTAGTCCAAGGTATATTGGACCCTTTGAAGTACTTAAGTGAGTAGGGGAGGTGGCTTACGAATTAGCCTTGCCTCCAGGGCTGTCCGGAGTGCATCCGGTATTTCATGTTTCCATGTTGAAAAGATACCATGGGGATGGAAACTACATTATCCGTTGGGATTCAGTTTTGCTTGATGAGAATTTGTCTTATGAGGAGGAACCTGTTGCCATTTTAGATAGAGAGGCTCGCAAGCTGAGGTCGAGAGAGATTGCATCCATCAAAGTTCAATGGAAGAATCGACCGGTTGAAGAGGCCACTTGGGAGAAGGAGGCATATATGCAAAAAAAATACCCACATCTGTTTACAGATTCAGGTACTCCTTTTCGCCCTTGTTTTTCTTCTTTTTATCGTTCGAGGACGAACGATGGGTAAATTGGTATCTATTGTAACGACTTGTTTAGTCGTTTTGAGCAGCAGATTTTATTTCTGGAAAAATTGGCTGAGACGGCGGACACCACGACGGACCGTCGAGGGTGTCTCGTTCCAAAACACTTAGGAATTTGGAAATCTGAGTACTGAAATCGACTCTCTGAACTCTGTGACGGACCTGCAGGACGGACCGTCATAGGTACGACGAACCGTCGTGAGCCCCCGTTTCAAAACACTTCAACTCTTGAGAATTTGGTACTGGGAACAATTCTCTGAACGTCGTGACGGAAGTGCAGGATGGACCGTCACAGGCGTGATGGACCGTCACAGACCCTTTGGTGGAAATTGTTTCTCTGAACTTTGCGACGACTTGCAGGACGGACCGTCGCAGGCACGACGGGCCGTCACAGGTTGCGTAATCCCAGTTTGGGTCGGATTTCTGGTTATGTTTTAAAGGGGCATTTTGGACTATTCCTTCTATAATTATAAATTTCGTGGGTTAACATTAATAACTCAGTTTCATGGGGGATAAAAGAGGTAACTTTGAGTTAATTAGTGGGTCATTATTGTCATCTTTTATACTTAATTATATACAAATTAGGGTAAAAGAAAGAGGGTTTGAATAAGAAAAATAGAAAGAACAAAGAAGAGGGAAGAGAAACGAATTGAGAGAGAGGATAAACGAGAAGAAGAAACAAAGCTTGGGAATTGCTTGCTTGATCAAGTTCTTCGGTGGAGGTAGGTTATGGTTTTTACGATATTCGTAGTGAACTCTTAATAGTGAATGATATGTATTGATAGTATTGTAAACCCTGCTATGTGCTTAATTGTATGCTTGTATGAATGTGATTACATAATTGTGATTATATGAGCATGACGAAGTTATTGAATCCCAAATCTTGAAAAACCCTGATCTCTTTGTTAATGAGGATGCCTTGGTAATAAAGAAGGCTTGATAAACTAAAGAAATGAGATTGATGATTCCTTAGTATAAGAAAAGGCTTGATGAACTAAAGTAATGAGAATGATGATGCTTTGGTATAAGAGAAGGCTTGATGAATTGATATAATGAGATTAGGGGATCGGAGTGTCACGTTCCGACACATAGATTTAGGGGATCGAGTGTCACGAACCGACACGTAGAATTAGGGGATCCGGTGTCAGGAACCGACACGTAGAATTAGGGGATCGGAGTGTCACGTACCTACACATAGTATTAGGGGATCGGGTGTCACGAACCGGCACGTAGAATTAGGGGATCGGAGTGTCACGTACTGACACATAGTATTAGGGGATCGGGTGTCACGAACCGACACGTAGAATTAGGGGATCGGAGTGTCACGTACCGACACATAGTAGTAGGGGATCGGAGTGTCACGTACCGACACAAGAGGAAGAAAGATAATGAATCTTGAAAGATGTTAATATACTCAATCTAATGAACCTAATTCCCAAATGAGTATGGTATTGAGGCGTGAGTCCTCATGGATGAAATTGGTAGTACTTATTGATGATTATAGTGCTTGTTGTTGCTACATGTTGAGTATCTTAGTTGATTTTATAATATTACTTGATATATATTGTCTTGTATTTTGAGTTGGCCGATGATATCTACTCAGTACCCGTGTTTTGTACTGACCCCTACTTTTATGTTTTCTTCTTTGTTAATTGTGGGTGCAGCAAACGTGCCGTCGTCTTCAACTCAACAGTGATTCTAGCCAGTCTTCGTCACACCGGATCTTCAGGGTGAGCTAATGCTTCTAGCTTGGACTGGATCTTCTTTTTCAAGTCTTGATGCCTTAAACTTCCGGCATGGACTAGCTTTTTACTTGTTTTAGCTTCTTAGAATACTCTTAGTTTAGTAATTTGATCATAGATGTTCTTGTGGTGATGACTTCCAGATTTTGGGGATGATAATAGTTTTTTGAATTGATTTTATTAGTGAGTTTAAGTCTTCCGCATTACTTTCTGTTGATATTATATTGAAATGTTAAGGGTTAAATTGGTTGGTTCGCTCACATAGGAGGGTAAATGTGGGTGCCAGTCGCGTCCAGATTTTGGGTCGTGACAAGAAGGCAACCGAGATTGTATTAGAAGAAGAGACTAATGACGAGATGTTTGAGAAGAATGAGGAAACTGCGGATGGTGAAACTGACTGCGACTGAGGCAATATTGATAGACGCGGTGGTGCAGGCATCCCTAGCAAATGCACCTATTGTTGTCACTAGTGGAGAATAAATTTATGAGGTTACTCTAGGCACTGATGCCCATATACATAGAACTTCACCAGGCACTGAGTCCTAGACATATAGAGAGACTACATAGAATGATCTTTTCTATACTTTCTTTTGTGTCTCACTTGATTTTATTTTTGGATATTTTTCTGCGCATTTGAGGACAAATGTATTTTTAATAGTGGTGGAGTGAGGCCCACATTGTGTGAGACTATTATTATTCTTTGTTTTGTTTGAGTTTTTGGGTTGTTCTTTTTTAGATTTCGTTTTATACTTTTTTTGCGGATGTTTGATTATAAGACTCCCTTTGCTTAAATTTTGACGTATCCAAATTTTTTTTAAAAAAATCTTCCTTTCGACACGTCTTGCTTGTACTTGAATGTCATTGTTCTTAGGAAAATGTATGTGCCGGTTCGATCAATACCAATGACTTGAATATTGCTTGAAGTCAAACGGGCATGAATGTGCAGCAAAAATGAGGTATATGATGTTGCATAGACAATATGTGAACTCTTTGCATCTCACTGTGATTAGCCAACTATCGAACCGAGTTTCTTCGAATGAACATTGCACACTTGCAAAGTGTAAAGTCTTGTTTAACTTTAGTGTTAATGCCTTGTGTGCTAAGCTTACCGTGAACCATTCATGACTATACCTAGAATTTGACCTGTTACTCCGTTTGACTAAGTTACGTGAACTCATGATATGATCTTATGCATCTTTGATAGAGTGTGAACGAATTTGACATATACCTCTTTTGTGTCTTACCTTGTGAATGTGCCAACCTCTTTTGAACAACCGTGATCCTTAGCTTTCTTTTGATGAAATTTGATGAAAACATGATCGCTTATAATTCTCTACCCATAATCCTCTTAATCTGTGGTTGATTGAATAAACAACTTAGGAAAAAGACTATGTTGGGGATGTGGTAAAAAGAGAAGGCACGTCTAAGACTGCAAAAATCGTGAACCCATGGTGTTGACAAAAAATTGGAACCCCACCATATAAGATAATGAGGAAAAACAAAATAAAAGAATTTAAAAAGAGAAATTCATGGAATAAAGTTATTCAAATAGAAAAATAAATGGGGCTTTTCAAATAATCAATGGAAAGTAAGTAAAGATATGAATTATGAGCAAAAGCGTAAATGAGGAAGGAAATAAAAGGAAGTATTATGAGCACCGCATCTCATGAGGATATATTTCATTGATCCTAATCGACCATAGCTATACACTCAACCCCGTTATAGGCCTAAATAGACCTTTTTTTTCTTGAGTGAGCTAAAATGAAAGTTGACAGGAAAATACGGACAAACATATGGGTTAGTTCATGCATTTTGTTTATCTTTATGCATGTGAGTGTTGAAATTGATTGCGAAGCTTTAAATTGCGTACCATTGAGTGTGAATATGGAATCATTCTTTATTATAGGGAATTTGATCACTTTGTTTGAGCTTGAACTTGCATTTGAAACAAGTATGTGAGCTTGAAAATATTTGATAATGGTGTGTCACAACTTTTGAGTCTTTGAGTATACATTTGATCGTTGAATTTGTATGTTTAGTTTTGTTGTGTGTATTCATGATTGATCCTTGTGTAGAACTGTTTGAGACATCCTTTTTGAACTGCTGAACATGAGTTTTACTTGAGGACAAGAAAGTGTTTAAGTTGGGGGTGTTGATGAGTCCATGATTTGGACTCATTACAAGATCTATTTTTATAGGCTTACTTTCCTCAAATGCATATTTTCGACTCTAAAACTGATTAAAACCTTGAGTTTCAGGTATTTTGAAATTAGAGTCAAGTCCACACTATATGCCAAAGGGAAAAAACTACATAAAAGAAAAAGGAAATGAAAACATGAGGATTTCCGAACCCATCTAGCATGTCGCAAAAAGGTCCCATCCTCGCTTTTTTTCAAGTGGGTTGAGCTCTCAAGGAAAGGATCAAATCGACAGAGAAAAGAAAAAGTCCGCATGTCACTAAGTATTATTGCGAAGTAGTACTACGTTACCCAATAATCCTAAAAATGAAGATGTTGTGGCTAGCAGACGATGATGAACCTACTAAAGGGCGGATCATCAAAATAATCTGTGATCCGCACTAACAGCTCCGAGTGGTCTTTGGCAGCACAACTATTTGAAAACTATACATACTCGTTAGTATTTTTTACTTAGTATCATTTTTCATATTATTGAATAGTAAAATTTTAGTCTTAGCTTCTATTTAGAGTTTTTGAGAGGGTTTTAAAGAACTTGAAGATACAATTGGTTTCATCTCCAAAATTTGGGCTTGGGTCTCTTGGATTCTACACTTTTGGCTTGTAACAAGACTTAAATCTTCATACCCATTTTAATGCATACTCATTTCGGTATATATTTCTATCTCTTTTATAGGTCAAGCTAAAAACCCAATTCTTGAGGTGTGACTTTGTGAATATGGGTTAGATTATTTGTACGGTCTTGCTTGTTGGTTATTTAATTATCATTTAAATGTGATTTTTCTTAGTAGTTGTGTATGAAATTAATGTGGTTGTAGGTGCAAATAGAATTTCACTTCTGTTTTTTCGCCTTGCTCGGGAGAGGTTGTATAACTAAGACTACTTAGGTGATGGCCGGTGGGATTGGTTAGACATGAGGTTAAGTTCAAGAGAAACCTACTCGTTCTCCCACACACTATGCTCGAGAGAGTGATGGATATAAGGTGGAGGGTGCTCTTGATACGGCAACTGGGCATCCTTGAGGTACCCACTTGATTTGTGGTAAGTTGGTCTTTAGAAAGCTTACCACCTCTATAGTCTAGCCTAGTTACAAACGTTCAACAAATTTATCATCAAAAGCATGTACCTATGGTTTACTCTATCCTGTATTCCTATCACATCCCAAGAATCACAGCTATCATTAGAGTGTCTTATTTCTTTTACTAGTTTTTGCTATAAATTTTAATTGATTAACCCCTATTATTAATTGATGCTTGAGTCATCCCTTAGATTTAACATGTTTATTTTTTGACATATTTTTATCTATGACTAATATGAGCATAATATTATTATTCTATTAATTTTCAAAACCATTCCCTGTGGAAACAACCCCAACCCTTGATAGGGTTACGATACTATTGTGCAATCGTAGACACTTGCATTCGAAGTTGTGTCGTTGATTACATAGTAAACATCAATGCAGTGGTCACTAGTGCTACTCTTGTTTGTGCCCAAATTGCTATTGCTTGGTGTGATCTGGGTTTAACTTATTTGTACATATCAGTTCAATTTCATTGGATCTAATGTGGTTTGTGATATACTACATTCCCTCATCCAAGCTCCTCCCTTAGTTGAGGAGTCATTCATAGTCACCCTTGTATATTGTGTATGTCCTATTGTGGTTATGGATTTTCAGACTTGGGTTGATTTGGTTATTCTAAATATCACTAACTTGATATAATCTTAGGCATGACTTGCCCCTTATTATACTGGGCTTAATTGTAAAGCAAGAGGTCCCCGGTAGGGAAAGATTAGAATGGAATGTGGGGGGGGGGTACAAGAGATCCTTAGTAGGGTAGGTTTGTTTGGATTATTCGACTCATGTTTGGGATGTTGAGGTTGAGTTCTTCCTCTATTGAGTCAATTTGTATACCATATATAAATTTAAGACAGTGTTTTCTACAGATTTGACTGATATGCATCCACATATAGATAGAGATTTTCGCATTGAGTTGGAAACTAAAACTCTCCATATTTCCATCCCACTGCATTGTATGGATCTAGATGAATTAAGTGAACTTAAGGCTCAAATCCAAGAGCTTCTTGGTAAATGGTTTATCTGTCCTAGTATTTGCAAGAGGGGTGCTCCTGTCTTCTTTATTAAGAAGAAGGAGGATAGTATGAGGAATGATGATTGTATCTTAATCTATTACGGAGTGGATTGATATCGTAGTGAAAAGCTTATGGATAAATAAAGTCTCATTGAGTATATTTGGGTGAACAAAATTGAAGATTTTAAAAAGAAAGTTCGTAAAAATATTGGGTTAGTCCGTTGAATTTGACGACATTACCTGAGTTTGAGGTGCCGTATTGATGAAAATGCTGACTTCAAAATTATTGTCAAGGTGGATTGAGTGTAATTTTAATAAGAGTTGGTGATAAATGGTGACGGGATGCAACTATATAGTAAAATTATTGGTTAAGCAAATTTTGTAAAGTAATTACAGTTCGCGAGTATATGAGGTTGTGGTTTTCTAATAATTGGGGAGTAATATGAGTGTATGGAAAGTTTTAAGTGATGGTGAGACACCACTCTAATAGAATATTAATGAGGTAGAGTTATAATGAAGGAAAATATAGTGGAATGTAGTATAACATTTATAGAGAGGAAAGGGAAAGAATATTTTTTTGATTGAAACGGCTAAAGAGATATCTTCTGAGGGGTAGATAATTATGTTAATATACACACAATTTCATTCATTTTCTGTGACTATGGTAATAATATTACAGGCCAGATTGATAAAATATTATTGGAAAGGACTCGAGAAAGGAGTGTATAGACATTAGCTTGAGTGTAATGATAAATACTTTGGTTTTGTTAATGGGTTTAGTAATGAGTATGAGAGAACATTTAGCAAACTATATTGTAATATCAATTGAGATTACTGATAAGAAAGGACCCATGAATTCAGAAGAATTTTCAAGGTACAAGATAATGTTGATAGATATGGATATTTTGTTATATGGTTGAATTTACAGTTCAGATTTTTCATTCTAAGTCTACATTTGTGGTAATATATTTTATCTAGGTAGAAATTTGCAAGGTGACAAATGATGAATTGTATCAGGTATTGAATATTTGAAAGGACTTGCACTTGGGTAAAGTTGTAAAGTTTTTTAATGTTGATTATTAAATACAAAAGTAAAGTTTATTATTAAAAATGTTGGTTTCTAATAAGGTAAGTGGTTAGAGTGCTTATGATGGTTCTTAGTACTGTGAGTATGATTCACTAGCTATGCTATTGTGTGTTTTCAATTTTTTGGGTGGATCCCTAGTGGCGGACCAGGGGTACCAAATACTGTGATATTTTCTTGGTTGAGTTGGAAAATTTGGGTTTTTTCTAATAACATAATTGGTGTTGTCTTGGAGTTGTTTAATTATTTTAGTGGGTCTATATGTACCACCTTACTTATGAGAATTTATAGAAGAGCTACAAGCGTATTTATGGTTTTCCAACAATCTAATATTTTATCTTGTCTTCGAAGTCATGTATTGATTATGGGTGGTTGAATGTGGTGATCATTGGGTCTAATCTTTATATTCTTAAGAGGTAATAAACGATTTGTAAATATAACATTTCGATAGAATTGTTGGAGGGTTTGTATGCTTGGACATATCCTTCGATGAGTATCTGATTTCTAAAGACCAAATTTTATAACTTAATCTCATGGGAAACTCAGTTGTGAATTGGATATTTTGATAAGAACTATGATTGTTTGGGTAGTATAATTGTGTGTTGGTTAGTTCATGTTCACCGTTAATTTTGGCGAGTTTTGATTAAAAATATTCTTTCTCATGTTTGATTAAAAGTCCTTGATAACATGTTGCAGACCTGTGTACGATCAACTTTGATGGTTATTGGGAATAACTTTGTGGTTATCTAACTTTACATACAACAATAATTATCACTCGAGTATTTTGATGACATCATTAAGGCATTGTAAGGAAGGATGTATAGGTATTAAATTGGTAGGCTAGGGATGAGGATAATATAATAGAGTGAAACTCAGTGTTTTTAAACAAGACCTTCAGTATCAGAAAGAAACAATTGAAATTCTTGATCATGATGTCTGGAAGGTAAGGACATGCGAGACAAGTATCCCTAGTAATTCGATGTTTCAGATACTACTCTACCCTTACTTTAGCCTATCTTTCCTAGTGTACCAATTGATTAAAAGTGATGGTAAATTGGTATCTATTGTAATGACATAATTTATGTCGTAACAGAATAGCCAATAGGGAAAGAATTTGGGCCCGAAATTGATCTTAGCGTGAAGTTAGGTGAATAGAACTCATGAAATTGATCTTAGCGCGAACGAGTAGTTTAGAGTGTTATGGGATGATGGTGTATTGTGAAATGGGGGTTTAGAATTCTTAAATTTTCTCACTGTTTTTGTTCAAGCTGCTGTTTCAAGATTTTTCCCACCATGAAGGGGCCGCTGTGGCGGGTTGTTGCCACTATAGTGGGACAAACGCAACTTAAGTCAGAAATAAAACCCTAAAAATGTTTTATTCTACATTTTTTACTGTGAGAGCTAAAGAAAGACCCCCAGTTGTGTTCTTAACGGGTTTTCAC
This sequence comes from Solanum peruvianum, assembly GCA_027705065.1. Classification (NCBI taxonomy): domain Eukaryota; kingdom Viridiplantae; phylum Streptophyta; class Magnoliopsida; order Solanales; family Solanaceae; genus Solanum; species Solanum peruvianum. Next base: position 21,957,708 of record JAKWJD010001760.1, read on the forward strand.
CATTCTCAAGGATCAAGGTAAGGGTTTTACTCCTCGAATCCATGTTTTGATCCGTAGGACTTAGTTTCTAGGGAAATTATTTATGTGAGAAGGTTTTGATGTAGGAAATCTGTTGAAAAAAGCCCTAGTATTGGGGGAGCATGGATTTGGTCTAGGTTTATTGAGATCATTATAGTCTGGATAATTAAACCTTTAATTATTGATCCTTGCATATAAATTGTTGTTTGTAGAGCTAGAACAAGTGGAAATAATCCATAAAGGGAAGATTCAAGTGTATTAGATGATTCAAGTTCCGATTCTAGGTAGGTGATTATTGTGATTCTATGATTGTGTGATATATGTTTCTTCTTGCTTTATTATGGTACATATATTCATGCGAATGATGCATTATTTATCACACTTGCTATAACGAGATAGCTGAATAATTATATGCCATGAATCACTTCATGATTGTATGATGTTGAGAATATACTTGTGATTGTGATTGTTGTTTGTTTAATGGATCGGTTGCCATGTTCCGACGTAGTTAATTTGGATTGGTTGCCATGTTTTTGATAAATAATTGGGATCGGTTGCCACACTTCAACATAACTAATTGGGATAGGTTTCCACATTCTGACATAAACATTGAATAGGGTACAACGTTCTAGTATGATAACTTGTTGAGTTTGGGTTCAATGAGAGAACCAACTACATGATATAACTATGATATTTGAGAATTGTGATATGCTTTGTTGTTCGCAAATAATAATAATATTGTATATGTTTAGCGTATGAATGCTATTATTATATTGTATTGACTTACTTATGTTGCACGTAATGGGATAGCTGCGTGATCCTACCTGTATACTGATACTGCACTTCCTTAGGGTTGGGCATTCGGTTTTTTCAGTTCGGTTTACAAAATTATGTTTGGTTTTTTAGATTTCTGTTTGAAAAAAACACAAACTGAAACTGAACTAAGATATATTTGGTTCATTTTGGTTTCTACAATTTCGGTTCAGTTCAATTCGGTTAATTCTTTTGGTTTTACAAATGTAAAACACTGATCACTAATACTAACACACTTCATATCATTGTCTAATATACTATGTCTACCTACAAATTATGTGATATATTTGCAACATAATTGTGTGATAGTGCTTTGAAGCTTCTCTTAAAACTATTTCTAGAGCTATACATGCATACAACTATAATAAGATAGGTTATTAGCTTATTTCTATGAGCTTGAAATGAAAATCAAATTGTTGTGAGTTGTGACTAGTCATAGCAATCATGCCTTTTAACATAAGAATTCCAGATATTACTACATGGTGAAGTAATCAAGTTGATTATGCCAATAGTTTCTTTATTCATTACTTCTTGTTGTGACAACTTACGACAAAACTATAGTTAATTCAGTGCAAAATTCTGCATTCTCTCTTATAGGCATGGAAAACGGAGTTCTTTAGCTAGGTCTCTACTAACATTAACATCTAATCTGCACCATCATATCATTAAGATGGTTTTATGAGATATATCACAAAATCATAATCATGTAAAAATAGTATAAGTAAAATATGTGTGTCATAGTTAATGACACAATTCAAGAGCAAATTACTCATTATTATACATTTCTTAAGAATTACTATATATCTAGTTTTATATCAGGTTATCACCAAGAGTTTTTAACATGCCACAAAAAACTAAGAAACCATGACTCCAAGAGTATTAGACATAAATAACAGTCAAAACAAGAACCAAAAAGCCAAAATATGAATCAACAAGACATCAACAAGCCAACAACACTGCAGTCCAACTTTATATGAAGAAACTCTGCATTCATTGTATGCATTTCATTGCAGATTTGCAGTCAACCAACAACAATCTAACTATATCAGTTCACCATAATAACATGAAACTATAAATTTGCCTAAGAGCATATGGAACTATTTAGATATATGATAGAAAGTAAACACAACTCAACAAAAAAAACAGAAAAAAAGTGTTGAATGCTAATAAAAACATATTTTATATCAAGATTTTCTTACTGCTTGATAGTTGATAGATATACTACACATCCATAATACTAGATTCATTTTAACTACGTGTCATATTATATGATCCCAAAATGAGTTAGGGTGTTTATAGTCTCACATATGCCTATGAGTTTGTTAGTATGTTAATTAGCTGTTTTAAAGTACGCATGGGTGATTTGAAGTTTTTTGGAAGTCAAACGTCAAGGAACGACCATAACGTTCGACGACTAGTCAACAAGAGGCCTTAGATGTTTTTATGTGCTTATCTGTTTTTAATTGGATTATGAAGTCCATATATGATTAATAATGATGTTTATAGTCATTTTGTTAAGTTTCATTGAGTTAAGAGGTTAAACGTTCAAGAACGTCCAACACGTTCGAAAAATAGCTCTTGAGACATATATGTGTGAAATGAGTGTGACTAACATGTGTTGATGTGTTGAGATAATTTTCTTTGGGTGAAAATTATGTGGAATGTAATTGACTTGTTAAAGTTTATATTTATGTTGGAAACGTCCTGGTATGACTCCCCAAGGGCCCCGTATAAGGCCCTCAAGGATGACCTGAAGTCTGCCAAGACACTGCCTTGGCTGTGTCTACCAACGACCTTCAATCGGCTTCCAGTAGGTTCACCTACGCCCTATTAATGGTGAAGTGTCGATTGAAACTCACCCGGTGAAGGATAACAGAATTTTTCAAGCCCCAGATCGAAATGACGGACTGTAGTTTGGTTCGTCAATGGACCTACTAGGCATCGTTTGAGTCCGTTGATGCAGCCTAAAACAACTGCTATGCACGCGGTTTCAATTTAAGGGGTGAATTGGAAATTCACTCCACGTGATAAGCTGACCCTATTTGTTTATTTAGTTATTTTTGGGTCTATTAAGTGGGATAAAAACGTGACAATCCCATTCCCAATCCATGAATTCATATTAGACTTCCCTCTCCAAAAATACCAAATCTAGAAACATCCATCGGAGATGAAGCTCAACAACAACTTGGAGCTTGGACTCCCATAGTTTCTTCATCAAGTTTCACTGGTTCTTTTCTTATATGATGAGGTATTATAATCCTTCATCTCTATTTAACCTTCCATCTAGAGATTTCTTCTCAAAGTTTTCGAAGCAAAAATATGATAAGACTTATCCTTTTTCAATCTAGTCATGGTTTCTTTCTCAAAACGTTTTTTATGGCTTCCTCATGATGAATTTATGTTAATAAGATTATTGTAACGTGATATTCAATGCAATTTCATGATAAACCCATGCTCTCTTCAAACTCTCAATATTGGCCATGTATGGGCTTTGTGATTTTGATCTTATGTAAATCGAATTGCATTTCAATGATGTTAATGTAATACCACTCAAATGACATAGGTGAATCTAGAGCCTAACATTCTTTTATGAGTTTGTAAGGTCCTAAAATTGTTCATAATGTTGTATTGAGGCAGTTTCTAAAGATGTAGGTGCATTGGAAGTCAAACGCTAAGGGACGACTAAAACGTTCGACAACTAAGTCACCTATGTGACTTATGTCTTGTTATGTGCCTATATGTGTTTTTTCATGAGATTATGATGTCCTAATATGAGTTATTATAGTGTTTATAGGCAGTGTGTCAAGTTTCATGAAATTTTGAGGTCAAACGTCCAAAAATGTCCATTATGTTGGAAAGGTTTGCCTTGAAACAACCTTGTGTGTTTTGGTAAGTTTCGTCGAATTTTACGTATTCCTTTTTTAATGAAATTGTGTGGGAGGTAATAAAATCGTATACAAACATATTTTTGTGGAAACGTCTGGGAAAATATCCCTAAGGACCAACCAAGGTCCCTTGAGGAAGGACTCGTTCTCGAGCCAAGGCTCTCTAGACCAGGCCCAAAATGACTAAGGGAAACGACAGATCATGGGCCAGTTGATGCCTCGTCGATGGGTGTCATGGGTCAAGAGTTAGACTAGGGATATCAGGATCCCAAAGGAAAGTCTCTGAACAAAACGACGAGACGCCAGGACGGTCCGTTTGAGGACAAACGGTCCGTAGTTTTGCAACCGTCTTTCAGGCTGGTTCCTGTGCAGGTTTACTCTAATGCTAGGAGTGAAATGGTAATTTTTCATACCACATCCAAATAAGAGTTTGGGAGGTTATTTAGGGATAGTTTGGGTTTTTAATCATGTTTATAAGCTTTAAACACCAAGATGAATTTATTTTTCAAAAATCAAAATCCAAAATCCATAAGAAATTCTTTAGAACTCCATTGAAGTCAAAACCTAAGGAAGAGCTTTGATTGGACATTTGAGTTGTTATTATTCATAAAATTGTGTGATTATAATAAATAAGTTATGGTTTTGATCCTTGAAACTTTATTCATCTCGCAGTAAATATTCAAAAGGGATTTTCAAAGAGTTCTTTAAAGATGAGTTTTCTAAATTAATCGATTCATGGGTTCTTGCATTAAAGATTTTCAAATCATTAAATATTGATTGAATTTTTGTTAACAAGATGATTTTAACTCAATTAACTTATGAACCCATGTAATTGATGAACCCTAGTTTTGACTACTTTATGGGTTAAGTGATGTTGACTTAATGCTTATGAATTCTGGTGTAGTTTTCAATGGGCTATTTATTGATGTAAGAAGTGTATTCAATTGATGTATAAGTTGTATTATATTCGTAAATCTATATTAAATTGACCATTTTTCATTGAGTACTTTGGTTTTTTTTATTGAATTGATTTTCATGGCCATGTGTACGGACCTTGTGGTATTGAATTGGATGATTTAGTTGTGGATTGAAGTATTGAGAATGGATTGGTGGTGCGCGGCCATATTTCTTTTTATCTTATTTTAATTAGAATTGAATTATGTTGTTACTGGTATGGTCCACTTATGGTGGCGGTGTTATGTGCTTTACTTGCAATTGATGTAGCCTAATCGACGTTACTTTAAGCATTGTGATGATCATGGCCTTGTCGTAACTACTTGAAGTATTATGATGATTTGTGTAGTTGATTTATATGAAGTATGTTCATATTCATATACTTGTGATTAAGCAAAAGTATGTGTTCTTCTATTGATGTTGTTAGGTGATCATGTTAGACTATGACTATGTATTATATGTGTAGTCTTAGAGTTGCTGCCTGCTCATTCCTACTTGAATATATTAGTTTAGAATGGTTATATTGATGATGTTATAGCAATGTATAGATGAAATAAAGATGATAAGGGTCATTTCTATATGCTTCAAAGAAGGATATGTTATTTGTAATAAAGTAAAGTATTATGTGTCTTATTTTTGTAGACTTATGTACCTTACTTGATACATGTATGAATGATATGTGAATATCAGATGTCATGACTAGGTAATCTTAGTGCAGTGTCGTCATGTCTGAATAAATAATGTGAAGAATGTCATGTACGTGGAACTTTAAACCTAGTGGTAAGGTTATGAACCTTGAAGACGAAAGCCGTAATTTTACCCTTCTTGTATGAGTGATGGACTTAAGGTTGGTTGGCTGGAATGACATAAGATAATCCTTAGGTAAGTCATTAAGCTATCCTCGTCACCATTGAAAGGTAGCCCTAGTGGATCTCTTTGGTAGGGTGAATGTGATTGGGCTATGAACTAGATATGGAACCACTTCATATGATCCTTAAATGTAAATTACTCTATGAGAACAATGGCTAGAACCGAGTGAGTATGTTACGGGAAGTAGCTCTACTTGAGACGGAGAATAGAGTATAATGTAGCTCTACCTCAGAATGAGACTAGAGGACATAAAATCCCTACATATTCCTTAGCCATGTGCCTACATTGTATGTGTCCTAGTTATACCCTTGGCAAGTAGAACACCCTCATTGGAGTAGGTACTAGTTTGGATTCCATGTTTAGCTATCACGGTCTATGTCAGTTGTTGCATATTCTCATCAAATGAAATACTTAGTAGTATTGGAGAAGTTCTATAAGGTTTAGTTGGTGGTATATGATGCTATCTAAACATTGGACAATAGGCTTTGAAGATGTTAGTGAGAGTCCCTAGGTATTCTCCAAGTCCATTATTTGAATGTCCTTTATGTGATGGATGTCTCTTGAATGAACTAATGAATGTAATGACTTAAGTTAAGAAAGTATTTTAAATGAATAAGTACTTATGTAGAGTAATTCAGGGTTGTCTAGTTAAGGTGTGTAGAGGGCATAGGGATGGTAACTTCGTATCTGACCTAGATAAGACTTAAGAATGACTTTAGTTAGGGAAGTTGGTGGATTATGAAGACATGATCTAAGACTTAGGTGGTCTTTAGGATTATTTAGGTAATATTGAAGAGGTCAATCATGGACCTTATCTTCTTGATTTAATTAAGTAAATATTTTGATAACCTTTGGGAGGATAGTGTCATATTATGTATTTTCCTGTACTAAGGTGAGAATGATTCTATCTTAGCTTGTCTAAAGGATGTTTTAAGCGTGTGCGAAAGGGATTGTATGAGAGGTCGCTTCACAACTCACTCAAGTGAAACTTAGAATCACCTTTGGTAGGAGGATCTCATGTTTATGTTTTTGGTGTTTATGTCATTATACGTGGTCTTAAGGATCATTTAGGTATGTCTAGAGAGGGTGTATGTGCGGTCTCTCTATCGCTTAATTAAGTGATTAGCTTTTAGTGAGAATATTACATGCTAGAAAGTCTCTAAGGTGGAGTTAAGGTACTTCACTGTAACAGTGAAGGAATTCACTGTAATGTCCTTAAATATGTGATGAATTGCTTAAGTGATTTCATATGTGTTTCTAAGGTGATAAATGTTGTTACTATGATTATATTATGATATTTGAATAAAAAAGAGAATATTTCTAATAAAATGTCAAATTTTAGGATTTTATGCCTTATGTCATAATTAGTACAAGTGTTTGTAATAATTCTATACATTTTGTCATATCTAAAGGTGTAGGTGAAGGTGGGAAGGATCGTAAAGGAAAGCTTGGATTGTAGAGTGGTTCAAGCAAAGTTGAAGTATGTCCTCAATTGATTCTAGGGAATATACATGTCTTTTATTTCGAAGTATTTTAATAGACTAAGTATTTCTATATTCGTATTGTATGGGCCATGTCTATGTCTAAGAATAACATATGTTGAGACTTGCCATTTCTATGATTTTAATATGAAAAGTTAAGATATTCATGTGAAAATGTTTAATTCCGCACTACTTTTCATATGTTTATATGTGATGAATGATACGAAAGAACTTGTACAAGACCTTTGAGAGGCCAAGTACGCCGGTCCACGATGTAAGGAATTCCCTAACTTATAGGGTATAGTTGTGAGTCGTGACAAGGTTTGTATCAGAGCATTGATAATGAAAGTAGTTTTAGGACTAAAAAAGTATCATAAAGCCATGTATAGTAGATTCTTGACCATCTGTGTGAGTCGCGACACATCTATTGGCGAGAGGCTATAAGATGATAGATTTTCACTTTCTTCATCCATATTGTGTCGTCCTATAGAGTTGAGGTTGTAAGAGTCTATTCCTAATCTATTCTCTTGTGTTTATAGAAGATGAACACTACAAGGATTTCCTCTAGAAGGTTTGAAGAAGGAAGGGTTGAAGGGGAAGTTCCTCCTTAAGTTGAGCAAGTTGCTCAAGGTGATCCAGCCCCTATTTGAAGTCAAATTAACGAGGTTCCGATGGTTCCCCCGTACATGACTAACGGGGAGATTAGAGAGGTGTTACTTGCTATAGCCCGAGCTTTGACTACCCGTGTGAATGTGGGTATTTCACCTAGAGTGAATGTTGTCTACAGCACTATACATCTACATTGATATACTTTGTGAGGATGAATCCTCCTATCTTTATTGGATCTAAGGTGGGAGAAGATCCCCAAGTTTTCTTGGATGAGGTGTATAAGATAGTGCATGCTATGGGAGTGACTTCTAGAGAGAAAGTAGAGTTGGCTATGTATCAATTAAAAGATGTTGCTAGAGTATGGTACACACAATAGAAAGGCAATAGGCTGGTTTAGTCGGGTCCTGTAGAGTGGGAGGAGTTCAAGGAGGCTTTATTGGGAAAGTACTTCCCCGTGAGAGGAGGGAAGTAACGGTTGAAGAGTTCATTAATATCAAGCTAGGAAACATGAGTGTGGATGAGTATTCTTTGAAGTTCACTATGTTTTGTAAATATGGTCCATCTTTAGTGTCTAACCCTTGGGATGAGATGAGTAGGTTTGTGATGGGTGTTTCTGACCTTGTGAAGGAAGAATGTCGTACGGCCATGCTACATTATGATATGAACTTAGCTAGACTTATGATGTATACTCAATCCATAGAGGAGTCCAAACTTAAGAGGATGTCTAGAAATTTGAAGAGGAATGGACGAAGTGAGCAAGATCAACCTAGGTTTAAGAAGAGGGCTCAAACTCACGATGGACCTAGTGCTCCTAAGGTCAAACTTTATAAGGGTAGTGGTTGTCAAAGGTGGATGAATTGGTAGGAATGACTCTTCCTCTCTACTTATATATAGAACTTGTTAGTTGATGAAGCCTTGTATGGCATTGTGTGGTATGGTCCACTTATGGTGGCGGTGTTTACTTTATTGCCAAAATATATGTTATGTGATCATGTCCTTAAAGGAAATTGTGAAATGAATGTGTGGTGGTGATGATCACCTCATTTGAATTCTATGACTAGTCTCCTATTCTAGTTCTGATCTAGGTTGTATGAATATTGTATAAGCATGTGTATAACTATATTAGGGATAGGTTTAGGTTCTGCAATTGATGAGTTGTGATGGTTAATAATTCCTTATCTACGTACCTCTATATAAATGTCTTAATAGCTAAGATGAGGAGTGTTGAAAGTAATAAGATGTTGTCTTGTCTCCTATGCTATTGTGTTGTGTATGGTCTATGCTTGAAGGTGCATTCTGGTCCTAAGAAGGTGGCTGCCTCAATATATTGTTGATTGTCATTATGTGATCATGTTGACCAATTTACACACACTTACACATTATGAATGTTTACAAGTAGTTTATGTTCATGGTGTCTAATGAAAGGATATTCTCATATACACTAATGTCTACTAATATGCATCTAAAGTTTTTGTACCTATGAAGTATGCGATGTATCACTAAATAATATTACTTGATAGGTGTACCTGTATGGGCAAAGGTATGAAACCTTGTCTATGCATTGCACATGTGTGCCTTGATAGGATAGTTCCTAGGTTTGGTTTTCTATGTACATTAATGTGAATGCATGATTATGTTAATGTATCAAGATGTGTGGTCTTAATGTGTTGTGTGGAAGGATTTCTCATATATATGTATACACATACATGTATGATTATTTAGTCAGTGGAGGGGCCTTGAATGATGTTCTCAAGTGTACCCTAAACTAGATTGGTGCTTGAACATGCTATGTCCATTGAAAGGTTCTCTCACAAGATATAGGTTGATGAACACTCATCTATGACCTATGACCTAAGCATATGAGAATTAAATCTCCTTAAGTCTATGTTTTTTATAAAGTAATGTTATCAAAAGCTTTTTAATAAAAGGGAACTTAGCTTAGCACCGAGAGAACTTGAAGTTGAGGGATGTCCCTTCCCATTGTAGGAAGGTAGGCCACCATAGTTCTCACGAGGTGGTTAGCTTGATAGCCCGAAAGGCATAGAGTGATATTCACAAAAGTGGACAACTAATACCCCATTTGGCACAAAGAGGGTTTCCACATGGACCTCCAAGTTCCATACACTATGCTTGCCACATAGGATATTTAAAGTAATCTCACTTAATATACTAGCATGTGTTAATGTTCTACCTTGGCTAGGTAGAGCACCTTTCATTGGTGTAAGGCTCTTCAACACAAAATTCCGTGTAGCACAATGGTCTTAATATCGATTCAGGCTATACTTTCCCTAATGTAAAATGGACAATGGAAGTGAATGACCAGGACCCTAACTAGGATAACCTAAGGGTAGTTTCTTAGTGTAGGTGGGGGTATGGGACTTCACCTATGAATTGTACAAGTGTTTCTTGAGGGAAGTCCTAGGTAGGTGTTCTAATGCATGTGACTATGTATATTTTTCTTATGCAAGACATTGTAGTGTTGTCTACTTGTTGTGATGAAATGCATGGAATGAATATATATGATGTAGTCTTATCCTTTTGTGCGTAATGTTGGTCTGATTGACTATATGATTGAAGGATCTACTTGATATGCATGTAGTTAACCATAGTATTTTGTTTGATGGGTAAAGTACATCTTATGATGCTTGTGGTCTTATGACAGGTTTACTAAGTATGTGTGGGGTTATGGGTTTTCACATAAACATTGAACTAGTAAACTTAGATTAGGACTCTGAGTGAAGTCTTATGTTAAATCTAATGTGAAGTATGTGCCTTGTTATATGAAATTATCCTATTGTTATATGTGTTGAGTTGAAAGGTTGTATTTGTGGTTTCCTTGTGGCCCTAAGGTGAAGCTTGAGTGTGGATAGTGTTATGGGACATCATTTATAAGTTTCACCAAGTGTTACTAGAGGATACTTGGGAAAGTCCAGAATTTAGAATAAGAAGAATGTTAAGTGTAAAAAGAAAGGGAAGTTACTGTAAATGGTAAAAAAGGTTACTGTAAAGAAGAAAAATGCTTACCGTAATGTGACCCCAAAATTCCTTAAATGCGTTGAATGATTTATATGATGTATGACCATTGAATATGCCTATATGAAGTATGTGAATTTTATAAATGCTATTGTGTCAAAGATTTATGAAGATTTCTCATAAAGGGATGAAACATGGTCTCAAGAAAAATATTCCTTTTAAATGTATGTTTTTGCATGGTCGCCATACTTAGTGCATTATTGTACTAACTCCATCTTCTATAACTTTTGACACAAACTGTAGGTTATTAATGCTTAAGGTATGTCTTTAATAGTGAGGAGATTCATAGGTGATTACCAAGCTCAAGGAAAGGAATCCTTAAGTCCAAGGATTTCCTAAGTTATGGTTTACTACAAAGTGTTGCATTATTATACTTATGATATAGGTCGTAAGGTCCGTGGTTCTATTATACTGTAATGATTTTAGTCTAAGATGGAAAAAAGACACAAGACTCTTAAACTATTTTGATATTTTTTGTGTAATGAAAGTGAGGTTCTAGCATATGATGTGCTAAGAAAGTTCTAATTTTTTTGATAAATTTACCTATGACAATGGAATGAAAGATAACTATGGGATTGTATAAGACCTCCGAGAGGTCAAGTAGCCATTTTACTCCTTGGGGGATCGCTCCAGTCGTGACAAACGTGGTATTAGAGCATGAGGTTTATGAAAGTGGTTTTATGGTCCAAAGTCTCATATTGGAACATCTAGTAGAGTGTCGATCATCAGTGGTGAGTCACGACACATCTATGAGCAAGAGGTTATAGGATGATAGAGTTTCCCTTCTTCATCATTTCATGTAAGATCTTGTAACGACCTGTTTAGTCGTTTTGAGCAACAGATTTTAATTCTGGAAAAACTGGCGGGGACAACGGATGGAACGACGGACCGTCGTAGTCACGACGGCCCGTCGAGGGAGGGTCGTCCCATGGCACTTAGAATTTTGAAATTGGGTACTGAAAATCGACTCTCTGTAAATTGTGACGGACCTGCAGGACGTGCCGTCACATCCACGACGAACCGTCGTGAGTCCCGTTGCAAAACACTTCAACATTTGAGAATTTGGTTCGAGAAACGAGTTTCTGACCGCCATGACGGACGTGCAGGACGGACCGTCACAGGTGTGACGGACCGTCACAGTGTCCGTGGTGACGATGGAATTTTGGGCAGTTGCGACGATCTGCGTGACGGACCGTCGCAGGCATGACGGCCCGTCACAGGTTGCGCAGTCCCAGGCAAAATAGGATTTCTCCACACGTTTTAAGGGTCGTTTTTGACTATTCTTTCCTTAATTATAAAGATTGAGGGGTAACTTAATAAGTCTAATTACTTAGGGGTTAAAAGGGTAACCTTAAGTATTAGAGGGGTTTATTGTCCTCTTTCACACTTAATTATATGATTAATTAGGGTAAAAGAAAGAGGGTTTGAACATAAGAAAACAAAAGAGAAAGGACAGAAAGAGAGGAGAAACAAACGAGTAGAGAGAGAGAACGAAGAAGATAGCTTGTTGATTCAATTCTTTGGTGGAGGTAGGTTATGGTTTTATATTACGATATTCGTAGTGAACTCTTATAGTGAATAATATGTGTTGATGATATTGTAAACCTGTCTATATGCTTAATTGTATGCTTGTGAATATGATCATGTGATTTTGATAAAACAAGCATGATGAAAACTATCTAATCCCAAATCTTGAAAGAAACTTTAATCTATGTTATTAATGATGATGCCTTGGTGTAAAAAGAAGGCTTGATGAATTAAAGTGATGGGATTGATGATGCCTTAGTATAGAGAAGGCTGGATGAACGGATAGAAATGTATGGATCGAGTGTCACGTTCCGACACATAGTATTAGTGATCGGAGTGTCACGTTCCGACACTAGTATTAGTGGATCGGAGTGTCACGTTCCGACACATAGTATTAGTGGGACGGTGTCACGAACCGACACGTAGATATAGGGGATCGGAGTGTCACGTTCCGACACATATAGGGGATCGGAGTGTCACGTTCCGACACATATAGGGGATCGGAGTGTCACGTTCCGACACATATAGGGGATCGGAGTGTCACGTTCGACACATAGTGGTAGGGGATCGGAGTGTCACGTACCGACACAAGAGGAAGAAAGATAATGAATCTCGAAAGATGATAACATACTCAACATAATGAACTTAATTCCCAAATGAGTATGGTATTGAGGCTTGAGCCCTCATGGATGAACTTGATGGTATTTATTGACGATTATGATACTTGTTGTTGCTACATGTTGAGTTTATAGTTGATTTATAGTATTACTTGATATGTATTATCTTCTATTTTGAGTTAACCGATGATATCTACTCAGTACGTGTGGTTGTACTGACCCCCTACTTTTATGTTTTCCTCTTGTTTTTTGTGTTATGCAGCAAACGTTCCTTCAACTTTCGATCGACATCGACTCAGTAGATCAAGCCCGTCTTCACTCCATCGGAAATTCAGGGTGAGCTAATGCGTCTAGCTTGGACTGGGTCTCCTTCTTCAAGTCTTGATGCCTTGAACTTCCGGCATGGACTAGCTTTTTAGTTATTTTTGTTCTTAGACAGTTTTAGTTTAGTATTTGACCATAGATGTTCTTGTGATGATGACTTCCAGATTTTGGGGATAATAATAATAGTTTGAGTTGTTTTTATTAATGAGTAAAGTCTTTCCGCATTTCTTTTGTTGATATTGTATTAAAATGTTAAGGTTTAGATTGGTTGGTTCGCTTCACATAGGAGGGAGAATGTGGGTGCCAGTCGCGTCCCGGTTTGGGTCGTGACAGACTTGGTATTTGAGCATTAGGTTCATTGGTCTCATCACACAAGAACAGGTATAGTAGAGTCTTAAGAACGGTAGGGGACGCCTTTACTTTTCCTTGAGAGGCTATAAGACTTTAGGAAAATTCCATTCTTTCATTCTTTCTTTCGTGCTACTACTTGAGTCCAATTGGTATCTAGGTGATACAATTGGTATCTGACCATCTTCATTCTATTTCGCAGATGGTTAGAACTAGAGCAACACCGCACCAGCAGCGACAACGGAAAGACATGAAACTACTGAGCCAGCCACTGGGGCTGTGGCTCGAGGAGGAACAGCGGCAAGAGGCCGTGGAAGAGGTCATGGGAGGACGTCCTCTAGAGGAGAGGACGAGCCCCTAGCCCATCTGATACTAGGGCGGTGACTCCTCCACCGACTGAGGATGCAGTAAGAGAGGGTGAGGAAGGGAAACTGAACAAGGGCAGAATGAGGAAATGCCACCCCAACCTACCCCAGAGATGATCACCAAGTACTGCTTACTCTTAGCGGGTTGTCTGATCAGGGTCAAGCACCTCCAGTGGTTTCTGCACCAACACCTCCGGTTTCAGAGATACGACATGCGGCTACATGGCTCCCCGCATGGATGCAACATTGGGAATAGGCACATTTCCAACGTCTGACTACTGGGCCTATTATGACAAACGATCAACACAAACTTTTAAGTAAGTTCTTGAAATTGAAACCCCCAGTCTTCAAGGGTGCAGAATCTGAGGATGCTTATGATTTTCTGGTTGATTGTCATGAGCTAACTACACAAGATGGGGATAGTAGAGAGGTTTGGTGTCGAGTTCGTGAGCTATCAGTTCCAAGGGAACGCCAAAATGTGGTGGCGTTCACATGTTGAGTGTCAACCAACGAGGCACCACCTATGACTTGGGATCATTCTCTAGTTTGTTTCATGGAAAAGTATATCCCCCGCACTTTGAGAGATAGGAAGAGGGATGAGTTCTTGAGTCTTGAACAGGGAAGGATGACAGTAAACACGTATGAGGCTAAATTTCGCGCACTATCCAGATATGCCACCCAACTTTGTTTCAGTCCACAAGAACGGATCCGCCGTTTTGTGAAGGGGTTGAGATCAGAGTTGCGGATTTCAGCCTTACAGATAGCGGCAACGGCAACATCCTTCCAAGAGGTGGTAGATTTGTGATAGAGGTGGAAAGAGTGAAACCAGATGACTTCACCACGACATCGACATCAAAGAGGTTTCGAAGGGGAGGTGAGTATAATGGTTTCTTATTCTAGAGGACAGAACTCCGGAGGTCACTCAAATCGACCAATACAGTCTTCACTACAGACTGTAGTTGGGGGTCCACCTCAGAACGGTCAACACTACTCCGAGAGACCTATGCCCGATTCCAGAGAGTGTGCTATGGATGTGGGGAGATTGGACATATTAGGAGAGGAATTGTCCAAAACAGAGTTAGAGCCCCCCTAGCTAGAGGAAGGGTGGTCATGGTAGAGGTTCGTTTTTCTGGAGGACGTGGTGGTCGAGGTAATGGCGGTCACCAAAACGGCAGAGGTTGATGGGCAAAACGGAGCCACTACTACACAACATGGTAGGGGCAACGGACAGACGAATGATAGGGCCCATTGTTATGCTTTCCCTAGGAGGTCTGAAGCGGAGGCGTCTGATGCTGTTATCACAGGTAATCTCTTGGTTTGTGATTGCATGGCATCTGTATTATTTGACCCTGGCTCCACGTTTTCATATGTATCTTCCTCTTTTGCTAACGTCTAAATTTACATTGTGAATTACTTGACATGCCGTGTTCTCGTCTCTTCTTCTACTCCGGTGGTGAGTCTGGATAGTCGAAAAAGTGTATAGGTCTTGTTTGGTGAATTTTATGGGAGCAACACTTATGTAGATTTGGTTATTTTAGAAATGGGTGACTTTGATGTAATTCTGGGTATGAATTGGCTTTCTCCAAACTTTGCGATTTTGGATTGTAATGCTAAACGGTAACGTTAGCCAAGCCTGGGGCAGATCCGTTAGTGTGGGAGGGTGACTACCTCCCAATCCGGTGCGTATCATCTCCTTTATTCGTGCTCAGAAGATGTTTAGTAAGGGTTGTCTAGCTTTCTTGGCACATCTCAAGGATGACACTACCAAGTACCATTCGATCGAGTCGGTTTCAGTGGTCTATGAGTTTTTGGATGTGTTCCCTGCAGATCTTCCCGGTATGCCCCAGATAGGGATATAGACTTCTGCATTGATTTGGAACCCGGTACTCGCCCCATTTCTATACCCCCGTATAGAATGGCTCCCGCCGAATTAAGAGAGCTAAAGGCACAACTTCAAGAGTTGTTGAGCAAAGGCTTCATTAGACCGAGTGCCTCTCCTTGGGGTGCTCCGGTGCTATTTGTGAAAGAAGAGGATGGGAGTTTCCGAATGTGCATAGATTACCGACAGTTGAACAAAGTACTATTAAGAACAAGTACCCCATTCCTCGCATTGATGACTTGTTCGATCGGTTACAAGGTGCTTGTGTCTTCTCAAAAATCGACTTGAGGTCCGGTTATCACAATTGAAAATACGAGCAACGGACGTGCCAAAGACTGCTTTTCGAACTAGGTATGGGCATTATGAATTTGTGGTAATGTCTTTTGGTCTTACGAATGCCCCTGCTGCCTTCATGAGCTTGATGAACGGGATTTTCAAGCCATACTTGGACCTCTTTGTGATTGTGGTTTATTGATGATATATTGATATACTCCAAGAGTAAGAAGGAACATGAAGAGCATTTGAGAATGGTGTTAGAGTTGTTGAGAAAAGAAGAAGCTCTATGCGAAATTCTCCAAGTGTGAGTTTTGGTTAGATTCAGTGTCCTTCTTGGGGCACGTGGTTTCTAAGGATGGGGTGATGGTGGATCCATCCAAGATTGAGACAGTGAAGAATTGGGTAAGACCTACAAACTGTCAGAAATAAGGAGTTTTTGTGGGGTTAGCTAGCTACTACCTCCGCCGATGATTCGTCAACGGATTCTCTTCATTGCTTCCCATTGACGAACTTGACTAAGCAAAACGTCCCATTTGTATGGTCGGATGAGTGTGAGGAGACTTCCAGAAGCTTAAGACTTTGTTGACTACCGCGCCTATCCTCACCTTGCCGGTAGAGGGCAAAAACTTCATTGTTTATTGTGATGCATCCTATTCTGGGTTGGGTGCAGTGCTAATGCAAGAGAAGACTGTGATTGCTTATGCTTCGAGGCAATTAAAGGTGCATGAGCGTAACTATCCGACCCACGATTTGGAATTGGCCGCGGTAGTATTTGCACTAAAGCAATGGAGACACTACTTTATTGGGTTAAGTGTGAAGTCTACACGGACCATCGTAGCCTACAGTATGTATTCACTCAGAAAGACTTGAACTTGAGACAGAGGAGATGGATGGAACTACTGAAGGACTACGACATCACTATCTTGTATCATCCGGGGAAGGCGAATGTTGTGGCAGATGCCTTGAGTAGAAAGGCCGGAAGCATGGGAGTCTAGCTCATTTGCAAGCTTCTAGACGCCCATTGGCTAGAGAAGTGCAGATTTTGGCTAATGACCTTATGAGTTAGAAATAAACGAGAAGGGAGGATGTTAGCTTGTGTAGAGGCAAAATCCTCTTTTCTTGATCAGATTAGGGGACAGTTTGATTATGAGAAATTGAGAGAAGAAACTAAGGCGAATTCGAGATAAAGGAGTGTGCAATAATGCAGATAGTGATGTGTGAAGGTTTTTGAGAATTAAGGGAAGGGTATGTGTACCCCGCATCGATGATTTGATCACCACTATTCTTACCGAGGCTCATAGTTCCGGATATTCCATACATCCTGGTGCAACCAGATGTATCGCGACCTAAAGCAACACTTCTGGTGGAGTAGAATGAAGCGGGATATTGTTGATTTTGTTGCCAAATGTCCAAATTGTCAACAAGTAAAATATGAACACCAGAGGCCCGGAGGAACACTTCAGAGAATGCCCATTCCTGAATAAATTGGAGAGAATCGCGATGGACTTCATGGTTGGTCTTCCCAAGACCTTGGGTAAGTATGACTCTATTTGGGTGATTGTTGATAGGTTAACTAAGTCTGCTCACTTCATTCCTGTCAAGGTGACTTACAATGCAGAGAAATTAGCAAAAATCTACATCTCAGAAATCGTTCGATTGCATGGGGTTCCACTCTCAATCATATCTGATAGAGGTACGCAGTTTACTTCTAAGTTTTGGAGAACCTACATGCTGAATTAGGTACTAGATTGGACCTTAGTACTGCATTTCATCCTCAGACCGATGGTCAGTCTGAGCGAACGATTCAAGTGTTGGGGATATGCTTCGCGCGTGTGTGATAGAGTTTGGTGGCCATTGGGATAGCTTCTTACCCTTGGCAGAGTTTTCATACAATAATAGCTATCACTCCAGTATTGATATGGCTCCATTTGAAGCATTGTATGGGAGGAGGTGTAGATCTCCATTGGTTGGGTTTGACGCCTTTGAAGTAGACCTTGGGGGACTGATCTGTTAAGAGATTCTATGGAGAAGGTGAAAGCTATTCAGAAAAGCTTTTAGCGGCTCAAGTAGAAAAAGGAGTATGCAGACCGAAAGGTTAGAGACTTGGAGTTCATGGAAGGTGAACAAGTCTTGTTGAAGGTTTCGCCCATGAAAGGGGTGATGCGGTTTGGAAAAAGAGGTAAGTTAAGTCCAAGGTACATTGGACCATTTGAGGTACTAAAGCGAATAGGGGAGGTGGCTTATGAATTAGCCTTACCCCAGGGCTGTCCGGAGTGCATCCGGTGTTTTCATGTATCTATGTTGAAGAGATACCACGGAGATGGAAACTACATTATCCGTTGGGATTCAGTTTTGTTGGATGAGAACTTGACTTATGAAGAGGATCCGGTTTGCTAATTAGATAGAGAAGTTCGCAAGTTGAGGTCGAGAGAGATTGCATCCATCAAAGTTCAATGGAAGAATCGACCGGTTGAAGAGGC
Organism: Solanum peruvianum; assembly: GCA_027705065.1. Classification (NCBI taxonomy): domain Eukaryota; kingdom Viridiplantae; phylum Streptophyta; class Magnoliopsida; order Solanales; family Solanaceae; genus Solanum; species Solanum peruvianum. The sequence continues at coordinate 21,976,187 of JAKWJD010001760.1, forward strand.
TACTTGGGAGAAGGAGGCAGATATGCAAGAAAAATACCCACATCTGTTTAACAGATTCAGGTACTCCTTTTCGCCACTGTTTTTTTTCTTTTTGATCGTTCGGGGACGAACGATGGTAAATTGGTATCTATTGTACGACCTGTTTAGTCGTTTTGAGCAACAGATTTTAATTCTGGAAAAACTGGCGGGGACAACGGATGGAACGACGGACCGTCGTAGTCACGACGGCCCGTCGAGGGAGGGTCGTCCCATGGCACTTAGAATTTTTGAAATTGGGTACTGAAAATCGACTCTCTGTAAATTGTGACGGACCTGCAGGACGTGCCGTCACATCCACGACGAACCGTCGTGAGTCCCGTTGCAAAACACTTCAACGTTGAGAATTTGGTTCGAGAAACGAGTTTCTGACCGCCATGACGGACGTGCAGGACGGACCGTCACAGGTGTGACGGACCGTCACATGTCCGTGGTGACGATGGGATTTTGGGCAGTTTGCGACGACCTGCGTGACGGACCGTCGCAGGCATGACGGCCCGTCACAGTTTGCGCAGTCCCAGGCAAATAGGATTTCTCCACACATTTTAAAGGGTCGTTTTTGACTATTCTTTCCTTAATTATAAAGATTGAGGGTAACGTTAATAAGTCTAATTACTTAGGGGTTAAAAGGGTAACCTTAAGTAAATTAGGGGTTTATTGTCCTCTTTCACACTTAATTATATGATTAATTAGGGTAAAAGAAAGAGGGTTTGAACATAAGAAAACAAAAGAGAATGGACAGAAAGAGAGGAGAAACAACGCGTAGAGAGGAGAAACGAAGAAGATTGAGCTTGTTGATTCAATTCTCGGTGGAGGTAGGTTATGGTTTTATATTACGATATTCGTAGTGAACTCTTAGTAGTAAAATATGTGTTGATGATATTGTAACCTGTCTATATGCTTAATTGTATGCTTGTATGAATTGATCATGTGATTTTGATAAAACAAGCATGATGAAAACTATCTAATCCCAAATCTTGAAAGAAACTTTAATCTATGTTATTAATGATGATGCCTGGTGTAAAAAGAAGGCTTGATGAATTAAAGTTATGGGATTGATGATGCCTTAGTATAGAGAAGGCTGGATGAACGGATAGAATGATGTAGTGGATCGGAGTGTCACGTTCCGACACATAGTATTAGTGGATCGGAGTGTCACTTCCGACACATAGTATTAGTGGATCGGAGTGTCACGTTCCGACACATAGTATTAGTGGGACGGGTGTGTCACGAACCAACACGTAGATATAGGGGATCGGAGTGTCACGTTCCGACACATATAGGGGATCGGAGTGTCACGTTCCGACACATATAGGGGATCGGAGTGTCACGTTCCGACACATATCGGGGATCGGAGTGTCACGTTCCGACACATAGTGGTAGGGGATCGGAGTGTCACGTACCGACACAAGAGGAAGAAAGATAATGAATCTCGAAAGATGATAACATATACTCAACATAATGAACTTAATTCCCAATGAGTATGGTATTGAGGCTTGAGCCCTCATGGATGAACTTGATGGTATTTATTGACGATTATGATACTTGTTGTTGCTACATGTTGAGTTTATAGTTGATTTATAGTATTACTTGATATGTATTATCTTCTATTTTGAGTTAACCGATGATATCTACTCAGTACGTGTGGTTGTACTGACCCCCTACTTTTATGTTTTCCCTCTTGTTATTTGTGTTATGCAGCAAACGTTCCGTCAACGTCGACTAGCAGTAGATCAGCCCGTCTTCACTCCATCGGAAATTCAGGGTGAGCTAATGCGTCTAGCTTGGACTGGGTCTCCTTCTTCAAGTCTTGATGCCTTGAACTTCCGCATGGACTAGCTTTTTAGTTATTTTTGTTCTTAGACAGTTTTAGTTTAGTAATTGACCATAGATGTTCTTGTGATGATGACTTCCAGATTTTGGGGATAATAATAATAGTTTGAGTTGTTTTTATTAATGAGTATAAGTCTTTTCGCATTTCTTTTGTTGATATTGTATTAAAATGTTAAGGTTTAGATTGGTTGGTTCGCTCACATAGGAGGGAGAATGTGGGTGCCAGTCGCGTCCCGGTTTTGGGTCGTGACAGATCTGTCTCCTATTTTTTCTTGTGTGTTATTTTTTTATTTTTGATTTTGTTGCTTGGATGAAATGGTATCAATATGTTTGAGGGATAAAAGGTGAGTTTTGATGTTTATCTTGGTTTTATGGTTTCATGAGTATGTGGAAAGATGAATTTTCGTATGCTTTGAGGATGTGATGCCATTTATGGATATTATGTGAAATATGAGAAATGACTTGTTAGGTGAAGATTTATGTTATCATATGGCTATAACTTGTTAAAAGTTTTTATAGTTTAGTTGAAGTTCATTATAGGTTTTTATGTTGCTATATGGTTTAGCATGATGATAGTCTTATGTTGTGATTTTATCTTTCAATCCTTAGTGAAAGCTATGAAAACATGTTGCCCTTAGTATATGTGTTTAAAGATGTTAATTGTTACTCTTTATATATGTTGAAATGTTTCATTGTTGCTTTGGCATATATTTAATGCTTCATAGTTGATTTGCATGGATTGGAGTCTTTTGTATAGCTTGGTCCTAGAAGTTAAGGTATTGTACTTACTTTGTAGGGTGGTGATGTAGGTTTAACCTAGAATTTACCTTACTCTAATGTTGAAAGAAAAGATAGAGGACTTATGGCTAAATATCCTCTATTTTTGCCCTAATGTTTTGTGATCTTTGATATTCGTGGTACAGTTGAAACCTTATGTTTTGGGTAGTATGATCTATCTTGAATGTTATGGATTTACTTTGGGTATTATACCTAGATGAATGATGATGGTTGAATCAAGTAGCTCTTAAATGGTTTTACCCTATTTGGGAGATAGTGTGTAATTAGTAAGGTTATAGATATTTCTATCATTTCCTTCAATGTTTAGTTGAGATTATGAACAATGATTTTCTAATAACTTGTTCATGATGGGAGTCTTGCATGAAAGTATGAGTTGCATGTTCTCCATATGTTATATATGTCTTATATGACACCTTATAAACATGTTTTCTCATGTTGATTGTGCATCCTGATATACTAGCTATGCATTTAACTTCATGAGTTAAATGTAAGAACCATGTTTATAAGGTGTGTGTTTTAAGCCATTAATGAAAAAAGTTGAGTCTCCTTAAGATGATTAATGATAAGTCTCTTGAAAACTATATGACTTGTATGGTTTGGAAAGCATGATTGTAGGCTCACTTTTTAAAAGTAAGGGCATGTTTAGCTATTTTCCTTGTGTGTGCCTATAAATTGTAAGATTTTCTCTAGATGATGCATGTTTACGAAAGCTAGTGTATGCTAGAAATAGAAGTGTTGTGAAATGACTTCCTATTGTTGTTATGTGTGTGGTGTGAATTACCATTTTCACATCACTAGGAAGAAAGTATGAGAATGCTTTGGTTACAAAATTGATAAATTCTCATTTAAAATTAATGGACCTTTGTATATTGCTTGCGTGAACTCTTGAGACATGTGAGTGTGTTGAGGAGAAGGAGATTCGTCTATGGACACAACTAAGTATGGTATGGTTTAGTATGGGCCTCATTGCAGTATGACTAACTACTAAGAACCCTTTGTTGAATCATTTAACTCAAGTCTATGTGCATTGAAGTATGAGTGCCCTAATTGTTTCTTTAGTGTTGTTGAATATACCTAACTGTAACTTAAATGTGCTTGCATGATGAGCTATTAATGGATTGCAATTTAAATACCATGTTATGATTAGGAGAATGATGTTCCTTATATGAACATGACAAGAGCTTAAGTGTTTGATGCATTAAGCATGAGTAAATAAACGGTTTTGTTTGCTTGTGTTGCATGGAGTGCTAAATTGTTTGAAGTTTGTGTTCTTTGTAAGTTTGGAACATTTAATTTATGTGATGATGTTATGAATGTTGTGGGATGGTCTATGATTTATTGAAGTCCTTGTCGTTCTTAAAGTGTTCTAAGTGATATTCGAGGACGAATGTTCCCAAGTGGGGGATACTATAAGACCTATAAAATGAGTTAGGGTGTCTAGATCCTGATATGTGCCTTTAATATTGCTAACATGTTAATTTCTGTTTCAAAGTATGCATGAGTGATTTGAATTATTTTAAAAGTCAAATGTCAAGGGACTACCTAGACGTTCGATGAGTAGTCACTAAGAGGCCTTAAATGTTTTTATGTGTTTATATGTGTGTCACTGGATTATTAAGTACATATATGAGTATGTATAATGTTTATAGTTAGTATATTAAGTTTCTTGAAGTTAAGAGGTTAAACGTCAAAGAACATGTGATCATGAATTATGTATTATTGGTCCAATATGGATTGAGGATTGAAGAATTAATCTATATTTGCAGTTGATTGTTAAAGCATGATATTCACTATAGTCTCGTCTATATAATGCATGAATATAGGATTTGGTTTATGTAAAGACACTTGTAGCTACTACCTTATATTGATATTATTGATGAATTATGTGTATAAATCATGGATGATCAAATTAAGGGAGTTTCGTTAAGGATGATCTACATTCCTCTAATTCTATAGATTGATGATGTAGTGTACTTGAAATGATCTTGATCTTGATATGATTAATGCATGATTTCGATTATGTTAGTATACCATTATCTACTTCCCTAGAAGTAACATGGCGTACTTGAACTCTTAGAATTTTTATAAAAGCCCATAGTTATCGTTCATCGCAATGTCATAGTAAATTTAGCGGAAAATTAAAACTTTCTTAGCACATCATATGGTAGAATGTTACTTCATACAATAATAAAATATCATATTACATACTTAGACTCCAAGTGTATTTGCCATCATAGACTCAACAAAACAGAGTACATTAGGGACACGACATTTAAAACATAAGACATAAGTATACAACTTGTAAGCATTACAATAAACATAAGTAGGAGATCCTTGAACTTAAGGATTTATTTCATTGAGCATGGGAATCATCTATAAAGCTCCTCACCATTTAAGACATCCTTTAAGCATCCATAACCTACATTTTGTGTAAAAAGTAGAGAAGAATGGTTTTAGTACATGAATTCGCTAAGTATGGAAACCATGCAAAAACATGCATTTAAAAGGGACATTTTCTTGAAATCGTACTTCATGCTTTTTTGAGTAAATCTTTATAAAACCTACAAAAAAATACATTAATATAATTGACATACTTTATATAAACATATTCAAAGACCAAACATCATATAAGATCACATATAGAATTTAAGGAGTTTCAAATTCACATTATAGTGAGCTATTTCCTTCTTTACAATGAGCATTCTTTAATGTAACCCTCTAGTGATACTTGGTGCAATGCATTACCTTAAAGCCACAAGGAAAACGATATATACAACCTATACAAGCCAACACATACCATCCTACTAGTATAATGTATCAAAGACACAGTTAAGTCGAGAATCTATTGTCTTTACAGTAAGCTATATACATTTGACATATGATGACTTCACTTCACATAAATAATTATAATACCTTGTTCATGACCCCAATCTAAGTCTACTAGTGCATTGTATATCTAAAAATGTATAACCCTTACATACTTAGTAAACCCTTTATGACCACAAACCTTATCATTCATTTCATACATAAACATATTAAGATACATCCTAGCATCCTTAGTGAACTCACATTGCTAGATCTTATGTGGAAAGCATAATTTATTGAACTAAGAGATGGGTATGATACCTCTACATGCCATTTGGCAATTGGGGCCTCCTCTCATGAGAAAACATGGGTGAACCTTCCTCAATGGGAATACACCACGTCATGTGGATCCATAGGTGAGAATTCCTCTAAGGGAAGTCAACGCTCTGTAAGGAACGAAAGGTGAATCTTCCTCCAAGGGAAGTCAACACTACTCATTGTCAAGTTCACTCGGTGCTAAGCTCAGTTGCCTTATTATTAAAATTCTTTATTAACATTCTTCATAAAACATAGGCTTAGTATATTTTTTCCTCATATGCTTATAACATATTCAAGCACCTATCTAGTTTTAGAGTATCCTTGGGCACACCTTTAAATGCCCATATGTTTACTAGATCAACATCCTTGTGTGTGTAATTATATGTAAGCAAACCTTTAACATAACCCATTAAGGTCACAGATGTTCATACATTCATATTCATACACGTAGAGACAAAAACTAGAAACTTTCTATCAAGTCATACATGAGCAATGCATAGGCAAACTCCCATACCCTTTCCTGTACTAGTAAACCTATAAAGTCATCCTAGTTATGGAAACACATATCATACTTTCATAGACATCATCTTAACATGCACAGTAGTAGACACTAGTGAACATGAGAACTACCTTTCATTTAGACACCATGACCTATACTACTTGTAAGTGTGCTTAATGTGTGAGTGTGTCCATTGTTCAACATGATCACATAATGGATATCCATAACATCTTGAGGCATCCACCCTATAATGACCGTAATGCACAACAAAGCATAGATCACACAACACCATTTAGCATAGGAGGCAAGACAATCTCCACATTATCTGCAAGACTCCTAACCGTAGCTATTCACACATTCACTAGGGATACATGGGTAGGGGTCATCAATCCTTAATACTTAGTTAAAGGAAGCACCTACACATGATCTGAACATAACATTCACATGCTCATGAAAATAGTAACATAACCTAGATGCACTACTAAAGTAGAAGACTCGGCACAAGCTACACATAAGGTGATCATCATAAACACTCATTCATATATTCATAAATTTGCCTTCAAGGCCATGGTCAACACATATATAATGAAAATAAAATAAAGACCGCCACCATAAGTGGACCATATTTCACAAATTCCATATAAGGCTTCATCAACATTTCTATAAAGAAGTAGAGAAGTAGCAGAGTAGAGAAAGTCTTACCAATCCTTTAGCCTTTGGTGATCATTGACCATTACTAGTATTTCATAAATAATTCAAAAAGTATATGACAGTAGATAAAACAGAATAATCATATATGAATTCATGCACATGCTACTACAAGGCCATGCTACAAATTAGTACAACATGTCAGTAACATGCTAGAATGTAGAAGGACATAGACCATTAACAAATTTCACTTACATGGATTATAGGTCATATTTCATCAATAACATCAATCTAGAGAAATATCTAATCATACTGAAGATAACGAAATCATGCTTAAAGCCTTACACGATCAAGCCACCAACATAGGCACTAAACTATCCATTCAAGAGAGAGTAGAAGAAATAGTCAATACTACTAATTCCCTAAAGCCTTGATCATCAATAATATTTTAACATTAATATGCATGTTAGGCAGTATCTAAGGACAATAAACCACGATCGAGTCACAAGACAACCAACCTAACGTCAAGATCTTACACGATTTATACTTACAATTCAATCATAATATTAAACTTAGGATGTATCTAAAAGACTCTCAACATACTCGAAATCAACTTTTATACAATTAAGGACTAATGTTACAGTGATCTCCTAGAATTCTAAACTAGGCATGTTCAATTCTTCATACAATGATCCATGTGGATACTTCATCATCAATTTTAATTCATGTAAATAACGGTAGATAGAGACAATTCAATGTAAGCGAATTGAAATTCAACCAATAACAAGCCATGATCACAATGCCCATGCAAAGGCTAACTTGATTTTTGGAAGGTACAAGGATTCATAATGCAATTGGATTAAAATCACGTTAAAACCAATATATTAACATCATATCATTATTATTAAGCCATTAAAAACGTTTTTAGAAAGAACCCATGGCTAGATGGAAGAAGAAGAGATTTGATCATATTTTCTCTTTGAAAACATTGAGAAGAACTCTCCAAGTGAAAGGTTAGTTAGATATTAAGGATCACCATATCTTTATATCCATGAAAACATTTAAAAATTGATGAATAAATCATAGAAATCCAAGATCCAACCTATTTTTGAGCTTCACCAACAATGGAGGTTTCTAGGAAGAATTGGTTTGGGAGGGAAAGTCTATTTTGTTTGTATGGGATTAGGAAGGGGGATTCACGTGTTTGATCCCTTAAATACACCCAAAAATAGCTAAATTAATCAATTAAGGTCATTTTAGGACATGTGGTGAATTTCTCATTCACCCCATTAATGAGGCAGTAGCAGGACAGCAGTTGCAGGCCACCGTCGACGGACAACATCGACTGGACGACGGGGCGTCCTGCTGCTCCGTGGTTGGTAACTGCAGCTTCCTTTTAGCGGCTTCAGATCCTATAGCTAAGTTTAAACTCACGCCCCAATCAATGGGGCATCTATGGACTAATGAGGCATCGCTTGGATCTCGTCGATTCACACTCCAAGGCAGTGTCTCGACAGCCCTTGGCTCCTTCTTGTGGGATATTTTGCGGGGCCCTAGAGGTTGTACCTGGACATTTTTAATGTAAATATGCAAATTGACAAGTCAAGGACCTTCCATGAAAGTTTCACTCATAATGCACACATAAAACACGTCCAAACATGCTAGGCCCCATCAAGACATACTTGAACGTCTCAAGGGCTAACTTTCGAACGTCTTAGACATTATTGGACGTTTGACATCCAAACTTCAAGAAACTCTGTATACTGACTATAATAAATCATTATATATAATTTTAATACTTCATAAGCTCAGTAAATACAGATATAAGCACGTATAGACACATGAGGCACATAGGTGACTAGTCGTCGAACGTCTTGGTCGTCGCTTGTTGTTTGACTTCCAAATAACCTCAAACTTTACACACTGCCTTAATACCATATTATAATTCATTTTAGGACCTTAGAACCTTAAGGAAAACTTGTTAGGATCTGAAAACCCTAAATCATTTTGGGGGTCTTACAATATCTCCCACTTGGGAACATTCGTCCGTGAATGACACTTAACACACTTTAATCAAAACAAGTACTTCAATGCATCGTAGAGGAGTTCATCATTTTCATAACATAATCACATAGAAGTCAATGCACCAAACTTGCAAGGAATACTATGTCAACTGATTTTAGCACTCAATGCACACAAGCAAGCAAAACTTTCATTCTCTCTCTCGTTGGTGCAACAAACATAAAGGTTCTTATCATGTTTATAGGAGGAACATCCTTATCCTATTTATAAAATGTTCATTACACTTCAATTCATTCGGAGATCATGTTGCAACTATTCTTTAAGTCACACTTAGGCAGATTTAAACAACACTCAAGAAACAATTAGGCACTCATACTTCAATGCACATACACTTCAGTTAATTTAATCAACAAAGATCATTATTAGCTGGACCTAGTGCCATGCAGGTCATACTCAACCATACCATGCTTAGTGATGTCCATGGAGGAATGTCCTTTTCCTCAACACACTTACATGTATCATGAGTTCACACCTAAGCAAAATACAAGGTCAATTTCCTTTTTAAAATTAGAATTCATAACTTTTAAATCAAGGCATGGTCATGTTTCCTTCCTAGTGAAGTCTAAGTGGTAGATCACACCAAGCACATCACAACAAATAGGAAGCCATTTCACAAAATGTCAATTTCTAACATAGCAATAGCCTTCACAGTAAGCATTATTTGAGAAAAATAATACAAATCATAGGCACACACAAGACCACATAGGTAAACAGGCTTTCACTTTTCAAGAGTGAGCCTACAATCATGCTTTTCCAAATCATAAAAGTCACATAGTTTTCAAGAGACTCTACACTTTTTATTTTAAAGAGACTGAACTATCCATAGCTAAACATTACACCTTAAAAGTGACTACAACCAAGTTTATTACCTTATGTCATGAAGTAAAATGCACAACTAACATATCAAGATGCACAATACACATGAGAAGACATGAGTTTTATCAAAATTTTCCTTCATGCACCTTGGAATTTTAAAAATATCCTTAAGGTAATGTCAATAAGTCCATACCAAACATATAAAGTTCATGCAATTCATACTTTAATGCAACACTTTATTCATGAACAAGCTTACTAAGAATTCATTAGCTTTAAGCTAAAGCAATAATAGAAGAACAACGTAGAAAATATCTACAACCTTACTACCCCATCACCATCCACCACTTAGGGTAAACCTAATTAAGAGAAACTTCACCCAATTTTCAAGAGGATCTTAGTCTTTCAACCAATAAGGAGTTTACAGTAACTTACCATAAGGCTTCAAAGGCATTCGACAACTTATTACCTATGCAAATTGTCCCTAAACTTTCAAATTAGGTCGCATTATTTAACCACATGCATTCCTCAACAATACAATAGACACCAAGGTAATGCATCATTAGGGGAAGACAACAAGAAGACTAGCCATAAGAAGTCTTTTTTTCTTTCACCATTTAAGTAAGATATATTCTAGGTCAATCAAACCCATATCATCACGGTACAAGGATAATAATACCACCCTCAATTCTAAGGGAAACATAAATTCCACAACATCAAGGGACTTACAACACAATAAGAAGTTCGAAACAATTGTACAACTCATCATTCCATAAGACCCTCATTCTTTATTCCAAATAGCAAATCTCCTTTATACATTATTTATCATGCTCACGAATAAATTCTATACACATTTCAACAACTTCCAATCAAAGAACAATTTAGTCGATTTCCCTAAAATCTTGTAGTAAGTTGCGAAGAATTACAGTGAACATTCTTCAAAATAAAAAATGTAACATTTAGGTAATTCATGGGAAAAACATGAAAATATGAGATACAAAACATTACAAAGAAAATCATACTATCATCACACATAGGATGAAGTCTATATAAAGTACTACAATCCATGTAAAGCAATCATGAAGGTTCACACAAATAACAAAGGTAACATTGAACAATGTTAAGCACATATTCTTAGTGTAGCATGCTTCTATAGGTAGTCACTACGCATGTCAAGTTCAAATCATATCATTAGGCTACCATAATGCAAAACCATATAGTATCTCAGCATTTTAAAAGAAACTCATTTTAAACACAATAACTTCTAACATGCTTTAATCGCATCCTGACATATATTTCTTAATATACGATGCAATTTCACATAAATCTAATATACAACTACAATTGGCATCCCGTCATTAAAACATGCAAAAAATTACCTTCAAACATGCTAATTAAAACCATAAAACCAAGATAAGCATTTAAACTCACCATTTTCTCCCTCAAGCATAGAGAACAATCTCATCCAAGTAATCACATCTAAAATACCACCGGACAAGAAAACATAAGAGAGAGATCTTATAGATTTATGTTCTATGGAACGATATTAGAATGATGAAGAAGGTAAACCACTATCATTGTATAGCCTCGCGTATCATTTAATGTGTCAGGACTCACCACTAATGTTACAAGACTCTATTAGACGTGACAATATGAGACTCCTCAGACCCTTAACAACTTTTAAAAACCTAATGCTATAATACCACATTTGTCACATCCGGGGAGGACCCCCTAGAAGTAACATGGTGTGCTTGACCTCTCGTAGGGTTTATACAAGCCCAAAGTTATCATTCATCCCATTGTCATACTAAATTTTGCGCGGAAAATTTTAAACTATGTACATTTAATGCTAGAACGTTACTTCATATATATATACATATATATATATATATATATATATATATATACATATATATATATATATATATATATATATATATATATATATCATATTACATAGATAGACTCTAAGTCTCTTTGCGATATTAGACTCAACAACATTAGAGTACATTAGGAACATGACCCTTAAAGCATAAGACATAACTATACAACTTGTAAGACTTTACAGTAAACATAAGTAGGAGATCCTTGAACCAAAGGATTCCTTTAAATGACCTTGGGAATCATCTATCAAGATCCTCACCATTTAATACATCCTTTAAGCATCCATAACCTACACTTTGTGTAAAAAGTAGAGAAGAATGGAATTAATACAAGAATGCACTAAGTATGGCAACCATGCAAAAACAAGCATTTAAAAGAGACATTTTCTTGAAATCATACTTCATGCCTTTTTTAGTAAATCTTTATAAGCCTTTATAAAATTGCATGTATATCAATCATATATTTCATATAGATATATTCAAAGTTCAACGATCATATAAGATCACATATAGAATTTAAGCTATTCAAAGTCACATTAAAGTTATTTATTTCCTTCTTTTCGGTGAGCATTCTTTACTTTTATTCATTAACCTCCCAATATAATCCTCTAGTGATACTTGGTGCAATGCATCACCTTAAGGCCACAAGGAAAACCGTACATACAACCTATACAATCCAACACATACCATCATAAAAGTATAAACTATCAAAGGAAAACAATACATACAACCTATACAAGCCAACACATACCACCATACAAGTATAACCTATCAAAGACACGTTTAAGTCAAGGCTCTATCGTCTTTACAGTAAGCTATATCAATTTGCACATATAATGACTTCACTTGACATAAATCATTATAAGACATTGTTTGTGACCCCAATCTTCGTCTACTAGTGCAATGTATATGTGAAGCCCCGTAACCCTACACATACTTAGTAAGCCCTTCATGAGACCCCAAACCTTATCATTCAATTCATACATCAACATATTAAGTGAAAACAACCTCATTCATGTCAACAGCCTTCATCATATAGTCATTAAGGCTCACATAGTACATATAAGAATAAGACAACATTACATAGACTCATGCACATGAACATCTTTATGACAAATAGACAAATACTACTACGCCATCTTAAAGATATCATCATAATCATAAACATTAGAATACCTTCCTAGAACTCCCTAAGGAGCTACTTTTACAATGTCTAGATGGGTTCATTAATTCCACCTATCCTAAGTAACCTTCTTTAGGTCATCCTAGTTAGGCTTATTGTAATTTACTTACATTGTCCATTTCACTCTGGGAAACTATAGCCTTAACTGACACTAAAACCATGTGTCATAAATATGGAATTTGGTGTTTTAGAGCTTTACACCAATGGAAGGTGTTCCACTTAGACAAAGTAGAATGTTAACATACATCCTAGTATCCTAAGTGAATTCACTTAGCTATATCCTATGTGGCGAGCATAGTTTATGGAAAAAAGAGATAGGTATGATCCCTCTACATGAAATTTTGTAATTGGTTCCTCATCTCATGAGAAAACATGGGTGAACCTTACTCAATGGGAATCCACCACATCATGTGGATCCACAGGTGAGTATTCCTCTAAGGGAAGTAAATACTCTATAAGGAGCAAATGGCGAATATTCCTCAAAGGGAAGTCAACACCTCTCAAGTCAAGTTCACTCGATTCTAACCTAGTTTCCCTTTTTTATTAAAAGCCTTATTTAACATTCTTCATAAAACATAGGCTTAGGATATTTTTTCCTCATATGCTTATTGCATATTCAAGCACTTATCTAGTTTTATAGAATTCTTGGGCACAGATTTCAAGTCCCCTCTATTTACTAGATCATCATCCATGTGTGTGTCTGTGTACTTATATGTGAGCAAACATTTCACATAACACAATATGGTCAACACAGGTTCATAGATACATATTCATACACGTAGAGACCAAAACTAGAAACTATCCTATCAATGAATACATGTGCAATGCCTAGGCAAGGTCCTGTACCCTTGTCCATACTAGTACACCTATAAATTTAACCTAGTTAAGGAAACACATATCATACTTTCACAGACATAATCTTAACATGCATAGTAGTAGACACTAGTGAAAATCAGAACTGCCTTTCATTTAGACACCATGGCCTATACTACTTGTAAGAATGCATAATGTGTGAGTTTTTATGTACATTGGTCAACATATTGACATAATAGCTATCCAAAACATCTTGAGGCAGACACCGTCTTAATACCATAATGCACAACAAAGCATATATTTTACAACACCTATTTAGCATAGGAGGCAAGATAATCTTCCCATTACCTTCAAGAGTCCTAACCTTAGTTATCATCACATTCACATCGGGATACATGTTTAGGGGTAACCTTAGTTATTCAAAATTTTAATATAAGACTAAGTGTTTCTCAAGGGATTTGAAATCGGGTTGCCTTTTTCAATTCTGTATTGATACATAAGTCTTACATAAATAAATATTTAATGAATGCAACTTATAGGAATCCAACTCAATACCTTGGTATACTTACAAGATGCATAAGTCTTGTACCACATAATCTTGGGTAAGTATGAGTCACCTAGATGAATTATGAATGAAGCCTCATGGCTTGTACTATGGATTCATAAGTTCAGCGTATAAGTTGAACCTAAGATGTATGTGATGAATTGATGTGACTCTAGGGGGGTTAAGTAAGAGTGTGAAACACACAAAAAGGCCAAGTGCATTGGCATATGACAAAATGAACATTCACGTAATGGGGTGAGTAATTATTAAGAGCTAATATGATAAAGCTAATAAAAATAGTGACAACATGATAAGAGGCTAAGATGAATGGTGAGGAAAGTCTCAACCAAGCCTAGGAAAATATTACCAAATGTACACACCAATAGAAGTGTAGATTGATATAGAGTCAAATCTCAAGCATACTCCAAAATAAAGTGTAAAGAATGAATTAATATGTAATAAGCAAAGAAAGAGTGACTACATGACTATAGGCTATAGCGCAAGTGAGACAAGCTGCATCTTCGCCTAAAAATCAATTTCACTAAATGAAATTTCTATGAGAGTATATTTATTATAAACGATGAATAAGCAAAGAAAGAGTGGCTACATGAGGATAGGCTAGTACAACTGAGACAAGTTGTATCTACGCATAGAATCAATGTCCCTTAATGTAAATTCCAAGAGAGCATATCTATGTTATACGATGAGCAAATAATGAAAGGTGAGTAAAGATGAAATGAAAAGATGTTAAGAAATAACAGGGTTGCACCACAATATGAGGCTAGTGCAAGTGAGACAAGATGTACCTAGACCAATATAAGGTCATAAAAAGTACTCACCTCAGAGAGTGTTGGATATTAATAGACAAGTCTTAATCACATTCTATATGTAAGTGTAAGGACAATTAACACTTAATACAAGAGATGAGAAATCATCTAATGAGATATGACTACCTTATTCTAGAAGCAAGCTTTGATGATGTATTAGTTGAATGGAAATAGTAACTTTAAATGGAGCACCAGTAGGCTATCTATGAGTCGCGATTCCTTATTTCGGGAAGGCAGAGGTTTGTGTAAATCTCATGATATGAAACTGTCCGTTAGGCGGGTATGTGTCTCCATAAATCTCCTAACCTTTGAACGATGCTGCTTACAAAGGGAACTTGCAAGTGGTTTTCCACCTAAGTAAGCTAGGGATGTTTTGGTTTCACCTTGGCCAGTGACTCCACCTCTTTTTTGTGTGGGAAAACACCAGATATAATGATGCTCACATGATGTATGTCGGTTGAAGTTGAAGTTCCTCCAAGTATAAAAGATAGTGAAATGAATGATACGAAAGGTGTTTGGATAGGATAATCAAGACGTAACTAGACTCAAGTAATGACACTAGGTCATTCTTGGTCACTGCATAGTGAACCTGATTAGAGTATTAAACAACATCCTAGGTATAACTTGTGTTCACATTGTCCAACGAACGAATAAAAATGAAGTACGTATGAATGAAAGAAACAGACTATGTGTTTGCTAAAGAAGGCTCCCCTAGATGAGGTCCCATATGTTGAGCCCTCATTTTTGGAAGTCCTAGTGTTAAGTCCGTGATTTTGAGGTCTCATGGAATATGAAGGAATGACATGTAATATATGTATAAGATATATGAAATATGTTATGTGTTGTATGCAATATGAAAAGAATGATGTTGCATGTTACTCTCATAGCATGACTTTCCTAATCTGATTTGGCAAGTCCAACTGACTTGGCTTTTCATAATTCATATCCTTAGGAGAGTGGTATTCTTAATTATGCATGTCAATGTTGTGTACTTGCATACACCCATACTTAGTACAAGTGTGTACTAATCCCATACATTATACTATTTTAGGTGCAGGTTCAGGAGGTTGTTGAAGACATTCATTGCAGTTGTTCGGACATCAGAGCTTTTCATCCGCACTTTGTAGGTCCTCATGCATTCGAGGTTTCCTGCTGTTATGTTTATAGCTTAGTTATAGGTTTAGGCTAGTGGAGCATGTTCCACTAGTATTTCTTTCCTATTTTGTTCAGACATAGGTATATGGTGCCATTTTTGCAATTGTTACTTATGCTATAAGACTATTTATTTCAAGATTGAATGATTCTTTATTAGATGGTTGATACACATGAGAAATGAACTTCTTTATACAGATATGCATGTTATAACTATGAAGTCTATGTACACTTCAAAAAATACTAGTAATTCCCTAAATACTTGTTCATAAATTATATTTTAATAATAATATACATGTTAGTCAGTAACTAAGGACAATTAACAATGATCGAGTAACAAGACAACCAACCTAACATCACGATCACAAGTTACCACTTGATAGATTAGAAGAACTTAGATTAACTCATATTAATCCTTCTTCAACTTGTTAATACACAATTAATACTTAAAAATCAATCATAAAATTAACCTTAGGCTGTAGCTACAAGACTCTCAACATACTCGAAATTCACTTTTGTACAATTATGGACCAACGTTTAAGTGAACTCCTAGATTTCTAAACTAGGCATGTTCAATTCTTCATGCAATTATCCACATGGATCCTTCATCATCAATTAATCATTTATTCATGTAAATAACGGTATATATACACAATTCAACAGAAGAGAATATCAATTCAACCATTAAAAAGCCTTGACCAAAATGTCCATGCAAGGCTTAAATCAATTTTTGGAAGGGAGATTCGTTCATAATTCAATTGGATTAAAATCTCGTTAAAACCAACACATTAACATAAATTCATCATGATTAAGCCATTAAAAACGTTTTTAGAAGGAACCCATGGCTAGATAGAAGAAGAAGAGATTTGATCATATTATCTCTTTGAAATCTTAGAGAAGAACTCTCCAAGTGAAATATTACTTAGAGATGAAGGATAACCATGCCTTTATATTCATGAAAAACTTTAAAAATTGATGAAAAAATAATATAAATCAAATCTCCAAGATGTTTTTGTGCTTCATCAACAATGGTGGTTTGTGGGGAGAATTGGTTTGGAAGGGAAAGTCTATTTTGTGTGTGTGGGATAGTGAATGGGTTGATTACGTGTTTGATCCCTTAAATACACCAAAAAATAGCTAAATAAATCAATAAGTGTCAGTTTAGGAAGTGGGGTGAGTTTCCCATTCACCCCTTTTAATGAGGCAGTCAGATGGTAGTAGTTGCAGGCCACTATCGAGGGAGCATCAATGGAACGACGGGCCGTCATGTTGCTCCGTCGTTGGGGACTACAACTTCCTCTTGGTCGCTTCATATCCTGTGGATAAGTTTCAAACCACTACCCAATCGACGTGGCGTCAATGGACTGAGATGGCATCACTTTCAGCTAATTGATTGACACTGCCAAGGCAGTGTCTCGACAGCCCTTGGGTCCTTCTTGTGGGCCCTTTTGCGGGGCCCTTGAGAAGTCGTACATAGATTTTTGAAATGTAAATATGTAAATTGACAATTAAAGGAACTTCCATTCAAGTTTCACCCACAATGGATACATAAAACACGTCTAAACATGCTAGGCCCCATCAAGGTATACTTGAACGTCTCAAGGGCTAACTTCCGAACGTCCTAGACGTTCTTGGATGTTTGACCTCCAAACCTCACGAAACTCTATATACTTACTAAAAACATCATTATATATCATTTAAGACTTCATAATATCATGAAATAAGAATATATGCATATATAGACACATGAGGCAAAATAGGTGACTAGTCGTCGAACGTCTTGGTCGTCCCTTTACGTTTGACTTCCAAGTCACCTCAAACTTTACACACTGCCTTAATACATTATTATAATTCATTTTAGGAACTGATAAAATTAATAAATATATGTTAGGATATAGACACACTAACTCATTTTGGGGGTCTTACATGTTTCACTATAACTTTTATTAAATGCCTAAAACCTTCCTTCTTAACAATACTAAATGGCAACTTGTCAACAATTATAATTTGAACTTGTTCTTGAAACTTCATTGTCATTTTCAACATCAATTGAAGATGGAATATTATATATGGCTTCATTTGAAGCCCCACTTTCATTTATCTTAGTTTTAATTTATGTTATTTGCGAAAAAGAAGAAGAAAATATGAAAGAGCATAGAAGCTAGAGCCCAAATTTACAAAGATCACTGAGACGAGCCAACTTCCAAGAAAGAAGAAACTTACACTTCACTCTTCAGGAGTTCAGGTAGATGGATCGCCAACTCGCGCAGTCACAGTCCTTAGTTTGAACTGTGGATCCCGTATTCATAGTAGTAGACTTGTGGTTGTTCTTTAGTGTTCACTCACGAAGGCAGTACTTTGTTTGAAAATTTTAAAAGTCAGTTGTAATTTTGTGAATTAGGTGTAGACTTCTTTAGGGATTTATGGTGAATAAAAATTAAAGGATATTGGGCTTTGTTGGTTAATTGGGTTGGTCTTAGTTAAAATTTACAGACAATGAGACAAACATTTAACTCTTAAAAGTTAAAAATATATATGTAGTAAATATGATGTACATACATTTTGTTTTTTGCTTAACCAAAATTAAACAAAAAACTAAAAAACGAAAACCAAACCGAATTACTAGAATTATAAAATTGAAAATTGAAATTGCTCTATTTAACAAAAAAATTGAAACCGAAATTTAAAAAAAAATAGTTCAGTTGGTTTTTTTGGCTTCGACCAAATTATGCCAAACCCTGCACCTTTTTTTTTATGTTGAGTATAGGGCAGATTGAAGTGGCTATTGACAGACCATCGTTCAGTGACTATTCAGTGTGACTAGATTTAAGGGTGAGCCCGTTCTTTAGGCCATTATGTATATTTGTTGTTTAACTCCACTTTTTTCGGACTCAAAATTTTGTTTAAGATGTTATTTAGTTTTAGGGTTTTATGCCTTGTTCTTAGACTTCTCGTTGATAGAGTTTTGGTATAATGACTTTCAATTTCTAGGGTTAAGACTTCAAATTTATTTTTGTTTAAGTTATTTGTCTAAATCTTTGGAGTTTATGGGAACTCTGTATATTTTTATTGTCATTTCAACCTGCTTCCATATCTGTAAAGGCCTTAGCTTTCATAATATTTGTAAGTTTCGATTGTAGTAATGGTTCTCTCACTAGAGGGTTAGTGCGGGTGCCATTCACAACGGTCCAGGTCATGAGACTTAATTTTCTTTGATGATAAGGTGAATTATTTATGTTTTAATGGTTTTTGATATCAATTAATGTCACTAGAATCTCGTAGCACAAAGTCGAGTTTAAAGTTTTCTTTCCGATTCAGTTTGATGGTTAAACTTCAAAAGACCATATGTTTAGAATACGAAGATCTTCGTGGCCCATATCCTATTAAATTAAAGGTATTTGAATCCTCTTTACAACACCACTAACTTTAGATAAATTGAATTTCTTACTAAAACGTTATGACCATTTTAGCAACTCATAAAGTGAAGTGACAAATTAGCCGACGGATAAACATTAAAATGGTCTATTTATCTTCCAACATTTGAATAGTCTTTCAATATATCTTTTTTTATACAAAATCATAGGATATACTAAGTCTCATATCATCACATCATGACATAAGAATACGTAAAATATAGATCATACAATAGAAACATAGTACTACTAATTCTATTACAATACTTCAATAAAAGAATCCAAAGAAATCTAATACCCTCGAGTCAAATGAGGACGTACTTCAAACTTGCTTGAAAGATCCTATAATATAATATTCCCTCCAGAAAGCACCTTAACCTATGAATCACTTTAGAGAAAGATAAAAGCATGAAATTAGTACAAATACATTTACTAAGTATGATAAAATGCATAAAATCATGGAAACAAAAATTTATTGGATATATGCATCTTTTTTACTAAAAGATAATATACTAAGCATAATAACAACATTTAACACCTTAGAAACATATAAAATATCACACATGTATTTTATTACAATTTACGAATATTACAGTAAACTTATGTCGAGTTATAGTGAATTACTTCAATGTTACAGTGAACGCCGTTTAGCATACAACCCTCCCATTAAAGGTTATACTGAGATTCACTTAAGTAAGTCAAAGAGAGACCATACATACACTCTCTCTAGGCACACCTAAAATATCCTTAAGACCACCTATATTGAGATAAAGACATTTACAATATACCAAACACATGAACGTGAGATCCTCCTACCAAAGGTGATTCTAAGGTTTACTTGAGTGAGTTGTTAAGCGATCGCTCATACAATTCCTTCAGACACACCTAAGAGATCCTTTACATTACCTAGGATAAGATGATTCTCACCTTATACAACTACATATGTATAATATGACCTTCTCCTTCCAAAGGTTATCAAAAGACTTACTTAAGTAAATCAAGAAGAAAATGCCCATATTTGACCTCTTCAAGATTACCTAAATAATCCTTAATACTACCTAAGTTTGGATCATGTCTACTTAATCAACAAACTTTCCTAACCAGAGTCATTCTTTAGACTTATCTAGGTAAAGTAAGTGACCGTTCTTGTGCCCTCTTCTCACATTACCTAGACAACCCTTAACTACTCTACATAAGTACCTATTTATTTAACATGCTTCCTAACTTAAATCATTATCTTAATTAGTTCATTTAAGAGATATTTATCACATAAGGACATTCAAGTAATGGTCATGGAGAAGACCTAGGGACTCACTCACTAACATCTTCAAAGCCTATTATGCAATGTCTAGATAGCGTCCCATACCACCACCTAAACTTCATAGAACATCTACAAACGTAGTAGGTATCCCATATGATGAGAATATTCAATCATCGACATAAACCATGATACATAAGCATGGAATTGGAGTTGTAACCTACTCCAATGGAGGGCGTTGTGCTTGCCAATGCTAGAACTTGGACACATCCCATGTTGGCACATGGTTAAGGGATATGAAGGGTTTCTTTGCTCTCTAGTCTCATCTTTCACTAGAGCTAATTCAAAAACCATACTCACTCTATGCTAGCCTTTATTCTCATAGTGTAATTCACATTAAGGATCACATGAAGAGGTTCCATATCAAGTTTATCACCCAATCTCATTCACCCTACCAAAGAGGTCCCCCTAGGCTTCCTTTTTATGGTGAAGAGGATAGCTTAATGACTTTCGTAAGGATAATTTCATGCCATTAAATCCAACCTACCTTTTTTCCACTATTCATACAAGAAGGATACAATTATAACTTTCGACTTCAAGGATCATAAACTTACCATTCGGTTAAAGGTTCCACATAAAGGACCTTTTTAGTGTCACGACCCAGATTCAGGAATTCGAATAGCAACCGGCGTCGTTGACCTCTCAGAGGTCGCAAACAAGCCTATTCTTGCATTCATGACACTCATATAGTTAAATTTGCAAAAAAATTAAAACTTTTAAAACATATGAAGTATACATAGACTTCATATAGTTGTTACATAGATTCTTTATATACTAAGCTCAAAGTAAAGAACAAACATCTATCATAAAGAATCAATTAAAAATAGAAGATGAATATATCATAAATAAGTTTGCCAAACACGGCCTTATTATAAAGCGTCAAAATGAAAGTATGAAAGAAACGCCAGGGACAACATCCACTAGCCATGTATACTACTAGTCTAGACTAAAAGTGTATCATCCTCGAAATCAAAAGGACCTACCAAATGGTCAGGAGAACACTAATGTCCAAACTGCTGCAATGAATCTTCAATCTGCTCTCTCACTTGCATATATAAAATAGTAAATTGCATAGGGTCAGTTTACCACTTGTACAAATTTTGGGTTTATGCACACATGCACATAAAGCTATGCATGATCAAGGAATACTCTTCCTAAACAATATGCCATTTCTGGAAAGTGACTTCACTAGACCTTTCTAATTTGTTTTTGTGAATTGTGCATGAATATGACGTATTTTAATGCATTCAAAGAACATAACTCATTTTATATGTAATTACAATACATTAGAATCATCAACATAATTTTAGAACCACTCAGGCGGGAATCAAAAATTTAATGACCCCCAACCTGAGAGCTCTCATTCCTTTACTTTGTTTTATTTTCAGTCTTTTCTTCTCCTTCTTTTGTAGTACAATGATTCCTTTGATCCTATGTTTTACTTACAAGTCCAATGATTCATTGTAGTCCCATATTCACAATGAATCAAGTAAGTAATCTGAGAACTAAGGAATGATTTCACTACCTTACAATGAGTCATTCGTTACTCTATATATCCATTAACATTTCATAAGCCAAACTCTATTGGCTTTTCCATCAGTTTGATTACTTCCATGTTAGGAAGTTATGAGGTTTTTGGTTGTCATTATGTTTCCACTTCCCTTTATTGACATAATATAAGAAGTGATTATAAGCCAATCTTATTTGGCCTTGCCCATTATTTGCTGAAACTTCAAAAGTATTGATATTGACAATTGAAATTCTTAAGAACTTCTTCATACATCACTTTCATCCTACGTTCCATCATCATTATTTCTTACTTTCATAGAGACATGTTTAGAAGTAAGAGAATGTGAGCTAACATGAAATCCAGTGTCTTCCACATATCGAAAAGAGGTGATTCACCATTTAAAATGAATCTAGATCATGTGAACTACTCATGAAATTCAGCGTCTGTCCCACACTGAAAAGGGGTAATTCCCGTCTAAGGTGAATCCATCTCAAGTGTTCACTCCACACTGAAAAGTAGTCGCCCACGGCTATAGTGAACTTAGAGCATTAAAATACATAGATCATGTGAACTAAACATCAAATCCGGTGTCTTTCCCACACTGAAAAAAGGTGGAATCACTGGCCAAACTGAAATCGAAACATGTCTAGCTCTCTTAGGTGGAAACAACTGGCTAGTTCCTACATTTGCTAGACATAGTTCGAAGACTAGGGACTTAATGAGACTACTTATCCACCTAGATGGTAGCCTTGTCTAATTAGACTTACACGTTCAAGCATATGATCATAACTAGTCTATCGGTGTTGTGTTCACTTTCATTATCTTCTTTATCTTTTAGAGTTGACTCAAGCATTATGGAAGCTTGTTTCTAGATTGAGATTTACTTACTCTTTTGATAACTTTCATCCTTACTTTACATTGATGATATGTGAATTGTCATTACATATCATCCTTACTTTACATTGGTGAAATGCGAATTGTCCTTATATATCATCTTTAGGTGCTAATGAGACTAGTCTCACACATTCTTACACCTTCATTCGTGAATATTTTCTTAACATACTAGCTTAGGTTTAAGTAAGACTTGTCTCACTTCCTTTAACACTCAATTCTGGTCACTTACTTAATTTATACCCCTTTAATTATCTTATAGCTCATGTTACTACCTTACATTAGTGTAGTAGCTTCATTTCATCGTTTATGGATGACGAACACTTCTTTCAATGAGTTACATATGTTCATAGTTTATTCTTTTAGAGCATGTTGGGAGTTGTCCCAAAGAATGGAATTTCATTTGTTATGGAATAATTGAATTACTTTAGAATTGCTTATAATATCATTTGATACGCTAACTACACAAGATTGACATATGATTAGTATTGGCCTCAACATTTGGATATTAAACTACATAACCATTTTGGTTGGCATAAGCGAATTTTACGTATGCTCATATTTAAATTGAATATGTAGAACCATTAGCCAATATTTCAATAATTTATGTAAACAAATAGCCATTTGCATTCATCCTTTTGACAAAGTAGTGTTAGCCAATTTGTTGGCATAAAATAGGCAATTTATTCAATATGTGATTTCATAGATGTCTTTTAAGCCAATCTTAGTTTATGACTTTTAGCAATAACGTTTTTAAACCTCTTGGACAACATAATATTTATATTCGATGAACTTAGCATCTTCATAACATCAAAATAAAAACAAGTCAACATTTGGCAAAAATACATAAATCACTTAGCACATCACGGACGTAACTTAGCATATCATCGGTTCTTTATTTACATGATAATATTAACTTCACACGACAACAAGTTCATAGGTTCAATAGATATTCATCATTCAAGTACAATACATGTTAATAACATCCATCACCACATACCAACAACATGATCTCTAACCTATTCATCATTGAATAGAAAAGTATACTAGGGACAAGGGAGTTCGACGAGAATACGGGAACAACCCTAGTTTTCAAGATCTTTGCATAATTCAAAATAAAGTTCTCTTGGATTTATAAGTCCAGGATAAAAAAACCCATACCTTATGTAGAACTTAACCTACGAAGACCACCTTGAACGAAACCTTGATGGAATCTTCAAATTGCCGTAGAAAAATTGATAAACTTGCTGCCTTTTTCTTCCGTTCGTTGTTTTCTAATTTTCCTTTGGAAACATTTAATGTTTGAACGTGAGTCTAAGTCTTAAGAACTTATATTGACTCATTCAACTATGTTTTAATAAGTTAATTCAATAAGTTATTTAGTTAATTACTAAATAGTCCCTCTTAGATAGATTAGAAATAGGAAACACAACACTCAGACAAATCTTAAAATTTTCCTAAGAATTTATATTTACCCCTTTAAATTATTTAATTAAATTACTAATTTAATTAATTAAGTGACCTTTGGTTATTAATAAAGTACCATTAAATCATTGGAATCATAATTAACCATTTTGGACCATCTTAGGTTACATACTAGGATGTTTCTTGAGTTGTACTAGGTTAGTGTAAGAATTTCGATTTACCCCTTTAATTTAATTAATTAAATTTGAAATTTAATTAATAAAATTACCTAGGGTAATTAATAAAGTAACCTTAAGTATTTATAACCATAACTAATACTTTGGGCTATCCTAGGTTAGGTACTAGGTTGTCTTTTTCTTGTCTTAACCGAAATATAGATATTGCTTTGTGATTTCGGTTTTTCTCTTTTAAATTAATTAATTAGTCTGCTAAATTAATTAATTAAGTAACCTAGGGTAACAAATAAAGTATCCCTAAGTCGTTAGGACCATAACCAACCCTTTGTACAATCCTAGGTTAGGTACTAGGTTGTCTCTTTAACTAGTTACTAGGTTAGTGTCACCAAATTAAGTCATAGATTGTCGGGTGTAATACTACTTTATTTTTATTTGTCCTAGGTTCGTTAGTTAGTTAGCTCAGTTTGTTAGGGTCTAGAATTAGTTAGATATCTGGGCCCCACATGGGTGAATCCATGTGCACACCTGCCCTCTAACTACCCTAACCAAATACGGTTAGGGTGGTCCCCTCTTGGCTGTTTCTCTCTTTTCTTTCCCATGTTCTTGCACATGGGTTGGTTTTACATTCCTAAATAACTATTCTTGATGTTATATTTGGAATATTTACATATTTTCCCAAGGACCCTAACTATGTCCTTGGGCACTGCTCAATTTTCATGATCATTTAAAATGGTCATGTGGAATGGTGTTAGGCTTGACACTTGGATCCCTAGTACTTCATATGTTTTGTTAAGATGTAATTTTTCATTTGGTTAGGGTATTTATTGCAGGTACATTTCATAAACAAGCTCATTAATACTTACAGAAATTGGCTAGCACTCTTTAAACCTATATCTTCTAATATGCTTAATATTTTGCTTATTTTCATATTATATAGAAATTGGCTAACACCCCTTAGCCAATTTTCTAAACTATGCCCAATATTCCTCAATATTGCGCATTGGAATGCCTATATATCCCCAATATGCATTCTTAAAGAGTTATTGGGCCCTTTATTAGACATGAAATTTTTCGGAATGTTACATTATCCCCCCCTTAGGAACATTTGTCCCCGAAAGACACTACACATCATTTAACACGAAGAGGGTGATTTTCAAAAGTTACTTTCACATGCTTATACTTTTCTCTTTTGTGAATAGCTGATTCACACTTATGTGGATGATGCATAACATTCAGCCTTACCTGAAGCTTCATATTTGAGATTGAGGAATTTCCTTCTCAATCACACTGAACATAATGGACATCACCACTCATGCAACACAAAAATCATGTCTATGCTACACAAAAACGGCAACATGACATGTAAACATGATTTCATTTAGCTTATACAGTGCAATTATTAAAACATACGATTAGGGACTTACAACACAAAAATCGACTAATGCACTAAAACATAGAGTTTTCTTATACAAAACTAGACTTAGGAAGAGTATATCTAACCTCAAGAACTGAATAAGTGAGGGTAACGGGATGTCATGTCGGCCTCGGTCTCCCATGTTGCTCCCTCAACAAGGTGGTTCCTTCATAACACCTTCACAGTGGCAACCTATTTGTTCCTCAACCGCATCACTTGGGGATCTAATATTTCAATTGGAACATCTTCATATGAAAGGTTCTCATAAACTCCTAACCCCTCAAATTGCCTAAACACTTCTTAAGCATCGAAACGTGAAACAGTGATGAACATAAGCTACGTCTTAAGGTAACTTCAGTTCGTAGGCAACATTTTGAACTCACTACAAGATCTCATAAGGGACTATATACATCGGACTCAACCTACCTTTCTTATTAAACATCATCACCCTGTTCATGGGTGATATCTTCAAATAGACTTGATCACCCACCTCAAATTCCAGTACTCTCTTTCTGTTATCTGCATAGGATTTTTGACGACAGTAAGTAGTAGCCAATCTATCCTTGATCATTCTCACCATCTCCACAGCCTCATGTACGATCTTAGGGCCAAGGATGAAAGATTCTCCAACCTCAAACCACCGAACTGGAGACCTAAATCTTATGCCATATAGTGCTTCAAAAAGTGTCATCGCAACACTGGAAAGGTAGTTCTTATTGTAAGGTAACTCTTTCAGCGGCAAGCGATCATCCCAACTCCCCTTAAGACAATAACACATGATCTCTATATGTCTTCAAGGGTCTGGATGGTACGCTCTTCTTGTCCATATGTATTCGGATGAAAATTAGTACTAATCTTCACCTATGTACCCAATCTCTTTTGGAAAGATCTCCAAAAATGAGAAGTAAATTGGGCTCCACTATCTGAGATTATAGACATAGGAATCTCATGCAACCTCAGTAATGCCCCAAAATGTACTCATGTTAACTAGAGCATCATAGTTGTTTCTTGAGTTGATTTTAAGTTAAGCTAATTTTTTCTAGTTTCCCTAGTCAGTGTGTGAAGTTTTGTTAGGTTTGGAGTTCAATCGACCAAGAACAACCATGACGTTTGGAAAGTATGCCTTAGAATGTACTGTCTTGTTGTGTTTAGACGAGTTTTACGTGTTTGTTTTACTTTAAAATGGAATTGGACGTTCCTAAGACCTAGAAAACTTAGTTTAGTGGATTAACATTTGGGGCCGACCCCACCTAGGTCCCACAAGGGCCCCTAGATGAAGGGACCAAGACTTAGGCAAAATCTGCCAAAATGCAGTGGCCATCGACGACCCTAAGGACGGTCTGTTGGTCCGTCAATAGTCCATCGACTTAGAACGTCGATTGTACCTTTGATTTAAGTTTTACATGATCCATTTGGATCTATGTATCCACCAACGAGACCCTACCAACAGTCTGTTGGCTAAACGACGGTCTGTTTGTTAAAGTTCGTCTGTGAGGCCTGCCAAGTCTATGATGTTGCTATCAACTTAGGGTGTTATATGTAAATACACCCCAAGTATTTTATGACCATAGGTTTATAATTGTAAAATTTTTTAGGTATATTGAATTTTTCTAAACCCTAAGACCCCATTTCAGACCCGTCTTCTTAAAACCCATAACCCGTCTCTCTTAAATACTCTCAAGTCTCCATGGAAGCTAGAAGTTAAGAAATTCTAGGAGGGATGTTGATGGTTGTTTCTTCATAAAAAATATTTGGTATTTATTCAATGTTTTGTATAGTATTCATCCTTGAAATCTCTTTCATTCAACGAGCCCATTCAAACTAATTTTTAAAATGGGTTTTCAACGCTAGTTTCTACTACGTTCAAATCTAAATATGTGTCTTGCATTAAAAAATTTCTAATGACTTAATAATGGTATTCCTAATGTTATTTGACGATTTTAAGTTTAAAACTTCAATGAAATCATGTTAAATGTTTTCTTCAAATGTTGGATTAAGAAATTGGTTAAATGAGCATGTTTGTGTAGAGAATGAGATTTGGTTTCCTAACGTAGCAATTGTTGTTTAGATACTGCCCCAAGGGATTTATTTTGATGAAATATAGAGTAAAATTTTATAGGTGATGGAAGCTTGGTTTCAAGCGTAAGTTGGTTATGTTTTTTAGCTTTAATTTTTGAAATGTTCTTGAGTGTTATGCTCCACATTCTTTGTGGCGGTGTTTACTTGAATTGTATGAATGTAAACATACTATTTAATTGTGAATGAGGCTATGAAGGCTTGTTATTCAAAGTAAGATGAAAACTATGCCATTATTTTAAATGTGCCTTATGAAGCTATTATGTGAAATTGGCTTGAGAGTACGCTTAAATAAAGATATTCTTGTTAAGTGTTTTATGAAGCTTCTTAGTGAAGTATGTTAAGGATTATGTCGAAAGGACTTATATGATAATATGAAGTATGTAAAGGGTGTGATGTGATGAAATGAAGGTCTAGGCATGTATAGAAATTAAATAATAATGAAATGAAGTTTATGTGCAAGGTAAGCTCACAAGTACACACACACTCACACTTGAATGAATGAATGAATGAAGCTAAGTTAAGTCCTTAAGGGGTGTTTTGGGGTGGACACTCTTCGTGAGTTGAGATGAAGTGTTTAGTAGCACCACATGTGCATCCCATGAGCTTTCTAAGATAGGTTAGAGGATGAATTTCCTTCTTGAGTTGAGATGTGGTGTTCAATAGTTATTCTTAACCTGTAGTCTATAATATTGAGAATCCGTGGGAAGTTATGCCTAGCAGCGAGAGGATATGAAAGAGAGGTGGATTACACTTCGTGAGTTCAGATGTTGTATCTAAATGTACCTCTTTATATGATTACTCTTCGTTAGTATAGAATGAGTTACTTAGTAGCAACCTCCTTATCCCTAAACTATATGTCTACATAGGTGTAGCGCTTGGGAAAGCCATGTAAATGCTAAGAGAATGACCTCATTCTAGGCAAGTGAGTATCCCTCATCTGATAGGGGTTAATATCGGGATTCAATGTCTAGCTCTCATGGTCTATGTGAGTTAAGCTAACTCCCACAAAAGAAATGAACGTGCTAAGTCTTCTAAAGGAGTGTTTTACTTAGAGTAGGTATTGAGATGAGACACTATTTATCCATTGCACTAGGTAGGCAATCCAAAAGGGGAGTCTTTGTGAGACTTATTTTAATTGAATGAACTAAGTCTTCTAAAAGAACATACTACTTAGGGTAGGTGGTGGTATGGGACGTTATGTATCCGTTGCACTAAGTAGGACCTTCCTAAAGGGAAGACTTGGTGCCAAACCTTCTAAAAGAATGTGCTACTTAGGGTAGGTGGTATATGGAACGCCACCTACCCATTACACTAAGTTGGCATTCCAAAAGGGAAGTTAGGTGGTTTGTTAGGTGCCTTTTAATGTCTTGCCATTGATTGAGGGGTTGTTTCTCTCGAATTGAGTAAGTAGAAAAGGGTAGTCTTGAGGGTCACTTCGGTGTCTATTGGAGGAAGCATATGCATACTTCCTTCATCTCTTACCTTAGTGAGTCTTAGGATAATTCCGAGGTAGGGAAAGTCTTAAGGAAAATGAGTTCACTTTATTTTTCCCTTGGCCTTGGAAGTTCACTCATTTAGTGTAGGATAGTTCATTGTAATTTCTCAAGTTCAATTTATTTTGAATGCTTTAAATGATTCATTGACGATTTCAAATGTATTTACTGTAAATGCTTAAGGAGTTCACTGTAAACGTTAAGTTGATTTACTTTAAGTTTTGACAAGGTTACTGTAATGTTTCTTATTGGGTTAAACTTATGGGAATTCTTATCTAAGTTGTAAATGATTGTGAGTATGATGTTTTGCCTTTGTATTAATGAATTTTTTACTTGAATTACATGAAAAGCTATTTTACTAAAATGTCCCTTTTTACATGTTTTTGCATATGCCATACTTAGTACATTGTTTTGTAGTAACCCCATACTTTTCTATACTACATAAGTATAGGTTGGAAAATTTTGAAATTTTGAAGGCTAGAAGTAAGAGCTTCGGAAAGTTCCTCTCAAGACAAAGTATATCCTCATATATTCGAGGGCATAGTCCTTTTCTTAATTTTTATTTAAAGACATGTTATGTATTTTACTTTATTGTAGATGGCCATGCCCCTAATATATTATTTTGTGTCTGTAAGTTTGCTTGTAATGACGATATTCTCTAAGTATTTATAACAGATTGTATTTTATTAATTATTCATGAAAATTTTTAAATTTCCGCACCACTTTTCATGTCTTATGTGTTGAATGATAATAAAGGGCTTATACAACACCACAAAGGGTCAAGTACGCCAGGTCACAAAAAGAGAGTTCTCCCTAACTTCTAGAGGGTGCTTTTGGGTCGTGACAGACTTGGTATTAGCGCATAAGGTTTTGGCAAATAGTTTAAGGTCTTAAAGTCTCACAAGCCATGTCTATTAGTATCTTGATCGTTCGCGACACATCCATGCACAAGAGTCTATAGGACGATAGAGTTTCACTGTCTTCATTACACTTGAATCGTGCCATAGGACTTAACTCCATAAGGTCTCTCTCTCTTGTGTTCCCTTGTCTGATGGTCTTCTACGTGTTATTGCTTGGAAGGGTTCTAAGTTTCAGGGGAAGAAAAGGTGAGTTTTGAAGTTATGATGGTTTTGTGGATAGATAAGTAGAGGTGAAGGTATGTTTTGAAAATTGTGATGTAATGCCATTTAAGGATACGTGTGAATTATGAAATTGGAAGTGTTGTGATGAGAAACTTTTTATGGTGATTTAGTTCTAAGCATAGTAAGAGTTATAATATAAATAAAGTGCTTTTGAGAATAAATGAGTTATCTTGTGATTATGTTCAATGATGGTTGATATGCTTTAAGGTGTGAAATTTAGGAAATATTGAGAGAATGTGGAGATTCTATAGGAGTTGAGAACAACCCTCTTGTTTGACTAATGTTTCATAGTTGTTCTTGTGATTGGTGGATATTGTGGTGTAAGCTTACACAAAGATGGAAATGGGGTATGAATATCTAGTGAGGATGTTTTGTTCAATGAAATTGAGTTAAATGATGCCTAAGAGTTGAATGAAGTGATGTTTAAAAGAGTTTGTCTAGGCTTGAATCATCAGTGGAAAGTGTTATGCTCAACTTGTAACGTTGATGTTTAGTCTTAATGTGCATGAGTTGAGAGTAGTGTAAGATCGTACATTGTGAGAGGCATAATGGTGTTTTTGAGTATGACACCTTGAAGATGGCTTTACCCTATGTGGGGGAGAGTGAGTTGAGTAGAATGGCATGTAACGTACTTAGTCCAAGAGAATCCTCAAGCATCACTAAGTGGGAGTGGTAGTATGGGATACTACTCTCACATTGAACTTAGTGAAACTTACCAAGTCTCTTTGGTGTAAGTTAGTGTGGTCTTTTCCTTCATATTATCATGTCATCTTGATAAAGTTGCTTGGTAGGTGCATTATGGAATTTTTTTAAGCATGTGACATAGTGATGTTTTAAATTTACTGTAATGAAGTTCAACTTTTTGAGAAAATTGCATTTTTCATGAATTATGGTTTTAATGTGTCTTAAATGAGTTTATATGTATTATACTTCATCTGATCATGTCATATTGATGAATTGCTTAAAGAAATAATTTTCGAAAAAATTAGATATACTTGTTAGTGAACACAGTGAAATTAACTGTAAAATTTGTAATTTTGAGAAAAATTGTTTTATCTTGAATTGAAGTTTAAATATTTGTAAAATTATGGTATATGAGCATGTTTAATGTTGGAGAAGGTAGTTCCTCCATAAAAGTAGTTAAAGGTTGACTTTTGACTTTGCGAGGTTTGGAAAAAGTTCCCTATTTTGTTAAGTGCTTGAAAAGTTGAAATGATTCTTGTTGGTAGTTGGTTCTTTGATTGTTGATGTTTTTATAATTATTTAAGTGTACTAATTGATTCAAAAGTGAGTCCCTGTTGTTCTTAAGGTTTATGTGTCATTCGAGGATGAATGTTATTCGAAGTGGGGGAGAATGTAACGTCCCAAAACGAACTAAGGTGAACTAGAGACTCGTTGTTGTTTGTTGAGTTGATTTTAAGTTAAACTAAGTTAGTTTAGTGTCCTTAGGCAGTGTATGAAGTTTTGATTTCAATTGACCAAGAACGTCCATGACGTTCGGAAAGTATGCCTTAAAATGTACTAGTGTGTCTTCTTATGTTTAGACGAGTTTTACATGTTCGTTTTACTTGAAACTGAATTGGATGTTTGTAAGACATAGACGACTTATTTTAGGGGTTTAATGTCTGGGCAGGACCCTACATAGGGCCAACAAGGGGCCCCAGATGAAGGGCCCAAGACTTAGGCAAAATCTGCCAAAAAAATAGTGGCCATCGACGACCCTAAGGACTGTCTGTTGGTTCCTCAATGGTCTGTGGACCTAGGGCGTCGATTTTACCATTGAGTTCAGTTTTACATGCTCCATTTGTATCTAAGTATCCATCAACCATACCGTACCAACGGTCCTTTAGCTTAACGACTGTCACGACCCAAAACGAGCCGCGAGTGGCACCCACACTTATCCTACTATGTGAGCGAACCAACCAATCTAAACCCCAACATTTCAACATAATCAACAGAATATAATGTGGAAGACTTAAACTCATTAATGAAAATCGATTAAATAACTTCTACAAACTCAATACTTATTATTCCCAAAAACTGGAAGTCATCACCACAAGAACATCTATCCTCAAATTTCTAAATCTAAGAGTATCTAAGAAGCTAAAATAAGTAAAAAGCTAGTCCATATCGGAATTTCAAGGCATCAAGACATGAAGAAGAAGATCCAGTCCAAGCTAGAAGCAATAGCTCACCCTGAAATCTGGCGTGATGAAGACTGGCTAGAGTTGCGGTTGAGTTGAAGACGATGGCACGTTTGCTGCACTCCACAATTAACAAAGAAAAACAAATACAGGCAGGGGTCAGTACAAGGCACAAGTACTGAGTAGGTATCATCGGCCAACTCAAAATAGAAAGCAATATATGTCAGATAATAACATAAAATCAACTAATATTCTTAACAGGCGACAACAACAATTACCATAACCCTTGGTCACAACACCAGGCACATCAATGAGGACTCAAGCCTCCCCATCATACTTATTTGGGAATTAGTTCTTTAAAATTTAGTATATTATCATAATTCAAGATTCATTATCTTTATTCCTCTTGTGTCGGTACGTGACACTCCGCTCCACTACTACTATCCTGGTGTCGGAACGTGACGCTCCGATCCATATACTATCCTGGTGTCGGAACGTGACACTCCGATCCATATACTATCCTGGTGCCGGAACGTGACACTCCGATCCATATAATATCCTGGTGCCAGAACGTGACACCCGATCCATATACTATCCTTGTGTCGGAATGTGACACTCCGATCCATATACTATCGTGGTGTCGGAACGTGACACTCCGATCCATATACTATCCTGGTGCCGGAACGTGACACTCCGATCCATATACTATCCTGGTGCCCGAACGTGACACCCGATCCATCTACTATCCTGGTGTCGGAACATGACACTCCGATCCATATACTATCCGTGTGTTGGAACGTGACACTCCGATCCATATACTATCCTGCTGTCGGAACGTGAAACTCCAATCCATATACTATCCTGGTGTCGGAACGTGACACTCCGATCCATATACTATCCTGGTTTCGGAACGTGACACTCCGATCCATATACTATCCTCGTGCCGGAACATGACACCCGATCCTCTATTACTATCCTGGTGTCGGAACGTGACACCCGATCCTCTAATCTCATTACTTTAATTCATCAAGCCTTCTTTTATACCAAGACATCATCATTAACAAGTAAATTTGGGATTTAAGATTCAACAGCCTCATCATGCTAATTCATCACAGTTATATAATCACATCATGCAAGCACACAATTAAGCATATAGAAGACTTTATAAAACTACCCAATACATATCATTCGCTATTAAGAGTTTACTATAAGATATTATAAACCATAACCTACCTCCACCGAAGAATCGCGATCAAACAAGCTAGTTCCCCAATGCTCTGCTATCCTCTTCGTTCCTCTCTCTCTCGATCGATCGTTTTTCCCTTTCTCTCTCTGTTCTTTTTATTTTTCTTATTCAAAGCCCTTTTTCTTTTACCCTAATTTTCATATAATTAAGTATAAAAGATGATAAAAATAACCCACTAATTATTTCAAGGTTATCTCTTTTAACCCCCAAGTAATTGAATTATTAACATTAATCCACTAACTTTATAATTATAAGCATGAATAGTCCAAAACGCCCCTTAAAACTTTTAATAGAAATCCGACCCAGTCACGGTTACGCAGCCTGTGACGGCCCGTCATGACTGTGACGGTCCGTCCTACAGGTCCGTCACAAAGTTCAGAGAGTTAATTCTGTGGAAAGATTTGTGAAGGTCCGTCGTGCCTGTGACGGTCCATCCTGCCATTCCGTCACGAAGTTCAGAGAGTCGATCTCAGTACCCAAATTTCAGAATTCTAAGTGTTTTAGAACGAGACACCCTCGACGGTCCGTCATGCCCATGACGGTCCATCGTGGGATCCATCGACCAAGAATGTTTTAACCAGAAATAAACTCTGCTGCTCAAAACGACTAAACAGGTCGTTACAATAGATACCAATTTACCCATCGTTCGTCCTCGAACGATCACAAGAAGAAAAACAAGGGCGAAAAGGAGTACCTGAATCTGTAAACAGGTGTGGGTATCTTTCTTGCATATCAGCCTTCTTCTCCCAAGTGGACTCTTCAACTGGTCGATTCTTCCATTGAACTTTGATGGATGCAATATCCCTTGATCTCAACTTGCGAATTTCTCTATCTAAAATGGCAACAGGCTCCTCCTCATAAGACAAATTCTCATCAAGCAAAACCGAATCCCAACGAATGATGTAGTTTCCATCCCCATGGTATCTTTTCAACATAGACACATGAAATACCGGATGCACTCCTGACAGCCCTGGAGGCACGGCTAATTCATAAGCCACCTCCCCTACTCGCTTAAGTACTTCAAATGGTCCAATATACCTTGGGCTTAGCTTACCCCTTTTTCCAAACCGCATCACCCCTTTCATGGGTGAAAACTTAAGCAAGACTTGTTCACCCTCCATAAACTCCAAGTCTAACCTTTCGATCTGCATATTTCTTTTGCCTACTTTGAGCCGCTAAAAGCTTTTCTTGAATAGATTTCACTTTCTCTAATGAATCCCTCAAAATATCAATACCCCAAGGTCTAACCTCAACTGCATCAAACCAACCAATGGGAGACCTACATCTCCTCCCATACAATGCTTCGAATGGGGCCATGTCAATACTTGAGTGATAGCTATTGTTGTAGGAGAACTCTGCTAAGGGTAAGAAGTTATCCCAATGGCCACCAAATTCTATCACACATGCACGAAGCATATCCTCCAACACTTGAATCGTTCGCTCAGACTGACCATCGATCTGAGGGTGAAATGCAGTACTAAGATCCAACTTAGTACCTAATTCAGCATGCAATGTTCTCCAAAACTTAGAAGTAAACTGCTTACCTCTATCTGATATGATGGAAAGTGGAACTCCATGCAATCGAACAATTTCTGAGATGTAGAGTTTGGCTAACTTCTATTCATTGTAAGTCACCTTGACAAGAATGAAGTGAGCAGACTTAGTTAATCTGTCCATAATTACCTAAATAGAATCAAACTTTCCCAATGTCTTCGGAAGACCAACCACGAAGTCCATTGCAATTATCTCCCACTTCCATTCAGGAATGGGCATTCTTTGAAGTGTTCCTCCGGGCCTCTGGTGTTCATACTTTACTTGCTGACAATTTGGACATTTGGCAACAAAATCAACAATGTCACGCTTCATTCTACTCCACCAAAAGTATTGCTTTAGGTCACGGTACATCTTGGTTGCACCAGGATGTATAGAATATCAGAAACTATGCGCCTCTGTGAGGATAGTGTGGATCAACTCATCAACACGGGGCACACATACCCTTCCCTTAATCCTCAAAACACCTTCCTCATCAATTATTGCCTCTTTAGCCTCTCCTCGCAACACCATATCCCGAATTCGGCTTAGTTTCTCATCATCAAACTTTTTTCCCTTGATCTTGTCAAGAAAAGAAGATCTTGCCTCCACACAGGCCAAAAATCCTCCTTTCTATAGTATTTCCAGTCTCATAAAGTCGTTAGCCAAGTTTTGGACTTCTCTAGCCAATGGGCGTCTAGAAACTTGTAAGTGGGCTAAACTACCCATGCTCCCTGCTTTTCTACTTAAAGCATCAGTTACCACTTTTGCTTTTCCTAGGTGATACAGAATAGTAATATCATAGTCCTTCAACAATTCCATCCACCTCCTCTGTCTCAAATTCAAGTCTTTGTTGGTAAAGACATACTGTAAACTACGATGATCCGTGTAGACTTCACACTTGACCCCATATAGATAATGTCTCCATTGCTTTAATGCAAACACAAGTGCAGCCAGTTCCAAATCATGGGTCAGATAGTTACGTTCGTGCACCTATAGTTGCCTTGAAGGATAAGCGATTACATTCCTCTCTTGCATTAGTACTGCACCCAAACCCGAATAGGATGCATCACAATAAAAATGAAATTCTTACCCTCTACTGGCAAGGTAAGTATAGGTGTCGTGGTCAGCAAGGTCTTGAGTTTCTGAAAGCTTTCCTCACATTTATCCGACCATACGAATGGAACATTCTGCTTAGTCAAGTTCGTCAATTGGGAAGCAATAGAAGAGAATCCCTTGACAAATCAACGGTAGTAACTGGCTAAACCGACAAAGATCCTTACTTCTGACACATTAGTAGGTCTTACCTAATTCCTCACTGTTTCAATCTTAGAAGGATCCACCATCACTCCATCCTTAGAAATCACGTGCCCCATGAAGGACACTGAATCTAGCCAAAACTCACACTTGGAGAATTTGGCATAAAGCCTTTTCTCCCTAAATACTTCCAACACAATTCTCAAATGCTCCTCATGTTCCTTCTTACTCTTGGAGTATATTAGTATATCATCAATAAATACGATCACAAAGAGATCCAGATATGACTTAAAAATCCTGTTCATCAAGCTCATGAAAGCAGCAGGGGCATTCATAAGACCAAAAGACATTACTACGAATTCGTAATGCCCATACCTGGTTCAAAAAGCAGTCTTTGGCACATCTGTTGCCCGTATTTTCAATTGATGATAACCGGATATCAAGTCAATCTTAGAGAAAAGACAAGCGTCTTGTAACTGATCGAACAAGTCAGCAATGCGAGGAATGGGGTACTTGTTCTTAATAGTTACCTTGTTCAACAGCCGGTAGTCTATGCACATCCAAAAACTCCCATCCTTCTTCTTCAAAAATAACACCGGAGCACCCCAAGGGGAAGCGCTTGGTCTAATGAAGCCTTTACCTAACAAATCTTGAAGTTTGGCCTTTAGTTCCCTTAACTCCGCTGGGGCCATCCTATAAGGGGGTATGGAAATGGGGCGAGTACCAGGCTCCAGATCAATGCAAAAGTCGATATCCCTATCCGGTGTTATACCAGGAAGGTCTGCAGGGAACACATCCAGAAACTCACGGACTACCGAAACCGACTCAATTGAAGGTACATGGGTAGTATCATCCCTGAGGTGCGCCAAGAACGCTAAACACCCTTTATTAACCATTCTCTTAGCACGAAGAAAGGAGATGATACGAACTGGAGTTGAAGTGTAGTCACCCTCCCACACTAACGGATCTGTCCCAGGCTTGGCCAACGTTACAGTTTTAGCATTACAATCTAAGATTGCAAAATTTGGAGAAAGCCAAGTCATACCCAAAATTACATCGAAATAAACCATTTCTAAAATAACCAAGTCTACAAGAACATCTATCCTCAAATTTCTAAATCTAAGAGTATCTAAAAAGCTAAAATAAGTAAAAAGCTAGTCCATGCCGGAATTTCAAGGCATCAAGACATGAAGAGGAAGATCCAGTCCAAGCTAGAAGTAATAGCTCACCCTGAAATCTGGCGTGATGAAGACTGGCTAGAGTTGTGGTTGAGTTGAAGACGATGGCACATCTGCTGCACTCCACAATTAACAAAGAAAAACAAATACAAGTAGGGGTAAGTACAAGGCACAAGTACTGAGTAGGTATCATTGGTCAACTCAACATAGAAAGCAATATATGTCAGATAATAACATAAAATCAACTAATATTCTTAACAAGCGACAACAACAATTACCATAACCCTTGGTCACAACACCAAGCACATCAATGAGGACTCTAGCCTCCCCATCATACTCATTTGGGAATTAGTTCTTTAAAATTTAGTATATTATCATAATTCAAGATTCATTATCATTATTCCTCTTGTGTTGGTACGTGACACTCCGCTCCACTACTACTATCCTGGTGTCGGAACGTGACACTCCGATCCATATAATATCCTGGTGTCGGAACGTGACACTCCGATCCATATACCATCCTGGTGCCAGAACGTGACACTCCGATCCATATACTATCCTGGTGCCGGAACGTGACACCCGATCCATATACTATCCTGGTGTCGGAACGTGACACTCCGATCCATATACTATCCTGGTGTCGGAACGTGACACTCCAATCCATATACTATGTTGGTGCCGGAACGTGACACTCCGATCCATATACTATCCTAGTGCCGGAACGTGACACCCGATCCATATACTATCCCAGTGTCGGAACGTGACACTCCGATCCATATACTATCCTGGAGTCGAAACGTGACACTCTGATCCATATACTATCCTAGTGTCGGAACGTGACACTCCGATCCATATACTATCCTGGTGTCGGAACGTGACACTCTGATCCATATACTATCCTAGTGTCGGAACGTGACACTCCTATCCATATACTATCCTGGTGCCGGAACGTGACACCCGATCCTCTATTACTATCCTGGTGTCGGAACGTGACACCCGATCCTCTAATCTCATTACTTTAGTTCATCAAGCCTGCTTTTATACCAAGACATCATCATTAACAAGTAAATTTGGGATTTAAGATTCAACAGCCTCATCATGCTAATTCATCACAATTATATAATCACATCATGCAAGCACACAATTAAGCATATAGAAGACTTTATAAAACTACCCAATACATATCATTCTCTATTAAGAGTTTACTATAAGATAATATAAACCATAACCTACCTCCACCGAAGAATCGCGATCAAACAAGCTAGTTCCCCAATGCTCTGCTATCCTCTTCGTTCCTCTCTATCTCGATCGATCGTTTTTCCCTTTCTCTCTCTATTCTTTTTATTTTTCTTATTCAAAACCCTTTTTCTTTTACCCTAATTGTCATATAATTAAGTATAAAAGATGATAAAAATAACCCACTAATTATTTCAAGGTTATCTCCTTTAACCCCCAAGTAATTGAATTATTAAGATTAATCCACTAACTTTATAATTATAAGCATGAATAGTCCAAAACGCCCCTTAAAAATTTTAATAGAAATCCGACCCAGTCAGGGTTACGCAGCCTGTGACGGCCCGTCATGACTGTGACGGCCCTTCCTGCAGGTCCTTCACAAAGTTCAGAGAGTTAATTCTATGGAAAGATTTGTGACGGTCCGTCGTGCCTGCGACGGTCCGTCCTGCCATTCCGTCACGAAGTTCAGAGAGTCGATCTTAGTACCCAAATTTCAGAATTCTAAGTGTTTTGGAACGAGACAACCTCGACGGTCCGTCGTGCCCATGACGGTCCGTCGTGGGATCCGTCGCCAAGACAGTTTTTACCAGAAATAAACTCTGCTGCTCAAAACGACTAAACAGGTCGTTACAACGACGGTCCGTTGGTAAAGGTTCATCTGTAAGGCCTGCCAAGTCAGTGAAGTTGCTGCCAACATGGGGTGTTTTACATAAATACACCCCAAGTATTTTAAGACCCTAGGTTGAAAATTTCAGTGTTTTGTTAGGTATATTAAAGTGTTCTAAACCCTTAGACCCCATTTGAGACCCCTCTTACTAAAACCGAAAACCCCTTTCTCTTAGAAGACTCTCTCAAGTCTCCATGGATGCTAGAACTCAAGAAATGCTAGGAGGGATGTCGATGGTTGTTTATTCATCAAAAATATTTGTTATTTCTTCAATGTGAGGTATGGTATCCATCCTTGAACTCTCTTTCATTAAAGTAGCCCCTTCAAACTAATTTTCAAAATGGGTTTTCAACCCTAGTTTCTACTATATTCAAATCTAAATATAGGTCTTGCATGAAAACGTTTTTATAGACATATTATAATGGTATTCCTAATGTTAGTAAATGATTTTAAGGTTAAAAATTCAATGAAATCATGTTTAAAAGTTTTTATTTAACTGTTGGCTTAAGATATTAGTTAAATGAGCATGTTTATGTAGAGAATGAGGTTTGGTTTCTTATTGTGGTTATTGTTGTTTAGATACTGCCCAAAGGGCTTTATTTTGATGAAATACAGAATAAAATGTTATAAGTGATGAAAACTTGAATTGAAGGGTATGTTGGTTATGGTGTTTAGCCTTAATTTTTGAAATGCTTTTGAGTGGTAAGATCCACCTTCTTGGTGGCGGTATTTCCTTGAATTGTATGATTGTAAAATTTCTAGTTTACTGTAAATGATTCTATGAATTCTTTTTATTATAATTAAGATGAAAAGTATGCTATTATTGTTAAATGTGCCTTATGAAGCTATAATGTGAAATAGGCTAGAGAGTATTCTTAAATCAAGATATTCTTATTAAGTTGTTTGTGAAGCTAGTTAGAGAACTATGTTAAGGATTATGTCTAAAGGAATTATGTGATTATATGAAGTATGTAAAGTTTATGATGTGATGAAAGAATGTCTTATCATGTATAAAAGTTAAATAAGAATGAAGTGAAGCTTATGTGCAAGGTGTGCTCACATACACACACACACACACTTGAATGAATGAATGAATGAAGCTACTATGTCCTAAAAGGGAGTTTTGGGGTGAACACTCTTCGTGAGTTGAGATGAAGTGTTTAGTAGCAACCCCACTACATCCCATGATCTTTCTAAGATAGGTTGGAGGATGAAATCCCTCCATGAGTTCAGATGTGGTGTTCACTAGTTATCCTTAATCTATAGTCTATAATTGTGAGAATCCATGGGAAGTTATGGCTAGAACGGAGAGGATATGAAGGAGAGGTGGATTATACTTCGTTAGTTGAGATGTTGTATCCCAATTTACCTCTTGATATGAGTACTCCTCGTTAGTACAAATGAGGTACTTAATAGCAATCTCCTTATCTCTTAACTATGTGCCCGCATAGGTGTAGCTATGGGGAAAGCTATGTAAATGCTAAGCGAATGACCTCATTCTAGGAAAGTGAGGATCCCTCATCCGATGGGGTTAATATCAGGATTCCATGTCTAGCTCTCATGGTCTATGTCAATTAAGATAAGGCCCACAAAAGAAATGAACATGCTAAGTCTTCTAAATGAGTGTTTTACTTAAGGTAGATAGTGGAATGGGAGACTATTTATCCATTGCACAAGGAAGGCAATCCGAAAGGGAAGTCTTTGTGAGACTTATTTTAATTGAATGAACTAAGTCTTCTAAAAGAACGTACTATTTAGGGTAGATGGTGGTATGGGACACTATCTGATCAATGAACTAAGTAGGATCTTACGAAAGGGAAGACTTAGTGCCAAACCTTCTAAAAGAATGTGCAACTTAGGGTAGGTGGTATATGGAACGCCATTTACTCATTGCACTAAGTTGGCATTCCGAAAGGGAAGACTTAGGTGGTTTGTTAGGTGTCTTTTAATGTCTTGCCATATATTGAGGGGCTTGTTTCTCTCAATTTGAGTAAGTAGAAAGGGGTAGTCTTGAGGGTCGCTTTGGTGTGTATTGTAGGAGGCATATGCATACTTCCTTCATCTCTTACCTTAGTGAGTCATAGCATAATTCCGAGGTAGGGAAACTCTTAAGGAAAATGAGTTCACTTTTGCTTTCGCTTGGACTTGAAAGTTCCATCATTTAGTGTAGGATAGTTCATTGTTATTTCTCAATTTGAATTTATTGTGAATGCTTTAAATGATTCATTTTCAATGTTCAAATGTATTTACAGTAAATGCTTAAGGAGTTCACTGTGAAAGTCAAGTTGGTTCACTGTAAGTTTTGACAAGGTTATTGTAATGTTTTTTGTTTGCTTAAAATTAAGGGAATTCTAATCTAAATTTTAAATGATGGTTTATATTATTTCTTTCCTTTGTATTTTTGAGTGTTTTACTTTTATTGCATGAAAATCTATTTTACTAAAATGTCCTTTTTACATATTTTTG
Organism: Solanum peruvianum; assembly: GCA_027705065.1. Classification (NCBI taxonomy): domain Eukaryota; kingdom Viridiplantae; phylum Streptophyta; class Magnoliopsida; order Solanales; family Solanaceae; genus Solanum; species Solanum peruvianum. The sequence continues at coordinate 22,019,006 of JAKWJD010001760.1, forward strand.
CATATGCCATACTTCGTACATTATTTTGTACTAACCCCATACTTTTGTATACTATATAAGTATAGGTTGGAAGCATTTGAAGTTTGAAGTCTAGAAGGAAGAGCTTCGGAAAGTTTCTCTAAAGCCAAAGTATGTTCTCATATATTCGAGGGCATAGTCCTTTTCATAATTTTTTAAAAGACTTGCTATGTATTTTACTTTATTATATAGGGCCATGTCCCTAAGATATTATATCGTGTCTTTAAGATGTCTTGTGCAGACGAGATTCTATAAGTATTTATAAAAGATTGTCTTTTATTAATTATTTGTGAAAAGTTATAAATTTACGCACTACTTTTCATGTCTTATGTGATGAACGATAGTAAAGGGCTTATACAAGACCCCAAAGGTTCAAGTACGCCAGGTCACGAAATGAGGTTTCTCCCTAACTTCTTGGGGGAGATTTTGGGTTGTGACAATCTCAATATCTCATCATTATAAGGCTTGGCACAATGTTCAGCCTTGAAAATAGATTTCACTGGTATGATGTGAGCAGACTTGGTCATTTTGTGAACAATAACCAAAATGGAATCATGTAGTTTCCTAGTCTTTCGCAGGCAAACCACAAAATGCATATTGATAACCTCTAACTTCCATGTTGGAATCTCAATCATATGGGGGAGACCCTAGACTTAAGGTGTTCGGCCTTGACCTGTTTGCAATTCGGACACTGCTCCACTAGCTTAAAGACATCTGCGTTCATGCCTTCGCACCAATAGACCTCTTTAAGGTCATAGTACATCTTGGTTGCACCTGGAGGAATAGAATACATGGAAGCATGAGCTTCTCCAAAAAATTAGACCTCAAATCGTTCACAGTGGGCACACATAACCTGTTCTGGTATATATGCACACCATCCCTTCATAGGGAAAATGATTAATTCAACTTACTCAATACCGAGTCTTTCAACTCCATGAGTACTGGGTCAAGATTTTGATTGGCTTTAATATCTATAATAAATAAGGATTCGGAAGTTGAGTTAACCGAAACACCCCTACTTGGTGCATTTGACAGCCGTACACCCAATCTAGCTAATTGGTGTACCTCTTTAACCACCTCCTTCTTCTTATGATCAATATGAGACATGTTGCCCATTCTCAATCGACTCAACGCATTAGCCACTACATTGTCCATACCTTGGTGATAATAAACAATTTAGCCGACTTAACTTGAACCACACTTTCCTATTCCTGCTCTAACTCTTTTGGAAACTGAAACCTCACTACCTTGTTTTGATAGTCTATTGTAAAATAACACTTGTGGAGCCAATTCGTACCCAAGATTATATCTAAATCGAGCATGGCTAATTTCACAGGATTATCATGAGTGACTCTATCAAGTATGTGAATTGGGAAATTTTTATACACTCTTTCTGCTCTTATGTCGTCCCCTATGGAAGTACTTTGTAGAATCGGCTCATGCAAGATTTCAGGAAACACATCAAATCTAATCGCTATCAAAGGAGTAACAAATGATATAGTGGATCCTATATCTAACAATGTATACACAGGGAAAGTAAAGACATGCAACGTACCCGTGACTATATCAGCTGACTTCTCTTGCTCTTCTCTACCTTTCAGCGCACAAAATTTGTTCCTCTTAGGAGGTTCAGCTGTAGCATTTGCATTTGGCTGAGACTGAGCATTTGCCTTGGTCTGATTCATCACTAGAGAAAAATCTCGGAGCATGTGTCCAATCTTGCCACACCCAAAGCAGGCGTTAGTAACTACGAAACATTCACCTCCATCAGAAAGTCAGCATTTACCACAAGTCTTGCTTTTTCGCTGGACATTCTGATCATTTCCCTTTATGGGTCCAGACTTATTAACTTTTGTGTTCGAATTTCCCAAAGCAGCACAATTACCTGAATGCCTCTTGAACATAGGCCTGTTCTGGACTCCAAATGATCCCCTACCCGAGCTAGAACCGGTCTGATCCGCAGTCTTAGGCTTCTTGCCTTCATGAACTCTCCTCTTACGTCGGCTCTCCTCCACTTGATGAACATGCACAATCAACCTGCCCAGATCTTTGTTTTCATGAAACATGGCAGCCCGACAATCTTCCACTACATCCAGACACCCAAGTCAGAAACTTGCTCATTTCATCCCTTCTATTTGCCACCTGAGAAGAAGCATACTTTGAGAGTTTAATGAATTTCAAGGAATACTCCTTGACAGACATACCTCCATGTCTAAGGTTGATGAACTCTTGAACTTTGGATTCCCTTTGCTCTATGGGAAAGAACTTCTCAAGAAAGGCACTCTTGAGAACATCCCAAGTTGAGGAGGAGCTTGATTTCCCCCAACAGTTGCTTCTCCAACTTTCCTACCTATGTTTCTTCTTGTGTTCACGCACACACAATAAGGAAATTAGATCCTATAATGACACAAAATGTAATAGCTCTAGACAGCACAATAAAGAGTAAAAGAAGGGATGTCTCTTAACATGTATTCTTAACATCTATTAGTCTCTAAGTCATGATTGTGGCACGCTTCACAACCATAAGTTAGAAACTACGTAGCGGAGTTGTTTTGATATATTGTTCCTAGGTAATTTAACCTCATGCTCTGGTATCATGTTTGTCATTACCCGAATTCTGGAACTCGAATCGCAACCGGCGTTGTTGTCCTCTCTGAGATCGCAGACAAGCATCGTCTTTATTCATCACATTCGTATAGTTAAATTTGCAGAAAATTTTAAACTTTTAAAACGTATGAAGTACATAGACTTCATATAGTTGTTATATAGATTTATTATATACTAAGTTCAGAGTAAACAACAACCATCTATCATAAAGAATCAATTCGAAATATAAGATGAATATATCATAAATAAGTTTTCCGAACATTGCCTTATTATAATGCTTCGAAATGAAAGTATGAAAGAAATGCTAGGAACAACATCCACTAGTTATGTCTACTACTAGGCTAGTCTAAAACTGTACCATCCTCGAAATCAAGAGGACTTACCAAATGGTATTTTTGGAAATTTGTAACCTTTCAAAAAAGTCATTTCCAACACCAGGAATTTTAAAATAAAATGTGAAAGAATTTAAATAAAATGGATCGCGTGGATCCGATTCGTATAAGAACATTTTAGTTAATCAACTAAAATGTTGAAATTTTTGGTTAATCTCAACTAATAATTGAAAATGTTTCAGTTTTAGCTAAATAATTTAAAATGTTTTGGAAATTTAAATTAATTGAATTAATTAAATAAATAGTAAACTAAATAATTAAAAAAATTATCAAATAAATAATCTTTCGATAGACAATTTTCTGAAGACAAGTCGAGCGAGCGATGACGACGATGACGCGAAGGGGTCCCTCTTTCCAGCCCTATTAACAATTAATAATAGCTTTTATATATTTGAATAATTATATTTTTCTTTCCACCACCGATGAGGGAGAAATCCATTTTCACTAAACCATAAGAGGACTTTTAAAGTTCCCAACTCTTCAAGTTCCTAACATTCCAAGTTCCTCTTTTTTCAGCTTCTGTCCATTTCCCATTAACTCTTTCTATATACCAAAAAATCCTCACATGAATGGGGAATGGTTATAACATAAGGAATGAACGGGTGAGTTTGTACTTTACTAGAAATGATTAATTACATCTGAATAAGTAGGTTTCCCCTTGGACTTTTCATAGTTAACATATGTCGGATATACTTGATCAATCGGTAGATGTGATATCTTTGAACCATCGAGCTTTGGTGTATACCTAGAAAACAATATATCACACAATTAACACTTTAAAGCGTTTATGGTTCTTAAGGTCGTGTTCGTTTCAGCCATGAACACGTCCTGCTTTCATCATTGTATAGAGAATCAAATTTTGACATAAAATCCTCTTGGCTTATACCCTGTAGATACACTATTTGGTTAAATTTGTCAAACTTAGCAAATCGTTGAAAACCTTAAGCTTTACTTACTTTTTAACAAGCCTTAAAGATTTAACCTTCTTCCTAAATACTGTCTTCATCATGAGAATGGATTGAGTCGATTGAGATGTTGAACGGCCAGTCACAAATTAATTTTTCTCCTTTAATATAGCTCTTGGGGATCTCCAGTCTACTGGATAGAGTTACCACCATGCTGACTGTCACATTCGGTTTTACCCAATACGTAATCGGTGTTATTGTCCTTTTTAAGGACTAAGACTAGCCTCTTAGTCTCATGACATTGCATTCATAGGTTGAAAATGCAGAAAATTTAAAACTTTCATTCCAACTACTTGGAGGTTTACATAGACCTCTACAAACACATAATATATAGTTTGTATCGAGTATACATAGGACCTTCGTATAAGAAGGTTACATAGCCTTCTACTTTTATTGCACATACACATATATAAGGTAGTAGAATAGTCTCAAAGATTGTCTCATCTCATACCATCTAAACGATTATCACAATATGGGCATAGTCATTACATCAATCAAACCAGACCACATCTAGGTCATACAAAAGTATAGTACTCAATTGAAAAGGAAAGAAATGAAATAGTCTTTAAGCTCAATACAAGTCCGTAAGCTTAGATAGTGGCATTGCCCTCTGAAGTTGAGGACCTACCCTACTTGGATTAAATGAATAATCCAAGCCTTCAACAACGTACCCTTCAAAATTCTTCAACGACCGGAACCTAAAATATTTGGAAAAAGGTAGGAAAATGGGGTTAGTACTCCACATGTACTACGTATGGTACCTTATGCACATATACAAGCAAAACATGCGAAAAAGGGACATTTAGTCAAAACATGTCATTTGAACCTTTTAAGAACCTAATGGAAAGCCAAGCAAGTCATATCAATCAACCAAACATGTTTATTAACTCAACAAGTATTATGCATTCCATCATACTTGAAACCACGATTTACTACAACCCTATCATCAAGGAATAACATCACAAGAATGAATAAGAGTCAATCATATCATAATAAGCAAGATCACTACTCATGAGTCCTTTTAAAGTCGACAAGTGCAATGACCAAGCAAAGCCCCATAACCTTGCTCAACCAAGTAGACTTATGATACACTCAAACTTACTTCTCAAATAGGAAGTAAAGCGGTCGTGTCAAGTAAATAACCCAACTAGTGAGGTTGGGATAGTTCCCACGAGGAAATTAGTCTTGACTTAACTTTAACATATTATTACTATTGTTTGGTTAATGACTTCCTTGGAAAGTAAAAACAATAAAGGGGGTTTCTATTTCTAAATGAGTGAAAATAAATAAAGAACTTGAAAGAGACACTTAAAAGCTTTGAATGTTGGGTTTTAATCAATTAATCAAAGTAACTAGGGTTTACGTGTTCTCCACAGGTTCATAATTTGATAATTCTAACTTATAACAATTCTCCTAGTATCTTGCATGCAAAGTGATAAGTTATGTATTTATAAATCCTTGGTCCGGCATCTAGAAAATCTCACTCCGCACCTTGGTCTGGCTACGTGTGTTGCTATCCTTACCCTTATCCTTACCTCATATTAAGCATCGTATTCGATATTTGACTAAGTTATTACCTCGTACCAATCAATACTAGCCTATTAGATAGTATACACTAAATCTATGTTAATAATTCTTTTCCTATTATCTTCCTCCTTGGTCCGGCAAGTAGCATTAAGGCGAGTTCTAACGTTGGCCATTGGTTAAAAAGACTTTTAAGCGAAAGAATTATTAATACATGCAAGATACTAATCTAGAATTGTTATCTTAGTTAGGGTTTATCTCATTATTTTCCTATGGTTCCCCACAACCCTGTTATGGAGTTTAGTTACTCATAGCCATAAACACAATATTCAAATATATAAATACGAATTCATGTACTTACTTCAATGAGAAATAATAAAATCCAAAGTTTGCTTGATTAATCTCCAAAAATCAATTGCAAGAATCTCCAAATCTAACACTGTTACACAAAGTCTAATAATACGGAGTCTAACTATCTGGTGTCTAACCTCAAAAACGAGGTTTTTCGAACTATTTATAAAAAAAACAAAAACCTAATTAAACAAGGATTATAATTGCTGGAAATCTGCCAAAACGCGGCTGGGTCGACGGATCTCGTGACGGACCGTTGTGGACTCCGTCGTCCCATACTTGTGCAATTTCTTCTGCTGCTCTCTTCATTCCTCTCGACGGCAAGTATGAAGGACCGTTATAGGCACAATGGTCAGTCGAGGGTCTTCGTTCTAAAACACTTCAAATCTTGGAATCTGGGTACTGAGATCACTTCTCTGAACTTCACGACGAACCTGCAGGACGGACCGTCAGAGCCACTACGGACCGTCACAAGCTTCGTAATCCCTCACTGAGTCAGACTTCCCCATCTTCATTCAGCAGCTACACTACGCTGCCACCTACGGACCGTCACAAGCACGACGGACCGTCATAAGATCCGTAGGTGGTCTCTTCTACATTTCTTCGCTCAAAATCTCCGCATTCAGCTTTGGAAAGATTTCTTGCAAAACAAAGAGAAACTTATATAAAAATTAGCACAAAAAGGCTTTTGGACACACTAAACTTAAGGAAAAAGTATAAATAATACCGTGAAACCACAGTATATCAACTTAACAAGAAAATATAACCAATATCCAACTTTAATAATTTAATCCAACTACATATATCAAGAGGATAATTATAATCATATCTAATCATTTAAATTGTGGCATCAAAATATTATCATCATAAATATCCTTATCATATGCATGTATAATATCAACTTCCTAAAGCTCTTCTCAAGGTCAACTAGTGCAAGGCATAGGTCGAGACCCCTACCCCTACCTAGGCTAAGTTAAACCTCACAAATCACCTTAGTTAGTGTATACTTCATTACTTTATTTTACTTTAGGGAACACTTGCATTAACCGACATAGATCTCATGAGCAAAGTGTGGAATCCGGTGTTGTAAAATTTTACACCGATGGAAGGTGGTCTACCAACCAAAGAAGAGGCAAACATTACCGTTTCTTTATAGGTGGATCCACTAGCTAGTCTTCCTATGGGGGGAACATAGTTCAAGAACTAAGAGATATTATATTCCCGCTTGATACCACTTCGTAGTTGGGGCCTCCTCTCATGGGAATCTATTGGATGAGTATTACTTATTGGGAAGTCAACATCTCGTATCGAACCAATGGGTGAATCTTCCTCTTTGGGAAGTCATCACCTCCTATTGTCAAGTTCACTCGATGCTAAGCTATGTCCCTTTTTTGAAATGTCTTTAAGCTTTTAATTATCAATATATCTTAGGTTAGGCCATAGGGTGTACCCCTTGTATATGCACCATCATCAATAGCTCAATAAGAAATGTATGAGAATAAGTCCTTTCATCACAATTCACATAAGTGAGGTTAGTACATTAGCATTTCATAGCATATCAAGTCACATTGATAGTTTTCACCATCCTTATATCACTTACACCTTAATCAACCTAACAGCATAGTCAATACATTTCAATTCAACATCATACCACCCTATCATCCTAGTATAAGTCATACTCCATGTAACATCATGACTTAACCACAATTAATCACAATTGGAATTAAAGATAGAGATTCTATGACTTACCAAGTATTCCTCATAGTTTATCATCAAGGTGTTACCATCAACCCATTACCCAACCCAATTTTGGGATTAACATCATCACACAATGATAACCAATAGGATAACAAGGCCAATTTCATCTCTAGAACACAATTCAACACTAGATCATATCATAAGACAAGATGCATATGCTAATTTCACAATATACCTCACAACCTAAATCACATCTCAAGGACTATCATGATAGGCCTATAATTCATATTAATAATAAAACAATAGGATAGTAATCTAATAAATAACCAAGTCAATTGAATGATCACAATACAATATAGATCAAGACCCAACCTAGGATTAGGGATTGAGGATCATGTTCTTCAATTTAGACAAAACCATCAACAATTACCATAATCAAGTTAAGATTCATGTTAATCCATTCAATATAACCTAAATAAATCATCAACAACTCAATTAATGACTTCAATTTCGTAATTGGATGAAACCCATAAGAAAACTCAACTTTTGAAATCCATTTTGAAGGAACCCTTTGAGGAAAGAGCCCCAAAGGTGAATTAGACCTCATACCTTAACGTTTGATGAAGATTTTATGGTGAATTTATCCCTTTCAATCCCCCAAACCCTTATCCTTGCTAGACTTCAATGGTAAGTTCAACTAGAGAGAGAAAGAAGAGAGAAGGAAGAGAGTTTATTTTGTTAGTTATAATTAGGTTAATTGGGGTTGGGGACTTTAAATGGGATCTAAGTTAGTTAATTAGTCTACCCTTAATACCTAGCTAACCCCTAAACCACTAAATTAATTAAATGACTTCACACTATAACATGCAGAAAAATCACCCCCATAAACGGAACCCTGCGACGGGCCGTATGTGAGTCTACGGACCTAACTTCCTCTCGTACTTCACCCCGTCGATGATTTAAAATATTGTGAAGGCGATGGTCTTCCATGAATTGTCTAAGTGTGGGACGACGGTGGCATCGATGCCCCGTCAATTTACCCATGGATCGTAGCCTGCACTTCGTTGGTAAATTCAAAGGTTGTGCGGGTGAGGGTATTTCGCCAATGATACTAAGTGTGGGACGACGGTGGTACCGACACACCGCAGTCCACACATGGCCCATCTACTCTCTCGTCGATGCACACTGCCAAACAATATTTCCTCAAATTGCAAGGGTCCTCCTCAAGGCCCCTGGTCGGTCCTTGGGGAGTCGTACCCGGATGTTTTGACCAAAGAAAAACTTAAACACCTGTTAGATACCCTTCCACTAATTTTTTTACATTTTCGACTCCTAAAAGTAAGTCAAATAGGCTAAGGCATGCAAGTACCCCTTTGAACCAACTTCTGGACGTTCTTGGACGTTTTGTTCTTAACCTTTTTAAATGACCTATAGTCATTAAAATAAACTTAAAAACAGTACTTAGACCTCCTGACACCTATTTTAGTATTTACGACAAATCTCGTATTTTCAAGGTGTTACACTGATTTGTCCTAAGCCATAAAACATTCCCTTAGATGATCTTTCAGTTGCCTCTCTCACTAGGTCTTTCGTTAGTGGATCTAACACATTATTGATTGACTTCACATATTCAATTTTGATAGTTCTGAGAGTAGTTGTATTACAGTGTTATGTCTCCGTTGTATATGACGTGACTTCTTGTTGTACATAAGGCTCCTGCCCTACCTATTGTTGCTTCATTATTGCAATGTATGCAAAGAGGTCCCATAGGTTTGGCTAAAAAATGAAATATCCTCTAGGAAATTTGGTGCCATTGAGCTTCTTCACCAGCCTTATCTCAAGAAACAAATTCTCATTTTATTGTTTAACGAGAGATACATGTTTATTTGGACGATTTCCAAGAGACTGCTCCTCCACGAAGTGTAAAGACATAACCACTTGTGGATTTTACTTCATTCGATCCGGTTGATCCAATTCGCATCACTATATCCTTCAATGATAGAAGAACATTTATTATAATACAAAGCATAGTGTTGTGTATGATTCAGATACCCCAACAAATGTTTCATTCCCATCCAGTGAATTTGATTCATATTACTAGTGAACCTACTCAGTTTTCTAATATCACATGCTATATTTGGCCGCGTAAAATTTATAATTTACATCAAACTTCCTAACCCTCTGGCATATTCCAATTTTTAGTCACATTCACCTACATTCATTTAATATGTAAAACTTAAAACAATCAGAGTTTTGACAACATTGAAATTCAAGTAATTAAACTTATCTAATAATCTTTCAATAATGAGATTGAGATAATGCTAGTCCCTGAGGAGTTTTGAGAATATGGATACCTAAGATCAAATCATCAACTCCTAAGTGCTTCATATCGAACTTTCTGGACAACATGCACTTAGTAGCATATATCGTCAATATCTTTACTCATATTAACATGTCATAAACATACAGACAAACAATGACCTCATAATTCTGAACGTTTTAATGTAAACACACTTATCACAGTCGTTAATTTTGAATTCATTTGCCTATATTGTTTGGTCAAATTTAACATGCCATTGTTTTGGTGCTTCCTTACCAAGAACTAAAAACCCTTCAGGTTGTTCCATATAAACTTCTTCCTCTAACTCTCCATTTAAGAAGGGTGACTTTACATGCATTTGGTAGATTTTATGGTCATCCACTACCGCTAGTGCTATTAACGTAATGTATTTTATTCTTGTTACTGGAGAATATGCATCAAAGTAGTCCAGACCTTAATTTTGTCTATATCCTTTGACTACAAGTCTACTCTTAAATTTGTCAATATCCCCATCAACTTTCATTTTCCTTTTAAAGATCTACTATGATCCTAAAGGTTTATATCCAAGAGGAAGATTAACCAATTCCCAAGTATGATTACTTAAAATTGATTCGATCTCACTATTTACTACTTCTTTCCAGTAAGTTTACTCAGACGAAGACAAATATTCTTTAAATGTTTGAGGCTCATTTTCTAGCAATAAAATCTAGTCCGAAAGAAGTGGGTTTATGTTGGTGAGTGCTACACCTAGGATCCTCACTAGGTAGTGTACTTTGCGTTGATTTTTTTGGTGGTCATTTCGGTCATTCACTTGTTGACTCACATTCAGTTTTATATAGATAAATATGTTCAAAGAACTCTATATTATCTAAATCAATTATCGTATTAAAATGAATCTTAGGATTATCGTATGTGTGAACAAACAACCTATAGGCCTAACTGTTCATAACACATTAACTAAATACATAATCCACCGTTTTGGTTCCAGTTTTCACCCACTTAGATAAATGAAACCTCTACCTTTACTACACACCCCATACTTTGAAATATTTCAAGTTGAGGTTCCTTCTTTTCCATATCTCATATTGAAATGATTGTGTTAAATGATTGTGTTTTGCTATGAGGTACCCTATTGAGTATCTTATTAGCTGTAAGGATGACTTCCCCCCAAAGGTTTCACAGTGAACCAGAACTGATTATCAATGCATTCATCATTTACTTTTAATTTTATTTCTTCCGTTCTGTCAATCTATTTGATTGTGGTGTATAAGGTGCAATAGTTTGATTAATAATATCATATTCCAAACATATACCTGCAAAAAAAATCATATTCTCTACCTAATAACTTCGAATCATTTTAATCTTTATATTCAGTTGATTCTCCACTTCATTTTTGTATTTCATAAATGCATCAATTGTTTCATCCTTACTATCAAGCAAATATACATAACAACATCAAGTTCAATCGTCAATAAAAGTTATAAAATACTTTTTCCCACCTTGAGATGTTGTCGACTTCACATCACACATACATATATATATATATATATATATATATATATATATATTATATATATAAAGTCTAATGGTTTTGAATATCTCTCAACAGACTAAAAATTTATTTAACAAACTTACTTTCCACACAAATTCCACATTTAGATTTATCGCATTTAAAATAAAGAAATTCTTCTAAAGGAACCAATTTTCGCAAGGCTTTGTAATTAACATGTCCCAAACGAGCATTCCATAAATTATTTGTCTCCAACAAGTAAACAAATGCATAATTAATTGTAACGACCTGTTTAGTCGTTTGAGCAGCAGATTTTATTTCTGGAAAAATTAGCTGCGGTGACGGACCCCACGACGGACCGTCATGGGCACGACGGACCATCGATGGTGTCTCGTTTCAAAACACTTAAAATTAGAAATTTGGGTGCTGAAATCGACTCTCTGAACTTCGTGACGGAATGGCAGGACGGACCGTCACAGGCGTGACGGACCGTCACAGACCCTTTAACGGAATTGAGTCTCTGAACTCTGTGACAGAGAAGCAGGACGGACCGTCGCAGGCACGACGGGCCGTCACAGGCTGCATAATCCCAGGCTGGGTCGGATTTCTTTAAATGTTTTAAGGGGCGTTTTGGACTATTCCTGCCATAATTATAGATTTCGTGGGTTAATATTAATAACTCAATTTCTTGGGGGTTAAAAGAGGTAACCTTGAGTTAATTAGTGGGTCATTATTGTCATCTTTTATACTTAATTATATGCTAATTAGGGTAAAAGAAAGAGGGTTGATTAAGAAAACATAGAAAGAACAAAGAGAGGGAGAATCAATCAAGAGAGAGAGAGAGAGGAACGAAGAGGAAAGCAAGGATCTTGAGGATTAGCTTGCTTGATTCCAATTCTTCGATGGAGGTAGGTTATGGTTTTGGTACTATTCGTAGTAAACTCTTAATAGCGAATGATATGTATTGGTAGTATTGTAAACTCCTCTATATGCTTAATTGTATGCTTGCTTGAATGTGATTATATAATTGTGATGAAATAAGCATGATGAAGCTATTGAATCCTAAATCTTGAAACAAACCCTAATCTACTTTGTTAATGATGATGCCTTAGTATAAAAGAAGGCTTGGCGAACTAAAGTAATGAGATTGATGATACCTTGGTATAAGAGAAGGCTTGATGAATTGATAGAATGAGATTAGTGGATCGGAATGTCACGTTCCGACACATAGAATTAAGGGATCGGGTGTCACGAACCGACACGTAGAATTAGGGGATCGGAGTGTCACGTTCCGACACATAGAATTAAGGGATCGGGTGTCACGAACCGACACGTAGAATTAGGGGATCGGAGTGTCACGTTCCGACACATAGAATTAAGGGATCGGGTGTCACGAACCGACACGTAGAATTAGTGGATTGGAGTGTCACGTTCTGACACATAGTATTAGGGGATCGGGTGTCACGAACCGACACGTAGAAATAGGGGATCGGAGTGTCACGTACCGACACATAGTAGTAGGGAAGCGAAGTGTCACGTACCGACACAACAGGAAGAAAGATAATGAATCTTGAAAGATGTTAATATACTCAATCTAATGAACCTAATTCCCAAATGAGTATGGTATTGAGGCTTGAGTTCTCATGGATGAACTTGGTAGTACTTATTGATGATTATAGTACTTGTTGTTGCTACATGTTGAGTATTATAGTTGATTTATGATATTAACTGATATATACTGTTTTCTATTTTGAGTTGGCGGATGATACCTACTCAGTACTTTTGTTGTGTACTGACCCCTACTTGTATGTTTCTTTCTTTGTATTTGTGGAGTGCAGCAAACGTACCGTCGTCTTCAACTCAACTGCATCTCTAGCCAGTCTTCATTACACCGGAATTCAGGGTGAGCTAATGCTTCTAGCTTTGACTGGAACTTCTTCTTTAAGTCTTGATGCCTTGAACTTCCGGCATGGACTAGCTTTTTACTTATTTTCGCTTTCTTAGATACTCTTAGTTTAGTAATTGAGGATAGATGTTCTTGTGATGATGACTTCCAGATTTTGGGGATAATAATAGTTATTGAATTGATTTTATTAATGAGTTTAAGTCTTCCGAATTGTATTTTGTTAATTATGTTTGAAATGTTGGTGTTTAGATTGGTTGGTTCGCTTACATAGTAGGTTAAGTGTGGGTGCCAGTCGCGGCTCGGTTTTGGGTCGTGACAAACTTTGTATCAGAGCATTAGGTTCGTTGGTCTCATCACACAAGAACGAGTCTAGTAGAGTCTTAAGGAACGGTAGGGGGACGCCTTTACTTTTCTTTGAGAGGCTATAAGACTTTAGGAAAATTCCATTCTTTCATTCTTTCTTTCGTGCTATTACTTGGATCCAATTGGTATCTAGGTGATACAAATTGGTATCTGACATCTTTTACTCTATTTCGCAGATGGTTAGAACTAGAGCAACGACTGCACCAACACCAACACCGGCAAGACAAGAAACGTCTCAGCCAGCCACTGGGGCTGTAGCTCGAAGAGGAGTAGTGGCGAGAGGCCGTGGAAGAGGTCGTGGGAGGATGTCCTCTAGAGGAAGAGGACAAGCACCTAGCCCATCTGGTACTAGGGCGGTGACTCCTCCACCAACTGAGGAAGTGGTAGGAGAGGGTAAGGAAGGGGAGAATGAACAAGTACAGAATGAGGGATTGCCACCCCAACCTACCCCAGAGATGATCAATCATGTTCTTGTTTATCTTAGCGGGTTATCTGATCAGGGCCAGACACCCCCAGTGTTTTCTGCACCAGCACCTCAGGTTCCGGAGGTACAACATGCAGCTACTATGGCTCCCCGCATGGATGCCTCATTGGAAATAGACACGTTTCCTCGTCTGACTACAGGGCCTATAATGACAAACGATCAGCATGAACTTTTCAGTAAGTTCTTGAAATTGAAACCTCCAGTCTTCAAGGGTGCTGAATCTGAGGATGCTTACGATTTTCTGGTTGACTGTCATTAGCTACTACACAAGATGGGTATAGTAGAACGGTTTGGTGTTGAGTTCGTGAGTTATCAGTTTCAAGGAAATGCCAAAATGTGGTGGCGGTCACATGTTGAGTGTCAACCAACAGAGGCACCACCTATGACTTGGGCATCATTCTCTAGCTTGTTTATGGAGAAGTATATCCCCCGGACTTTGAGGGATAGGAAAAGAGATGAGTTTTTGAGCCTAGAGCAAGGTAGGATGTCGGTTACTGCATATGAGGCTAAGTTTCGTGCATTATCCAGGTATGCCACCCAACTTTGTTTCAGTCCACAAGAGCGGATTCGCCGTTTTGTGAAGGGGTTGAGGTCAGAATTGCGGATTTCGGCCTTACAGGTAGCGGCTACGGCAAAATCCTTCCAAGAAGTAGTAGACTTCGTGATAGAGGTGGAAGGAGTGAAGCCAGATGACTTCACCACGACATCTACATCAAAAAGGTTTCGAAAGGGAGGTGAGTTTAATAGTTCTTACTCCAGAGGACAAGGCTCAGGAGGTTACTCAGTCCGACCAATTCAGTCTTCACTACAGACTGTAGTTGGGGGTCCACCTCAGACCGGTCAACAATTCTCTGAGAGACCTATGCTTGACTCCAGAGAGTGTTATGGATGTGGGGAGACTGGGCATATTAGGAGGAATTGTCCGAAACAGAGTTATAGACCCCTAATAGCTAGAGGTAGAGGATGTCATGGTAGAGGCCGTTATTCTGGAGGACGTGGTGGTCGAGGTAATGGTGGTCACCAAAACGGCCGGGGTGATGGCACCTGGAGCTACTACAACACAACATGGTAGGGGAAACGGACAGACAAGTAATGGGGCCCATTGTTACGCTTTCCCTAGGAAATCTGAAGCGGAGACATCTGATGCTGTCATCACAGGTAATCTTTCGGTTTGTGATTGCATGGCTTCTGTATTGTTTGATCCTGGATCCACATTTTCTTATGTATCTTCTTCATTTGCTACTAATCTTAATTTACCTGGTGAATTACTTGACATGCCTATTCGTATTTCTACTCCGGTGGGTGAGTCTGTAATAGTTGACAAAATATATAGGTCTTGTTTGGTGACTTTTGTGGGGAGCAACACTTATGTAGATTTGGTTATCTTAGAAATGGTTGATTTTGATGTAATTTTGGGTATGACTTGGCTTTCTCCGAATTTTGCAATCTTGGATTCTAATGCTAAAACCGTGACGTTAGCCAAGCCTGGGACAAATAAGTTAGTGTGGGAGGGCGACTACATTTCCACTCCGGTTCGTATCATTTCCTTTCTTCGTGCTAAGAGAATGGTTAGTAAGGGGTGTTTAGCTTTCTTGGCACATCTCAGGGATGACACTACCCAAGTACCTTCAATTGAGTCGGTTTCGGTAGTCCGTGAGTTTCTGGATGTGTTCCCTACAGATCTTCCTGGTATGCCACCGGATAGAGATATTGACTTTTGCATTGATCTGGAACCGGGTACTCGCCCCATTTCTATACCCCCTTATGGAATGGCTCCCGCGGAGTTATGAGAGTTAAAGGCCCAACTTCAAGAGTTGTTGAGCAAAGGCTTCATTAGACCAAGTGCATCTCCTTGGGGTGCTCCGGTTTTATTTGTGAAGAAGAAGGATGGGAGTTTTCGGATGTGCATAGACTACCGGCAGTTGAACAAGGTAACTATTAAGAACAAGTATCCCATTCCTCGCATTGATGACTTGTTCGATCAGTTACAAGGTGCTTGTGTCTTCTCTAAAATTGACTTGAGATCCGGTTATCATCAATTGAAAATACGAGCAACGGATGTGCCAACGACTGCTTTTTGAACTAGGTATGGGCATTACGAATTTGTAGTGATGTCTTTTGGTCTTACGAATTCCCCTGCTGCTTTCATGAGCTTGATGAACGGGATTTTCAAGCCATATCAGGATATCTTTGTGATCGTATTTATTGATGATATACTGATATACTCCAAGAGTAAGAAGGAACATGAGGAACATTTGAGAATCGTGTTGGAGTTGTTGAGGAAGAAAAAGCTTTATGCCAAATTCTCCAAGTGTGAGTTTTGGCTAGATTCAGTGTCCTTCTTGGGGCACGTGGTTTCTAAGGATGGAGTGATGGTGGATCCTTCTAAGATTGAAACAGTGAAGAATTGGGAGAGACCTACTAATGTGTCAGAAATAAGGAGCTTTGTTGGTTTAGCTAGCTATTACCGTCGATTTGTCAAGGGATTCTCTTCCATTGCTTCCCAATTGACGAACTTGACTAAGCAGAATGTTCCATTTGTATGGTCGGATGAATGTGAGGAAAGCTTTCAGAAACTCAAGACCTTGTTGACTACTGCACCAATTCTTACCTTGCCAGTGGAAGGCAAGAATTTCATTGTTTATTGTGATGCATCCTATTCTGGTTTGGGTGCAGTGCTAATGCAAGAGAAGAATGTGATTGCTTATGCTTCGAGGCAATTAAAGGTGCATGAACGTAACTATCCGACCCATGATTTGGAGTTGGTCGCGGTAGTATTTGCACTAAAGCAATGGAGACACTATTTGTATGGGGTTAAGTGTGAAGTCTATATGGACCATCGTAGCCTACAGTATGTCTTTACTCAGAAGGATTTGAATTTGAGACAGAGGAGATGGATGGAACTACTGAAGGACTACGATATCACTATTCTGTATCATCCGGGAAAAGCTAATGTGGTGGCAGACGCCTTAAGAAGAAAGGCAGGAAGCATGGGAAGTCTAGCTCATTTGCAAGTTTCTAGACGCCCGTTGGCTAGAGAAATCCAAAACTTGGCTACTGACTTTATGAGGCTAGAATTAAATGAGAAGGGAGGATTTTTGGCTTGTGTGGTGGCGAGATCTTCTTTTCTTGACAAGATTAAGGGAAAGCAGTTTGATGATGAGAAACTAAGCCGAATTCGGGATATGGTGTTGCGAGGAGAGGCTAAAGAGGCCACAATGGATGAGGAAGGTGTTTTGAGGATTAAGGGAAGGATATGTGTGCCCTGTGTTGATGATTTGATCCACACTATTCTTACAGAGGCTCATAGTTCCGGATATTCTATACATCCTGGTGCAACCAAGATGTACCGTGACCTAAAGCAACACTTTTGGTGGAGTAGAATGAAGCGCGACATTGTTGATCTTGTTGCCAAATGTCCAAATTGTCAACAAGTAAAGTATGAACACCAGAGGCCCGGAGGAAAACTTCAGAGAATGCCCATTCCTGAATGGAAGTGGGAGAGAATTGCAATGGACTTTGTGGTTGGTCTTCCAAAGACATTGGGTAAGTTTGATTCTATTTGGGTAATTGTGGACAGATTAACTAAGTCTGCTCACTTCATTCCGGTCAAGGTGACCTACAATGCAGAGAAGTTAGCCAAAATCTACATCTCCGAAATCATTCGATTGCATGGAGTTCCACTGTCCATCATATCAGATAGAGGTACGCAGTTTACGTCTAAGTTTTGGAGAACATTCCATGCGGAATTGGGTACTAGGTTGGACCTTAGTACTGCATTTCACCCTCAGACTGATGGTCAGTCTGAGCGAACGGTTCAGGTGTTGGAGGATATGATTCGTGCATGTGTGATAGAATTTGGTGGTCACTGCGATAACTTCTTACCCTTAGCGGAGTTTTCATACAATAATAGCTATCACTTCAGTATTGACATGGCCTCATTTGAAGCATTGTATGGGAGGAGATGTAGGTCCCCCATTGGTTGGTTTGATGCATTTGAGGTTAGACCTTGGGGTACTGACCTTTTGAGAGATTCATTGGAGAAAGTGAAATCTATTCAAGAAAAGCGTTTAGCGGCGCAAATTAGGCAAAAGGAGTATGCAGATCGAAAGGTTAGAGACTTGGAGTTCATGGAGGGTGAACAAGTCTTGTTGAAGGTTTCGCCCATGAAAGGGGTGATGCGGTTTTGTAAAAGAGGTAAGCTTAGTTCAAGGTGTATTGGACCCTTTGAAGTACTTAAGCGAGTAGGGGAGGTGGCTTACGAATTAGCCTTGCCTCCAGGGCTGTCCGGAGTTCATCCGGTATTTCATGTGTCTATGTTGAAAAGATACCATAGGGATGGAAACTACATTATCCGTTGGGATTCAGTTTTGCTTGATGAGAATTTGTCTTATCAGGAGGAAACTGTTGCTATTTTAGATAGAGAAGTCCGCAAGTTGAGGTCGAGGGAGATTGCATCCATCAAAGTTCAATGGAAGAATCGACAATTTGAAGAAGCCACTTGGGAGAAGGAGGCTGATATGCGAGAAAGATACCCACACCTGTTTACAGATTCAGGTACTCCTTCTCGCCCTTCTTTTTTTTCTTGTGATCGTTCGAGGACGAACGATGGGTAAATTGGTATCTATTGTAACGACCTGTTTAGTCGTTTGAGCAGCGGATTTTATTTCTAGAAAATTAGCTGAGGTGACGGACCCCACGATGGACCGTCATGGGCACGACAGACCGTCGAGGGTGTCTCGTTTCAAAACACTTAGAAATTAGAAATTTGGGTGGTGAAATCAACTCTCTGAACTTCGTGACGGAATGGCAGGACGGACCGTCACAGGCGTGACGGACCGTCACAGACCCTTTAATGGAATTGAGTCTCTAAACTCTGTGACAGAGCAGCAGGACGGACCGTCGCAGGCACGACGGGCCGTCACAGGCTGCGTAATAACAGGCTGGGTTGGATTTCTTTAAATGTTTTAAGGGGCGTTTTGGACTATTCCTGCCATAATTATAGATTTCGTGGGTTAATATCAATAACTCTATTTCTTGGGGGTTAAAAGAGGTAACCTTGAGTTAATTAGTGGGTCATTATTGTCATCTTTTATACTTAA
This sequence comes from Solanum peruvianum, assembly GCA_027705065.1. NCBI lineage: Eukaryota > Viridiplantae > Streptophyta > Magnoliopsida > Solanales > Solanaceae > Solanum > Solanum peruvianum. The sequence continues at coordinate 22,038,246 of JAKWJD010001760.1, forward strand.
TTATATGCTAATTAGGGTAAAAGAAAGAGGGTTTGAACAAGAAAAAATAGAAAGAACAAAGAGAGGGAGAATCGATCAAGAGAGAGAGAGAGAGGAACAAAGAGGAAAGCAAGGATCTTGAGGATTAGCTTGCTTGATTCCAATTCTTCAGTGGAGGTAGTTATGGTTTTGATACTATTCGTAGTAAACTCTTAATAGCGAATGATATGTATTGGTAGTATTCTAAACTCCTCTATATGCTTAATTGTATGCTTGCTTGAATGTGATTATATAATTGTGATGAAACAAGCATGATGAAGCTATTGAATCCTAAATCTTGAAAGAAACCCTAATCTACTTTGTTAATGATGATGCCTTAGTATAAAAAAAGGCTTGGCGAACTAAAGTAATGAGATGACGATGCCTTGGTATAAGAGAAGGCTTGATGAATTGATAGAATGAAATTAGTGGATCGGAGTGTCACGTTCCGACACATAGAATTAAGGGATCGGGAGTCACGAACCGACACGTAGAATTAGGGGATCGGAGTGTCATGTTCCGACACATAGAATTAAGGGATCGGGTGTCACGAACCGACACGTAGAATTAGAGGATCGGAGTGTCACGTTCCGACACATAGAATTAAGGGATCGGGTGTCACGAACCGACACGTAGAATTAGTGGATCGGAGTGTCACGTTCCGACACATAGTATTAGGGGATCGGGTGTCACGAACCGACACGTAGAAATAGGGGATCGGAGTGTCACGTACCGACACATAGTAGTAGGGGAGCGGAGTGTCACGTACCGACACAAGAGGAAGAAAGATAATGAATCTTGAAAGATGTTAATATACTCAATCTAATGAACCTAATTCCCAAATGAGTATGGCATTGAGGCTTGAGTCCTCATGGATGAACTTTGTAGTACTTATTGATGATTATAGTACTTGTTGTTGCTACATGTTGAGTATTATAGTTGATTTATGATATTAACTGATATATACTTTTTCTATTTTGAGTTGGCCGATGATACCTACTCTGAACTTGTGTTGTGTACTGACCCCTACTTGTATGTTTCTTTTTTTGTATTTGTGGAGTGCAGCAAACGTGTCGTCGTCTTCAACTCAACCGCATCTCTAGCCAGTCTTCATTACACCGGGATTCAGGGTGAGCTAATGCTTCTAGCTTGGACTAGATCTTCTTCTTCAAGCCTTGATGCCTTGAACTTCCGGCATGGACTAGCTTTTTACTTATTTTCGCTTTCTTAGATACTCTTAGTTTAGTAATTGAGGATAGATGTTCTTGTGATGATGACTTCCAGATTTTGAGGATAATAGTAGTTATTGAATTGATTTTATTAATGAGTTTAAGTCTTCCGCATTGTATTTTGTTAATTATGTTTGAAATGTTGGGGTTTAGATTGGTTGGTTCGCTCACATAGTAGGTTAAGTGAGGGTGCCAGTCACGGCTCGGTTTTGGGTCGTGACATTATTATTAATGCTGTCAACAACGATTACATTCAGTTTGAAGTGACTCTCATTTAGGTAGCCCTTTCCTAAGAACATAACATTCTTACTTATTACAACTTTGTCAGTAACTAGGACACATTTAAACCCGTCCTTAATGAGCAGTGCAGAAGAAACTAAACTCTTCCTAATAGTAGGGACATGTAGTTTTCAAAGTCGACGTCTTGTTGGATGTCATTTTCAAAATTATTTTCCCAATTCTTGTAATCCATGTTGTCGTTGTGATTCCCATGAACAAGTCTTCATCGAACTCAGCAGGAGTGTTCATTGCAAAGGCTTATTTCATAGAGTAGCACCTGCTTCAAGAAAAAACTCCTTAGGATTTCCAACTAAGTGCACTCCGAGATTATTGCACAAAATTCATCTACGTCTTCCATCTCTTCCACGATGTATTCTTGACTTCTGCCTTTGCCTTTGTCTTTTTTCCTTTCTTGGAGAACGACAGCCAAAAGACTTATGACCAGCCTAACTAGAATTGTATTAGTTTTCCAACAATTTCTTCTTGTCCTGTTCTGACTTTTGTCCGTTGGACTTCCTTCTCTTCATATCTTTGGTAGGAGCTTCTTCAACAATATTAACACCATTTATTAACTAACTCTTACGAGATTTTGTTTCGGCAGTTTTGTTGTCTTCCATAATCTTGAGATGAATCACAGGATCTTCAAGCTTAATTTCCTTACACTTATGCTTTAGATAGTTCTTGAAGTCGTTCCATGAAAGAGGTAGATTCTCCATCATGGCAGCCACTTGAAAAAGTTCATTTACTACCATATCTTTAGAAATAAGATAATGGAAAATAATTTGAAGTTTCTTCAACTGTGATCCAATTGATTTACTATCTACAATTTTATAGTCTAAAAAATTGCGACCATACACTTTTTCAAGCATGTCTTTTGTCTTAAATTTCTTCCCAAGCGCATCACACCAATTTTTTTGATTTTTTCATTGCAGTATAGATGTTATATGAGTCATCCTCTAAAGCATTCAGAATTTAGACCTTACATAGGAAGTCTGCCTCTTTCCATGCTTTAATAATTATGAATTTTTATGTCAGGCATTTAAACAGCAAAAGGTACTAGAGTTTCTTCTTTGGTAAATTTATGCATACCAAGGATGGTAAGCAAGAAAAATATCCATTGTTGCCATCCTTTGAAATTCACACTAGAGAATTTTCCTAGTTTTCTGCTGGTGGAACAACAGTTTGGGTTGATGCAGCAACAACGACTGTAACATTGTTGTTTGTCATTTCTGATAAACAAAAATCGATACAGACTTATTAGGCAATAAATTAAAATTGGAGACTTAAAGGAGTATAAAATCACAATTGTTATTGTCTCCACCCGAAATACATTAAAAATTTAATAATGATTTCCTTAAATTGTTGACAATTTATGTTTAGTAAAAATGAATTACTAATTTTAATAACTTTGTAAAAAAACGAAGTTACAAAAATTTAATAAATAAGTATGAATAGAAGAACAGAAAATAATTCAGAAAATAAAAATTTATAAACATACAAGAATTTGGAAAATTTAGAATGGAAAAAGATAAAGCCCACTAAATTTACAGTGTCCCCTTAAGAAAATTACCCCCCTCTAGTATCTGAGCTTTGATTTGGAGTATGTCTTCCAGGATAGAATTATCTCAATCGTCAGGGTATTAATACCGAAAACGTTGGTGTCAGCAAGCCACTCAACGGAAATAAAATACAAGAAGAATGTTTTTGCTGAAGGAGAAGCAGAAATCACAAAATTTCATAAGAAAAAGTCTGAAGATAGAGTGGTATCTATAGCCAAAGAGGAACTGGTTCCGAAAGGTATTAACCCTTTTAGAATCCATATGACCATTCATAAAAGTTTGCAGTCTTTCGAACGTTCATGGTTGTTTATAAAAGTTGAAACCTTTCATAATAGTATGTTCCAACGGTGTTAAATTCAAAATAAAATGGGAAATGATTGAAATAAAACGTGTCACGCAGATCCGAGTCGTTTTGGAATGTATCGGTTCATCAACTAAAAATTTAAAACATTTCAATTAATCTCAACTAAATAATTGAAAATGTTTCGGTTATAAAATAATATATAAATTTTTTTTGGTCATTTAATTTAATAAATTAAATAAATAATTCAAACAAACTTTATCCAAAAAATAATCTCTTGATCATTTTTCAATGTGAAAGCCAAAGCCGAGCAAACCGAGCAACGATGACGACGACACAAGGGTGTCCCTTTTTCCAACCTTTTTAACAATTAATAGAAGTATTTTTATATTTAGATTATTCCATTTTTCTTTCCACCACCAATGTTCCTTTTCACCAAAGCATCAGAAGACTTTTCAAGTTCGCAACTATTGATGTTCTCAATTTTCCAAGTTCCTTTCCTTTCATCTTCTCTCCCTTTTCCACTCATCAAGAAGAATTTCACTGTTAGGATGATTCCTCTGCTCAAAATTTTGAGAAGCGGTAGTGGCACAAATCCTCTCCCTAGAAGGAAATTTACATTCCAATTTTGACAACATGATAAAAGCAGAGATGATTGTTTTGAACTTGGGTATGAAGATTTGAAAAAAAACACCAATTTCTAAAAACCAAAAGATTAAGTAAATCAGAAAAAGATAAGAATAAACCTTATATACATGATATACAAAAATTTTTGTTATCACCAGTATATATAAACCATCTCTTGAAAGAGGGGAGAAAAAATAAAAAATAAAGAAAGAAACAAGCTTTTTGTTTAGTACGATTTCAATATTTCTCATTTTTGGGTGACTTCATGTTTTTGGACGATTTTTTTCAAAATAACCTTATTTTCTCAAAAATAAGGAAAATAACGTTACCCTAGAAAAATACGAAAACATCTTCCAAAACTCATTATCAATTAACACTTCAACATTGGTTAGGGTTGAAACCATCTATAAGAAGAGAATTTACTTACAAAATTTTCAAATTAGTATCGAGAATTGGTGATTTAGATTTTGCATTTTGGGTGTTGGGTCACGTATTAGGGTGCCTAAGTTGGATCCTCGGTAGGTTGTTGGGGTTGTATACCATTTTGTGTGTTGCAGTCAAAACCAAGTCTTTATTCGAATATCAGGGTCCTTATACGAGAGTCGGCATCAAGTCCTAGGTCACATTTGAGAGTGAGATACCAAATTTATCATAGCATTCTCTTCTGGTTCGGAGTTGGGGTCAGGTCTTGAATCAATAATTGGAATTGTTTTTGGGTTAGAAACTATTTTTTTAAAGTTATATTGTATTTTGTAGGTAAATAAATCTAGAAAATGTTTTTCATTCGCTCCATTAGTTTCTAATTTACATTATTTGACTCTCATTAAACAATATGTGAGTGTGAAGTGTAAGTCATTTCAAGGAGAATCCGGTAAGGTCAGTTCTCTAAGCACTTACTAATCGAGATGTGTTCATGGCTAAAATGAACAAAACAATGAGAACTAAGAACAATTCAAGGGTTGATTGTATGACTTATGTTGTCTAGGTGTACACCAAAGCTCCATGGTTCAAAGATATCGAATCTACCGATTGACTGAGTATATCCAATATATGTTCACTACGGAAAGTTTAAAGGGAAATGTATTTATCCAGATGAGATTAACCCTTAATTACAAGACACACAAGCTTTTCATGCAAATGTTTAACATTATTCGTTTCCCATTCATGTGGGGGATTACTGGGTTTTAGCAAAATGTGAATGGAAAGAGAGAAGAGAAAATGGAAAAGTGGGGAACAAATTTCGGAGGGAAAATGAAATGTCATTTGCAAAGTGCAAATGAAAAGTCATTTGTATTATATTGGTTGAAGAATTTGTTTTTTTTTTTGTTTCCAAAGAAATGTTGTTATGTTGTTTTGAAGGGTTCTCTAATCCTTTGAATCCGGTACCAACGGGTATCACCCCCCTCAAAACAACGTTCTCTTTCAGGCCTTTCAACCAATCGATACGACCCCGGAGAGCCGCTTTTGCTAAAACTCGAGCAGTTTCTTGAAAACTTGCTTCAGATATGAGAAATTGTTGTCATCATAATAGAAAACACTTCATTTTGTTCTTAAAAGGTTAAGAAGAAGGTGTCCCTCACGCCATTGTCGTTTCTCGCTCGACCTTGACATTGTTCCGGCTTAGGTTTCTTCTTTATATTTTGATTTGGATTTGACAAATGATGTTTTTAATTGATAATATTTTTGGAAAAAATTTATTTGCTCAATTTCATTAATTAAATTTTAATTTCATTTCTCTTATACATTAATTCAGGATGTTAGTTAGTTCATTAACAAAATTAATTTAATGTAATGGGGTTAATTTAAATTCGTGCATAATGCTAACGTTTTTCGTGATGGGATATGTTCCTTCGAGAAAACCATTGGTTTTCTCAAAACATACAACGGTCTGAAATTACATGTTTGAAAAAAAAGCGTTCACACCATTGTCGAACAGTCGCGTTCCTTTGCTGCAATTTGCTATAAAAAAGAGGTTATTTTTGTTTTTCAAAACATTAAAAAATTTTCCCTCTACATACATTTCACTCATAAACAAAATTATCGATCGACTGAGTCTGTGTGATTTTGTACCAGTTCTTACCTTCCCTGATGTTATTGAATTTTGAGGTACCACTACTTCTTTGACGGGTTAATCAATTTTATCTTGTAAGAAATTAATCTTCAGTCTCGGGTACAGTGAGGGGATTAAATTTCTTAAGGAAACATATTAAATTATGTGGACTTGGATTTACATTATTGTTTCTATATGATCAATTTTCTATTTCAGTATGTTTTTTCTACTAGCCTGAATACAGGATATAATACTAGACATAGTACTAGAGTTCTCTTATAACACCCTAACCACTTCTAATACACTTCTCAGTAATAGGAATGAATCATAAATCATAAGCACAAGTAGGACATACCCTGGTTCAATCTTGTATATTTACAATGAAATATTCGGATTCTAAGAGTAGAGTTACGAGGTGTTACAACCATGATTTTGTTTTAATATTTTAGGAGTCCTTTAAAAATGCCAAACTGATGTTTTAAAATACAAATTATTTCTTTTTAAGAAAATCTATGAATCAGTTTTTAGTGTTGATTTGTGCCTAAACATAGCATGAGGCAAATAAAATTAATGTAATAAATATGATTTAATACATAAACTCGACAAAACACAAAATAGTATCACTATAACATTATTTTTTAAACTAAAAATAATATTTGTCTTTCTTTGACAACATTTACATAAATAATAGTAAGCAGTAATTGCATTAACCTTCACATATGTATGGGTGTTTGAACTCCCACAGTTAGTGACAATAAATCCTCCTAAACAAGTGTTAATTTTGTTATTATACTTTATTTAACAAAAAATTGTGAATAGATTTTTTTTGGGCATAAATATTCACATGTTATACCCCATATGATTTTATTTCTAAACATCTTATTATAATTGACATATCATTTTAGTTGCTATAAAGGAAAAAAGTTAAAGAGTTGTATATTCATAGAAAAATTTCTGCAATTTTATGTATATTCGTGCATTTTCTTCTTAAATTTTTTATAAGATACATTTATCCTAAAAAAATTAAAGAGCTATATATTTTATAAGATACATATGTCCTAAAAACACATTATTTTATTAAACAATATATTAACTTCTAAAATATTATTCATTTATCTCATCTTCTTCTTCCTTCTCCTACTCCTCCTCTTCTTCTGGACACATGTATATAGGTTACTGGTATGCATATGTATCAATGATTACAATTTTACCAATGAATATAATTTGTATCAATGAGTAAATTGTATCATTAAATACAATTTTATCAATATTGTATCAAGTCCAACACTTGTATTTGTATAATCAATTGTTATAATTTGTATCAATGTTATCTCAATTGTAGAACAAATAATACAATTTGTATTTATAAACAATTGTATGAATGTTGTATCAAATTAAACATTTGTATTCGTAAAATTAATTGTTATTATTCTTATGAATAACGTATAAGTGTTGTATTAGCGAATACATTTTTATTTATATTTTATCACTAAAGAGGATATGTATGGTTAAGACTTATGTTTTCTGTAGTTATAATTGGATGTTAAGATTGTTGTTTGTATAATTAATTTCTGTCGTTTGTATTTGTATTGGGGGGGGGAGGTTAGCGAAAGGCGAGAGAGAAAGAGAGAGGAGTCAAGCAGAGGAGAGAGGCAAAAGAAGGCATAAAAGAGAGAGAGGAGAGAGGCAAGCAAGTGTACATAGAGAGGAGAGAGGCGAGCAAGAGTGCTGATAGAGGAAGAGAGGTGATCGAGAGTGTAGAGACAGGAGAGAGAAAATAACAACAAAATCCAAGCTATAGTTACATATTCTTATTCTTTCTAACTATAATGATATATTGTAAATAAATCAAGTATATAGCTCTGTTATACATAACTTTGATTCTATTATGAAATCACGCGCGAACTTGAAAGTGGGTTTTTCGGTGGTAAGGTTTGTCAGATGAATTGAAGTTGTTAAGACATTTTTATTCAGGCACAACTCCTACTAGATGAAAATAAATTTTTTTTCTAGATATATAGATCAGTTACACATAAATTTTGTTCTATTCTTGCTCGAAATAGGTTAGATAGATCTAAAGGATAACAAAACAGACCCACAAGTTTCTTTATCCAGCAGGTAAAAATTCCTGGATGAACTTGATTATCAAAGAAGAAAAACTCCAATATATTACTCCCAAAAGAGGCAACATCTGGAGACAAACAAAGCGACTGAGGAAAATGCGGCCAACATCAAACATTGATTTGAGTTGGATCTTCTATTTCTTGAGGAAGCTCAAATTGTTGAGGAAAATGTATGCAATTACTAAAAAGGATGAGAACTTTAAATCAGTTTAATGTGGTGCATAATTTTTTTACTATGTTTGAGAATTCACAAAAAGTTGACTTTACCTATAAGATGCTTGCTAACAAGGGTACACTAAAAAAATGCGGAATTCATGTAAAGCATCTTCAAGCGTCTCATGAGTGTATAAAATATAAATGTGAAACTTAAAATGATCAATATATGCTAAAAATGGAAACGTACAAAAGAAATATAGACGTGGTCCTCTTTATTTACTTAGAAAGATCCTTGGACTATTTTTTCCTTAAATGTGATTATAATTTTCATTGAAATGTTGTCAAATTTTATGATTTAGACAAAATAAGTAGAGGTCTATGAACATAAATCTATCATACATAGAAGTGTAGAGGCAAAAACTTAAGTTTGTCAGAACTCTTTAGGCGTAACTCTCACTATGCAACAAGAGCTTTCTGGGAATAAGAAAAATTCAAATAGGAATTCTCCTATTTACCTTTAAAACACACCTCACATAGTATGGGGATTTCACTTGTGTTCTTATCTTGGAAAGACAAAATGAAAATGATGAATGTCAAAGTACAGAAGTCGACTTAGTGTTTTATCTTTATTCCACAATATAATGATACCCATTAATTCTTCCACTAATTTAGCAAATGGAAATTAACACATGCTTGATTTAAAATCAAAGTATATATTGAATGTATTTCCCTCTAGCATAAAAAGCTGAAGAGTCTAGATAAAACCCATATACAACTCCCTCCTATCTAGAGAACCTGCTTAGGAAAGGATATCACAACTTGGAGTTATCTCCACAAGTGCATCAACACTTCTAGAGCTTATTCTGGGACAGTGATGTATGTTCAAGCCCTGAAGGTTCTAAACCAAATCGAGCAAGAAGATCAAGCTATTGACTAGAGAGAGAAAAAAAGGCAACCAGACAAGGAGAGGCTCTACAAGTTAAGTTTTGCAGCACTGACCAATATTTCAATCCCTTAATCGGTGATTCCACTCTTGGAAAGTCGAGTACATTAAGCAACCAACAACACTTCAAAATTTCTACTAATGTTGCATCAGTAACATGGCTGAAACCATATACGAACAGAAACTTCAAAGATCCCCCGTTTAGCTTAATTATGGTCAAAACTAATATGTCAATAATATTGACACACCCGCATAAATTCACTGCACCAAATTAGCTGCACAAACTTTAACAAGAGGGATAAGTGACTCATCAGTAACTCTGTGCTGTCCAGTTAAATCTATAAGGGTTAGTTTACGACATAGTCCACCTACTACATCAATTGTAGTATTGCCTACTCCACGAAAATTGCAAAAAGCCAAAGATACTACTGAGCTACCACAAGAAGCCACTAAAGTTAATCGACAGTTTTCCACACCAATACAACTCACCAAAGAAAGAGTCTCTAGTTTTTCACAACAGCTAAAAAGTATGCCTAGAGACAGATCCCCTGATGCATAGGCCCTAGAGTGTTACTTCTGTTAAAAATTTACCAGCTAAATAAAATAGAGTTTCTAATCTATGATCCCCAATGAGTAAAGAAATTTTTAATACTAAAATTTTTGAGGTTCGGAAAGTATTTACCTACAGCTTTGAGCGACTCATTCCCTATGTTTGAACAAGAATCTATTGTTAAAGAGGTCATATTGCGACAATTCTTTGCAATGTCCAACAAAGACTTGTCTGTAATTATTGGGTATTGGAAAAGATCAAGCTTTTATAATAGATGGCACCTATCAGCTATTTCAAATAAGCCTTTATAACCAACAAAAGACACATTCGATAAGGAAAGATCTCTCAGGGTAGGGAAACCTCGAGCAATAGCCGCGAGACAAGTATTAGTCACACCATTGCAAGGATTGTTCCCCTGAATATATAACTTACCTAAGCCTCCATGATTTGGAGTTCCAATGGAAATATCAACTACTCTGACATCTATGGCTTCATACCAAAAATAGACCTGATAAGAGATCCTTCACCTTTTATACCGTTAGATTCTGCATTCTCATTCCTGTGAATGTTGCTTAAAGTAATAAGTTGTATCTTGGAAACAGAAGCACAAACACTTCTCTCTGGCAACAGGGAAGACGTTTGAATACCCCAAAGAGGCATTCATTAAGAAGAATTTCAATAGAAGGATGATTCCTTTGCTCTAAATTTTGAGAAACGATAGTGGCACAAATCCTCTCCTTCGAAGGTAAAATTATATTCCATTTAAGAACATATGATAAAAGAAGATATTATTGTCTTGAACTTGGATATGAAGTTTGGAAAAAACACCATTTTCTGTAAACCAAAGATTAAATACATCAGACAAAGATCAAAATAGAAACTTATATACATGATATACCCATCTCATCACCATCATAACTAACACTTCAACTTTGGTTAGGGCTGACACCAACTACAAGAAGAGACTTTAGATACCAATTTTTCAAATTACTATCAAGAATTTATAATTATAATCTTGCAGTTTTTATGTTGGGTCACGTATTAGGGTGCCTAAGCCGAATCCTAGGTCGGGTGTTGGGGTTGTATACCATTTTGTGTTTTGGGATAAAAATTGTTCTTAGTTCCAATATCAGTTCTTTAAATAAGAGTCAGGGTCAAGTCCTAAGTAACGATCTTGGGTCGGATACCAAATTGATCATAACATTCTTTTCTGGTTTCGCGTTGGGGTTGGTTTCCTGAATCAATAATCGGAATTATTTTTTGGGTTAGAAACTATTTTTTAAAAAGGTATATTCTACTCTGTAATTGAAAAAAAATCTAGGAAATGTTTTTTTGTTCGCTCCATTAGTTTCTAAGTTACGTTATTTGATGCTTATTAAAAATTATAATTTTTTTAATATAATGAAGTGTGATTTATTACAGTCATGAAGTGGATTAGAATTGCAAATTTTGAAAATAACATTTTTTAAGTACTACATATTTGCAATTTTTGTAGTCTTCACATAGTTTTCTGGTCATTTCTATTCGAAGTTTTACGAATTTGTAAGTCCCCACATATTTGTTAATTTTTAAGAAGTTTAATGATTTTCTATAATTCTTTCAAAAAATGATGACCTAATGATTTTCTCTACTTGTAGATGGTTGCAACCCTAACCGAGCACCTCAACAACCCTGAATCAAATCTCAGTTACAATTCTTGATAATAATTTGGAATCCGACTCATGATTCTCAATTTGGGACCAAACTCATGACCTTTATTCAAGACCTATATCTCGAGTATAGAATTTGCTCGGGGTTGATACTCGACTTAAGTGTCAAATCCTAGGTAAGCATTTAAATTCGAATTTTAGGTTATGTCTTTGGGTGGTGATGTGAGTCGACTGTTGGAAACTAGTTTTGGGTAAAGAGAAGATTTCAGGTCACAAGTTGGTTTTCGAGTTCATACACATTCTCAAACAAAAAATCAAGATGGAGACTGAAAAATTCGATTTGATCCTAGTGGGGTCAAGCCTAATAGAACAAAATTTCATGTGTCAATTTACTTGGCTAGGAATTCAACTTTGAGAGCAAGCTGAAATTTGGGAAGAAAAATTTTGTATTTCTTTTCATTGTGCTTGGAGCCAAGTTTTGACCACCTGTAAGAGGATGGTGATTCTTCATTGTTGAAGTCATCCTAAACTCATTGTAAAATGTATAAGTAGAGTGGAGAAATAGTAGACGATTCTCTTAAGTGTATTTGCGATCTATCCCATTTCTTTAGTAATATACATGCACTTGTTCTGTGGTGGACATAGGATCATTCGGATCTAAACAACGTTAAAAATTGTTATTCTTCATAGTTTTTTATTTGCACATTTATGCTAACATGAGTTTTGTCCATTTTCAAGTGTCAAGATAAGAATTGTTCCTAGTTCGAATACCAGGTTCTGAAACAAGTGTTGGGGTTAAGTCCCATTTTTAAAATTCAGGTCCCAATTAAGGCATAAGGTTCAAGTTCCAATGTTGAAGTCCATCTTTGGATGGAAGTCACGAATCTCAGGTCGGTCCTCCTTCAGAAGTCTTGTTTTACATCAGGTGTCGAGGTCAAGCTTGGGTCGTAATTTGGGAGTTGGTCTTAGTTTAGATGTTGGCTCTCTAGTTAGAGTATAAAGTTTAAATTAGAAATCGTGTATTAGGGTGGCCTCCCAATTCTGAAGTCAGATCTCATTCATGAATAGTGGAGTTTGGATCTTGAATACATTTGTCAAGACGCTCAAAAAGGAACTACGATAACTAGAGCCTCACATGTGCCTTAAATATTTAATGACATGTTAGTTAAGTTTCCACAGCTTGTGATAATAATTTTAAAGATTTTGATAGTCAAATGTTCAAGAACGAGCATGACGTTTGGAAGCTAATTGTGTTGTGTGCTAGTGTGCCTTTGTATTTTTGTCTTGCGTTGGGGTGCTTTTTTAGTATAAATTTATAAGGGAGATTCCTAAAATCTAGATGATGTATTTATAGTCTAAACTTCAATTCATGACTAACCAAGGACCACCCAAAGGGTCCTTAAAGAGGACCCAAAGGCTGGCCAAGGACTACGTAGGCAATGTCCAAATGACGCCCCGTACTCTAACTTACGCCTAGTCGATTGGGGTCATTGATCCACACTTAGGGATGTGAGATAAGCCCCCAACAAGGTAGCATGTGTCAGAAATTACAACTATGCATCACGACACTGTCGTTCCATCGATGATCCGTTGCCATGCACGCCGATTGGACCTACAGTTTCCTGCCTGGAATCTTCCATGCTAGGGGTGAATTGGGAAATTCACTGCACGTCCTAATTAAAATATGTACGGTTATGTTAGGTGTATATAGGTACTTTAAGTCACTTTATATTCCCTAAACCTCATTTAGAACTCATTCTTAAAATCAAACCTTTCCTCCCAAATATGAAACCCCCAAAACCTCCATTGGCGACCATGCTCAAGAACAAATTATGGAGATGGATTCCAAGTGCATTATTTTCCAAATTTTTGTGTTCTTATCGGGTTTCAAGGTATAGTAACCCTTAATCCTTAGTTAAACTTTCATCTGTGGAGTTCTTTCAAAGGTTCTCACATATGATTCTAAGGTCAAAAATCCTATCTTTCATTCTTTCCATGGGTTCATTGTTAAAGTAATTTCAAAATCATTGTAATGATGAATATACGATTAATCAATGGTATTAACATGATTTTAATTCCAATTCCATAAGGAACCCATGATTCCCTCAATCTATCAATTTAGATATAATATGGGTCTTGTGATCTTGTTTTTAGATGATGATTAGATTATGCGTAGACTGCAATGAATTCCTTTATTTTATATTCCCTAATGTCAATTGATTATGAATTGTGGAGAATTGATCAATGATAATCATAATCTTAGAGAGTTGGTAAGTTAACCTATTTTCCTTTAATTAACTAAGAATACATATTGAATTGTGTTGATTAGTATGGTCCACTTATGATGGCGTAACATTCTTGTATATCCTTATATATGATGAGCATGGGCTTGAAGGAAAATTGATGTTCTATAAATTGTGGTTATGATGATCACACATGTGAAGTTATATGTATGGTCTTCTATACTAATTGCATGTTTAGGCGTGTGGATGATATTATATATATGCAAGATTATCATGTTAGGATTAGGTATGGTCTATATGACTTATTGAGATGAATCCTAGTGTAGCATGACCCCTACGTATGTGAACTCTATATAAATATGTTATCTTATGCATATTAGGAGTCTATTTTTCTAATGTTGAATATGTTCTTGTCTCCTATGATGTAACGTGGGTGTGTGATCTAGATTCCCTAAATGTTCTATTTATGAGTTGGTCATAACTTGAGGGGCACATTGTATATGTGTTATGATCCTTGGAGTGCAGTTTCCTAAATAGCTAGGTTGTTGTTGTTATATGATCATGATGACCAATATGAACACACATACACTCATGCATAATTATGAGTAGGATATATTCATGGTGTCAATTGAGAGGATAGTTCTCACATGCACCCTTATCTATTAGTACACGTGTAAAGTGTATGATTAGTCAATTATGAACATTTGTTCCTAGAGGTGTTTATGTGAAGGTAGGTCCCATATATTTAAGCACAAACACATGATCATATGAATAGTATGTTCTATGATGATCAAAGAATATTCTCATCTTAGAACCTTTGAGCTATATGATGTATAAAGGAGAAAGCTCCTAAAGATTAATTTATGAACTAATGTAACTAGAGGCTTAAATATGTTTAAAAAAAGAGTTTGAGATTAGCACCGAGTAAACATGAAAATTAGGGTGGGGGCTCACGTTTAGTAAGTCCGGCTTCCCACAAGAGAACCTCAACGTTTAGAAAGTGTGGGTTCCCAACATAGATGTTCTCTCATGATATGGAAACTGTCACGACCGGAATATAGACCCCATACAAGACCGGTGTCGTTGACCTCTTAGAGGTCTAAGACAAGCCTACATACGTCATCTTTACTTCATCTAGGTTAATTTTTGCGGAAAATTTAAACTTTTTGTTATTTAACATTCGTATAAGACATTCTACTTAAACTCATAAATACTCACAATCAATCATCTAACATTAAGATCATCAAATCAAAGAAATAGTTCATAGTTGCATTAAATGTGTACTTTCCAAAATCGAACCAATACAAAATTTAAAATGAAGTGTTAAATGAAACACTAGTTTAACATGCTCCACTAGCTAAGGCCTACATCTAAGCTAGATAATAATAGTAGACAGCCTCGAAATCATGAGGGCCTACCAAGTCCGGATAAAAGCTCCACGTCCGAATAACTGTAACGTTGTATCGTACGATCTAACGTCCACCTGTGCCAGCACTAAAAAATAGATAATTGTATGGAATTATTACACACTTGTACTAAGTATGGGTATATGCAAGCACACACCAAGGGCATGCATGAGAAATAATAGCTCTTTCTTAACAACATGATTTATGGAAAGTCAAGTCAGTGGACTTGCAAAATTTGGATTGGGAAAGTCATGCCATGAGTGTAACATGCATCATCAAACTTATCATTTTGAAAATAGCATATAACATATTTCACATATCATATCACGTAGTTCATACCATTTTTTCATATGCCATGAGACCTTGGGATCATGGACTTGACGTTAGGACTTCCCAAAATGATGGCTCAACATATGGGACCTCAACTAGGGAGCCTTCTTTAGCAAACACAGAGTCTGCATCATTCATTCATACGTACTTCATTTTTCATTATTTCATATACTAGTGCAATTACCAATAATACCTAGAATGTAGTTTAAGACTCTCATTGGGTTTGGTGTGCAATGACCAATAATAACCTAGCGTCATTACTTAAGTTTTGCTAACCTCTTGATTATCATATCCTTACACCTTGGGTATCGTTCATTTCATTATGTGCATCATTTGAGGCTGGCCTCATTCATTCTTTGGTAACTTTAACTTTATCCGACATAGATTATGTAAGCATCATGAAATCTAGTATCTCCCCCACACCGAAAAAAGGTGGAATCACCGGCCAAAGTGACCCAAAACATGCTAGGGTACATGGGAATTGAACCCTGCTAGATCCCTATATTTGCAATAGAGGTTCTAAGACTAGGAGATATAAGGAGACCCATACCCGGCAAGCCGGACAGTCTCATCTCATTAGAGTTACGTGAACCTCCACCCTTCCCGAAAGAAGGCATCACCGCTCATAGCTAGCCTATCGGTACTTAGTATAAAGTTCCATTACGTTCAACTCATACATCATGGAAGCTGGCTTATATCATCAGGACATCATAGTTCATCAGATGATTTCTCATCTCATCATTAGTATTAAGTAGGCATTAACTTCAATACTTTCATTAGAGTGTTCACCAGTCTCTTTATTAACTTTACACTCTCATAGGTGAGTACTTTTTGGAAACATTTACTTAGGCTCATTTGAGATTGTTCTCATCTTTCAAATGAGCCTCTTATCATGTTGTCACCACATTCATCAACTTTAGCACATTTGCTCTTCATATTTACTCACCCCTGTAAATGAATGTTCATTTCATCATATGTCAATGCACTTAGCCATTTAGTGTGTTTCACACTCTTACTTAACCCCATCTAGGTTTTACATAATTTCATTACATACATCTTAGGTTCACTTGATTTTAAACTTATGCTATAGACTTATGAGTCAACACATACAAGTCATGAGGCTTCATTCATACTTTGTCTAAGTGTTACATGTTTACCCAAGATAATGTGGTACAAGACTTATGCATCTTGTAGATATGCCAAGATATTGATTTTGATCTTTAGAGGCATCATTCATTAAGTATTTACATACGTATGACTTATATGTCAATACTGAACTAGGCAAGGGAACTCGACTTCGGATCCCTTGGAAAACACTTAGTTAATTTTCTGTCATCAAATTTTGGATTTACATTTCGGCTTGGGGAACCCGATTTCGAATCCCCTCATGATCATTATTTTTCTTTTTTTTCCCTCCCCTCACTTCACCTTAGGCTCTTTAAGCATTAGGGTGTCCTAGATTGAACCCCCATAGAAACATTCATTTATTTCTCTTTTTCCTAAGTTTTCCCATGTTGGCCGAGAGGAGGTGGGTTCGAATCTCACTCCTCTCATTATTATTATTATTATTATGATTATTATTATTATTATTATTATTATTTATTATTATTATTATTATTATTATTATTATTATTATTATTATTATTAATATTATTAATTAATTATATTATTATTATTATTATTATTATTATTATTATTATTATTATTATTATTAATTATTATTATTTATTATTATTATATTATTATTATTCTTATTATGATGATTATTATTATTATTATTATTATTATTATTATTATTATTATTATTATTATTATTATATTATTATTATTATTATATTATTTTTTTTTTGGTAACCAATTTCATTAATTACCGAAATCCTTACAATCCAAGCAGCCATCACAGCATGCTTATACATCAGAAAAATAAACTCCCAACGACACCAACAACTTAACTAAGCATTACATCTTCCTATGTCTAAGAACATTACTAATGCTAATAGGAGATCTTGCAATAGTTACAAATGCTATCTTCTTGACAATCTCATCTATCACACTCTTCTTGTCTTCAAAGATTCTCTTGTTTCTCTCATTCCAAACAGCATACACAACTTCAGCTAATATCATCTTGAATAAGTTGAGCTCTTGTAGTCTTCCCCTTCCCATGTTGAATACACCACTGCACAAACTGTGTCCATGTCTTTGCTCTATTGTTGTTGAAACCAGCCCATGCTAATACTCTTTCCCAAACTTTCCCAACATAGTTACATTGTAAGAACAGGTGGTCCAAACTCTCATCTGTATCTGTACATAACACACAAGCTTTATCATGTGTTAGTCCCCATTTAGCAAGCCTATCCACTGTTGCTAGCTTTCTATACATAAGTATCCACATAGTAAATATAGCCTTAGGTCTTGCTGAATTCTTGAACATTAGACATTTCCATACTGGTTTAGCTTGCTCCCCTCTCAAATGATCATATATTTGCTTAACCATTCCTTTTCCTTCTTTTATGTGGACTTGATCAACTATTTGTTTAGCCTGCATTATCTTCCTGATCATCCAACTAGCTTGTTCTCTCTTCTGCCACTCATCTTGCCCTCTCATGTAATATATATGTATCCATTTGATCCACAACTTGTCTTCTTTGTTTGCCAAATCCCAGCAGAGTTTGGCTATTGCAGCTCTATTCCATAGTTGCATGTTTATCAGCCCCATGCCACCTTCATTTTTTGGTCTACAAACTCTCTCCCATGCTATTAAGGCTTTCCTAGTTACCTTCCCAACACCAGACCAAAGATAGCTTCTACACATACTATCTATTAATTTGATTACCTTTGCTGGAAACAAAAAGAGTTGAGCCCAGTAAGCTTGAACTCCAAAGAGAACTGTCTGCACTAGTTGAGTCCTTCCTGCATATGATAACTTCCTAGCTGTCCATGAGGTGATTCTTGCCATTATTTTCTCTATGAGGGGGTACCATTGCATCACTGACATCTTCTTGGTTGACAAAGGCACTCCCAAGTACTTGAAAGGTAGTTCTTCCATGTTGTATCCTAGTTGTTGGACAATCTGAGTCTTCACATCTTGTTGCACCCCTCCACAATATATTGAGCTCTTACTTAGATTTGCTTGTAGTCCTGAGGCTTGAGAGAATTGTGAGAAGCAATGTTGCATAGCCTTAACAGACTCCAAATCTCCTCTAGCAAACATTAATAAGTCATCTGCAAAACATAGGTGAGTAATGTTAAGTTTAGAGCATCTAGGATGATACTTGAACTTCTTATCTTCTCTAAGACCCTTAAGCAGTCTACTCAGATACTCCATTGCTATAGCAAACAAGAAGGGAGACATTGGATCTCCTTGCCTCAAACCTTTAGCTGCATCAAAGCTCTGTGAAGTTTGTCCATTAACTACTATAGAATAGTTCACTGTTTTAACACACTTCATTATCCAATTTACAAACATCTCTGGGAATCCCAGCCCACTCATTACTTGCTCTAGATAATCCCACTCTACTGAGTCATAGGCTTTCTGCAGATCAATCTTCAACATGCTTCTGGGAGAGATATGCTTTCTAGTATAGGCTTTAACTAGTTCATGAGCAAGTATTATATTATCTGCAATTTTCCTTCCTGGTATGAACCCTGATTGGCTTTCACATATAATGCTCTGAATCACCCTATGCATTCTGCTGGTTAACACTTTGGATATGATCTTGTATATCACTGTACAACAGGCAATTGGTCTATACTCTTTCACAGTTTTGGGATTCTGAACTTTGGGAATGAGAGTCACTAGAGTACAATTGAATTGCTTATGAAGATTCCCAGTTGTGAAGAAACTCTTCACAGCTCCAATGACATCTCTTTTAATAATCTGCCAAGTATGTTTAAAAAAATAAGCATTGTATCCATCTATCCCTGGTGCCTTATCATCCCCAATGGATTTCAAGCCTTCATAAATCTCTTGATCAGTTACTTCACTACACAACTGAATTCTCTGTTGTTTTGTCAATGTAGGTCCTCTTTTCATCACTTTTGCATTAATAGCTGGTAGTTTACCTGCTGAAGACCCCATTAGGCTCTTATAGAACAACACAAACTCCTCTTGAATTTCCTGTGGATCATAAAGCATCTGACCATTTAAAGACATAATACTTCTTACTTGCTTCTTTTGAGTTCTCTCTTTAATAACTGCACTGAAATATTTGTTATTTGCATCACCTAGTTGAATCCATTTGATCCTTGATTTCTGTCTCAGAGCACTTTCTTCAATCAAGGACCACTTTTCAAGTTTGATCAGCAACTCTTTCTCCTTCACAATCAACTCATCAGTAGCTTGGTCATTGAGCTGGTTTTGCACACTTGCAACCTCTATTCTAGCCTGATCAATTTGCTTCCCAATGTATTGGAACTCTTTCCTGTTCAGCTGTTGTAGTCTATGTTGAAGATCCATCAGTTTACACCACACCTGCTTCATTGTATCATACCCATACTGTTTTTTCCAGGTTGTTTCTACAATTTCCATAAACCTCTCATGTTCAGTCCAAACATTGAAGAATTTGAAACCACATTTCCCATGCTTCTGTGTTTTTTGGAGAGTTAGCATCATAGAACTATGATCTGATATACTAGGATTCCCATACTCTACCATTACATGTCCCCATTTATCCATCCATTCATCATTACCAAAGGCCCTATCTATTCTACTTGAGATTCTATGCTCTCCACATTGCTTATTATTCCAGGTGTAGTAATTACCAGTCCACTGCAATTCATTAACTCCCATATCTCTCACACATTCACCAAAATCTTTTATCTCACTTATAGTAACAGGCACACCAGCTAGTCTATCCTTAGCATACAAGATAGCATTAAAATCTCCAACTACCAGCCAAGGTTGTGAGATACCTTTTGCCAGTGTTTCCATTTCTTTCCAAACACTTTTTCTCTGTTCTGCTGTATTATGCCCATACACTACAGATAAGACAAACTGATATCCCTTACTTCTTTCATTCACCTGGCAGTGCAACATCTGAGCTGAGCTGGTAATCTTCTTGACTTCATACCAATTATCATCCCAAATCACCCATATCCTTCCATTAGAACTATCTTCATAGTTGTGTAGAGCCTGCCACCCTGGTGCTATTCCTCTAAGAACTGATCTCACATTATTGCTTTTAACTCTTGTTTCCACTAACCCTGCTAAGGTCACTTTATTTTGTAAAAGCAGCTTGATCTCCTTCTGCTTATACCTTTTATTCATACCCCTCACATTCCAAAACAACCACTTCATCAACAGGTCTTTGGTGCTCCACCTCTATCAACAGATAGTGAAGCTGATTTTATATGCATAAGGCTCTCAAATCCATTCCTTGTTGAAATTGGTTTCAATATGGGAAAATTATCCAAGCTCAATTCCAGCTGTCTATACCCCTGTACTTCTTTGTTTTTTGGTGTTTGCTCTATCATTTTCTCTATGATTTGTTCCTCTTCTTGCTCTTCTATCTGCTTCTTCATTTTTGGACTAAGCCTATTCTCTTGGCTATGCTCATCCTTCTTCTCTTGATCATTCTTCTGTGAGATTGGCCCCTTATATTGCCATGTTTGAGTAACTTTCTTCCATGGCTTTCTTTTCTTCATTGCCTCCTCATTTACAACAGTCTCCTTTTGACAAACATGTCCTATCCTCTGGCATTTATCACAATACAAAGGTCTCCATTCCAACACCACATCCTGCAGAAATGTCTTCCCATTTGGATCCACAACTGTGATTTTCTGAGGTATAGTTTTAGTTACATTTACCTCCACTAGCATTCTAGCATATGATATCCTTGTTTGGTTAGTAGTACACTCATCTGCAAAGATAGGTACTCCAATTGCACTTGCTATCCTACTCAAGGATCCACCTCCCCAACAATTCAAAGGTAATTTTGGAAAATTAACCCATAGTGGAATTTCTGTTAGGAACTCACTTCCAAAGTCAAATTCTGGACACCATTGTTTCAATATTATTGGTCGATTATTGATTGTATAAGGTCCTGAGAACAGGATCTCATTCATATCACACAGCTTCTGAAACTTGATTAGATAATAACCATCCTCATGAAGGAATACTTCAGGCATGCTCACACTTGACCAATTCACCATTACATACCTCTTCATCGTATTATAACCTGGGCATTCACCAATCACATAAGCAATAAGGGCACATTTCCATTTCTGTTCTTCTTCCTTAACCTCTTTCTCTTCAAGCTGCACCACTGCTTGCCCATCAACTACCTGTGGTGGGAAATAGGATAGTTGCATTCCATTACTTGCAACTCGATTGTTTTTAAACATATTTACCCATGGTTCATCTGTTTGCTTCTTCTGCTCCGGATCATTCTCTACATGATCCCCCTTAACCTTACTCTCTGCACTGTTTGATCCTGTTCCATTGCCTTCTACATGGATCTCATCTTCAAAACCCTTTAGATCTAAGCTTCCACGTTCCATTTCCTTTGTACTTTGAGGTTCAAAACTCAATTTCCTAGCTCCTTTAGTACTTATAGTAAGCTCATCATCATATTTAGTTTCATCTTGTTGAACTTGTTCCGGCTGCTGTGAGTCCTTTTCTTCCATATGAGTTCCTATTGAGCTACTATCTTCCCTTACTGATGGTTTCCGACCTCGCCCACGTCCTCTTCCCCTTCCCCTCGCCATGAACACCTTTCAGCTCACGTTAAGCTAACGTGCGCTGAGAGCATTTGAGAAGAAGAAGTTTTTATTATTATTATATTATTATTATTATTATTATTATTATTATTATTATTATTATTATTATTATTATTATTATTATTATTATTAGTGTATTATTATTATTATTATTATTATTATTATTATTATTATTTATTATTATTATTATTATTATATTATTGTTATTATTATTATTATTATTATTATTATTATTATTATTATTATTATTATTATTATTATTATTATTATTATTATTATTATTATTATTATTATTATTATTATTATTATTATTATTATTATTAGTATTATTATTATTATTATTATTATTATTATTATTATTATGTTATTATTATTATTATTAGTATTATTGTATTATTTATTGTTGTGATTATTATTAGTATTATTATTATTATTATTATTATTATTATTATTATTATTAGTTTATTATTATTATTATTAGTATTATTATTATTATTATTATTATATTATTATATTATTATTATTATTATTATTATTATTATTATTATTATTATTATTATTTATTGTTGTTTGTTGTTATTACTTGTTGTTGTTGTTGTTGTTATTGTTGTTGTTTTTATTATTATCTTATTATATTGTTGTTGTTGTTATTTTATTATTGTTCTTCTATTATTCTTATTATTATTATTATTATTCCTTATTATTAATTATCATATTATTATCATCATTATTATATTATAATTATTATTATTATTATTAATAATAATAATAATAATAATAATATAATATTAATATCTCTGCTTGTATCATTTTTCAGCCAAGAGGTGTTGGGTTCGAATCCCACTCCTCCCATTATTTTTATTAATTTAAAAGTTCCCTTTTACTCTCTTATTTGGCCGAGAGGTTGTGGTTCGAATCCCTCACATCTCGTTTTTTTTCAGCTTCCATGTAGTGAGGTCTTGGGTTCAATCGCCACTGACCTCACATGTTTTAAATTGTATTTAAACTTCTCAAACTTAAAGTATTCTGGCCGAGAACTCCATCACCAAGTGCTGGAAATTTTATTAAATTTTCTAGCCTTCATTTAACAACATTGATACGTTCGTTTTGTGGTATTTCAACAATTTGTTTAACGCATTTTTAAGTGTAAATTCATTGTTGTTTTAGCTTATATTTCCACTTAAGATAAGCCACCTTACACTTCATTTAAACATCACAATTTACACACCTTATGCACAATAATTCCAATCATCAAACAAGCCATTTTAAGACTTCAAAACGGAGAACAACAACAAATATTTTACACTTAGTCAATTTAATTTAATAATTAATAATTAATAACTAAAAATCTTATTTCCCCTTTTTTTAATCATCAATTAATTAAATAATATTAAATAATTATGTTAATTTACCCACTTAAATAAATAAAAAATAATTTATTGCTTCCACCTAGGTTCGAACCCAAGTAGAGCAAGACTTTACACTTAGAGCCCATTTTCCGCACTCTCTCCCCAAAATACCTCTCCACCTTATTAATTAAATAATTAAATATATATTTAGGGTAATTGATATTACCATTATCTTGGTAACATACCATTTTACCCCTAGACCCTCCAAACTTAAGATTTTCCCCTTTTTATGTCCGGTAAAGACTCATCCGGATAAATCTTCATATCTGGAGCACTACATGGATGTACTCAACCTTTACTAGCTCAACTAACTCCCCAAGTTTGTTGTCTTGTATGTTACAAGAGTTCAGAGGCCTTGTTCTACGTGCATCAATCTGTGTGAACCCGGTCTAATAGTTGGCCTTTAGACACATTAAGCATTACTTATCTAATACATTTTTAGGGTTGTTACAGAATCCTGCAAAATTAGCAAATCAAGGTTTTTAGTATCTATCTCCATGTTCCATAACTGCGTGCCCCCATAGGTCTTAGCTTAGTGGATCAACTAGAATAGCTAATATGAATGAAGGTCCTACCTTGACAAGTCGTACCCTCTCTATTCTGTGTGGGATAAAACAACGGATTCCATATAGCTCACATGTCTCCCGAAAATTAAGAAATCAATTAAGATAAAAATATGAACTCTAATCATAACTCCTTGAGAAGTTTACTTAGTATATGTTGGACTATGGACCCTACCATTGCATTGCACTAGTCGACTTCAAGAAAAGATTGGATTGCAGCCTCTTATGAGATAAAGACTTATATTATGTATGAATTGTATGAATGCATTTTAAAGTAACTTTGCTATTTCAAGACATGAATTATGACCATGCATGTGAATTCCACTTATGACTTCTAAATGAGTTACTTAGTATATGAGGAGGTATGACACTCCATGTGTACATTTCAAAAGTAAGCTTATGAAGAGGTTGTGAGGATGGTTTAGGAATGACACTCCATGTGTACATTTCAAAAGTAAGCTTATGAAGAGGTTGTGAGGATGGTTTACCTATGATATGAACTAAATGAGTTATGACTTAACTGTAGTAAATGAATGAGTCCTTATACAATGTTATGAAGTATGTGGTCTTATGTTTAGTGATAAATGAAGGTGTTATGACTTGTTGAGTATTATATTCCTAGTCTAGGGTGGAAACCTAGGAACACTTGGTGTAAGTAGTATTATCGGATGCTACCTACGCATTGTACTAGTGTGACTTGGAGGTTGTCTTAGGTGATGGTTCTTATGTGAAGCTTACGTCCTATTATGTGCTTATAACCTTATAATTATATGTGGTTGTGTTGATGACGCATATTTATGAAATACCATCTTAGGTGACCTTAAGGTGATACATTGTACTATGTATTACTTGAGGGTTTCTTAAGGTATGACGTTAAAGTATAGGAAAGGTAATGTGTTGCATGTAGTGAATGTGCCTCACATGCTGATAAGTGGCTTTATTTGTTAATGTGAATAGTTTACATGTCTATGTTAAGTTTGTGACTATATGGTACTTGTTGTAACAATGTTCATGAAGTGTTAATAAAAGACATGATGCATGATTTCAAACTAAATGTGCTATTTAGATGCATGTTTTGCATGGTTGTCATACATAGTGCATTCTTGTACTAATATAATTCTTCTTATCTTTTTACACAAAGGGTATGTGGTGATGGCGAGAGGATGTCTCCTAAGTGAAGGGCTTGGATAGATCTCCCAAGTTCAAATAAAGGGATCCTAATGACTCATGATTTCCAATGTCAAGTTCTTATTTAAAGAATATGTAATAGCTTAGATTATTATTTTATGTTGTTGAGGGTCGTGTCCCCATTCTACTCGATTGATGTTGAGTTTAAGATGCAACACGACTGAAGAGTCTAAATCCGGAGCTACTTACCTTGTTAGGACAGGGGTAGCATGACCTAACTTGATTTCTATGAGTTCCTTTAGGTGATAACTTAGAGGAGTAATGGTTCTTGAAGAGTACCTCTTGATGGTTGAGTTATTAATATCCTTGGGATGAGATTAGGAGAGAAAAACCCCAATCAAGTTAAACCTTCTTATGTGATGAGTATATAGGTTTGGTCTTGACTTTCTCTGACCTTTGTATTTAAGCGCTAGAGGGGATGAATATTAATTAGGCTTACCACAAGTTGGGGATCATGTGCCTAGATATAAGGTTACGAATGCCCTTAATGGTCCAGTGTTGAGTTCCTTGAACTTCCCTAGGTTTAAAAATCACTTGGAGTGATAAATATGGAGTGGAGTAAGTTAGCTACTAAAATGTGACCTCTTAAATTCCTCACCTAGTGGAGTATGAGTGAATAGCTAGTGGGAAATGGTCCCTTTATGAGAGATGGAAGAAGGTAATACTAAGAAGGGTTTACATAAGCTTGATACCAAAAGGGTTAATTTGTGCTTGACTAGAAGAATTTGTAAGTCCAAGATCTATTGAATGATATGAGTTTCTCTTAAAAGGGTTTACCTTAAGTGGTGGATGATGATGTGAGTAGTAAAGTTATAAACATCCCTATCTTTTCCTTCTATTCCTACTCGATCTCAAAACAAAAGAGTTCCTAAGTAGCTTGTTTATGATGGGAGTTTGCATATGAGTATAAGTGGCATGTTCTCCATGTGTTATGCATGTCTTAAATGTCTTTATGTTATGCATGTTACGAAAGGTCATTATTGCATGAAAAATGGTTTTTCATCAAATAGCATGTTTCTCATGTTATTGTGCCTCTTGATATGATAAATGTGCATTTAACTTTATGAGATGGCTAGATGAACATGATTGATAACATTTTTTAGGTGATGGTGTTTTGGCCCAATAATGAGGTGTTGAGTTTCCCTTAAATGAGAAAAGATGAGTCCATTTAAAAATGTGTGCTTATAAATTATAGCAATTTCCTAAATGATACATGATTATGAAAGCTAGTTTCGTGCATAAAAATTGAATTTGTATGGAATAACTTCCTATTGTTGTAACTTGTGTGGTGTGAGCTGCCATATTGACTTCATAGGGAACAAAATATGAGCATAATGTGGTTTTGAGTAAAGAAGTCCTCCTTAAAATGAATTGACCCTTGTGCATTGCTTTTATGTGAACTCGATATATGATGCAATGTGTGTATGTTGTGACTAGGAGAACGTAGTTCCTCTTTGAACAAAATTAAACATGGTAATGTCATTTATAACCTTGATTGTATTATATCTAGACAATAAGATTGTAGTTGCATGCATGACTCATGATTTTTGTGAAACTAAAGGAATTACTTAAATTTCTCATGCGTTGAAGTGTAGATTATGCCTATGCGTGAATTTAAGATACATTATATGTCTAACCTTATGATGCCTAAAGTTGGAGAAGGTAATTTCTCCAAATGGCAATTAGTATGAAGAAGCATGTAAGCATGG
The DNA here is from genome assembly GCA_027705065.1 of Solanum peruvianum. Classification (NCBI taxonomy): domain Eukaryota; kingdom Viridiplantae; phylum Streptophyta; class Magnoliopsida; order Solanales; family Solanaceae; genus Solanum; species Solanum peruvianum. The sequence continues at coordinate 22,065,295 of JAKWJD010001760.1, forward strand.
AATTAATTGTAAGAGTAATCCACGTTTGATTATGATAGTATGAAGTTGGTCTTCCTTGTGAGTTAGGTGCATTAACTGATGTGTTATACTATGTTGAATGTTGTGGGCTGCTATATGTTCTATTCAGTCCTTGAAAGTGTTTTAAAGGTTCCAAGTGTCATTCGAGGACGAATGTTCCCAAATGGGAAATATTGTCAAGACCCTAAAAAATTAACTAAGGTATCTAAAGTCTCACATGTGCCTTAAAGAGATGATAACATGTCATTTAAGTGTGTCACAACTTGTGATAGTCGTTTTACAGAGTTTGGAAGGCAAACCTCCAAGAACAACCAAGACGTTTGGAAACTAGTTGTGTTGTGTGCTAGTTTGCCTTTGTATGTTTATCTTGTTTTGGACTGTTGTTTGGAATCTAAATTGATTGGGGAGGTTCCTAATATCTAGAGGGACGTATTTAGAGACTAGAAGTTCGAGCACAAATCCACAAGTACCACCAAGAGAGTCCTTAAGGAGGACCCAAAGGCTGGACAAGGACTATCTAGGCAGTATCTAAATGACGCCCAAGAATTGATGCCCGTACTCTACTTACGCCAAGTCGACTGGGGGCGTTGCTAAAAACTTAGTCGTATGATCTCATCCCCCAAAAAGGGATCCTCTATCACAAATGACAATTGTGCAGCACAGCACCATCGTTCCATCGACAGTTCACTACCATGCACGTTAGTTGGACCTGCATTTTCTGCCTGCACGCTGGCATGGTAGGGGTTAATCGAAAAATTGACCCGACGTCCTAATTAAAATGAGGATGCTTATTTAAGTTGTCTTTAGGTTTTTTTAATCACTTTATAAGCCTTAAACCTAATTTAGAACTCATTTTTCAAATCAAACCTTCCCTCCCAAATACGAAACCCCCAAAACCTCCATTGCAGAATAAGCTCAAGAATACGCTATGGAGATGGATTCAAAGTGCATTATTCTCCAAATTTTCGTGGTATTCTCATGTAGAATTTATTGTAACCCTTGATCCTTAGTTAACCTTTCATCTAGGGAGTTCATTCAAAGGTCTTCACACATGATTGTAAGGTTAAAAATCGTATCTTTCAATCTATACATGGCTTCATTCTTAAATTGATTTCAAAATCATTATAATGATTAATATATGCTTAATCAATATTTTTTACATGATTTTCATTCAAATCCATGAAGAACCCATGATTCCCTCAATCTCACAATTTAGCTATAATATGGCTCTTGTGATGTTGATTAGATGATGGTTAGATTATGTTTAGATTGTAATGAATTGTTTAGTTCTATATTACTTTATGTTAATTGATTATGAATTGTGGAGAATTGATCAATTATGATAATAGCTTGGAGAGGTTTTAAGTGAACCAATTTCCTTTATTTATCTAAGAATGGAAATTAAATTGTGTTGGCTCGTATAGTCCACTTATGGTGGCGGTGTTCACATTCTTGTATATCCTTATATTTGATGAGAATGTCCTTGAGGGAAAACTTATGTTATATGAAGTGTGGTTATGATAATCACACATGTGAAGTTATATGTATAGTCTTCCACACTAGTTGCATTTTTATGTGTGTGGATGATATTGTAATCTGAGGATGATCATTTAGGTTTAAGTGTAGTCTATATGACTTGTTGATATGAATAATATTGTAGCATGACTCCTCATTATGTGAATCCTATATGAATATGTTAAAATATGCATGTTAGGAGTCTTATATTCTAATGTTGAATATGCTCTTGTCTCCTATGACGTAATCAGAGTGTATGACCTAGATTCCGTAGATGTTCTACTTATGAGTTGGTCATGACTTGAGGGGTACATTATATTTTTATTATAATCCTTGGAGTGTGGTTTCCTGAATAGCTAGGTTGTTCCTCTTATGTAATCATGATTACCAATATGAACACACACACTCATGCATAATTACGAGTAGGATATATTCTTGGTGTCAATTAAAAGGATAGTTCTCATATGCACCCTTATCTATTACTACGTATGTAAAGTTTAGTGAATTATGAACATATGTGTGTAGAGGTGTTTATGTGAATGTAGGTCCGACATATATATGCACACACACATGATTGTATGAATAGTAGCTTCTTTGATGAAAGACCATTCTCATCATAGAACCTTTGAGCTATATGATGTATAAAGAGAGCAATGTCCTAAAGCCTACTTTACGAACTAATGTAACTCAAGAATTAAATATGTTTAAAAAGGGAGTTTGAGCTTTGAACCGACTAAAGATGATAAAATGTGAGTGGGGATTTGACGTTTAGTCAGTCCGGCTTCCCACAAGATAACCTTCACATTTAGAAAGTCCGGGTTGCCTGTCTCATGAGATGGAAACCTCCACGTTAAGCAAGTCAGTGTTTCTAATAGAAATATCCATGTTCCATAACTACGTGCCCCCATAGGTCTTATCTTAGTGGATTCTCTAGAATAACTATTATGTATGAAGGTCCTACCTTGGCGAGTAGAAATCTTTCTTTTCGGTGAGGGAGTAGAACACCAGGCTCCATGTAGATCACATGGTCTATTCTGGTTATGTCTATGTCTCCCAAAATTTAAGAAATTAATTAACATAAGAATATGAACTCTAATCATAACTCCTTGAGAAGTTTCTTTAGCATAGGTAGGACTATGGACCCTGCCCCTGCATTGCACTAGTGAACTTCAAGAAAGGATAGGATTGGAACCTCTTATGAGATAAAGGCTTATATTATGTATGATTTGTATAAATTCATGTTAAAGTATCTTCTCTATGTCAATACATCAATTATGACTATGCATGTGAATTGCACTTATGACTTCTAAATGAGTTCACTTAGTATATGACGAGATATGAGACTCCTTGTGTACATTACACAAGTAAGCTTGCGAAGGGTTGTGAGAGTGGTTTACCTATGATATGAACTAAATGAATTATAACTATAGTGTATTGAATGAATGAGTAATTATATGATGTTATGAATTATGTGGTCTTATGGCTACTGATAATTGAAGGAGTTACGACTTGTTGAGTATAATATGCCTAGTCTAGGGTGGCTTTTTAGGAACACTTGGTGTAAGTAGTATTAGGGGATGCTACCTAAACATTGCACTAGGGTGACTTGAGGGTTTTCTTAGGTGATGGTTTTTATGTGAAGCTCATGTCGTATGATGTGCTTATAGCCTTATGATTAAATTTGGTTGTGTTGATGAAGCATATTTATAAAAGACCATCTCGGGTGACCTTAAGGTGATACATTGTACTATGTATTACTTGAGGGTTGCTTAAGGTATTAAGTTAAGGTAAAGAGAGGTAATATTTTGTATGTAGTGACTGTGCCTCACAATGCTGATGAGTGGCTCTATCTATTATGTGAATAGTGTACATGTCTACATTAAGTATCTGACTATATTTTACATGTTGTAATAATGTTCATGAAGTTTTGCTAAAAGACATGATGGATGATCTCGAACTAAATTCTCTCTTTAAATGTGTGGTTGACATACTTAGTGCATTCTTGTACTAATACCATTTTTCTTATCTTTTACACAAAGGGTAGGTGGTGATGGCTAGAGGATGTCTCGTAAGTGAAGGGTTTTAATAGATCTCCCAAGTTCAAAGAAAGGGGTCCTTATGATTCAAGGATTTCCCTATGTCCAGTTCTTATTTAAAGAATATGTAATAGTGTAGATTATTATTTTATGTTCTTAAGGGTAGTGTCATTATTCTACTTTATTGATGTTGAATCTAAGATGGCATGGAGACTTAGAATCTAACTATGTATGTATAATATTTTGTGTGTATATATATATATATATATTATATATATATATCTATATATATAATATATATATATATATATATATATATATATATATATATATGAAATGATGTTTGAGCATATGATGTGCTATGAAAAGTTTTAAATTTTCCGCTAAATTCCCTTTGAAAATGCAATGAATGAGGTCTATGAGCTGTATAAGACCTCTGAGAGGTCAACTACGCCATGTTACTTCTAGGGGGTGATCCCTGATCATTACAACATTTTGGTGTCAGGTGTCGGGTTAATGTTTGTCTTTAAAATTTAGAATTCGTATTGGGTTTCAGGGTAGGAACCAGGTCGTTGTTCAAAAGTATGGTCCCAATTCAAATATTGCGTCCCAAGTTTAACTTTCAAGGTTGGATTTACGTTCACGTGTTTGGGTAGGCTCGTGATTAAGAAATCATGTCCTAATTCAACAGTTGGGCAAGGTCTAGTGTGGGTAATAGTCTAATTCGCAATACAGGTACACATTTGGGTGTCGAGGTCGTATTCTAGTTCTAAAGTTGGGTCTTGCATCTGGTGCCAGGGTATGCTCCAAATTTTCAAGTAGGGTTTCTAATAAGATATAGTGTTGAGTACAAATTCAAAAGTTTTGTCGCGGTTAGCAGTCAAGGTCAAGTCCCTATTTGAAATTTGGGTCCTAGGTCTAGAGTCATGAGTCAAGGTTGTGTCTCATATCAACTAATGGGGTTCGATCGTGCTTCAAAAGTTAGGTCCCATATCGGGTGTCAAGGTCAAGTCTTGATTTGGACATCTGATCCCAATTAAGAAGTAGGGTTGCAGTTTGGGTGTTGGTTCACATGTTAGGTTGTCTAGGTCAGAACTGAGGTTGTGTGTTGGGGTTTTATCCCATTTTGTGTCTTGAGGTGAACTTACATTGAATATCGGGTCCATAAAAGAGTACAGGGGTTAAGTCCTAAGTTGAGTGTCACGGCCGGATACAAAATCAATAATAGAATTGTGTTCTGGTTTTGAGTTGTGATACGATCAAACTACACCTCCCTAAAAAGCATAAGCGCTCGTAATTAAGTAAAGAACCCAACTAGTAGGTTGGGATCGATCCCACGAGAAAAATGGTTTATACTTAACTTCAAGTAACTATTACGTCTATTTAGCCAAAGTCTTTCTGAAAGCAAGTAATTAAAGGGGGGGGGGGGTATGAAACAAGTTCCTTAAACAATCTAAGTTAACAAGTAAGGATAAGTAAATATTGAGTTTTTATCAAGTCATGACAGTAACTAGGGTATATTTGTTCCCTAGAGGTTCATAACGTCGTAACCCTAAAATAACAATTCTTTCCAGTGTTTTGTATGTAAATTGGTAAGTTATGTATCTCTATATCCTTGTTCCGACATCTAGAAAATTTCACCCCGTGCCTCAGTCCGGCTACGTGTGTATAAGTTCCTGTCCTTACCTTTACCTCATATTAGACATCGTAATCGATGTATGGCTTAGTTATTACTTCGCACCAATCAACACTAGCCTATTAGATGGTATCCCACTAAATCTATGTTGATAATTCTTTTCTTATTAAGTACCTCCTTGGTGCGGCAGGTAGCAACAACACGAGTTATAACATTGGCCACCATTAAAACGACTAATAAATGAAAGAATTATCAATACATGCAAAAATATTATTTGAGAATTGCATTGTTGCCAGGATTACTTTGTTAATTACCCATGGTTCCCACAACCTTAGTTGTGGATTTAGTTACTCATGCAAGCAAGATCACAATTCATAATATTGGATAAATAAATCGTGAACTTACTTAACAAAAAGATGAAACCCATAAAAACAACTTGAAATTGCAAGATTATCCAAAAAACCAAATCCGGAAATTGATTGATTTCCCAAGGTATGCAACCAAAAATCTCAAGCATAAGATAGAACAATAATAATAGTCTCTAAACCCAAAAATGAGGTTTTGATCCCCTATTTATAGAAAACATTGTCCTAATGAAAAAGGAATTGAAATAAGGAAAGTTCTATCTAGAAATGTGGCTTCAATCGACGACCCCACTAATGAACCGTTGATGGAATGACGGTTGGTCGATTGTCTCCATCAGTCCATACTTGGAATTATTTTTTCTTCACCGGATAACACCTTCTTTGAATCAAACGACATACTAGAAGTTAGGTCCGTCAATCAATCTAATCCCCATCGATGCTTATCCATCATACCACACATACAATCTTGAAGAAGTCAGGTACTAGAACCTACTCTAAACCAATCGATCATTTACCAGGATGGTCCATCGATCAATCGACGTATCGTTATTTGCTCTAGTGGTTCCACACTTAGTTATATTCCCCCGATCTTCTCTCTTTTATTGAACTGTACATCGACTGTCACCACCTACGGACCGTTGATGGCCTTTGTAGGTCATGTTCTGCACTTTTTTCCAGTTGCATTATGTGTTTTCAACCTGGACATCTATGCTGTAAAACCAAACAAAACCTTGTTAAAAGTACTATAAAAAGCTTTAGACACACACAACACTTAAGAAAAATGCATTGAAAGCACCATAAAACCATGGTACATCAACAACCTCAACCTAAATTTGTTCTTTGTCCTCAAGAGATGCTCTATGACTCAAAACAACATTTGTACACAAGTATACACTTTTAAGCTCTATCAATAACATGGCTATCAACCCCGACTCTTTCTTTGATTTAGCGCAGGATTACTCTCTCAAGTTTTACAAGCTAACTCATGTGGATCACATCATGACACAAACTCACCATGCAACAAACACATCTATTATTTTGCCTATCACCAAGATACCAACTTTTAGATACCACAACTAGTGCCATTACTTCAAAAGAAATCCTCATTTTTCACACAGTAATTATGAATTTGGGTACAAGGATCTTTGTTCAACACTCATCTCAAGAACAAGTTCAGATACAGCTGGTATTATTTGCTATAGGGTTGCCTTTATTTTCGTTGCTATGTTCACCATACTCAACTCTAGGATAATAGTAGGACATTCTTTGTCTTGTAACGTAGGCTTAGGGTCAGGTGCGGTACATTTGGGTATATTTCTAGTGACTTTTGCCCTCTTTGACATTACCCCTAAGCTTACTACCTTTTTTTGTTGCCTCTTGATCCCCTATTTTTCTTCTCTTTTCTTCTTTTAGTTGCTCCCTTTTTGGATGTGACTTTCACCTATTTTGCATATTTTTATCTTAAAATTTTTCGTTTTATTTTATGTTTCTTTTCTTGTTCCATAAATTTATACTTTCACAAAATCACATATTTTGCTCACTTTAAGCTTTACTTTTGAACATCCAACTCTTTTTATACCCATTTGTGGGTCTTTACTCAAAATAGCCACCCTTAACTCATGGATTTTCCATGAGATCAGTTACACAATACCCGAAGGCGGGTCAGGGCCAAGATGAGGTGATTTCATGCATTATCCACCCTCAACTTAGGCTTTTGGCCTATTTCAAGGTGTACATGTCCAAGGAGGGACTGGGGACAAAACATTAGACCCTGAGAAGGTTAGTTGGCGAAAAAAACATCTTCTACAGGCTCAACATATTTGGATCAAAAGGGACAATTCATTCATTTTGTTAAGCTCTTATAGGATACATATTGACTATACCGAAGAAGTTCCAATGATAACTTCCTAGCTTCTAACACATAATTCCTTCGCAGGACTAATCGGGTAAGTTCTAGCTAGGTACCAACTGTTGAACACTCAAATCTCACTACTTTAAAAATAGTGTTCAGCGATGGATATTAGCGACGACGTATATTCCATCACTAAATAGCGGTGAATCAGCAACGAAATAGCCATTTTGTTGCAAAAAACACTAATATTTTTTTGAGTTATAACATAGCGACAGATTGGCAATGGAATATATTTTTGGTCGCTATACAATAGCGCGTAACTTTGGCGCCCTAACTTTCGCTACGAATTTTGCAACAAAGTAGGTGTGATGAAATTTATTAATTTTTTGCGATGGAATTTGTGACGGAAAATCGTTGCTAGTAAATATATTTTTATGAATTTTAAATTATAGATTGACGAAATTTTCTTTTCTATAGCTAAAATCTATTCTACACAAATAATTTATTTAGTAGCAACGGATTTCATAATTCGTCACTAAGTTTGTTGCAAATATTTTTTAACTTAGCTTGAACTTTGTTTACTTAGCTCAAAATAAAAAGGGAAGAATAAAATATTTTCCCTAAAAATAAGATTTTCTTCCTCAGGTGAACTCCCATTTCAGCTCCCGTCTCATCCTCAGTCTATAAATGTTCCCGCGCTTCTACCGCCTCAGGTGAAAGGTAATTTCTTTTTGTTCTACTTTGTTCGTCTCCTATATGCAAGGCATGGTTGTGCAGTGATTCTCTTGCCGGGATTCATAGTTGTCAGCATGCATGATCCTTGAAAAACCCTTGAAAGGGGTGGAAGTGGTATTTACAAGGCAATCAAATATTGTTCATTTTAAATGAAATTGTTACCATTGGATATGGAGCTTTGTTTGGTGATGCTTTTTACAAAATATACTTATGTAAATCTCATCTATACAAATAAATGTTTCATTTTTGGGTGCTTTGTTAGATTGGTTTATTATGATGATTATGGTATGCATGTTATTTGTACAAAGATTTGATTTTTAGGGATATTACTTTATTACCAAGGTGGAAAAATGCATATTTTGTGTTTCTTAGAAAAAAACTTCTTGTATCTTTGTTGATGGTGAAGTTTGGTGTATTTTGTATCATCTAAGCAAACTGTATATGTCCTGTGCTGAGTTGTAGTTTGGTATGTTCTTATTTAGGCTCTTTTAGTTCATTAATCAATCAATAATGCCTCAATCCCAATTCTGAAACTAGTTGGTGTCAACTATGTAAATTGTTTGTACTTAAGACATGATTCGTCGTAGTTTAACTATAGTACCACTATTTCTAACCTGATAATTAACCCACTGCAATCTTGTGCCTTTATGCTAAGATTATATAGACAAAGTTGTTGTTTTTCTGTTCATCATCTTAATTAAAAAATGTATAGGGAATATGGTGACACTAATGTTTATATAGCTTTTTGAAACATTGATGTGATAGTTGTTAGAAGTGATCGACTTTTATGCATATACTCTTCTCTCCTCACACTCCACATGTTTGATTTATATGTTGTTATTCTATCATTTACTGAATTTTACTTTAAATAACTTGTGACTGACATGCAGTTGATTTATTTCATCTTTCATCCCTTTCATGCATTTAACTCTTAGGGTTGAGCTATTCCAGTCCATAGTATAGTGAATCTATTAAGATGTTAGGTACTGGGCATAAAACAATTGAGATTTCACTTCTAATATATGTATTGACTATAGAAATAAATGTTGTGTTAATGATACCCTGCGGCAGAGAACAATTGAGATTCTATCCTCTATTTTTGCCTCCCCTCCCCTATGTTGTCCATACATGAGTTGAATTCTTGTAATGTGCTAGTTTTACAAATATTTGAAGGCCTCTTTGAACCTAGTGATCAGTTTAAGCAGTTTTGTTCTTCGCATATGAGCCGTATGGCATCCTTTAGGGCTTTGATGGATGACTTAATTACAAAATGCATGATATTGTTAGCTTGAGTTTACCATTTGGGGTTGCTTTTAAATGAATTTATTAGTAGCTTAATTTAATAGTGGAGTGTGGTGACTAGTGGATAAAACCATTGACTGTAGTTTTATGTACAATAATTGAAACTTCTCCGAGATAACTGCGTAGTAGTTGTTTTTGTACGATAATTCATTTTCCTTTTATCATATGCATGATTTCCATTGTTATCTTAAAAGATGGCAAGAATGCTTATGTTTATGCTAAGCATTAGAGTGTCACTTATTGTGTGACAACTTGCCTCTCATGTTGTTCCTTTGTCATGTGCAGTTGCTTGCTGAATTTAGTGTTTAGTTGGTGTGCTTTAGTTTTCTACTTGTTTGAAGGTGAATAGCATCTCTGAGATGTTCCTTTGCCTCTCCGCAAACACATATGCATATCATGTGTTTGAATATACGGGACTCTTTTCAGCTAACCATGGTTATGTAATATGTATATTTTATTTAATTAAATTACTTGATTATGGTAAATTATATTGATTTGATGTAAAAGATAATAATAGTTCCTTTTAGCTTTTGAATATGTCATGATGATTTTCTGTACCTGTTTAATTTGTTTGTGTGTTAAAATATCTTTTATGCTTTAAAATCACCTCGAAATGATATGCTTCAATTAAATTAAGAAGGATTTTTTGTTTTATATAACACTCTTGAGTTTGTTAGCGTTGTATGGTTCATTTGTAGAAAGAATTTTTTTTGAGTATTTTGGGTTTGAATATACCGATTTAGGTTATTTGGGATTAAAATTGCAGTTTTGATTGAATTTTTCCTGGACATCAGCTTTCCGTCTTTGAAGAAAGACATTTTCATTTGGTGTATGTGAAACTCAAAGAAACACAATGACATCCATTAAGTGTTCTCTTTTCCCTTTTTCTTCTTCTTTTCATCATCATCCTTTTTACTGTTTCCATTTTCAGAAATCATGAAAAGAATATATGTCCTTACATTCATACAAAGCCTTTTAGTATGGTTTGATACTTTTCATTAGATTATGGATGAGTGCAAAATAAGAGAACTTCTGATTTAGAGAGCCCATAACATGTCACAAAAATAAAATTATCCGTAATTTGAATGAAATGTATATTATTGGAGTGGACTAACTGAATGGTTCTGAAGGTCTCATGTTTCACCATTCACTTCATAAGTGTTTATGAAACTCAATACAACTCATTTATATTAAGTGTTTAATTGTTATTTGTTCTGTTATTGTTTCATGTTCTTGATAATATCCAAGACAAGTTGATGTTATTGTTAAATGTTCTTGTTAATAACCAAGGCAATCTTATGTTAAAATATTGCAGGAACTACTATTCTAACCTAATCTGAGGATCAAATTAATATACACTAGAAGTAAGCCTTACTCTTTATTTTTACCCCTGATTTAGCTTTTTTTGAAGGACTTGTTGATCTTTCTATGTGTTTGGTGTTTTGTTATTTGTATGTTTGCATTACTAGTTCCTTATTTATTAAATAAAGTATAGTTTATACTCTAAAGTAAGTTGTGTGGACATAAAATACTTTAGCATCTTGATTAACAGAAGAATGCATTAGTAACTTCATTGGGAATTGAAGCTTTATTATTCTGTAAGTGTACTGGAATTAGAATGAATTCATCAGTAACGAAAAGTTTATTTTTTAGTTATGTTTTGTAAAGCTTCTAAGATTTTTTCAAATTTTCCTAGTAAGAAATTTTAGAAACTGTTTCTGTTAGTTCGATTTGTATGTTTCGAATAAATTTAATGAATATGGATTAGAGTATTTTTTGGTCAATCGAATTATACTTTTTATTAATAGTTCTGTTTGTAAGCATTAACAGGGAACATGAGTAATGTACAACGTGGTTGGATGTATGAGAAATTGGATTGTCGAGGAGCTATAAACTCTAGTTTCGTAACGGTTGTGGATAAATGTATCCAATTTGCATGCTCACAACAGAATCACTTGAGAGGTGACAAAGTTAGATGTCCATATAAAAAATGTCACAACTTAAAATTCATGGATGTTGAAATTGTTAAACATTACATTTATGAAATCCAAATAGAAACAACAGAAGAATATGAAACCGAGGATGATGAGCATAAAGAGGATCAGAAAGAGAAAGAGTTTGAAGAAGACATAGATAGTGACTAGTGCATGATAATATGCTTTTTTATCTTCACTGTATTTTGTTTGTATTATGTTTTCTCCAAATAATCTCATTTTCTTTGGTTTATGTATTTCATATTATGGTGACTAAAATCAGTAACTCTTGAATTTTAACCATGTGTGTTTTGTTTCTTATTCTATACCATATTTAAATCTACTTTTAACATTAATTAGTGTATACATATGAGGTAACTGAATGTTCCATTTGAATGTGAGGTGTTTTGTGATGCTTTTGATGCCTAGGAAATCTCCACATTCACCTTTTCCCCTCTTTGAGCTACTGTATTTTCATTATCATTTATGGACCATCCAAAGAGAGTTTGTATTCCCTTCCTTGCTACAAGAAAACTGAAAAAAATGCTATGCTTTGTTGTAATTTTACATTATGTTATACATACCAGCTTTGATGAAAGAATGTAATCATCGGGTCTAGGTGCCTTATTAGAAGCACATAATCTTTAGGATGTATGATATATATATATATATACACACACACACACAATATTTTTGTATCTAAAATGTGGTCTTTTGTAAAGGCTATTGAAAAGGGATGAGATCCAACATCGAGCGAGTTGCATTTGCATGTCCACACGTATGGTCATGATGGAAAATCTTCTATTGGCGAACGCTCTCAAATTATTCGTGTAAGTTCAATACATTGAAAAATATATGAAGATTCACATGTCATTTCTTATAAGAAGGAAAAACATAGCTTAAAATTTTGTTGAATGTAGTATATGAAGATATGGTTGATTTATGATCTTGGGAATTCTGTCCTCTTTTTCCTTGTTCTCAGGCTACTGTTCCTTTTGTTTATTCTAGAGGTGTCTGGTTTGTATTTGTTTCTTTTCTCAGCTTCATGCTCTTTTCTCATTTGGTATTCATCATCAATTTTCTTGATTGTGCATATATCTACCAAGTGTCCTTGATGCTTTCAATATATACAATAGTCTGATTTATAGCATGATCACTGGCCAATAGACATTCTTTATGTGAGGTTTCGAGTACTTCCATCTTGGTGAAGTCGATAAACTGAATTCAAATTATTTTCTTGGATAAAAACATAGAAAAAAAATGTAACTTCAATGAAAAAAGCCTAGAATAGTTTAACATGGCATCGGTAACCTTTTCCACATGTTTGTCACGACCCAAATCGGGGACGCGACTGGCACCCACATCTACCCTCCTATGTGAGCGAACCAACCAAACTAACTTTTAAACGTTTCAAGATATACCAACAGAAAATATGCGGAAGACTTAAACTCATTAATAAAACATTTCAAACTATTATTAATATCCCCAAAATCTGGAAGTCATCATCACAGAACATCTATCTCAAATTTCTAAACTAAAACTGTCTAAGAAGCTAAAACAAAATACTAGCTAGTCCATGCCGGAAGTTCAAGGCATCGAGACTTGAAGAAGAAGATCCAGTCCAAGCCAGACGCATTAGCTCACCCTGAATTTCCGATGAAGTGAAGACTGGCTAGATCTACTGTTGAGTTGAAGTTGACGGAACGTTTGCTGCATTACATACACAAAACAAAGAAGAAACATAAAAGTAGGGGGTCAGTACAACCACAAGTACTGAGTAGATATCATCGGCCAACTCAAAATAGAAGATAATATATATCGAGAAATATTATAAATCAACTATAAACTCAACATGTAGCAACAACAAGTATTATAATCGTCAATAAATACCATCAAGTTCATCCATGAGGGCTCAAGCCTCAATACCATACTCATTTGGGAATTAAGTTCATTAGATTGAGTATATTTATCATCTTTTCAAGATCATTATCTTTCTTCCTCTTGTGTCGGTACGTGACACTCCGATCCCCTACCACTATGTGTCGGTACGTGACACTCCGATCCCCTATATGTGTCGGAACGTGACACTCCGATCCCCTATATGTGTCGGAACGTGACACTCCGATCCCCTATATGTGTCGGAACGTGACACTCCGATCCCCTAATTCTACGTGTCAGTTCGTGACACCCGTCCCACTAATACTATGTGTCAGAACGTGACACTCTGATCCACTAATACTATGTGTCGGAACGTGACACTCCGATCCACTAATACTATGTGTCGGAACGTGACACTCCGATCCACTAATCTCATTATATTCGTTCATCAAGCCTTCTCTATACCAAGGCATCATCAATCCCATCACTTTAATTCATCAAGCCTTCTTTTATACCAAGGCATTATCATTAATAAGTAGATTAACGTTTCTTTCATGATTTGGGATTCAATGGTTTTCATCATGCTTGTTTTATCAAAATCACATAATCATATTCATAAAGCATACAATTAAGCATATAGACAGGTTTACAATACCACCAATACATATCATTCACTATTAAGAGTTCACTACGAGTATCGTAAAATAACCATAACCTACCTCCACCGAAGAATTGATCAATCAAGCTAATCCTCAAGCTTTGTTTATCCTCTTCGTTTCTCTCTCTCGTTCGATTCCCTTTCTTTCTCTATGTTCTTTCTATTTTTGTTTGTTTTATTCAAACCCTCTTCTCTTACCCTAATTAACATATAATTAAGTGTAAAAGAGGACAATAAAACCCCACTAATTAACCCAAAGTTACCTCTTTTATCCCTCAAGGATTTGAGTTATTAATATAAACCCTCAATCTTTTAATTAAGGAAAGAATAGTCCAAAACGTCCCTTAAAACGTGTGAAGAAATCCCATTCTGCCTGGGATTTGCGCAACCTGTGACGGGCCGTCGTGCCTGCGATGGTCCGTCACGCGGTCGTCGCAGCCTCCCAAATCCAGGTGAGCTGTGACGGCCCGTCACCCCTGTGACGGTCCGTCCTGCACCTCCGTCCTGACGGTCAGAAACTCGTTTCTTATACCAAATTCTCAAATGTTGAAGTGTTTTGCAACGGGAACTCATGACGGTTCGTCGTGGATGTGACGGCACGTCCTGCAGGTCCGTCACAATTTACAGAGAGTCGATTTTCAGTATCCAATTTCAAAATTCTAAGTGTCATGGAACGAAACCTCCTCGACGGGCCGTCGTGACCACGACGGTCCGTCGTTAAATCCGTCGTCCCAGCCAGTTTTTCCAGAATAAAATCTGTTGCTCAAAACGACTAAACAGGTCGTTACAATAGATACCAATTTACCCATCGTTCGTCCCCGAACGATCAAAAGAAGAAAAACAATGGCGAAAAGGAGTACCTGAATCTGTAAACAGATGTGGGTATTTTTCTTGCATATCTGCCTCCTTCTCCCAAGTAGCCTCTTCAAACGGTCGATTCTTCCATTGAACTTTGATGGATGCAATCTCTCTCGACCTCAACTTGCGAACCTCTCTATCTAAAATAGCAACCGGTTCCTCTTCATAAGTCAAGTTCTCATCCAACAAAACTGAATCCCAACGGATAATGTAGTTTCCATCTCCGTGATATCTCTTCAACATGGACACATGAAACACCGGATGCACTCCGGACAGCCCTGGGGGCAAGGCTAATTCATAAGACACCTCCCCTATTTGCTTAAGCACTTCAAATGGTCCAATATACCTTGGACTTAACTTACCTCTTTTACCAAACCGCATCACCCCTTTCATGGGTGAAACCTTCAACAAGACTTGTTCACCTTCCATGAACTCCAAATCTCTAACCTTTTGGTCTGCATACTCCTTTTGTCTACTTTGTGCCGCTAGAAGCTTTTCTTGAATAGGTTTCACCTTCTCCATAGAATCTCTCAACAGATCAGTCCCCCAAGGTCTAACTTCAAAGGCATCAAACCAACCGATGGGAGATCTACACCTCCTCCCATACAATGCTTCAAAAGGAGCCATATCAATACTGGAGTGATAGCTATTATTGTATGAAAACTCCGCCAAAGGTAAAAAGCTATCCCAATGGCCACCGAACTCTATCACACATGCACGAAGCATATCCTCCAACACTTGAATCATTCGCTCAGACTGACCATCAGTCTGAGGGTGAAACGCAGTACTAAGGTCCAATCTAGTACCTAATTCAGCATGTAATGTCCTCCAAAACTTAGAAGTAAACTGCGTACCTCTATCTGATATGATGGAGAGTGGAACTCCATGCAACCGAATGATCTCTGAGATGTAGATTTTTGCTAACTTCTCTGCATTATAGGTCACCTTGACAGGAATGAAGTGAGCGGACTTAGTTAACCTATCAACAATCACCTAAATGGAGTCATACTTACCCATTGTCTTTGGAAGGCCAACCACAAGTCCATTGCGATTCTCTCCCACTTCCATTCAGGAATGGGCATTCTCTGAAGCGTTCCTCCGGGCCTCTGGTGTTCATACTTTACTTGTTGGCAGTTTGGACATTTGGTAACAAAATCAACAATATCACGCTTCATTCTACTCCACAAGAAGTGTTGCTTTAGGTCGCGATACATCTTGGTTGCACCAGGATGTATAGAATATCCGGAACTATGAGCCTCTGTCAGAATAGTGGTGATCAAATCATCGATGCGGGGTACACATACCCTTCTCTTTATCCTCAAAACACCTTCCTCATCGATTGTTGCTTCTTTAGCCTCTCCTTGCAACACCTTATCTCGAATCCGGATTAATTTCTCATCATCAAACTGCTTCCCCTTAATTTTGTCAAGAAAAGAGGATCTTGCCTCCACACAAGCTAACAATCCTCCCTTCTCATTTACTTCTAATCTCATGAGGTCATTAGCCAAAATCTGCACTTCTCTAGCCAATGGGCGTCTAGAAGCTTGCAAATGAGCTACACTTCTCATGCTTCCCGCCTTTCTACTCAAGGCATCTGCCAACACATTCGCCTTCCCCGGATGATACAAAATAGTGATGTCGTAGTCCTTCAGTAGTTCCATCCATCTCCTTTGTCTCAAGTTCAAATCTTTCTGAGTAAAGACATACTGTAGACTACGGTGATCCGTATAGATTTCACACTTGACCCCATATAAATAGTGCCTCCATTGCTTCAATGCAAATACTACCGCGGCCAATTCCAGTCATGAGTTGGATAGTTACGTTCATGCACTTTTAATTGTCTTGAAGCATAAGCAATCACGTTCTTCTCTTGCATTAGCACTGCACCCAAACCCGAATAGGATGCATCACAATAAACAATGAAGTCTTACCCTCTACCGGCAAGGTGAGATAGGTGCGGTAGTCAACAAAGTCTTGAGCTTCTGAAAGCTTTCCTCACACTCATCCGACCATACAAATGGAACATTCTGCTTAGTCAAGTTCGTCAATTGGGAAGCAATAGAAGAGAATCCCTTGACAAATCGGCGTAGTAGGTAGTAGCTAGCTAACCCAACAAATCTCCGTATTTCTGACACATTAGTGGGTCTTACCCAATTCTTCACTGTCTCAATCTTAGAAGGATCCACCATCACACCCATCTTTAGAAACCACGTGCCCCAAGAAGGACACTGAATCTAGCCAAAACTCACACTTGGAGAATTTCGCATAAAGCTTTTTCTTCCTCAACAACTCTAACACCATTCTCAAATGCTCCTCATGTTCCTTCTTACTTTTAGAGTATACCAATATATCATCTATAAATACGATCACAAAGAGGTCCAAATATGGCTTAAAAATCCTATTCATCAAGCTCATGAAAGCAGCAGGGGCATTCGTAAGACCAAAGGACATCACTACAAATTCATAATGCCCATACCTAGTCCGAAAAGCAGTCTTTGGCACATCCGTTGCGCGTATTTTCAATTGGTGATAACCGGACCTCAAGTCTATCTTTGAGAAGACACAAGCACCTTGTAACTGATCGAACAAGTCATCAATGCGAGGAATGGGGTACTTGTCTTAATAGTTACTTTGTTCAACTGTCGTAATCTATGCACATTCGAAAGCTCCCATCCTTCTTCTTTACAAACAAGACCGGAGCACCCCAAGGAGATGCACTTGGTCTAATGAAGCCTTTGCTCAACAACTCTTGAAGTTGTGCCTTTAACTCTCTTAACTCTGCGGGAGCCATTCTATAAGGGGGAATAGAAATGGGGCGCGAGTACCTGGTCCAATCAATGCAGAAGTCTATATCCCTATCTGGTGGCATACCAGGAAGATCTGCAGGGAACACATCCAAAAACTCACGGACTACCGAAACTGACTCAGTCGAAGGTACTTGAGCAGTGTCATCCTTGAGATGTGCCAAGAAAGCTAAGCACCCTTTACTCACCATTTCTTAGCACGAAGAAAGGAGATGATACGCACGGATTGGAAGTGTAGTCGCCCTCCCACCACACTACGGATCTGCCCCAGGCTTGGCTAACGTCACAGTTTTAGCATTACAATCCAAAATCGCAAAATTCGGAGAAAGCCAAGTCATACCCAGAATTACATCAAAGTCACCCATTTCTAGAATAACCAAATCTACATAAGTGTTGCTCCCCACAAAATTCACCAAACAAGACCTATATTACCTTTTCAACTATCACCGACTCACCCATCGGAGTAGAAACACGAATAGGCATGTCAAGTAATTCACAATGTAATTTTAGACCATTAGCAAATGATGAAGATACATATGAAAACGTGGATCCAGGATCAAACAATACGGAAGCCATGAAATCACAAACAAAAGGTTACCTGTGATGACAGCATCTGATGCCTCCGCTTCAGATCTCCCAGGGAAAGCGTAGCAATGGGCCCCATTATTTGTCTGTCCGTTGCCCCTACCATGTGCGTAGTAGTGGCTCCGTTTTGTCCATCACCCTTGCCGTTTTGGTGACCACCATTACCTCGACCACCACGTCCTCCAGAAATGCGGCCTCTACCATGACCACCTCTACCTCTAGCTATCGTGGGTCTGTAACTCTGTTTTGGACAATTCCTCCTAATATGTCCAATCTCCCCACATCCATAGCACTCTCTGGAGTCAGGCATAGGTCTCTCAGAGTAGTGTTGACCGTTCTGAGGTGGACCCCCAACTACAGTCTGTAGTGAAGACTGAATTGGTCGAACTGAGTGACCTCCGGAGTTCTGTCCTCTAGAGTAAGAACCATTAAACTCACCTCCCCTTCGAAACCTTTTTGATGTCAATGTCGTGGTGAAGTCATCTGGTTTCACTCCTTCCACCTCTATCACAAAGTCTACCACCTCTTGGAAGGATGTTGCCGTTGCCGCTATCTGTAATACTGAAATCCGCAATTCTGACCTCAACCCCTTCACAAAATGGCGGATCCGTTCTTGTGGACTGAAACAAAGTTGGGTGGCATACTTTGATAAAGCACGAAACTTAGCCTTGTATGCGTTAACCGTCATCCTTCCTTGCTCAAGACTCAAGAACTCATCCCTTTTTCTATCTCTCAAAGTCCTTGGGATATACTTCTCCATAAGCAGGGTAGAGAATGATTCTCAAGTCATAGGTGGTGCCTCTGTTGGTTAACACTCAACATGTGACCGCCACCACATTTTGGTGTTCCCTTGAAACTGATAGCTTACGAACTCAACGCCAAACCGTTCTACTATACCCATCTTGTGTAGTAGCTCATGACAATCAACCAGAAAATCGTAGGCATCCTCTGATTCTGCGCCCTTAAAGACTGGAGGTTTCAACTTCAAGAACTTACTGAAAAGTTCATGCTGATCATTTGTCATAATAGGCCCAGTAGTCAGACGTGGAAATGTGCCTATTCCCAATGATGCATCCATGCGGGGAGCCATAGTAGCCGCATGTCGTACCTCTGAAACCGGAGGTGTTGATGCAGAGACCACTGGAGGTGCCTGACCCTGATCGGATAACCCGCTAAGATAAGCAAGTACCTGGTTGATCATCTCTGGGGTAGGTTGGGGTGGCATTTCCTCATTTTGCACTTGTTCAGTTTCCCCTTCCTCACCCTCTCTTACTACCTCCTCAGTCGGTGGAGGAGTCACCGCCCTAGTATCAGATGGGCTAGGGGCTCGTCCTCTTCCTCTAGAGGACGTCCTCCCACGACCTCT
Source organism: Solanum peruvianum (assembly GCA_027705065.1). Taxonomy (NCBI): domain Eukaryota; kingdom Viridiplantae; phylum Streptophyta; class Magnoliopsida; order Solanales; family Solanaceae; genus Solanum; species Solanum peruvianum. The sequence continues at coordinate 22,084,876 of JAKWJD010001760.1, forward strand.
CCCACGGCCTCTTACCGCTGCTCTTCCTTGAGCCACAGCCCCAGTGGCTGGCTCAGTCGTTTCTTGTCTTTCTGTTGTTGCTGCTGGTGCGGTCGTTGCTCTAGTTCTAACCATCTGCGAAATAGAGTGAAGATGGTCAGATACCAATTTGTATCACCTAGATACCAATTGGACTCAAGTAGTAGCACGAAAGAAAGAATGAAAGAGTGAAGTTTTCCTAAAGTCTTATAGCCTCTCAAATAAAAGTAAAGGCGTCCCCCTACCGTTCCTTAAGACTCTACTAGACTCGTTCTTGTGTGATGAGACCAATGAACCTAATGCTCTGATACCATGTTTGTCACGACCCAAATCGGGGACGCGACTGGCACCCACATCTACCCTCCTATGTGAGCGAACCAACCAAACTAACTTTTAACGTTTCAAGATATACCAACAGAAAATAATGCGGAAGACTTAAACTCATTAATAAAACATTTCAAAACTATTATTAATATCCCCAAAATCTGGAAGTCATCATCACAAGAACATCTATCTCAAATTTCTAAACTAAAACTGTCTAAGAAGCTAAAACAAAATACTAGCTAGTCCATGCCGGAAGTTCAAGGCATCGAGACTTGAAGAAGAAGATCCAGTCCAAGCCAGACGCATTAGCTCACCCTGAATTTCCGATGAAGTGAAGACTGGATAGATCTACTGTTGAGTTGAAGTTGACGGAACGTTTGCTGCATTACACAAATAACAAAGAAGAAACATAAAAGTAGGGGGTCAGTACAACCACAAGTACTGAGTAGATATCATCGGCCAACTCAAAATAGAAGATAATATATATCGAGAAATATTATAAATCAACTATAAACTCAACATGTAGCAACAACAAGTATTATAATCGTCAATAAATACCATCAAGTTCATCCATGAGGGCTCAAGCCTCAATACCATACTCATTTGGGAATTAAGTTCATTAGATTGAGTATATTTATCATCTTTCAAGATTCATTATCTTTCTTCCTCTTGTGTCGGTACATGACACTCCGATCCCCTACCACTATGTGTCGGTACGTGACACTCCGATCCCCTATATGTGTCGGAACGTGACACTCCGATCCCCTATATGTGTCGGAACGTGACACTCCGATCCCCTATATGTGTCGGAACGTGACACTCCGATCCCCTAATTCTACGTGTCGGTTCGTGACACTCGTCCTACTAATACTATGTGTCGGAACGTGACACTCCGATCCACTAATACTATGTGTCGGAACGTGACACTCCGATCCACTAATACTATGTGTCGGAACGTGACACTCCGATCCACTAATCTTATTATATTCATTCATCAAGCATTCTCTATACCAAGGCATCATCAATCCCATCAATTTAATTCATCAAGCCTTCTTTTATACCAAGGCATTATCATTAATAAGTAGATTAACGTTTCTTTCAAGATTTGGGATTCAATGGTTTTCATCATGCTTGTTTTATCAAAATCATATAATCATATTCATACAAGCATACAATTAAGCATATAGACAGGTTTAAAATACCACCAATACATATCATTCACTATTAAGAGTTCACTACGAGTATCGTAAAATAACCATAACGTACCTCCACCGAAGAATTGATCAATCAAGCTAATCCTCAAGCTTTGTTATTCCTCTTCGTTTCTCCTCTCTCGTTCGATCTCCCTTTCTTTCTCTCTTGTTCTTTCTATTTGTTTTATTCAAACCCTCTTTCTCTTACCCTAATTAACATAAATAAGTGTAAAAGAGGACAATAAAACCCCACTATTAACCCAAAGTTACCTCTTTTATCCCTCAAGGATTTGAGTTATTAATATAAACCCTCAATCTTTATAATTAAGGAAAGAATAGTCCAAAACGTCCCTTAAAACGTGTGAAGAAACCCATTCTGCCTGGGATTTGCGAAACCTGTGACGGCCCGTCGTTCCTGCGACGGTCCGTCACGCAGGTCGTCGCAGCCTCCAAAAATCCAGGTGAGCTGTGACGGCCCGCCACCCCTGTGACGGTCCGTCCTGCACCTCCGTCCTGACGGTCAGAAACTCGTTTCTTATACCAAATTCTCAAAAGTTGAAGTGTTTTGCAACGGGAACTCATGACGGTTCGTCGTGGATGTGACGGCACGTCCTGCAGGTCCATCACAATTTATAGAGAGTCGATTTTCAGTATCCAATTTCAGAATTCTAAGTGTCATGGAACGAAACATCTTCGACGGGCCGTCGTGACCACGACGGTCCGTCGTTACATCCGTCGTCCCAGCCAGTTTTTCCAGAAATAAAATCTGTTGCTCAAAACGACTAAACAGGTCGTTACAATGTTGTTGATTATTGTCATGACCAATCTGTTGTTTGACTTTGTTTTTATGATCATTGTTGTCATCACCTTTATTTCTTACCTGATTATCTTCCCTGTATGTTTTTTTATGAGAAGTCATCTTTCTTTTTGAATTCTGGAAAGCAAAGAAGGTCCAGAATGTTTTCAATAAGTATGGCTGACAAATTTCATGTGTTTGTTGTAGACCATAGTTGTCCAATGTAATTTCATCCAAAGTCCAGTGAATTTCATGTTCTGATGTGACCTTGTCAATCAATAGTAATTGTTGTTCTCTTTTTGAAGTTGATCCAAATTCCATGAGGGTTAATTTCTTTGTTGCACAATTAATAGAGTTAAAAGGTTATGTATGTTTTTGTCTTTTCCATCTGTTATAATTTTAATTCTAATCTTTATTGATCTCTTTATCACAATTTATTATAGGAAAAATGAAGAAATATTACGAAAAAAATTACCTTTCAATCTGATATTGATCAGTGTGAAACATAATATCAAGCTGCCGGGGAAGAAAAGAAGAAAAGAATATACAGTCTTGGATTTGTAGCAAAAACTTACTATGGGCAGAATCTTTGTGGCTCATCATCTGTAGCACGTTCAATTTCTCAATCAATATCGACAAGAAGTATGGATGTGTTTGTAAAGGAAATGATTTCTTCCCTTACTAATCATTTTTTTCCGATTATTATGGATAGGGTACAAAAAGTGCTTACTCCCATTGACAATCCATCAATTGTGACACACATGGTGCCTTCTACTAATACTAATGAGGATGTGGTTGATCCCCTATTTTCAGGTGATGAGGGCATCCCTTAATTAGTCTTTTGTAACTTTAATTTTTATGTTGTCTCTCTTTTTGATGTGTACAAATTGTGCATAGCTGATGAATTGGATTCTCTTAAGAACAATTGATAAATCGCTTTTGATATTTTGCATCGTAAGTAAGTGATTTGTTGCTATCTAGGGATTTTGAACCCTCTATATATTAGTTTATATGAAATATTTGTTAATTAGAGGTACTTAGTAATATTTTAGTAACATATTTAGTGACAATTTGGTGGTTGCTATAAAAAAAATTGATAATGCATTAGCAACGTAACATTTTAGTAACAAATATACTGGCTCAAATAGCATAATATTTTTTGACATATTAGTGACAGAAATTCTGTCAAAAATTATAATTGAAATGACGAAATTAATGATGAAATTAGAAATGAATATTTTATGATGGATTAGTGACATAAATTCAGTTGCAAATTTATTTGAAATGACGAAATTGTTTATGAAATTAGCAACGAATTATATAAGTATAACGATAGATTAGTCTATCACTAACAAGTAAAGAAATATATCATTCGTCTCTAATTCATCGCTAAATATGCCACAGAAATCATTTTTCATTGCTAAGTTATTAGTAATGAGTAAAATCTCAACAGCCAACAATCCGTCGCAACTCCAATTTAGCGACGAAAAAATATTGATTAGCGACGGATTTCGTCAGTCGCTTAGTACTATTTTTTGTAGTGTCTTATCATATTCTCTTTGCACCTCATTACACTATCAGATTATCGGGTTACCTTGTTTAGGTGTTAGTTGAAGATTATTCAGTGGGTGCCTATTTATGTACTGCTTAGAGCCAACACATTCAACTTATTTTCACCTTTGTATGCAAGCACAATCTAGGACGGGATATCATTTTTTTAGCCATAATTCCTCATGTTTCATGCTTTTATACTTGTACCAATTAGTACTTGCCGGTTCAAACAAAAATTAAAAAATCTCTTGGGAAAAAATAACACATGCAAGAAAACCACAAGAGAGGATTCTGAGTTGTGTTACTCAGACTTCACCTTACCACTCACTTACAATTTACCCCACCCCAACAAAAAACTTGCAATTGTCCCCAATGTAGTAAAATCAAAATAATAGGGTGGTAGGTGAAGCAAAACTGTGCACATATCGCCGAAGAACTTCCAACATGTGGGTGGTTCCGATTACCCGAAACCCACTAGATCATCAACTTCATCAACCAGGCCACTCTCAGTAGTTCCCACATCAACCGCTACACCATCACTAGTGCTTCTCTCACTTGACTCTGGTACCGAACTGGATACCCCAGCAGCCATCTCCCGTGATTTTTGTTGACGGATCTCCTCATCAGCCAAGGAATCTCTCCTAATCTGTTCTAACTCCGGCCTATCCCTCTTTTTAGCACGGACTCATCACCGGCCTCTGTGGTATGGCTGGAGCGCTGACTCTTGGAATGCACTCGCTGCTCATATTTTGGATTAACTGTGGGTCTGAACAAGGCATCTATATATGTGTCCTCTGCTAGATCTATGGGCACACTCTCCGACTCAGTCCTCCCCATCTCCAAAATGGAATCTACATCAGCACGCAAACTAGCAACCGCATCTGGAAGGGCTGTGAAGTCTATGTAAGGGCTGGTCATGCTAGCACACGCACCTCGAAGGTATCTAGGCATTGGTGAACCCCTCAATTTTTTGCTAGGTCTACTAGACCACCATCTTCTCAATTCGGTCCTCAACCTAAGCAATGGATTTATGCATCAAAATGGTTGAGAAAGGTGGCTATCTGAGCCCAACATTTGAACCCGAGCTAGAGGAACCAGTGCTGCAGATGGTTATGTGGTTCGAGATGAGTTGGGGGCCCAACTAGAAGCATTGGTGGGATCAGCTTGGGTGGTGTCAGCAGTCTCTGAAGTAGCAAGGTCAACCCCTTGGGCGAACTCCACAGTGTCTGCCAAATTCTCGCTTAATGGCGGTATCTAAATCTAGAAATTGATTGATTGCCCAAAGTTTTCAACCAAAAATCTCCAACACAAAATAGAACAATAATAATAGTAGCTAAAAGAGGTTTTGATCCACCATTTATATAAAACATTATCATAAAGAAAAAGGAATTTAAATAAGGAAAATTATGTCCAGAAACGCGGCTTCAATCGACCACCCAACTGAACGACGGTTCATCGACTGCCTCCATCAGTCCATACTTGTAAATAATTTTTTAACCGGATAGCACCTTCTCAGAAACAAACGACGAACCAGAAGTACAGTCCGTTGATCCATCTACGCCCTGTCGATGCTCTTAAGTCATTCCACACTTAAAATCATGAAGAAGTCAGTAACTGGAACCCTATATGAACCAATCGACGGTTCACTAGTACGTCCGATCAATCGACGGATCGTCTGCTCTCTTGGTTCCACACTTAGTCAGATATCCCCGATTTCCTCCCTTTTCCTGAATTGTACATCGACGGTCACCACCTACAGACACTAAAGACCGTCGATGGGCTTCGTAGGTCATCTTCTTAACTTTTTTTCAACTGCCTTATGCGCTTTCAATATGGACATTTTTCCTTTAAAATCAAACATAAAACCTTGTTAAAAATAATACAAGGTCGAGTGTCAGGGTTGGATACCTAATCAATCATAACATTGTGTTCTAGTTTGGAGTTGGGGTCGAGTCCTGAATCAATAATAAAAAAGGTATCAAAATCGTATGATTGTTTCTGAAAGGTATATTCTACTCTATAGCCGAAAAAAATCTAGAATTTTTTTTTCATTCACTCCATTAGTTTCTAAGTTACATTAATTGATGTTCATTAAAAAATAATAGTTTTTTATATTACGAAATGTGGATTAGAATAGCAAATTTTGAAATAATCTTTTAAGGACTACAATATATAAGGATAGATTTCCAGTTTTTGTAGTCTTCACATGATTTTCTTGTCATTTCTATTCGAAGTTTTAAAAACTTTTAAGTCCTCACATATTTGTTAAATTGTAAGAACTTTAATTATTTTCTACAATGCCTTCACAAATGATGATCTGATGAAAAAAGGAAATATAGAACCTACAAAAATATTTATTGCAGTACCTCCTTATAAAGTTATTGTAAACATAAACTCAATGTACGCTAGGATTTGAAATAAGATGATTCATATAGAGACGTTATAGAAACATAGTTGAAGACATTATCGCGGTACCTCCTTATTCAAACCATATTTTATCACAATTATCAGTGTTGAGAAAGTGTTCAAAGAACTATATGAAAAACCTTGTGAGGGAAATAGGATGACCTATTTGTAGAAGCTGAGATTTAATATTGATTGTCCATCAAAAACCAACCTAACATATGAAAAAAAATTTCTTTAGACATTAGTTACCAACTTTACATTTATTGGGACACAAATAATCTAAATAAATCCAAACTTTTATCATAAAAAAGGAAATAATTATTCTAACATTCAATTTCAATCTCAAAATAGGTTTATTTATTCACTTAATATATTACTTTTATAATAGTATGTATATTGTAAAACTAAATCAAAATAATAAAAGAAATATAAAATATAAAGCAATATAAATAGAGAGACAAAAGATGAGAGTATCTCTTATTCTTCAAAGTATTCATACAATCTTCAAGTGTATACAATATACATGAACCGTCATGCCTCAATTTATAGTATAACATAGAGGCATACAAAAGGTTTGTCATAAACACGCCATTAATATGAACTTAATGGGGAGGTTATGAAAGTGAAAGGTTACAAAAATAATGGTTATAAAGGTGGGGGTTATGGAGGTTATGATCATCTTCATAATGAGGAAAATAGTGGAGATCATGGGTGAGTAACTACTTGGTGTAGTGTACATCCACACTTTAATATTTTTTAACACTCTCCCTTGGTTGTCAATAGATAATATGTCTCGTTAAAACCTTCCTAAGAAAAAACCCTGTGAGAAAAATCCTAGTGAAGGAAAAAGAGTACACATCTTTTAATACGTTTGAACGTTCCCTCGTTAAAAACCTTACAAGAAAAACCCATTTGGAACAAAACCATGGTTAAGGAAAAGAGTAAAATGCATATTTTTCTTCCCCCCCCCCCCCCCGATAAAAATTTTACTTAATATCTTGGATATGATGCATTCCAATCTTATATCACAACTTCTCAAATATTGATGTTAGTAATCCTTGGTGAATAAGTTTATAAGATTATCACTTGAATGAGCCTTTGAACGTCTATCTCACCATTTTGTTGAAGATCATGTGTGAAAAAGATTTTTGGTGAAATATGTTGTGCCTGATCTCCTTTTATTATATCCTCCATTCAATTGAGCTATATATTATTTTCGTATATGGTGGCTAGAATATCCTTTGTCAAAGGAAAATCACATATTTTCTTAATATGATGGATTAGATTACAACCAAACACACCCATGACTTATTTCATTGATCAATAAGATTGGAAGAAGTGGATTCAAATGTGTGTTGAATGTCAATATGTTGTTGTGCCTCCATATATATGTTAGCAAATATCTCATTTGCGATTGAGCCTTATGTAGATCAAATAAATATTTTGCATTAACATAATCAAATCACTTCTGACTCATAAGAGATTGATTAATTTCATTGAAACTCGTCTTTTCTTCTCAAAGAAAGTCACACTCTTCTAGCATTTGTATAACCATCTATCTGTAAGTGCTCCAATTGCACTAATACATAACATTTTAAATAATTTTCATGAAATTGAAAAGATCATTTCTTTGTGTTAAGCGATCTCAAAATCATTTAGTACTCAATGGAATAGCTTTAAGACCATTTAAATCCTTCAAAGATTTTCATATAATCTTCATCGTCTAGTTAGACGTAATAATCATTTATTATGCATATTCAAGTATTTCATCTATTTCCTGACTTAAACAAGTCTCATTGCATTCACCATTGGAGAACATATCTCCATTTAATAATGTCATTACTTCTGTAAAAAAAATTATGCCCCGAGGCACGAGCCGTACTTTATATCGTACAGTTATACATTCACACAATGATTCATTTGTACCCTCACTGACATATATTTTGATCTATGAACTATATGTTCAAAAGAATCACTTTTCTAACTGAAAAAAAAATATACTTGAATAGTGTTAATCATTTCTCTATCCACACTATATGACAGATTCGAATTTAAGATCCTCATAACTATTTAAGCACTGAGTGCTACATCATATCAAATATACCGTATAGGGTCATTTTGATATACGTTCCAATATGGCATAACATATCGAGATCTCTTTATTTTTCATCATTTTCAGGTACCTGGAACTTTGTCAAGGTTTTATAAAATGTTGTGTCATAGTGCTCTTCAAATCACTTGCCTCATAAGAAATGACCACTTTGATAATTCGTTCCTCTCTTTTATCAAGGAGTTTAACGTTTGAAATCAATTGTTCTATCACGCTTCAGCCGTACTATAGACTCAGACTATTTATTGGAGCATTTAGAGCTTAATTAAAATAATTTATCAGCAAATACATCTGGCAAATTACTTGCAATATTTTGAAAATGAATTATCTTCAAAACTTCAAGTTCACATTTTTTAACGAGGATCTAGATAATTCACCCCACACATAACTTTCAGCTTCTACATATATCTCGCCCTAATGTGAGAAAATCTAACATTCACCCTCAACCTCATTTGGGGACCCATCTTGGTGCATGGAGCAATAAAATCATATGCGCGCACATCAAATATTTAGATGAAAATTATTTGGTTCCTGACCCTGAACCAATTGTGTTGGGAAAACCATGTTGGCTTGATGCATACATGTTAAATAAACTCATCTCATATCAAATTTTATTTGAGAGATTTTTTTCTCATAATCAACTGCTATAATTGGAGGCATACAATTTCCGCTAAGCCAACCAACATTATCAACATGACTTTATAGTTAAGAATTGTGCTCTTAATTTAGTAATTCAAGCAATCAACCTTACAAAAACCAATTGGTAAGTTGATACAAATGCACATGTTACCATACCATAGATGCATCTATGAAATCATAATAGCAAATGGTCCACATGACAGGTGAACGGGCCCATATTACCTTTTTATATGTTCCAAACAATTTTAGGGGATAGGATCTCAACCTTAGTTGGTTCAATGATCATTTTATCACAAGAACAGGCTACAAAAGATAATTCTTGAAGAATCTTTTATTTCTTCAATATATAGCCTCGTGAAGTCTCAATTTCTTTTCCATCACATTTGAATTGGAATGACCAACCGATTATGTCAACTGATATTTATTCAAGTGAACTTCTAGTTTACTTTTGGATGTGATTTCATCACCATTCCCGTATTTGTATACAACAAACAATGGGAAAAAATGGATAATCTTATACATAAATATATATTACCCACTTTGATTGTAGTAATTTTAAGATATTAAATCTTCTCACAATTTATACTCCAAATATAATATTTGTTTTTCATTCTTCTAAAACTTAAATTTTTTTTTTGAGTTACTACTACCCCAATATTATGAAGAATTTTGTTCCTCCAAATAGTAAAAATTAGCCCTTTCAGAACTATCAATTAATTTTATGTACTACCAATTTTCACAATGTCATTTTTATGGTGACCATCTCCTTCAAGGAAATATTTTTTATTATTGTCATGATTAATAATATTACATTCAAGTCTTATTTCTTGATAACCAATGACAAATTTGTGTTGCCACACAAGAACATTTATTTTGATCATGGTCACAACCTTTACAGAAAAAATTTATTTGTTTTTTTATCATCCAATAGTTCATTTTAAAATATACTACAATATTTCTGTAGTACTCAAAATATATATATGACCTAAATGACTATTTATGTCAAAAGATTTTCTTTCAATCTCTCAAGTCTCCGTAGAGGTAAGATGTGACATTCATCCAACAATACATGAACATGTTCTTATTCATACGAACACAAGTCACATTTTCTTCAATAAATGGATCATAACCATTTGTACATGTTCTATAAGTTTTTATTAGAAACTCATTGTCATGTTTTGGCATTATGTAACTCACCTCAACATCACTTTGAAAGGTCAAATGTACTACCACTTTGTATTCATTTATTTTTATGGAGGATTTACAAAAAAAATTTAATTAGGTTGCACCAACAACAATGTGCCCAATTTCTCATACCACTTTGATGGATAAAAATTACCTTTGACAATTACCTTCACATTTGAAGCACCATCTTAAGTACAATGTGTCCAATAACCTTTTATACAATTTTAATGGACAAAATTTCCTTCACATTTGAAGAAATCTTAACAACCCATAATGTTCTTCATTTTAATTACCACAATGATGATCATTAACATTTTACCATACCCATATTCATACATTCAACCACATGTCATTTTTTAGACATATTAATACACTGCTGCCACAATTACATATGAGAACGGAACTAATTAATTGGTAAATTTCATGACTTTCAGTCAAAAGTATAAAATATTATGTCATTCATCATTGTATATTCACTATAATGCGTTAGGACTTTAACCCAATGTCTTAACCATATAAAGACACATTTGGTCATAAATCAATGGTACTTGAACCCAACTTCTTATTATCATGGTGCACCAAGACTTTAACTCGATATCTTACCCATTTGGTAAGGTGAAACATAAATTCACTGTTTTACCCTCAATCAATGTCTTAATAAAGCAAATGTAATACCAAAAGTAAATATTGAATCTCTCTCTCTCTCTCTCTCTCTCTCTCACACACACACACACACACACACGCACACGCACACGCACATGCACGTACACGCACACACACACCAACAACACACACACACACACACACACGCACAAACACACACACACACACACACATTCCCCTCTAGGCCTAGACTTTCAAGAATTTAACATGTGTCACTATGGTTACTTTATATACTCAACATCCTCACTAAGGTTTGTCCTGATTTGTTTAGACTCATAACTTAAGTTTGTCCCGACATATCAGAATTTTTCTAAAGTCGGTTAAACTTGGGGGCACATTGACAAGGTTGATACAATTGTCTTTGATACCATTTCTAATGCCCAATCTGCTTTTAATATAGTCTGCTCTTGTCTATTACCTACACGACTTGAAAAGGTGTCACTAGTGGGTAAGATCATTACTTATATACCCAACATATGTGAACAACTTAGATTTGTATTGTGCAACACAATATAAAGTTAGTATTGATATAAATTTACTAAAGTATTGAACTATCTGTGTTGTATCGACAAATACAAATTTCTTCAAAAACCCTAAAAATGACTAAAATAGATACACTAAAACAAAATTTAACTTTCAATACAACTAGAAATTACATTATGAAGATGAATCATGATTAAAAGACTAAAATCATGAAAAAAATGATATATGAGAATATTTGGAAAAAAAATCATTGATTGTGGATAAAGAGAGAGAAAGACCAAAATTATAATTAGAAATAAAAGAGAGAAGAGTAGAGCAAAAAAAATTGGCCTTTATATAGGTCTTATTTGTTCCCATTTAGATTAAGATTTCTTAATCTGAATAAGCATATGAATATTACGATGTGCATTAAAGTCCAAATTACTAGATATGAATACACATCTGAATATTAAATATGGTCTATACATATGATAACCGAATGATTAAAAAATTTTATTCTCAATATTTGGATGTGCATATGAAATTAATCATTATAAAATATTTTAAAATTTTCATTTCAACAAAAAATATTACTTTTTAATGAAAAAATAATGATTATAATTGATAAAAAATTATATGATACGCAAATAATATATATATATATATATATATATAATATATATATATATATATATATATATATATATATAAAATTATGGTAACGTAATTTCTTTTATGAATTCATTATAAACATCTCTTTATAAGAAAAGATACCACGGAAAAAAATGATTTCATAACTATAATATAATATCAAAAAGTTGAATAAGTGTGATGGATACTAGTAGAAAAGTAATAAAGAAGTTTTCAAATCATCCGAGCTTAACATATATTTTATAGCTAATCGGAAAAATTAATGAATTCCCATTTTTTCTCGAATAAACTTAATCCAATTCTCTAACTTATGAATCTCTAGAATCATCATGCTTTTTATAGATGTCAGCTTCACAAACTATACTAACAAATATACTATATAATTGTTCTTCCTATTCAAGTCCATCTAACTTCTTCTTTGCATTCTTCAAAGCTAGATACACTATTTTATTTAATCAATAACTCCAAAGCAGTACTCATCTTTTAATAAAAAAAGTCTTTCTCATTCTATCAAAGTTTACAATCCACAAATTTAATTGAAAGAAACAAAAAGAAAGCGTCGTCAATTTTTTTGATTAAAAAAAACTTTATCAAAAGAAAGAGTTATCAGTACAACAAAAATGATCTTTAATAATTAATAGCTTAATTGTAGCTAAATATGTATTTTTAGAGGCAATTAGTACTCCCTATAATGCCCCTAAAGTCTATAGCGACATTGAATATTATGACAATTAATTAACAGCGGTAAAAGCTCTAGCACTCTTCATTAATGTTCATATTTATTTCCGATAAATATAGCTTTTGTTATAGTGTATTTTGGACATCTGCTAGTTTCAAGAAAATTTGATCTCTTATGTCACGACCCAAATCGAGTCGCGAGTGGCACCCACACATACCCTCCTATGTGAGCAAACCAACCAATACAAAACTCAACATTTCAATACATAATGGATAAAATACAATGCGGAAGACTTAAAACTCATTAAAAAAATCAACAAAATAACTTCTAAAATTTATAACTCATTATCCCCAAAATCTGGAAGTCATCATCACAAGAACATCTTTCCTCAAATTACTAAACTAAGAGTATTCTAAGAAGCTAAAATAAATAAAAGCTAGTCCATGCCGGAACTTCAAGGCATCAAAACATGAAGAAGAAGATGCAGTCCAAGCTAGAAGCATTAGCTCACCCTGAAATCCGGTGTAATGAAGACTGGCTAGAATTGCGGTTGAGTTGAAGAAGACGGCATGTTTGCTGCACTCCACAAATAACAAAGAAAGAAACATACAAGTAGGGGTCAGTACAAAACACAAGTACTGAGTAGGTATCATCGGCCAACTCAAAATAGAAAATAGTATATATCAGATAATATCATAAATCAACTACAATACTCAACATGTAGCAACAACCAGTACTATAATCATAATAAGTACCACCAAGTTCACCCATGAGGACTCAAGCCTCAATACCATACTCATTTGGGAATTAGGTTCATTAGATTGAGTATATTATCATATTTCAAGATTCATTATTTTTATTCCTCTTGTGTCGGTACGTGACACTCCGATCCCCTAATTCTACGTGTCGGTACGTGAACCTCCGATCCCCTACTTCTACGTGTCGGTTCGTGACACCCGATCCCCTAATACTGTGTGTCGGAACGTGACACTCCGATCCCCTAATTCTACGTGTCGGTTCGTGACACCCGATCCCCTAATACTATGTGCCGGAACGTGACACTTTGATCCCCTAATTCTACGTGTCGGTTCATGACACCCGATTCCCTAATACTATGTGTCGAAACGTGACACTCCGATCCCCTAATTCTACCTGTCAGTTCGTGACACCCGATCCCCTAAAACTATGTGTCGGAATGTGACACTCCGATCCCCTAATCTCATTCTATCAATTCATCAAGCCTTCTCTTATACCAAGGCATCATCAATCTCATTACTTTAGTTCATCAAGCCTTCTTTTATACCAAGGCATCATCAATCTCATTACTTTAGTTCATCAAGCCTTCTTTTATACCAAGGCATCATCATTAACGAAGTAGATTAGGGTTTCTTTCAAGATTTAGGATTCAATAGCTTCATCATGCTTACTTTATCACAATTATATAATCACATTCATGCAAGCATTCAATTAAACATATAGAAGGGTTTACAATACTACCAATACATATCATTTACTATTAAGAGCTTACTACGAATAGTATCAAAACCATAACCTACCTCCACCGAAGATTAGTGATCAAGCAAGCAAATTCCCCAAAGCTTTGTTTCCTCTTCGTTTCTCCTCTTTCTCGTTCGATCCTCTCTCTCTCTCTTTGTTCTTTCTATTTTTCTTATTCAAACCCTCTTTCTTTTACCCTAATTAGCATATAATTAAGTATAAAAGATGACAATAGTAACCCACTAATTAACTCAAGGTTACCTCTTTTATCCCCCAAGAAATTGAGTTATTAATATTAACCCACGAAATTTATAATTATAGTAGGAATAGTCCAAACGCCCCTTTAAAACTTAAACAAGAAATCCGACCCAGCCTGGGATTACGCAACCTGTGACGGTCCGTCCTGCAGGTCCGTCGCAAAGTTCAGAGACTCAATTACCTGGAAGAGTCTATGACGGTCCGTCGTGCCTACGACGATCCGTCCTGCCATTCCGTCACGAAGTTCAGAGAGTCGATTTCAGTACCCAAATTTCAGAATTCTAAGTGTTTTGGAACGAGACACCCTCGACGGTCCGTCGTGCCCATGACGGTCCGTCGTGGATTCCGTCGACTCAGACAATTTTTCCAGAAATAAAATCTGCTGCTTAAAACGACTAAACTGGTCGTTACAATAGATACCAATTTACCCATCGTTCGTCCTCGAACGATCACAAGAAAAGAAACAAGGGCAAAAAGGAGTACCTGAATCTGTAAACAGATATGGGTATTTTTCTTGCATATCAGCCTCCTTCTCCCAAGTGGCCTCTTCAACTGGTCGATTCTTCCATTGAACATTGATGGATGCAATCTCCCTCGACCTCAACTTGCGAACTACTCTATCTAAAATAGCAACAGGTTCCTCCTCATAAGTCAAATTCTCATCAAGCAGAACTGAATCCCCATGAATGATGTAGTTTCCATCCCCATGGTATCTTTTCAACATAGACACATAAAATACTGGATGCACTCCAGACAGTCCTGGAGGCAAGGCTAATTCATAAGGCACCTCCCCTACTCGCTTAAGTACTTCAAATGGTCCAATATACCTTGGTCTTAGCTTACCTCTTTTACCAAACCGCATCATCCCTTTCATGGGTGAAACCTTCAGCAAGACTTGCTCACCCTCCATAAACTCCAAGTCTCTAACCTTTCGATCCGCATATTCCTTTTGCCTACTTTGAGCCGCTAAAAGATTTTCTTGAATAGATTTCACCTTCTCTATTGAATCCCTCAACAGATCAGTACCCCAAGGTCTAACCTCAAATGCATCAAACCAACCAATGGGAGACCTACATCTCCTCCCATACAATGCTTCGAATGGATCCATGTCAATACTGGAGTGATAGCTATTATTGTATGAAAACTCCGCTAAGGGTAAGAAGTTATCCCAATGACCACCAAATTCTATCACACATGCATGAAGCATATCCTCCAACACTTGAATAGTTTGCTCAGACTGACCATCGGTCTGAGGGTGAAATGCAGTACTAAGGTCCAACCTAGTACCTAATTCCGCATGCAATGTTCTCCAAAACTTAGAAGTAAACTGCGTACCTCTATCTGATATAATGGAGAGTTGAACTCCATGCAGTCGAACAATTTCTGAGATATAGATTTTGGCTAACTTCTCTGCATTGTAAGTCACCTTGACCGGAATGAAGTGAGCCGACTTAGTTAATCTGTCCACAATTACCCAAATAGAATCAAATTTTCCCAATGACTTTGGAAGACCAACCACGAAGTCCATTGCAATTCTCTCCCACTTCCATTCAGGAATGGGCATTCTCTGAAGTGTTCCTCCGGGCCTCTGGTGGTCATACTTTACTTTTTGACAATTTGGACATTTGGCAACAAAATCAACAATGTCGCGCTTCATTCTACTCTACCAAAAGTGTTGCTTTAGGTCACGGTACATCTTGGTTGCACCAGGATGTATAGAATATCCGGAACTATGAGCCTCTGTAAGAATAGTGTGGATCAAGTCATCAACACGGGGCACACATACCCTTCCCTTAATCCTCAAAGCACCTTCCTCATCGATTATTGCCTCTTTAGCCTCTCCTCGCAACACCATATCCCGAATTCGGCTTAGTTTCTCATCATCAAACTGCTTTCCCTTAATCTTGTCAAGAAAAGAAGATCTCGCCTCCACACAAGCCAAAAATCCTCCCTTCTCATTTACTTCTAGCCTCATAAAGTCATTAGCCAAGTTTTGGATTTCTCTAGCCAACGGGCGTCTAGAAACTTGCAAATGAGCTAGACTTCCCATGCTTCCTGCCTTTCTACTTAAGGCTTCTGCCACAACATTAGCCTTTCCTGGATGATACAGAATAGTTATATCGTAGTCCTTCAGTAGTTCCATCCATCTCCTCTGTCTCAAATTCAAATCGTTCTGAGTAAAGACATACTGTAGGCTACGATGATCCGTATAGACTTCACACATAACCCCATACAGATAGTGCCTCCATTGCTTCAATGCAAATACTACCGCGGCCAACTCCAAATCATTGGTCGGGTAATTACGTTCGTGCACCTTTAATTGCCTTGAAGCATAAGCAATTACATTCTTCTCTTGCATTAGCACTGCACCCAAACCCGAATATGATGCATCACAATAGACAATGAAATTCTTACCTTCCACTGGCAGGGTAAGGATTGGTGCAGTAGTCAACAAGGTCTTGAGCTTCTGAAAGCTTTCCTCACATTCATCCGACCATACAAATGGAACGTTCTGCTTAGTCAAGTTCGTCAATTGGGAAGCAATGGAAGAGAATCCCTTGACAAATCGACGGTAATAGCTAGCTAAACCAACAAAGCTCCTTATTTCTGACACATTAGTAGGTCTTACCCAATTCTTCACTGTCTCAATCTTAGAAGGATCCACCATCACTCCATCCTCAGAAACCACGTGCCCCAGGAAGGACACTGAATCTAGCCAAAACTCACACTTGGAGAATTTGGCATAAAGCCTTTTCTCCTTTAATACTTTCAACACAATTCTCAAATGCTCCTCATGTTCCTTCTTACTCTTGGAGTATATCAGTATATCATCAATGAATACGATCACAAAGAGATCCAGATATGGCTTAAAAATCCCGTTCATCAAGCTCATGAAAGCAGCAGGGGCATTCGTAAGACCAAAAGATATCACTACAAATTCGTAATGCCCATACCTGGTCCGAAAAGCAGTCTTTGGCACAACCGTTGCCCGTATTTTCAATTGATGATAACCGGATCTCAAGTCAATCTTAGAGAAGACACAAGCACCTTGTAACTGATCGAACAAGTCATCAATGCGAGGAATGTGATACTTGTTCTTAACAGTTACCTTGTTCAACTGCGGGTAGTCTATGCACATCCGAAAACTCCCATCTTTCTTCTTCACAAACAAAACAGGAGCACCCCAAGGAGATGCACTTGGTCCATCGTGCCCATGACGGTCCGTCGTGCCCATGACGGTCCGTCGTGGATTCCGTCGACTCAGACAATTTTTCCAGAAATAAAATCTACTGCTTAAAACGACTAAACAGGTCGTTACAATAGATACCAATTTACCCATCGTTCGTCCTCGAACAATCACAAGAAAATAAACAAGGGCGAAAAGGAGTACCTGAATCTGTAAACAGATATGGGTATTTTTCTTGCATATCAGCCTCCTTCTCCCAAGTGTCCTCTTCAACTGGTCGATTCTTCCATTGAACATTGATGGATGCAATCTCCCTCGACCTCAACTTGCGAAATTCTCTATCTAAAATAGCAACAGGTTCCTCCTCATAAGTCAAATTCTCATCAAGAAGAACTGAATCCCAATGAATGATGTAGTTTCCATCCCCATGGTATCTTTTCAACATAGACACATGAAATACCGGATGTACTCCAGACAGTCCTGGAGGAAAGGCTAATTCATAAGACACCTCCCCTACTCGCTTAAGTACTTCAAATGGTCCAATATACCTTGGTCTTAGATTACCTCTTTTACCAAACCGCATCATCCCTTTCATGGGTGAAACCTTCAGCAAGACTTGCTCACCCTCCATAAACTCCAAGTCTCTAACCTTTCGATCCGCATATTCCTTTTGACTACTTTGATCCGCTAAAAGCTTTTCTTGAATAGATTTCACCTTCTCTATTGAATCCCTCAACAGATCAGTACCCCAAGGTCTAGCCTCAAATGCATCAAACCAACCAATGGGAGACCTACATCTCCTCCCATACAATGCTTCGAATGGATCCATGTCAATACTGGAGTGATAGCTACTATTGTATGAAAACTCCGCTAAGGGTAAGAAGTTATCCCAATGACCACCAAATTCTATCACACATGCATGAAGCACATCCTCCAACACTTGAATCGTTCGCTCAGACTGACCATTGGTCTGAGGGTGAAATGCAGTACTAAGGTCCAACCTAGTACCTAATTCCGCATGCAATGTTCTCCAAAACATAGAAGTAAACTGCGTACCTCAATCTGATATAATGGAGAGTGGAACTCCATGCAGTCGAACAATTTCTGAGGTGTAGATTTTGGCTAACTTCTCTGCATTGTAAGTCACCTTGACCAGAATGAAGTGAGCCGACTTAGTTAATCTATCCACAATTACCCAAATAGAATCAAATTTTCCCAATGACTTTGGAAGGCCAACCACGAAGTCCATTGCAATTCTCTCCCACTTCCATTCAGGAATGGGCCTTATCTGAAGTGTTCCTCCGGGCCTCTGGTGGTCATACTTTACTTGTTGACAATTTGGACATTTGGCAACAAAATCAACAATGTCGCGCTTCATTCTACTCCACCAAAAGTGTTGCTTTAGGTCACGGTACATCTTGGTTGCACCAGGATGTATAGAATATCCGGAACTATGAGCCTCTGTAAGAATAGTGTGGACAAGTCATCAACACGGGGAACACATACCCTTCCCTTAATCCTCAAAACACCTTCATCATCGATTATTGCCTCTTTAGCCTCTCCTCGCAACACCATATCCCGAATTCGGCTTAGTTTCTCATCATCAAACTGCTTTCCCTTAATCTTGTCAAGAAAAGAAGATCTCGCCTTCACACAAGCCAAAAATCCTCCCTTCTCATTTACTTCTAGCCTCATAAAGTCATTAGCCAAGTTTTGGATTTTTCTAGCCAACAGGCGTCTAGAAACTTGCAAATGAGCTAGACTTCCCATGCTTCCTGCCTTTCTACTTAAGGCGTCTGCCACAACATTAGCCTTTCCTGGATGATACAGAATAGTGATATCGTAGTCCTTCAGTAGTTCCATCCATCTCCTCTGTCTCAAATTCAAATCTTTCTGAGTAAAGACATACTGTAGGCTAGGATGATCCGTATAGACTTCACACTTAACCCCATACAGATAGTGCCTCCATTGCTTCAATGCAAATACTATCGCGGCCAACTCCAAATCATGGGTCGGGTAATTACGTTCGTGCACCTTTAATTGCCTTGAAGCATAAGCAATTACGTTCTTCTCTTGCATTAGCACTGCACCCAAACCCGAATATGATGTATCACAATAGACAATGAAATTCTTACCTTCCACTGGCAGGGTAAGGATTGGTGCAGTAGTCAACAAGGTCTTGAGCTTCTGAAAGCTTTCCTCACATTCATCCGACCATACAAATGGAACGTTCTGCTTAGTCAAGTTCGTCAATTGGGAAGCAATGGAAGAAAATCCCTTGACAAATCGACGGTAATAGCTAGTTAAACCAACAAAGCTCCTTATTTCTGACACATTAGTAGGTCTTACCCAATTCTTCACTGTCTCAATCTTAGAAGGATCCACCATCACTCCATCCTTAGAAACCACGTGCCCCAGGAAGGATACTGAATCTAGTCAAAACTCACACTTGGAGAATTTGGCATAAAGCCTTTTATCCTTTAATACTTCAAACACAATTCTCAAATGCTCCTCATGTTCCTTCTTACTCTTGGAGTATATCAGTATATCATCAATGAATACGATCACAAAGAGATCCAGATATGGCTTAAAAATCCCGTTCATCAAGCTCATGAAAGCAGTAGGGGGATTCGTAAGACCAAAAGACATCACTACAAATTCGTAATGCCCATACCTGGTCCGAAAAGCAGTCTTTGGCACATCCGTTGCCTGTATTTTCAATTGATGATAACCGGATCTCAAGTCAATCTTAGAGAAGACACAAGCACCTTGTAACTGATCGAACAAGTCATCAATGCGAGGAATGGGATACTTGTTCTTAATAGTTACCTTGTTCAACTGCCTGTAGTCTATGCACATCCGAAAACTCCCATCCTTCTTCTTCACAAACAAAACAGGAGCACCCCAAGGAGATGCACTTGGTCTAATGAAGCCCTTGCTCAACAACTCTTGAAGTTGGGCCTTTAACTCTCTTAATCCGCGGGAGCCATTCTATAAGGGGGTATAGAAATGGGGCGAGTACCCGGTTCCAAATCATTGCAAAAATCAATATCTCTATCCGGTGGCATACCAGGAAGATCTGCAGGGAACACATCTAGAAACTCACGGACTACCGAAACTGACTCAATTGAAGGTACTTGAGTAGTATCATCCCTGAGGTGTCCCAAGAACGCTAAACACCCTTTACTAACCATTCTCTTAGCACGAAGAAAGGAGATGATACGAACCGGAGTGGAAGTGTAGTCACCCTCCCACACTAACTGATCTGTCCCAAGCTTGGCTAACGTCACAGTTTTAGCATTACAATCCAAGATTGCAAAATTTGGAGAAAGCCATGTCATACCCAGAATTACATCGAAATCAACCATTTCTAGGATAACCAAGTCTACATATGAAGTAACCGACATCCTACCTTGCTCTAGGCTCAAGAACTCATCTCTTTTCCTATCCCTCAAAGTCCGGGGATATAATTCTCCATAAACAAGCTAGAGAATGACACCCAAGTCATAGGTGGTGCCTGTGCTGGTTGACACTCAACATATGACCGCCACCACATTTTGGCGTTCCCTTGAAACTGATAGGTCACAAACTCAACACCAAATCGTTCCACTATGCCCATTTTATGTAGTAACTCATGACAATCAACTAGAAAATCGTAAACATCCTCAGATTCAGCACCTTTGAAAACTGGAGGTTTCAATTTCAAGAACTTACTGAAAAGTTCATGCTGATCACTTGTCATTATGGGCCCTGTAGTCAAACGAGGAAACGTACCTATTTCCAATGAGGCATCCATGGGGGGAGCCTCAGCAGCGGCCTGTCGTACTTCCGGAACCTGAGGTGCTAGTGCAGAAAACACTAGAGGTGTCTGGCCTTGATCAGATAACCCGCTAAGATAAGCAATCTCATTCTATCAATTCATCAAGCCTTCTCTTATACCAATGCATCATCAATCTCATTACTTTAGTTCATCAAGCCTTCTTTTATACCAAGGCATCATCAATCTCATTACTTTAGTTCATGAAGCCTTCTTTTTTACCAAGGCATCATCATTAACGAAGTAGATTAGAGTTTCTTTCATGATTTAGGATTCAATAGCTTCATCATGCTTACTTTATCACAATTATATAATCACATTCATGAAAGCATTCAATTAAGCATATAGAAGGGTTTACAATAATACCAATACATATCATTCGCTATTAAGAGTTTACTACGAATAGTATCAAAACCATAACCTACCTCCACCGAAGATTAGTGATCAAGCAAGCAAATTCCCCAAAGCTTTGTTTCCTCTTCGTTTCTCCTCTTTCTCGTTCAATCCTCTCTCTCTCTCTCTCTTTGTTCTTTCTATTTTTGTTATTCAAACCCTCTTTCTTTTACCCTAATTAGCATATAATTAAGTATAAAAGATGACAATAGTAACCCACTAATTAACTCAAGGTTACCTCTTTTATCCCCCAAGAAATTGAGTTATTAATATTAACCCACGAAATTTATAATTATAGTAGGAATAGTCCAAACGCCCCTTTAAAACTTAAACAAAAATCCGACCCAGCTTGGGATTACGCAACCTATGACGGTCCGTCATGGCTGTGACGGTCCATCCTGCAGGTCCTTCGCAAAGTTCTGAGACTCAATTTCCTGGAAGAGTCTGTGACGGTCCGTCGTGCCTACGAAGGTCCGTCCTGCCATTCCGTCACGAAGTTCAGAGAGTCGATTTCAGTACCCAAATTTCAGAATTCTAAGTGTTTTGGAACGAGACACCCTCGACGGTCCGTCGTGCCCATGACGGTCCGTCGTGGATTCCGTCGACTCAGACAGTTTTTCCAGAAATCAAATCTGCTGCTCAAAATGACTAAACAGGTCGTTACATCTTATTATGGACAAAAACAAGAAAGAAAGAAATATGGCATAGTAGTAAACTTGCGATAAAAAAAAGTGGACTAGTTGTCTCTATACTACTACCTCCGTCCTATTTGATGTGAGGTAGTTTGACTCAGTTCGATGTTTAAGATAAAAAGGAAGATTTGTAAAACTTATGGTCCAAATTGAATGATAGAATTGATGTGGCTGTAAATCATTTCATTAACGGTAAAATAGACATTTAATAGTTAAATTGTTGATTAAGATAGAGATGTGTCACTTTTTGGGACTGACTAAAAATGAAAGTAAGTCAAATAAATTGGGACAGAGAGATTAATATCTAGGAACAGTGCAATGACATACAAAATGTTAATAGCTAAGATAAAACAATCGAAATAACTTATAATTGTAACAAGAAAGAGAGTTATTTGTTTGGTTTTTTTGACAAACTTTATCAGTTGTTCTGTATTAGTTTCACATATTTGTTGTTAAGTTCTATAAAATATAGCACAACCCACAAGAAAATTTCCACAGAAGTATATGAAGAAACATGTACATAGGGACAAAAGAGAAGATCTAGTTTCAATCATTTTTAACAGAGTTAAAAAAAAGTCACAAAATAGCAAAATGAAATTGCAATAGATAAATGAATCACTATGACATATAGTACAAGATTAAGCTTCGTGAAATAGGAGGGAGAAAACTTTAAATAATTAAACACACTTTATAAGAAGGTTAATTAATGTATTTGAATTTGACTATCCCTATAGCGAAAAAAAACCCTACAAATAATAGTGGCACAAATAAAAGTTTTGTTTATGTATGACCCTCCAAGTCATTTATGTACTAATGTCTTCTTTTTTTTATGTGCATTCCATTAGCAACCCCTAATCTTTTATGAGTTACTGGGACTGGCAGTTTTGTGATCACATGCTCGTTTATTTAGATTATCTGTAAGTATTAATTTTTTGGAGCTTAAAATTTTAATGGTTGACTTTGGTCAAAATTTTAGGAAGACAACCTCAGATACAATTCTGACAATTTCGTTAATTCAGGAACATCGAGTTCGGTCTAGAGGGACCTTTAAAATGGATCCCAAGGCTTCCAAATGAATTTCAAGCCACTTGTGTAGTTTTACTTAAAATGGAGATTGAGTATTAGTCCCACTTATTATTGAGATGACCTTTGTATGAACTTTGACTACAAATTAGTTCAGTGTCTAATGCTGAATTTTGAAGGGGTAGCTTTTTTTATTTGTATGAAAAGGCTTTTGATTAAATCTCGAGCAACTAGTAGGGGTTTCAGAATGTATATCAAACTGATCAAAAGTAGCCGAAGTCTAGACCATATTCCTCGTGGGATCATTCCTAGCCTCAGTTAGGTTCTTGGCAAAGACTGCTTATACTTTTTTTGGGAGGTGTAATTTGAGCATATCAGAGGTCACTGGTTGTACAAAATGAAACTTTCCCTTGAAATATTTTTGTTTCACTATTGGCCATCATAAGAAAAAGAACGTGCATTTCTCAGAATTGATAAAAGATGATTCAAAGAAAGTTGTAGCTATGGAAAGGAAACCTATTGTAGAAGTAAAGGTACTTTAAACAACAATATCTTACATAATATTCATATATACCTATTATTTGTCATCAATCCTCCTAAATGTGTGATATATGATCTTCATAGAAATTTTGCTAAATTCTTGTAGAATTTCAAGGAAGTGGGTAGAGCTACCAACTGGATTGCATAGAATAATATTTGTGTACTAAAAGAAGACAGAGGATTAGGATTTAGATCATTGTTTGATATTTCTATGTCTTTATTTGCTTAAGTATGGTGGAAATTCAATACTACTAATAAAATGTAGTGTAATAATATGGGGGACAAATATAGGAAGAGACTAACACCACAAATAGTATAATGAAGAGGGGGATCACAAGTATGGGAAAATATGTTAATGGCAAGTGATTTCTTTGATCAAAAGATATGGTGGGAAAATAAAGGGACATGCTAGTGTATGGTTTGATAATTGGACACAATTGGGGCTCTGTTTTTTCAAATGGATGTTCAGCACGATCATAGTAAGTGAAATTTGTCATTCAAGTTGGTCAAATAAGATGGATGGAATCAGGCAGTGTTACAAGCTAATTTTGATGAGAAAGTATGAAATACATTGACACTATCATGGAAATTTTGTACTTACTCAGTGTAGAGATAAACCTTGGTGAGTGCCTAGTGGATCTGTATAATTAAAGGTAGGAACAATAAGGGGTTTCTGAGAATACATTTAACCTATGGATGAAAGGATTACCTTATAAGGTGTTCTTACTATTATGAAGGATGTGGTTTAGAATAATTCCTAGTGGGGAAATTTTTATCAGAAGAGGTATTGCTGATTTTTGAAATGTTTTTGTTGTAACAACAATATACATGAATACTGTGTACATCTATTTATTAATTAACATGATTGTAACCATATTTGGAAGTGGTTTAGTGAAGTTGCATGAGTACAATGCAAGTTAATGCAGATTAAGCAAGTCTTGGAGGAGAGGTGGAAGGTTGATTGTGCTAATAAATTGATGTTTATTTTCAAAGTAGTTACTGTGTTTATAATATTACAGATTGGAAAACGAGGAATGTGATCAAACATGGGAGATTATGTCAACAATTATTTAATTTGAAAAGAACAGTATGCCAAACATAAGAACAGAAATAGTCTAAGATACTGGATGTAAGCTACATGATTAAACATTAGGCGAGTAGAATCAAGGAAGTTAAACATACAAACAACAACTGTGGAAGAATAACGATACATTCAATATCAAAATCTCCGAATACCTTATTTGGAAGCTGAAAATTTAATCTCTTTAACAGTGGCATCAACTTCATTGGGGTTCAATCTGTTGAGAAGAAAATTTGAGAATTGTAATAATAGGGCAATGAGAAATGTATTGAAAATGATTATAAAGAGAAAAAACTTACTCACACCTTTTATATATATGTAAAACTATGTCATATTCATGTTTAGGAAGTCTTCATCAGTGATGAATCGTGATGTCGGTGAGCATTTTTGATATCCAGATGATTACAAGTCAAACATGAAAGGTGTTTGTAGTGATGCTGGTGGTTGAGGTGCGCATTTGGGGTATAGAGATGGTCAGGATGCCGGCGCATACTTGGAACAAAAATGAAGGCGTGGCTAAGGATTTTATCTTCTGGCTTTGTCTTTTCTTACCTTTTCTGATTTAGACTAATGTTTACTTTCGAGGTCTGGGCTACTTTTGGGCCTAAAACTTCGTGATTTTTTATTGCTTATCTTTTTTAGGGAAAATTAGCAATTAAAATATCATATCTAACATATTTAGTCAAAATATAAACACTTTAAAATAATTATTTAAAATGTCATAATGAAGAAAATAAGATGTATTTGAATTTGAGTTTAAATTGTATCCACCGTCAGTGTACACTTTTTTACACTGACACATACTTTTAAAGCAAGTTTCTTTTTTATTATTAGTACTTTTTTTTTTATAAAATACAAATATCAAATATAGTAATATAAGGTAATTAGGATTCTACTTTTATTATATCCACTAATTTATGATTTTCTTTCATTACTAAATGAAATTATCATATCTTTTACTCGTGTACAATATAAGTGAAACTAATGAAAGCATCCACCGTTGAAACAGTTTTAAGAGAAACTATTACCAATCATCAAAATTCATTTTTTTTTTCTTTCTTTATAGAGTTAAGTGGATTCTTGCCCCTTTTTTTTTGGAATTTCACTCCTTCTAATTAATCTAATACCCAAGAACCTTTCTGCTTCTCCTTTTACATTTCTACCCCCACCTTTCATGTCCTACCCCTATTTTTACATTTTCGGATTTTCTTTCTAATGGTGATCATAAACTTTTCATC
This sequence comes from Solanum peruvianum, assembly GCA_027705065.1. NCBI lineage: Eukaryota > Viridiplantae > Streptophyta > Magnoliopsida > Solanales > Solanaceae > Solanum > Solanum peruvianum. The sequence goes on from JAKWJD010001760.1 coordinate 22,111,279, forward strand.
AAAATATATGGTTTATTTCAAGAAATTTTCTCTATCGTTAAAGTAAATCTCTTTATTAATTAAAGTTTATTTCTCGATTGGCAAGGTAATTTCCATTATTTATTTAGATTTATTGTGTAGGATCACTGGTTATGTCATGTATTTCAGAATTCTATGTATTACGAATTGCAATATCACGTTATTATTTTTAATTTTTATGAAAGTTTGTTTACTTATTCATCTAATATTTATACATCTCAGGTTCTAGTCAATTAAATTGTTATATTTGATTTTTTCTGATTTTTTTAATATTTCTGATTTATTAGAATCTACAAATTCATTCATATGTTTATTTTGTTTGATTTTTAATATATTTGTATTTACTTTTAGGGTTTTAGATTCGGGGAAAGCATATGTATGTCTACAATATCTGAATAAACGATTTATTTGTTCATTCATACTATCAATATATCAAAAAGTTTTATATTTTTTGTTTTTATATTGTATTTCAATCTCAATTAGTATACCAACATGTATGTATTTCCTTCTTAATTGTGTTCTTCCTAAATATATGCTAACAATTTATATTTCATTGGGTACTCATTCTGCATTTCAATCTCAATTTGTATGTGAAAAAGTTTGTTTTTATCTTTTGTTTTGTATTCTACCTAATTTTATATCAACAAGTTATGTATTTATGTGTCTACTTTACCTTACAAAATCACTTTGTATTTCAAATGACGAGAGTATTTCTTTTGTATTCACAACATTATATTGAATCTCACTTTAAATTAATTTTGTATTTTCATCTCAGTTTATATTCATATATTGTTGTATTCAACTTATAGTTCATGATCCATTAGTTTGTATTTTACCTTTCAAAATCACTTTGTATTTCAAGTGAAGAAATATTACTTTTTGTATTCACAACTTTATATCCATTCTCACTTTGTATTTTCATCTCACTTTTGTATTCATATATTGGTGTACTCAACATATAATTCATAATCAATCACTTACATTAACTTAATAAGATACAAATTATTGAATGCATTCAAACAGAAAAAAAACAACTACTAAACTTTAAAAAAGAAAAATTTTATTCGTTATACAACATAATTTAGATATATAATATCCGGAAAAGGCAATAAATCTCAATATATACAAAGATTTCACTAATTCAATCATGAAAAAAAAAACTCTTATACTCGACATATATGAATATCTGTCACGACCCAAAACGAATCGTGAGTAGCACCCACACGTAACATTAGAAATATTTAGTCGATTAATTATTCATGGTACACCTTTAATTTTACAGAATTTGATAGTTATTTAAATATCACATAACAATTTAAGTTTAACTGATTGAGATAGGTATTTAAATATAAGGTGTAGTATATTATATGAATTACATTAAAGTATGCTAATGGAAGGAAATAGAACTTAGCCTTAAGTTTGAACATTAGAAAATCGATTACAGAATTAGGTGAGTTGATGGGTATAGGCCAGACACAGAATAATCGGAGTGTTTATCGTCTTGTTAACTTACACCTTATGTATATATATACTTGATAGATTGGAAGGGTTCGGGGGCAATTAGGAAAGAAAAGGCATTGGAGAAGTAGTTGCTTGAGTTCGGTTATTAGGTGGAGGTAGGTTATGGTTTATTTCTATTTGACAGATAAACTTTCAATAGTGATTGATATGTATTGAGTGATATTGTAAAGTATCCTATGTACTTGATTGTGTGGTTGAATATCTTGATTGTGTGGTTTGTGGTTGGCCTAAAATTATTAGAAATGGTATTATTGGATAGGAGTGACACGTTCCGACATGGTATATGGGATCGGAGTGTCACCCGACACAATAACATTAAAGGAAAGGAATCTTGAATTAAATTAATATACTCAATCTCAAAGAACACATTTTCCAAATGAGTATGGTGTGGAGGCATGAGTCCTCATAGGTGTGCTTGATGTTTTGATTGATGGTTTACCTATTATGGTGTTGTTGTCATTGGTTCATGTATTTGTTGCTTGCCACCTGTTAAGTATTGTAGTTGATTATATATTATTGTTCAATATATATTGGTTCTATTTTGAGTTGGCCAATGATACCTACCCAGTATGTGTTCATTGTACTGATCCCTACTTGTATTTTCTTCTTTGTTCTTTTGTGGAGTGCGGCAAGTGTACCAATGAATTCGAATCGCCCTCAGCTCTAGACAGTCTCCAGCACATCAGAGTTTCGGGTAAGCTATTAATTCTAACTCGTGTTGGATTCTCTCAGTCATTACCTGATGTCCTTTGTTTTTCAGACACGAATTGCTTTATTTCATTTATTTTGGTGTCTTTAATACTCTTAGATTTAGTAATTGGAGATTAGATGTCCTTGTTGTGATAACTTTCAAGCTTTGGGAAATGATATTTAGTATGTTTTGAGCTTTCACATTATGCTTGTAGTTTGTAAGTTGTGGTTAAGTTCTTTGGTTCTCCCACCTAGGGGGTTAAGTGTGGGTGCCATTCACGACTCGTTTTGGATCGTGACAAACTTGGTATTAGAGTGTTAGATTAAGTTATCTCATCACACAATGACGAGTCTAGTAGAGTCTTGTTGAACGGTACGGGGACGCCTTTACTTTTCTTTGAGGGGTTATAGGACTTTAGGAAAACTTGATTCCTTCTTTCTTTTGTGCTACTACTTGAATCCATATGGTATCTATGTGATTCAAATTGGTATCTATACTTCTTCCTCTATTTCACATATGGTTAGTACTAGAGTATGAGAAGTTGAAATAACAACATTAAAAAGAAGAAAATGTTCTCTTGAAAATAGGTATATTTTCTCGAATTACTACAGGATTTGTAATGACTAGTGACCAATATGGTTTTTCTTTATTAAGTCAAAGTTTAAAGCCTTATTCTTCATGGATGCTGATTGTGCAGATGGCTTTGCTTTCATTGTTCATTATTTTGTGTTGTTTTATGAATATAGTGGAGAGTCTTAGTTTCGAGTTTTGACATACTAGTTTCGGGGAGATGTAAAATGTGGCAATAGTCTCATGTTGAGTGTTGATTAGTAAAGTCACTACTTATGACTTAAGACAACATTGTGTCGCTTCTTCATTCAATTATATACCCCAAATTTTGAGCGATGGGAAGAGACATTTCCTAAAGAAAAACTAGAAAATGAACATCATTAGGTTAGAAAATTCAGTTAGTAGAGTTTTCCTAACATATATAGGTTGTATAGTGAATGATGAAATTATGTTGAGGAAATTGACGCATAATCTCTTTTATGATTTCATAGGTTGTGTGTATATAAAAAAGGGTCATGATTGACTACAACAATAATACTAGTGCTATCGGTGTTTACTTGGTTAAAGTTATAGAGTGTGATATTTTTTTTGTCGACCTAAGCTACGAAAGAATGAATATTGCTTTGGATGAGATACCAAAAAGATTTGATGGCGTATTATAGTCACTTAATGGGCAAACATTTCTTTGAGTAACTTTTTAGCGAGGGTATGATGTATTCTAGTGGTGGATTTAATGGACTTTCATGGTGTAGTAATATAGGTGTATGAAAATGGATATGTCGATTATCAAGTGAGAATACGAACTACTTAAGGAGTTACCAGTTGTATGACATAATCAGATAATAAGATTCAATGTTGCATTCACATTTGAGAAACAAACTAGTTTATTACTATGGGCACTTGGATTGAACATTATTTTTAAGGAAAATTTTAGTGGTGGATTTTTTTTACAATATTGATACATTTAGGATGTGAAATGCATCTTGAGGGTTCTGAATGAGGAGCGGTGATCTTTTCTTAAATTTTTTGAGTGATAGATTGATACTAGAATGACAAAGGGGAAGAAAGTCCTAGTGAGTATACTTTGGGTGAATTAGATTGATGATTTTAATAAGAAAGTGCTTATATAATTTGTTAGTCCCTTGATTTTATTACTATATCTGAGTTTAAGGTGTCATGTCGAGAAAATAAATTGACTTTGTGGTGATGAAAAGGGCTTACAAAGAATGATGGAAATAGGATTAAGTGATGGATGGTGACGGAGATGCAATTATAGAATACTAATTGTCGGTAAATTAAGTTTGTATGGTGATCAAAACTTGTGAGTATCTAAGGTTGAGATTTCTACTATTTAGTGAGTAATGTGGTTGTATGACAAATTTTAGGAGATGGTAGGGCACCACTCGCATTGAATTTAAAGAAGCTAGAGTCATAATCAAAATAAAATAAAATTAATGGAATGTAGAGTAACCTTCAGAGAGAAGTGAGAGCAAAAAAAAATTTCTCAAATTGTAAGGGGTAAAGATGTATCTTCAAAGGAGTTGAAAATTGAATTTAGTGACGCGTATTCCATCTGTTTTTCTCTTATTATGATAATAGTGTCACATGTTCATCATATTGGTCAAAAATGATTGGAAAAGACTTGAGAAAAGAGTGTACATACATTCAACTCGAATGTGACAATAAGTTCTTTGTGATTTTGAATTTAGTAATGAGTACTATTGAGTTTTTGTAACGACCTGTTTAGTCGTTTTGAGCAGCAGATTTTATTTCTGGAAAAACTTTCTGAGTCGACGGAACCCACGACGGACCGTCATGGGCACAACGGACCGTCGAGGGGGTCTCATTCCAAAACACTTAGAATTCTGAAATTTGGGTACTGAAATCGACTCTCTGAACTTCGTGACGGAATGGCAGGACGGACCGTCGTGGGAACGACGGACCGTCACACATCTTCCACAAAAATTAAGTCTCCGAACTTTCTGACGGACCTGCGAACGGACCGTCGCAGGCACGACGGGCCGTCACAGGTTGCGTAATCCCAGGCAGGGTCGGAATTCTGTAAATATTTAAAGGGGCGTTTTGGACTATTCCTGCTTATAATTATAAAGTTAGTGGTTTAATATTAATAACTCAATTACTTGGGGGTTAAAAGAGATAACCTTGAATTAATTAATGGGTTAATTCATCATCTTTTATACTTAATTATATGCTAATTAGGGTAAAAGAAAGAGGGTTTGAATAACAAAAATAGAAAGAACAAAGAGAGAGAGAGGATTGATCGAGAGAGAAAGGGAAGAACGCAAGGAGAGCAAAAGGCTTGGGAAGTAGATTGCTTGATCACAATTCTTCGGTGGAGGTAGGTTATGGTTTATGCTATTCGTAGTAAACTCTTAATAGCGAACGATATGTATTGGGTAGTCTTGTAAACCCTCCTATATGCTTAATTGTATGCTTGTATGAACGTGATTATATAATTGTGATAAAATAAGCATGATGAAGCAATTGAATCCTAAATCTTGAAAAACCCTAATCTACTTTATTAATGAGATTGATGATGCCTTGGTATAAAAGAAGGCTTGATGAACTAAAGTAATGAGATTGATGATGCCTTGGTATAAAGGGAGGCTTGATGAACTAAAGTGATGAGAGTAGTGAATCGGGTGTCACGAACCAACACGTAGAATTAGGGGATCGGGTGTCACGAACCGATACGTAGAATTAGGGGATCGGGTGTCACGAACCGACACGTAGAATTAGGGGATCGGGTGTCACGAACCGACACGTAGAATTAGGGGATCGGAGTGTCACGTTCCGACACCAGGATAGTATATGAGGATCGGAGTGTCACGTTCCGACACCAGGATAGTATATGGAGCGGAGTGTCACGTACCGACACGAGAGAAATAAATATAATGAATCTTGAAAGATGTTAATATACTCAATCTAATGAACCTAATTCCCAAATGAGCATGGTATTGAGGCTTGAGTCCTCATGGGTGAACTTGGCGGTGCTTATTAATGATTATGATACTTGTTGTTTCTACATGTTGAGTATTGTAGTTGATTTATGATATTATCTTATATATATTGTTTTCTATTTTGAGTTGGCCGATGATACCTACTCAGTACTTGTGTTTTGTACTGACCCCTACTTGTATGTTTCTTTCTTTGTTATTTGTAGAGTGCAGCAAACGTACCGTCGTCTTCAACTCAACGCAACTCTAGCCAGTCTTAATTACACCGGATTTCAGGGTGAGCTAATGCTTCTAGCTTGGACTGGATCTTCTTCTTCATGTCTTGATGCCTTGAAGTTCCGGGATGGACTAGCTTTTATTTATTTTAGCTTTCTTAGATACTCTTAGTTTTAGTAATTTGAGGATAGATGTTCTTGTGATGATGACTTCCAGATTTTGGGGATAATAATAGTTATTGAGTTTTAGAAGTTATTTAATCAATGTTCATTAATGAGATTTAAGTCTTCCGCATTACTTTCTGTTGATATTATATTGAAATGTTGGGTTTTGTATTGGTTGGTTCGCTCACATAGGAGGGTAAGTGTGGGTGCCACTCGCGACTCAATTTGGGTCGTGACAAACTTGCTATCAGAGCATTAGGTTCGTTGGTCTCATCACACAAGAACGAGTCTAGTAGAGTCTTAAGGAACGGTAAGGGGACGCCTTTACTTTTCTTTGAGAGGCTATAAGACTTTAGGAAAATTCCATACTTTCTTTATATTTCTTTCGTACTATTACTTGGATCCAATTTGTATCTAGGTGATACAAATTGGTATCTGACCATCTTCACTCTATTTCGCAGATGGTTAGAACTAGAGCAACGACTGCACCAACACCAACACCGGCAAGACAAGAAACGTTTGAGCCAGCCACTGGGGCTGTAGCTCGAAGAGGAGTAATGGCGAGAGGCCGTGGAAGAGGTCGTGGGAGGACGTCCTCTAGAGGAAGAGGACAAGCACCTAGCCCATCTGGTACTAGGACGGTGACTCCTCCACGAACTGAGGAAGTGGTAAGAGAGTATGAGGAAGTGGAGAACGAACAAGTACAGAATGAGGAATTGCCACCCCAACCTACCCCAGAGATGATCAATCAGGTTCTTGCTTATCTTAGCGGGTTATCTGATCAAGGACAGACACCTCCAGTGTTTTCTGCACCAGCACCTCAGGTTCCGGAGGTACAGCATACAGCTATTGTGGCTCCCCGCATGGATGCCTCATTGGAAATAGGCACATTTACTCGTCTGACCACAGGGCCTATAATGACAAATGATAAACATGAACTTTTCAGTAAATTCTTGAAATTGAAACATCCAGTCTTCAAGGGTGCTGAATCTGAGGATGCTTACAATTTTCTGGTTGACTGTCATGAGCTACTACACAAGATGGGTATAGTAGAACGGTTTGGTGTTGAGTTTGTGACTTATCAGTTTCAAGGGAACGCCAAAATGTGGTGGCGGTCACATGTTGAGTGTCAACCAACAGAGGCACCACCTATGACTTGTGCATCATTCTCTAGCTTGTTTATGGAGAAGTATATCCCCCGGACTTTGAGGGATAGGAAAAGAGATGAGTTCTTGAGCCTAGATCAAGGTAGGATGTCGGTTACTGCATATGAGGCTAAGTTTCGTGCATTATCCACGTATGCCACCCAACTTTGTTTCATACCACAAGAGTGGATTCGCCGTTTTGTGAAGGGGTTGAGGGCAGAACTGCGGATTTCAGCCTTACAGGTAGCGGCTACGGCTAAATCCTTTCAAGAAGTGGTAGACTTCGTGATAGAGGTGGAAGGAGTGAAGCCAGATGACTTCACCATGGCATCGACATCAAAAAGGTTTCGGAAGGGAGGTGAGTTTAGTGGTTCTTACTCTAGAGGACAGGGTTCAGGAGGTTACTCAGTCCGACCAATTCAATCTTCACTACAGACTGTAGTTGGGGGTCCACCTCAGACCGGTCAACACTTCTCTGAGAGACCTATGCTTGACTCTAGAGAGTGTTATGGATGTGGGGAGACTGGGCATATTAGGAGGAATTGTCCAAAGCAAAGTTACAGACCTCCAATGGTCAGAGGTAGAGGTGGTGATGGAAGAGGCCGTCATTCTAGAGGACGTGGTGGTCGAGGTAATGGTGGTCACCAAAACGGCCGGGGTGATGGGAAAACTGGAGCCACTAAAGCACAACATGGTAGGGGCAACAGACAAACAGGTGATAGGGCCCATTGTTACGCTTTCCTCGGGCGGTCTGAAGCGGAGACATCTGATGCTGTTATCACAGGTAATCTTTTGGTTTGTGATTGCATGGCTTCTGTATTATTTGATCCTGGCTCCACATTTTCATATGTATCTTCCTCATTTGCTACTGGTCTTAATTACATTGTGAATGCTTGACATGCCTATTCGTGTTTCTACTCCGGTGGGTGAGTCTGTGATAGTTGAAGAGGTATAGGTCTTGTCTGGTGACTTTGTGGGGAGCAATACTCATGTAGACTTGGTTTCTTAGAAATGGTTATTTTGATGTAATTCTGGGTATGACTTGGCTTTCTCTGAATTTTGCGATCTTGGATTGTAATGCTAAAACTGTGACGTTAGCCAATCCTGGGACAGATCCATTAGTGTGGGAGGGTGACTACACTTCCACTCCGGTTCGTATCATCTCCTTTCTTAGTGCTAAGAGAATGGTTAGTAAGGGGTGTTTAGCTTTCTTGGCACATCTCAGGGATGACACCACTCAAGTACCTTCAATTCAGTCGGTTTTGATAGTCCGTGAGTTTCTGGATGTGTTCCCTGCAGATCTTCCTGGTATGCCACCGGATAGAGATATCGATTTTTGCATTGATCTGGAGCCGGGCACTCGCCCCATTTCTATACCCCCTTATAGAATGGCTCCCGCAAAGTTAAGAGAGTTAAAGGCCCAACTTCAAGAGTTGTTGAGCAAAGGCTTCACTAGACCAAGTGCATCTCCTTGGGGTGCTCCTGTTTTGTTTGTGAAGAAGAAGGATTGGAGTTTTCGGATGTGCATAGACTACTGGCAGTTGAACAAGGTAACTATTAAGAACAAGTATCCCATTCCTCGCATTGATGACTTGTTCGATCAGTTACAAGGTGCTTGTGTCTTCTCTAAGATTGACTTGAGATCCGGTTATCATCAATTGAAAATACGGGCAACGGATGTGCCAAAGACTGCTTTTCTGACCAGGTATGGGCATTACGAATTTGTAGTGATGTCTTTTGGTCTTACGAATGCCCCTGCTGCGTTCATGAGCTTGATGAACGGGATTTTTAAGCCATATCTGGATCTCTTTGTGATCGTATTTATTGATGATATACTGATATACTCCAAGAGTAAGAAGGAACATGAGGAGCATTTGAGAATTGTGTAGGAAGTTATAAGGGAGAAAAGGCTTTATGCCAAATTCTCCAAGTGTGAGTTCTGGCTAGATTCAGTGTCCTTCTTGGGGCACGTGGTTTCTAAGGATGGAGTGATGGTGGATCCTTCTAAGATTGAGACAGTGAAGAATTGGGTATGACCTACTAACGTGTCAGAAATAAGGAGCTTTGTTGGTTTAGCTAGCTATTACCGTCGATTTGTCAAGGGATTCTCTTCCATTGCTTCCCAATTGACGAACTTGACTAAGCAGAATGTTCCATTTGTATGGTCGGATGAATGTGAGGAAAGCTTTCAGAAACTCAAGACCTTGTTGACTACTGCACCAATCCTTACCCTGCCAGTGGAAGGTAAGAATTTCATTGTCTATTGTGATGCATCCTATTCGGGTTTGTGTGCAGTGCTAATGCAAGAGAAGAACGTAATTCCTTATGCTTCAAGGCAATTAAAGGTGCACGAACACAATTACCCGACCCATGATTTGGAGTTGGCCGCGGTAGTATTTGCGTTAAAGCAATGGAGACACTATTTAAATGGGGTTAAGTGTGAAGTCTATACGGATCATCGTAGCCTACAGTATGTCTTACTCAGAAAGAGTTGAATTTGAGACAGAGAGAGATGGATGGAACTACTGAAGGACTACGATATCACTATTCTGTATCATCCGGGAAAAGCTAATGTTGTGGCAGATGCTTTAAGTAGGAAGGCAGGAAGCATGGGAAGTCTAGCTCACTTGCAAGTTTCTAGACGCCCGTTGGCTAGAGAAATCCAAAACTTGGCTAATGACTTTATGAGGCTAGAAGTAAATGAGAAGGGAGGATTTTCGGCTTGTGTGGAGGCGAGATCTTCTTTTCTTGACAAGATTAAGGGAAAGTAGTTTGATGATGAGAAACTAAGCCGAATTCGGGATATGGTGTTGCGAGGAGAGGCTAAAGAGGCCATAATGGATGAGGAAGGTGTTTTGAGGATTAAGGGAAGGGTATGTGTGCCCCGTGTTGATGATTTGATCCACACTATTCTTACAGAGGCTCATAGTTCCGGATATTCTATACATCCGGGTGCAACAAAGATGTACCGTGACCTAAAGCAACACTTTTGGTGGAATAGAATGAAGCGCGACATTGTTGATTTTGTTGCCAAATGTCCAAATTGTCAACAAGTAAAGTATGAACACCAGAGGCCCGGAGGAACACTTCAGAGAATGCCCATTCCTGAATGGAAGTGGGAGAGAATAGCAATGGATTTCGTGGTTGGTCTTCCAAAGACATTGGGGAAGTTTGATTCTATTTGGGTAATTGTGGACAGATAAACTAAGTCTGCTCACTTCATTCCGGTCAAGGTGACCTACAATGCAGAGAAGTTAGCCAAAATCTATATCTCAGAAATCGTTCGATTGCATAGAGTTCCACTCTCCATCATATCAGATAGAGGTACGCAGTTTCTAAGTTTTGGAGACCATTGCATGCTGAATTAGGTACTAGGTTTGACCTTAGTACTGCATTTCACCCTCAGACCGATGGTCAGTCTGAGCGAACGATTCAAGTGTTAGAGGATATGCTTTGTGCATGTGTGATAGAATTTGGTGGTCATTGGGATAACTTCTTACCCTTAGCGGAGTTTTCATCCAATAATAGCTATCACTCAAGTATTGATATGGCTCCATTCGAAGCATTGTATGGGCGGAGATGTAGGTCTCCCATTGGTTGGTTTGATGCATTTGAGGTTAGACATTGGGGTACTGACCTTTTGAGGGATTCATTAGAGAAAGTGAAATCTATTCAAGAAAAGCTTTTAGCGGCGCAAAGTAGGCAAAAGGTATATGCAGATCGAAAGGTTAGAGACATGGAGTTTATGGAGGGTGAGCAAGTCTTGCTGAAGGTTTCGCCCATGAAAGGGGTGATGCGGTTTGGTAAAAGAGGTAAGCTAAGCCCAAGGTATATTGGACCATTTGAAGTACTTAAGCAAGTAGGGGAGGTGGCTTATGAATTAGCCTTGCCTCCAGGACTGTCAGGAGTGCATCCGGTATTTCATGTGTCTATGTTGAAAAGATACCATGGGGATGGAAACTACAACATTCGTTGGGATTCGGTTCTGCTTGATGAGAATTTATCTTATGAGGAGGAGCTTGTTGCCATTCTAGATAGATAAATTCGCAAGTTGAGGTCGAGGGAGATTGCATCCATCAAAATTCAATGGAAGAATCGACCAAGTGAAGAGGCCACTTTGGAGAAGGAGGCTGATATGCAAGAAAGATACCCGCACCTGTTTACAGATTCAGGTACTCCTTTTCGCCCTTGTTTTCTTCTTGTGATCGTTCGAGGACGAACAATGGATAAATTGGTATCTATTGTAACGACCTGTTTAGTCGTTTTGAGCAGCAAATTTTATTTCGAGAAAAACTGTCTGAGTTGACGGAACCCACGACGGACCGTCATGCGCACGACGGACCGTCGAGGGGGTCTCGTTCCAAACACTTAGAATTCTGAAATTTGGGTACTGAAATCGACTCTCTGAACTTCGTGACGGAATGGCAGGACGGACCGTCGTGGGAACGACGGACCGTCACACATCTTCCACAGAAATTAAGTCTCTGAACCTTGTTTACGGACCTGCAGGACGGACCGTCGCAGGCACGACGGGCCGTCACAGGTTGCGTAATCCTAGGCTGGTTCGGAATTCTGTAAATATTTAAAGGGGCATTTTGGACTATTCCTACTTATAATTATAAAGTTAGTGGTTTAATATTAATAACTCAATTACTTGGGGGTTAAAAGAGATAACCTTGAATTAATTAATGGGTTAATTCATCATCTTTTATACTTAATATATGCTAATTAGGGTAAAAGAAAGAGGGTTTGAATAAGAAAAATAGAAAGAACAAAGAGAGAGAGAGGATCGATCAAGAGAGAAGGGAAGAAGAAGAAACGCAAGAGAACAAAAGGCTTGGAAGTAGATTGCTTGATCACAATTCTTCGGTGGAGGTAGGTTATGGTTTATGCTATTCGTAGTAAACTCTTAATAGCGAATGATATGTATTGGGTAGTCTTGTAAACCCTCCTATATGCTTAATTGTATGCTTGTATGAATGTGATTATATAATTGTGATAAAATAAGCATGATGAAGCTATTGAATCCTTATTCTTGAAAAACCCTAATCTACTTTATTAATGAGATTGATGATACCTTGGTATAAAAGAAGGCTTGATGAACTAAAGTAATGAGATTGATGATGCCTTGGTATAAAGGGAGGCTTGATGAACTAAAGTGATGAGAGTAGTGAATCGGGTATCATGAATCGGGTGTCACGAACCGACACGTAGAATTAGGGGATCGGGTGTCACGAACCGATACGTAGAATTAGGGGATCGGGTGTCACGAACCGACACGTAGAATTAGGGGATCGGGTGTCACGAACCGACACGTAGAATTAGGGGATCGGAGTGTCACGTTCCGACACTAGGATAGTATATGAGGATCGGAGTGTCACGTTCCGACACCAGGATAGTATATGGAGCGGAGTGTCACGTACCGACACGAGAGAAATAAAGATAATGAATCTTGAAAGATGTTAATATACTCAATCTAATGAACCTAATTCCCAAATGAGTATGGTATTGAGGCTTGAGTCCTCATGGGTGAACTTGGCGGTACTTATTAATGATTATAGTACTTGTTGTTGCTACATGTTGAGTATTATAGTTGATTTATGATATTATCTGATATATACTGTTTTCTATTTTGAGTTGGCCGATGATACCTACTCAGTACTTGTGTTTTGTACTGACCCCTACTTGTATGTTTCTTTCTTTGTTATTTGTGGAGTGCAGCAAACGTACCATCGTCTTCAACTCAACCGCAACTCTAGCCAGTCTTCATTACACCGGATTTCAGGGTGAGCTAATGCTTGTAGCTTGGACTGGATCTTCTTCTTCATGTCTTGATGCCTTTAAGTTCCGGCATGGACTAGCTTTTATTTATTTTAGCTTTCTTAGATACTCTTAGTTTTAGTAATTTGAAGATAGATGATCTTGTGATGATGACTTCCAGATTTTGGGGATAATAATAGTTATTGAGTTTTAGAAGTTATTTAATCAATGTTCATTAATGAGATTTAAGTCTTCCGCATTACTTTCTGTTGATATTATATTGAAATGTTGGGTTTTGTATTGGTTGGTTCGCTCACATAAGAGGGTAAGTGTGGGTGCCACTCGCGACTCAATTTGGGTCGTGACAGTTTTTAGCAAAGGATATGGTAAAATCTATGAAGAGGTGATCAATGATAAATAAAGATACATGAATTCCTAAATATTTTCAAGGTATGAGCTAATGTTGATAGTTAAGGGAATTTGGTTATATGGTGGAAATCAAAGTTCAAGTTCCTTATTTTAAGTCGACATTTATGGTAGTAGATTTAGTCAAGGTATGAATTAGTAAGGTAATTAATAATTAATCCTGTGGTGCATTGGGTATTTGGAAGAATCTATGTGTGTTTTGAGTCGTAAAGTTTGTTATTTTGATTGTTAAAGGAGGTAAGGAAGAGTTTTCCTTGGAGTTTCGATTTTAGAGTGTGAAGTAAAATGTCATGGTTTGTTGGTAAAAGAATGAGATCGGTAAGCGAGGTAAGCTTAGTCCAAGGTATATTGGTCCATTTGAAGTTCTGAAGCGCGTGGGGGAGGTGGCCTATGAATTGTCATTGCCTCCAGGCTGTCCGTTTTGCACCCGACATTTCATGTGTCTATGCTAAAAAATACCGTGGTGATGGAATCTACATTATTCGTTGGGATTCAATTCTTCTTGATGAGAATATGTCTAATGAGGAGGAGCCCGTTGCTATTCTAGATAGGGAGGTTTGCAAGTTGAGATCAAAGGAGAATGCATCTATCAAGGTTCAGTGGAAGAATCGGTCAGTTGAAGAGTCCACTTGGGAGAGTGAGGCTGAAATGCATGAAAGATATCCACATCTTTTTAGCAATTCAGGTACTCATTCTCCTCTTGCCTTCTTTGATCGTTCGAGGACGAACGATGGGTAAATTGGTATCTATTGTAATGACCCTTTTAATCGTTTTGAGTATTAGAATTTTTCGCTTCATAAAATCCTTTCTGATAGAGTATAAATGTATATTTTGGACTATTTTAACAACAATTTTGAAGTTAAAGGGATAACTTAAATAATTAATTTAGTTGGTGGTTAAATAAAATAACATTAAAATTAATAGTGGGTGACTTTATAATTATTGAGCATACAAATTACGGTAGGAAATAACATAATCTGTAGAAGGAAAGAAGGGAAAGAGAAGAACAAAGAGAAAGGCGGCGAAAGATCAAACTTGTGCACATGTTTTGCTGGTACGGTTCTCTATTTAAGAAAATTTCAACTACCCAGTTTTGAATGAATGTAATACTTATGTAGTGTAAAATATATAATACCGACAATTGTATAAAGTGGGTTGATTAGTGTTTGTGAGTATATATGTTTTAATGGTGGAAAAAAAGGAATTGAAAGGTTGATTTGCCGTAATGTTAGGGATTGGTCAGTAAATTGAAAAAAAAATTAAAAAAATAGTTTTTATATGTATGGTATGGTCTGGAATATTGGAACAGTATGGGTGCTCTAATGTTAATCATGGGGCAATGATTACCCTATCACTGGCCAATGATTTTAGGCAACAAATAAGACTGGAGTAATACCCACTGTGAACATTAGAAATATTTAGTCGATTAATTATTCATGGTACACCTTTAATTTTTCAAAATTTGATAGTTATTTAAATATCACATTATAATTTAAGTTTAACTGGTTGAGATAGGTAATTAAATATAAGGTGTAGTATACGATATGAATAACAATAAAGTTATTCTAATGGAAGGAAATAGAACTTACCCTTAAGTTTGAACTTTAGGAAATTGATTATAGAATAAGGTGAATTGATGGGTATAGGCTAGACACAAAATAATCGGAGTGTTTATGGTCTTGTTAATTTACACCTTGTGTATATATATACTTGAGAGATTGGAAGGGTTCAAAGGCATTAAGGAAAGGAAAGGCATTGGAGAAGTAGTTGCTTGACTTCGGTTCTTAGGTGAAGGTAGGTTATGGTTTATTTCTATTGGATAGATAAACTCGAAATAGCGATTAATTTGTATTAAGTGATATTGTTAAGTCTCCTATGTACTTGATTGTGTGGTTGAATGTCTTGATTGTGTGGTTTCTGATTGGCCTAAAATTATGAGACTATTGAATTTCTAATCTTGAACCCTCTCTATTAAAATGATGTCTTGAATAAATAAGGCTTGATGATATAAAATAATGAGATAATTGGATCCGAGTGTCACATTCCAACACAGTATTATGGGATCGGAGTGTCACGTTCCTACTCAATAACATTAAAGCAAAGGAATCTTGAATTAAATTAATATACTCAATCTCAAAGAACCTATTTTCCAAATGAGTATGGTGTGGAGGCATGAGTCCTCATAGGTGTGCTTGATGTTTTGATTGATGGTGTACCTATTATGGTGATGTTTCCATTGGTTCATGTGTTTGTTGTTTGCCACCTGTTAAGTATTGTAGTTGATTTTATATTATTATTCAATATATATTGGTTTCTATTTTGAGTTGGCCGATGATACATACTCGGTATGTGTTCATTGTAGTGATCCCTACTTGTATTTTCTTCTTTGTTCTTTTGTGGAGTGTAGCAAGTGTACCATCGAATTCGACTCGCCCTCAGCTCTAGAAAGTCTCCAACACATCAGAGTTCAGGGTGAGCTATTATTCTAGCTCTTGTTGGATTCTCTCTGTCATTACCTGAAGTCCTTAGTTTTCGGACACGAATTACTTTATTTCATTTATTTTGGTGTCTTTGATACTCTTAGCCTTAGTAATTGGAGATTAGATGTCCTTGTTGTGATGACTTTCAGGTTTTTGGGTAAAGATATTTAGTAAGTTTTGAGCTTCCGCATTATGCTTGTAGTTTGTAAGTTGCGGTTAAATTCGTTGGTTCTCCCACCTAGGGGGCTAATTGTTAATGCCACTCAAGACTTGTTTTGGGTCGTGACAATATCTCATATAAACAAATTAAAAATTGAAAAAAATATACTTGATTGATTTTAAAATTAATCACATAATGCGACAAATTTATAGTCGTCAATTTTGAAAAAATATGTTTCAAATATATGTCGTATTCAACTTGAACAAGCTTTGAATGTTACGAGATGAGTGATTCGAAAGACAAACTAAATTCTTTTAATTATTTTTTATGTTCTTAAGAGGAAAGCAATAAAAACGCTCGACAAAAAAGATTGCTATTTATGTTTTTTTCAAAACGTAACTAATTTGTGTTTAAAATTTTTTTTACCTTTTTTTGTCTCATAATTTTCTCTGATATTAATTATTTGTATTCGTTCAAATTAATTAAAATAAAAATAAATACATAACTAATTCCTTAACAAACTAAAATAATGACATTTTCAATAAATAATGAAATAGTTTCTAAGGGGTCCCATTAAAAACTAAAATATTGTTATTTTGAAAATTTTTCCCTTTTCGACATCTTTCATAAAAAAAAAATGAATGTTCATTTCCCAACCAACAATTCAAATTAATAGTATTTATTATTATATTGAAGGAATTTTATATCTTGTATCATGTAATTATTATTATATAGTCACTTGACAAAAAATTTCAACAAACGGTAGGGAGGGACCATATAATCATAAAGGGTATTACATTATGGATAAACTACCTATGTACACACCTTTTTCTTTCCTATAATTTCCATTATTCCCTATCAATTCTAAAATTCCTTATTTTACGCTAAAGCCTCAAACATTTGATACGTAAATCTTAACTCCCAAAACTAATGTTTTTCCCTACCTTATTTCACTTTACAAATTTCTCCCTATAACACACAAAAAAAATGAAAATCAAAATTTTAGAAAAATAAAGTTCCAGATCATAATAAAAAAAGTAAAAAAAAATAAATTTTGAAAAAAATCAGAATCCTTATTTGTACAAAAATCAAGTTTCAGATTAAGATAATGAAAAACAAAAATCAAAGCAAAAAACTAATTAAAAAATCAATAAATAATACTAATTGAATCAGAAAAAATTACATGTTAGAATCAAGATTTGGAAAAACTATTTTACTTTTTGGTGATGAAAAACTTAAAATACTTACCAACTGTTTGAGAATAACGTGGAAGAAGGAAAATAGAAGAAGGATAACACCAAAAATAAAAATCATCTAATCGAAAGAAACTTAATTGATTGATATACCTTATTGATCACAAATTACTATATTTATGAAAAAATATTTTTTATTTAATTATATTAGGAATTTTTTATTTCATTGTTTTTCTGTATTTGATTATTTTATTTTTACATAAGATTGTAATGATTTCTTACATATTGTTAGAAACATAATACTATAAATAAAAATTTAGGAAGTTATATTTGATTTACAAAATGTTTATACATGTCTGAGTTCTAAACTACCATTGAAAAACCGTTCAAAAAAGAGAAGAAAAAGTTGGATCTGTCATTACGTGATCATCACTGTCAAAAATACAATGTATCTCGTTTATTTGATTCTTAAATTACTCTTTTTTTAGTGTTATTACTGATTCGACACGTCACTCCTATAATCGGTTTTTCTTCTACGCATCTAATACTAAATTTTAAATGTATCTAGTTATTTTAATAAAACACTATGTTTCAAATTAAATGTCTTGATACATAAATACATAAAAACTGATAATGTTATTGTATCAAACATTATTATCAAGTACAACATTAAATTAAAAAAATGGAAAAACATATAGTTACTTATTCTTTGTCTTTTCAATTGCCGATAAATTGTTCTATGTGTGATTGAACCCTGACTATTAGTTGGGTATTTTTATTGACGACTTTACTCTTCAAACTTGTTTTAGTGTAAATACAGCGTGACCACGACCTGTATTGAAGTAGGCTACAACTTATTAGTCTTTAGATTGAGCTTGTGAATGTAAATTCCTATTGATTTTCTAAAAATTGGGGTGGATTTGTATTTGACTCATATTTAGTTTATAGAAATAATGTCTTAGCATTGTTTTTGGGTAGTTTTGCATCAATTGAGAATCCCTACCTTGTTATCGTGATTGCATCATGCCATGTACTATCCTAGTGGTCCCCTAGCTTGTTACTAGTTATGATTATTGGGCTTACCTTAAATGTAGGCTAGTTATTTTCTTAGACTTGGGATTTTGATCCGATAAGCCTTAAAAATTTTCCAATGTAACTTCGTATGACTCAACTTCCTAAATACTGATATAACAAACTCGGGTATGAAGATATGATTCTTCACTAGGTGAACACTAGGTTCATATGACCTCTTCTCAATAATTCCCTTATTTTTGGATCTGACGCATTCATCACTAACTTTGTGCATTATTTGGTTGTTTGGGGGTTGAGTCTTAGATTTGGAGCTAGAGTGGGTACTTGCGGATAACTTTGAAGATTGCTTCTATATACGGGACGGACCAGTTTGAGGAAGATCAACTTTAGCCACGGTTCATCACCATTTTATACCGTTTATTAGTTAGGGTTGAGGCACGTACTTACATCCTTAGTCGCAATTTCAAGCCTTGACTCATCTCTTTTATCCTCGGCTCAAATTCAGACACACTTTTAACATTCGGGTCCGATTCCTAACTTGGTGACTATTTGGTTCTTTCAGTGCCTTACTACGGTTTGAGACTGTGGATGATTGTGGCGTTTATTGAAAAATCTTAAGCTTAGATTGTAGTTTTCTTAATTATTATGTGTATACATTACACTTCTGGGGTCCGTTTAGATTAATTACTTTCAATTGTGCACGAGTTTGAGTAAGAGCATCGAAATCTACATCATAAAATTTTGTGACATAGAGAAAGAATGTGTCAGTATGTGAAATATATTGAGTAAGGGACACTACATGTATCATATAATGGCATAATGCGGACAGTGAAATACAATTCCCAAATCATATACATAGTTAAAGAAGTAAGAGAAAACAATTGGTCTTCATATCTAAGTACCATTCACAATCTTCTATCAGATATATATATATATTATATATATATATATATATATATATATATATATATATATATAATATATATATATATATATATATATATATCTATATATATATATATATATATATATATAGAGAGAGAGAGAGAGAGAGAGAGTGATGAGTCTATTTATATAGCCCTGTATAACAATAGTTCTAAATAACATACTTAAAGTGAATCAAATAGAGTTAAGAGAATATCGTACAAAGATACATAAATTGGAGGATTTCTAATAGGCAACATATACAATGTGAGTTCATGATGCCCAACAACTAATCCAGTTCGGCGGCATTTGTATACCTTGATAGTATATAAGACTGTAACATATCTATGTGGATCCACTAATCAAAGCCTCTCAGGGCCAAATGGAGTTGTCTGACAAAGCTGTATACTAAAAACCTACAATGGCATACAGTTAGGAGACTTGGGTTATTTTCCTCCAAAAATAACATACATACATACATACGTACGTACACTCATACATACATATATACATACATACATACATATTAACACTCATAAGGGAAATAATATTCATCTATATGAATCATATATGTGACTTGGATCAAAAGTCATATCTAAAATAAAATATATGGAGGTTGAAGTTCTTATATCATTACAAGTTTCTTACTCGAAAGCCTAAGGGGTTATATGATCAAACAAATTATTCTAAATTAGTTGAATTTAGTTTAAAAACTAAAATAATATATAAGAAGCCTTCTACTCTCAACTCCATGTGATGAAAACTTTGTGTTTTTAGAAAAAAGACTCATAGACCTTTAATTTGATAGGTCATGGTCTACCTAATTAATTATATATTGAGAGATTAAAGTTGAACCTTGTATGATCTAATGTAAAAAACCTGAGCCGGTAGGAAGGTTTTGAACTAGACATAGGACTAGAGGTCTCTTGTGACGCTAAGAACTTCTAATACACTTCTCACTAAGGAATGAATCATAAATCATAAATACAAGTCGAACATCACCCGGTTCAAGCTTGTGTACTTACGACGAAATATTCGGATTCTAAGAGTAGAGTTATAGGTGTTACAACCATTTTTTATTTTAATATTTTAGCTGTCCTTACTAAATTCCAAACTGATGTTTTAAAATTTTAATATTTTTTTTTAAAAAATCTATGAATCTATTTAAGTATTAATTTGGGCAAAAACATTGCATGGGGCAAATAAAACTAATGTAATAAAAACGATTTAATACATGAACTCGATAAACATAAAATAGTTTCACTAATACATTTTTTTTAATAGAAAAATCATATTTGTACTTCTTTGACAACATTTACTATATAATAGTAAGAACTAATTTTATTAACCTTCGTATATATTTGGGTGTTTGAATTCCCTCTGTCAATGGCGGTAATAAATCCTCTTAAATAAATTTATGCACGACTTGTCTTTTGAACAAATCGGTATTTAATTAATATTCTTTTTATTTTAAGTGTTAATTTTTTGTTTTGTAGTTTATTAAATGATAAATTGTGAATGAATTTTTTTTGGGCATAAGTACTCACATGTTATACCCCACATGATTTGATTTATAAACACCTAATTGTAATGGACATAGTTGCTATAAAGGAAAAAAATCTATATATTTTATAAGAAATTTCTGCAATTTCATGTTTATTCGTGTTTTTTTTTTCTTAAAATTAAAAAAGATACATATTCCCCAAAAAGCACTTTAGTTTATACACACTATAATAACTTCCAATATACTATACAATTTATCTCATGTTCTTCTTCCTTCTCCTGCTCCACCTCTTCTTCTGGATACATGTATATATGTAACTGATATGTATATTTATTAATGAATACAATTTCACCAATGAATATAATGTATCAATGAGTATATTGTATCATCAAATACAATTGTATCATATTTTATCTAGTTCAACACTTGTAGTTGTATAATTGATTGTTATTATTCGTGTCAATGTTGTCTCAATTGTATTAACGAATAAACAATTTGTATTTATATATAATTGTATGAATGCTTTATCAAATTAAACATCAATATTTGTATAATTAATTTTAATCATTTGTATGAATGACGTATTAGTGTTGTATTAAATACATGTATATTTATATTTTGTATCATCGTAGAGGATCTATATAGTTAACACTTCTCTTTTGTATAATTATAAATGGATGTTAAGATTGTTATTCGTATAATTAATTGCTATAATTTGTATTTGTATTTGGGGGGGAGGGGGAGGTTAGAGAAAGGCGATAGAGAGGAGGAATATGATGAATGTCAAAGTAGAGAAGTGAACCTAACACGCACATAGAGAGAGAGTAGAGGCAATTATGCTCTTATCTGGGAAAGACAAAATGATATGATGAATGTCAAAGTAGAGAAGCCAACTTGGCGTTTTATATTTATTCCACAATAATGAGAAACAATGATACACACTAATTCTTCCACTAATTTAGAAATTGCAAATTCCTTTAAACTGTAATGATATATTGTAAATACATCAAGTATGCCTAATTACATAATTTTCCATTCCTAAATATACCTCAGTTATACATAACTTTGGTTCTATTATGAAATTATGCGCGAACTTGAAAGTGGATTTTTCTATGATAAGCTTTGTCAGATGTATTGAAGTTGTCAAGAAATTTTTATTAGGGCACAACTCCGACTAGCTAAAATTAAAAACTTTTGCTAGATATATAGCTCAATTACAATAATTTTGGTTCTATTCTTTCTTTAAATAGGTTAGTTAGATCTAAAGGAGAACAAAAGAGACCCACAAGTTTCTTTATCCACCAGGTATAAAATTCTAGGTGAACTTGATTATCAAAGAAGACAAACTCCATCAATATATTACTCCCAAAAGAGCGAGCAACATCAAGAGTCGACGAAAGAGGATTGAGAAAAAAGCAACCAACATCAAACATTGATATGAATTGGATCTTTTATTTCTTGAGGAAGCTAATATTCTGGAGGAAAATGTATAAAAGTACAAAACAAGGATGAGAACTTTGGAGGAGTTTAATGTAGTGCATAAATTATTTTACTATGTTTGAGCATTCATAGAAAGTTGACTTCACCTACAAGATCCTTGCTAACAGGGGTGCATTTAAAAAAAATGTGGAGTTCATGTAAAGCGTCTTCAAGCGTCTCAGTAGTGTATAAAGTATAAAACAAAAACTTAAAATGATAAGTATATGCTAAAAATTCTATGGTACAAAAAATGGATGTGCTCCTCTTGATTTACTAAGAAAGATCCTTGGACAATTTATTCCACAAATGTGATTAGAAGTTTTATTGAAATGTTATCACATACTGAGACAAAATAAATAGAGTTAGATGAACCTAACTCTTACTTAGAAAAGAGAAGAGGAAATTGTGTTCTTATCTGGAAAGATAAAAATGAATATGATGAATTTCAAAGTAGAGAAGGCAAATTAACGTTTTATATTTATGACACAATAATGAGAAACAATAATACCCATTAATTCTTCCACAAATTTAGCAAATGAAAATTAAAGCAAGTATGCTTGAAAACCCAAATACAATAGTCTCTCCCATCTAGAGAATCTGCTTAGGAAAGTATATCACAACTTGGATTTGTCTCTACAAGTGCTTCAATTGTTCTAGAGCTTATTCCGGGACAATGATGTATGTCCAACAAGACAGTGAGAGCCTCTACAAGTGAAGTTTTGTAGAACTGGCCAAAGTTTTCATCCCTATATCCGTAATTCCACTCTTGGAAACATTGAGTGCATTGAGAATCAAGCAACACTTAAAAATTTCTACTAATGTTGCATTTGTAACATGTCTGCAACTATTTACGAGTAGAAACTTTAGAGATCCCCCGTTCAACTTAACTACAGTTGAAACTGATATGTCTGTAATATTGACACACCTGCTTAAATTCACCACCACCAAATTAGCTTCACAATTTTGAGCAAGAGGGATGAGACCCTCATTATTAATTCTATGAAACGTACTCATATCTATATGAGTCAGTTTACAACACAGTCCACCTACTAAATCAATTCTAGTATTCCCTATTCCAGGAAATTTGCGAATAGTCAAAGATACCAGTGAGCTACGACAAGAATCCACCAAATTTAATGGATAGTCTTCCACACCAATGCAGCTCACCAGGGAAAGAGACTCTATTTTTTCACAACAGTTAAAAAGTATATGTAGAGACAGATCCCTGATGCATAGGCCCTGGAGCCTTACTTCTGTTAAAACTTTACCAGCTAAATAAAATTGAACTGCTAATACATGATCCCCAACAATATTCAGGCTTGGACAATATTGACCCACAACTTTGAGCGACACATTCCCTATGTTTGAATAAGAATCTATCGTTAGTGAAGTCATATCGGGACAATTCTTCACAATGTCCAACAAACACTTGTCAGTAATTATTGGGAATTTGAAAAGATCAAGTTTCTCTAATATATGGCACCCATCAACTATTCCAGATAAGCCTTTATAACCAACAAAAGACACATTCGATAAGGAAAGATCTTTGAGAGTAGGTCAACTTGAGCAATAGCCACGAGACCAACATCAGTCACACCACAACAAGGATTGTTTCACTAAATGGATATATTTTGTAATCCTCCATGATTTGGAGTTCCAATGGTAATGGAAGCAAGTCTGACACTTGTGGATTCCCTACCAAAAAGGGAACTGACAAAATATCCCTCACCTTCTATACAATTATATTCTCCAATCTCATTCCTGCAAATGCTGCATAAAATCATAAGCCATTGTTTGGAAACATAAGCACAAACACTTCTCTCTTGGCCACTGGGAAGACGTTTGAATACCTCAAAGATATTGTCGATTTGTGTTCGATAATATAGCAATATGGATTTTAATAAAATTTGCAGAAACAAGAAGTTATCAAAGTTTAATAAACCAATAAGAACAAAAGAAGAAAAGTTAATTCACAAAACTAAAATCTGTAAACATACTAGAATCTGAAATAATTAGAATGGTAAAAGATCAAGCCTACTGAATGCACATTTTCCCTTGAGGAAATTATTCCCCTCTAGTATTCGAGGTTTGGTTTGATCTGGAATATGTTCTCCCATCAAAGAATGATTTCAATCACCAGTGTATTGATACCCAAAATGCTAATGTCAGCAGGCCACTCAACAACAGTAAAGTACAAGAAGAAAAATTATGCAGAAGGAGAAGATTAAATCAAATAAATTTGTAAGGAAAAAGTCTAAAGATCTAGTGGTATTTATAGCCAATATAAATTGGTTCCAAAAGGTTGCAATCCTTTCAGAAATCCACACGACCATTTGTAAAAGTTTATAATATTTCAAACGGTCATGGTTGTTTTTGGAAGTTGCAACCTTTCAGAACAGTTCCAACACCTAGAAGTTAAAAATTAAACGGGAAAAAACTCAAATAAAACGGGTCACGCGGATCCGAGTCGTGTTGAAATATTTTGGCTAATCAACTAACAAGTTGAAACATTTTGGTTAACCTCAACTAATTATTGAAAATGTTTCGGTTATCTGCTAATTAATTAAAATGTTTTGTCCATTTAATTTAATTTAATTCAATGAGATAAATAAATAATTAACTAAATTTTTAAAACAATCTTTGTCCAATAAATAATATCTCAATCGACCATTTTCCAAAACCGATTCGAGCGAGCGATGATGAAGACTGTGCAAGGGCGGTCCCTCTTTCCAACCCTATTAACAATTAATAGGAATGTTTGTAAGTTTAAACTGTTTCATTTGTCCTTTCCACTATACATGAGGGAGAAATGCATTTCCACTAAAGCATAAGTCAAGTTCCCAACTTTCCAAGTTCCTCTTTTTTCATCTTCCCTCCATTTCCCATTAACTTTTTCTATATAGCCAACAATACCCCACATGAATGGGAAATTATTATAACATAAGGAATGAATGAATGAGTATGAACTTTACATGCAAGGATTAATTGCATTTTGATAAATAGGTATCTCCTTAGGCTTTCTGGAGTGAATATATGTCGGATATACTCGACCAATCGGAAGATGCTATATCTGTGAAACGTCGAGCTTTGGTGTGTATCTAGAAAACCATATATCACACAATTAACCCTTTACTGTTTATGGTTCTTGCGGTTGTGTTCGTTTCAGCAATGAACATCTCCTGGTTTCATGAGATTGTAGAGAATAGGATTTTGACATAAAATTCTCTTTGAAGCAGCTTATACTTCGCATTAAAATAGGTGATTTCTAATTATGTCATCTCATAGATACAGTATTTGGTCAAATCTATCAAACCTAGAAAATCATATAAACTTTAAGCTTTATTAACTCATTAAAAAGCCTTAAAATCTTAACGTTGTTCCTAAACATTATCTTCATCATGAGAATGGATTGAGTTGATTAACAATGTTTAACCGTTAGTCACAACTTCGTTTTTCTCCTTTAATATAGCTCTTGGGATCTCCAGTCTACTAGATAGTGTTACCGACATGCTAACTCTTTCTAAGCCACTCATTCCCTTAGATGATCTTTCAACTGCCTCTCTCACTTGGTCTTTCGTTAGTGGATCTAACACATTATCACTTGACTTCACATAGTCAATTTTGATAATTCCTAGAGTAGTTTTCTTACGGTGTTATGTATTATGACTTCTCATTGTACATGACGCTCCCTTCCCTACTTATTACTATTTGACTATCGCAATGTATGCAAATAGGTCCCATAGGTTTGGGCCAAAATGAAATACCCTCTAGGAAATTCCAAAGACATTCAGCTTCTTCACTAGCCTTATCTAAAACAATAACTTCATATTCCATTGTGGATAGAGCGATACATTTCTGTTTGGACAATTTCCAAGAGACTACTTTTCCACCAAGTAAAAACACATAACCACTTATGGATTTTAGTTCATTCGATCCAGTGATCCAAATGGCATCACTATATCCTTCAATCACGAAAGGATATTTATCATAATACAAAGCATAGTGTTGTATGTGTTTCAAAAACCCCAAACACATGTTTTATTGCCATCTAGTGAGTTTGATTTGGATTATTAGTGTATCGACTCAGTTTTGTAATAGCACATGTTATATGTGGTTGCATGAATTTCATAATATACATTAAACTTCTCAACCCTCTGGCATATTCCACTTTAGAGTCACTTTCACCTACATTCTTTTAATATGTATAGCTTATGTCAATTGGAATTTTGACAACATTGAAATTCCAGTACTTGATCTTATATAATACTCTTTCAATATAATGAGATTAAGATAATGTTAGTCCCTGAAGAGTTTAATAATCCTGATCCCTAAGATCAAATCAGCAAGTCCTAGGTCCTTCATATAAAACTTGTTGGACAGCGTGCACTTAGAGCATTTATATCGTCAATGTATGTACTCATTATTAACATGTCATGAACATACAGAAAAACAATGACTTCATCATTCTGAACATTTTTAATGTAAACACACTTATCACATTCGTTAATCTTGCAAACATTGTTTGGTCAAATTTAACATGTTATTGTTTGGGTTTCTTACTTGAGCCCATAAAGCGACTTCACAAGTATGCGTACTTTCTCTTCTTTACCAGGAGCAACAAACCCTTTAGGTTGTTCCATGTAAATTTCCTACTTCAACTCTCGTTTTAAGAAGGATGTATTTACATCCATTTGGGGGATTTTAAGATCATCCACTGCCGCTAGTGGTATTAACATCCTAATTAATGTTATCCGTGTTACTCGAGAGTATGTGTCAAAGTAATCCAAACCTTCCTATTATCTGTATCCTTTAACTGCAAGTTTAGCTTTATTTTGGTCAATAACCCCATCAACTTTCATTTTCATTTTAAATATGCACTTTGATCCTAAATGTTTATTTGCTGGAGGAAGATCAACCAATTCCCAAGTATGATTACTTAAAATTAATTCGGTTTAACTATTAACCGTTAATGTACTGTAGTTTCACGGTATTTCTAATGCATTTAACTTAAGAATTGTGTATGTATTGAGCCTTTTTTATGAGTTTTAAAAAGTTTTATGTCTTGTTTTGGATGAAAGATGTTCAGGCAGAAAACAAAAAAGACAACTAAAAAGTGCAGAAACATACCTATGGAAGCAATCAAAGGACCGTCGTTCAATTGACGCTTCGTAGGTGAAGTTGTTGATGAGTAGCCCAGTATTTGGAGGAAATGAGGGAAGCCTTAACAAGTGTGGTACAACAATTGACATCGACGGTCTCTAGATCAATCGATGGACCGCACTTGTGAACAGTAGTTTGTGACTGCAAGGGTTCCAGTACCTGATATTTGAAAAATCTAAGTATAAGTGACAGACGAGCTTCAACAGACATAAGATGGAATGATGGACCCTGTTGGTCCGTTGTTTGATTCAAAGAAAGTTTCATTTGGAGTGCAAAAATATTTCTAAGTCGTGGCTGACGGAAGCAAACCACGGATCGTGAATCGATCGACGACCCGTTAGTTATCTCGTCCATTTAAGATGCATGCCTGTCACGACCCAAATCGGGGACGCGACTGGCACCCCATTACCCTCCTATGTGGCGAACCAACCATCTAAACCTTAACATTCAAGATATACAACAGAAAATAATGCGGAAGACTTAAACTCATAATTAAAACGATTCAAAACTATTATTAATCTCCCCAAAATCTGGAAGTCATCATCACAAGAACATCTATCTCAATTTTCTAAACTAAAACTGTCTAAGAAGCTAAACAAAATCTAGCTAGTCCATGCCGGAAGTTCAAGGCATCAAGACTTGAAGAAGAAGACCCAGTCCAAGCTAGACGCATTAGCTCACCCTGAATTTCCGATAAGTGAAGACTGGCTAGATCTACTGTTGAGTTGAAGTTGACGGAACGTTTGCTGCATTACACAAATAAAAAGAAGAAACATAAAAGTAGGGGGTCAGTACAACCACAAGTACTGAGTAGATATCATCGGCCAACTCAAAATAGGGAACAGTATATATCAATAATAATGTAAATCAACTATAATCTCAACATGTAGCAACAACAAGTATTATAATCATCAATAAATACCATCAAGTTCATCCATAAGGGCTCAAGCCTCATTGCCACACTCATTTGGGAATTAAGTTCATTATGTTGAGTATATTATCATCTTTCAAGATTCATTATCTTTCTTCCTCTTGTGTCGGTACGTGACACTCCGATCCCCTACAACTATGTGTCGGTACGTGACACTCCGATCCCCTATATGTGTCGCAACGTGACACTCCGATCCCCTATATGTGTCGGAACGTGACACTCCATCCCCTATATGTGTCGGTACGTGACACTCCGATCCCCTTTATCTACGTGTCGGTCGTGACACCCGTCCCACTAATACTATGTGTCGGAACGTGGACACTCCGATCCACTAATACTATGTGTCGGAACGTGACACTCCGATCCACTAATACTATGTGTCGGAACGTGACACTCCGATCCACTAATTTCATTCTATCCGTTCATCAAGCCTTCTCTATACCAAGGCATCATCAATCCCATTACTTTAACTCATCAAGCCTTCTTTATACCAAGGCATCATCATTAATATCATAGATTAAAGTTTCTTTCAAGATTTGGGATTCAATAGCTTCATCATGCTTTGTTTTATCAAAAACACATAATCATAATCATGAAAGCATACAATTTAAGCATATAGTATGGTTTACAATACTATCAACACATATCATTCACTATTAAGAGTTTACTACAAGTAGCATGAAAACCATAACCTACCTCCACCGAAGACTAGTGATCAAGCAAGAATTTTCCCCAAAGCTTTCTTCTTCTCGTTCAATCTCCCTCAATTCGTTTCTCTTTTCTCTCTCTTGTTATTTCTCTTTTGTTTTCTTATGTTCAAACCCTCTTTCCTTTACCCTAATTATATATAATTAAGAGTAAAAGAGGACAATAAAACCCCACTAATTAACCCAAAGTTAACTCTTTATCCCTCAAGGATTTGAGTTATTAATATAAACCCTCAATCTTTATAATTAAGGAAAGAATAGTCCAAAACGTCCCTTAAAACGTGTGAAGAAATCCCATTCTGCCTGGGATTTGCGCAACCTGTGACGGACCGTCGTGCCTGCGACGGTCCGTCACGCAGGTCATCGCAGCCTCCCAAATCCAGGTGAGCTGTGACGGCCCGTCACCCTGTGACGGTCCGTCCTGCACCTCCGTCCTGACGGTCAGAAACTCGTTTCTTATACCAAATTCTCAAAAGTTGAAGTGTTTTGCAATGGAAACTCACAACGGTTCGTCGTGGATGTGACGGCACGTCCTGCAGGTCCGTCACAATTTACAGAGAGTCGATTCCAGTATCCAATTTCAGAATTCTAAGTGTCATGGAACGAAACCTCCACGACGGGCCGTCGTGACCACGACGGTCCATCGTTACATCCGTCGTCCCAGCCAGTTTTTCCAGAAATAAAATCTGTTGCTCAAAACGACTAAACAGGTCGTTACAATAGATACCAATTTACCCATCGTTCGTCCCCGAACGATCAAAAGAAGAAAAACAGTGGCGAAAAGGAGTACCTGAATCTGTAAACAGATGTGGGTATTTTTCTTGCATATCTGCCTCCTTCTCCCAAGTAGCCTCTTCAACGGTCGATTCTTCCATTGAACTTGATGGATGCAATCTCTCTCGACCTCAACTTGCGAACCTCTCTATCTAATATAGCAACCGGTTCCTCTTCATAAGTCAAGTTTCATCCAACAAAACTGAATCCCAACGGATGATGTAGTTTCCATCTCCGTGGTATCTCTTCAACATGGACACATGAAACACCGGATGCACTCCGGACAGCCCTGGGGGCAAGGCTAATTCATAAGCCACCTCCCCTATTCGCTTAAGCACTTCAAATGGTCCAATATACCTTGGACTTAACTTACCTCTTTACCAAACCGCATCACCTTTCATGGGTGAAACTTTCAACAAGACTTGTTCACCTTCCATGAACTCCAAGTCTCTAACCTTTCGGTCTGCATACTCCTTTTGTCTACTTTGCGCCGCTAGAAGCTTTTCTTGAATGCCCTTCACCTTATCTAACGAATCCCTCAAGAGGTCAGTACCCCAAGGTCTAACCTCAAATGCATCAAACCACCCAATGGGAGATCTACACTCCTCCCATACAATGCTTCGAATGGGGCCATATCAATACTGGAGTGATAGCTATTTTGTATGAAAAACTCTGCCAAGGTTAGGAAGCTATCCCAATGGCCACCGAACTCTATCACACATGCACGAAGCATATCCTCCAACACTTGAATCGTTCGCTCAGACTGACCATCAGTCTGAGGGTGAAACGCAGTACTAAGGTCCAACCTAGTACCTAATTCAGCATGTAATGTCCTCCAAAACTTAGAAGTAAACTGCGTACCTCTATCTGATATGATGGAGAGTGGAACTCCATGCAACCGAACGATCTTGAGATGTAGATCTTGGCTAACTTCTCTGCATTGTAAGTCACCTTGACCGGAATGAAATGAGCAGACTTAGTAACCTATCAACAATCACCCAAATGGAGTCATACTTACCCATTGTCTTTGGAAGACCAACCACAAAGTCCATTGCGATTCTCTCCCACTTCCATTCAGGAATGGGCATTCTCTGAAGTGTTCCTCCGGGCCTTTGGTGTTCATATTTCACTTGTTGACAGTTTGGACACTTGGCAATAAAGCCAACAATATCACGCTTCATTCTACTCCACCAGAAGTGTTGTTTTAGGTCGCGATACATCTTGGTTACACCAGGATGTATAGAATATCCGGAACTATGAGCCTCTGTCAGAATAGTGGTGATCAAATCATCGATGCGGGGTACACATACCTTCCCTTAATTCTCAAAAACACCTTCCCCATCGATCATTGCTTCCCTAGCCTCTCCTTGCAACACTTTATCTCGAATTCGCCTTAGTTTCTCATCATCAAACTGTTTTCCTTGATCTGGTCAAGAAAGAAGATCTTGCCTCCACACAGCTAACAATCCTCCCTTCTCATTACTTCTAATCTCATGAGGTCATTAGCCAAAATCTGCACTTCTCTAGCCAATGGGCGTCTAGAAGCTTGCAAATGAGCTAGACTTCCCATGCTTCCCGCCTTTCTACTCAAGGCATCTGCCACAACATTTGCCTTCCCCGGATGATACAAAATAGTGATGTCGTAGTCCTTCAGTAGTTCCATCCATCTCCTTTGTATCAAGTTCAAATCTTTCTGAGTAAAGACATACTGTAGACTACGATGATCCGTATAGATTTCACACTTGACCCCATATAAATAGTGTCTCCATTGCTTCAATGCAAATACTACCGCGGCCAATTCCAAGTCATGAGTTGGATAGTCACGTTCATGCACTTTTAATTGTCTTGAAGCATAAGCAATCACGTTCTTCTCTTGCATTAGCACTGCACCCAAACCCAATAGGATGCATCACAATAAACAATGAAGTTCTTACCCTCTACCGGCAAGGTGAGGATAGGTGTGGTAGTCAACAAAGTCTTGAGCTTCTGAAAGCTTTCCTCACACTCATCCGACCATACAAATGGAACATTCTGCTTAGTCAAGTTCGTCAATTGGGAAGCAATAGAAGAGAATCCCTTGACGAATCGGCGGTTAGTAGCTAACTAACCCCACAAAACTCCTTATTTCTGACACATTAGTAGGCCTTACCCAGTTTTTCACCGTCTCTATCTTAGATGGATCCACCATCACCCCATCTTTAGAAACCACGTGCCCCAAGAAGGACACTGAATCTAGCCAAAACTCACACTTGGAGAATTTCACATAAAGCTTTTTCTCCTCAACAACTCTAACACCATTCTCAAATGCTCCTCATGTCCTTCTTACTTTTAGAGTATACCAATATATCATCTATAAATACGATCACAAAGAGGTCCAAATATGGCTTAAAAATCCCATTCATCAAGCTCATGAAAGCAGCAGGGGCATTCGTAAGACCAAAAGACATTACCACAAATTCATAATGCCCATACCTAGTCGAAAAGCAGTCTTTGGCACATCCGTTGCGCGTATTTTCAATTGGTGATAACCGGACCTCAAGTCTATTTTTGAGAAGACACAAGCACCTTGTAACTGATCGAACAAGTCATCAATGCGAGGAATGGGGTGGGGTCTTGTTCTTAATAGTTACTTTGTTCAACTCGGTCGGTAATCTATGCACATTCGAAAGCTCCCATCCTTCTTCTTTACAAACAAGACCGGAGCACGCCAAGAAGATGCACTTGGTCTAATGAAGCCTTTGCTCAACAACTCTTGAAGTTGTGCCTTTAACTCTCTTAACTCTGCGGGAGCCATTCTATAAGGGGTATAGAAATGGGGCGAGTACCTGGTTCCAAATCAATGCAGAAGTCTATATCCCTATCTGGTGGCATACCAGGAAGATCTGCAGGGAACACATCCAAAAACTCACGGACTACCGAAACTGACTCAATCGAAGGTACTTGAGCAGTGTCATCCTTGAGATGTGCCAAGAAAGCTAAACACCCTTTACTCACCATTTTCTTAGCACGAAGAAAGAAAGGAGATGATACGCACCGGATTGGAAGTGTAGTCGCCCTCCCACACTAACGGATCTGCCCCAGGCTTGGCTAACGTCACAGTTTTAGCATTACAATCCAAAATCGCAAAATTCGGAGAAAGCCAAGTCATACCCAGAATTACATCAAAGTCACCCATTTCTAGAATAACCAAATCTACATAAGTGTTGCTCCCCAAAAAATTCACCAAACAAGACCTATATAACTTTTCAACTATCACCGACTCACCACCGGAGTAGAAACACGAATAGGCATGTCAAGTAATTCACAATGTAATTTTAGACCATTAGCAAATGATGAAGATACATATGAAAACGTGGATCCAGGATCAAACAATACGGAAGCCATGAAATCACAAATCAAAAGGTTACCTGTGATGACAGCATCTGATGCCTCCGCTTCAGATCTCCCAGGGAAAGCGTAGCAATGGGTCCCATTATTTGTCTGTCCGTTGCCCCTACCATGTTGTGTAGTAGTGGCTCCATTTTGCCCATCACCTCTGCCGTTTTGGTGACCACCATTACCTCGACCACCACGTCCTCCAGAAAAGCGGCCTCTACCATGACCACCTCTACCTCTAGCTATTGGGGGTCTGTAGCCCTATTTTGGACAATTCCTCCTAATATGTCCAATCTCCCCACATCCATAGCACTCTCTGGAGTCAGGCATAGGTCTCTTGGAGTAGTGTTGACCGTTCTGAGGTGGACCCCCAACTACAGTCTGTAGTGAAGACTGAATTGGTCGAACTGAGTGACCTCCGGAGTTCTGTCCTCTAGAGTAAGAACCATTAAACTCACCTCCCCTTCGAAACCTTTTTGATGTCGATGTCGTGGTGAAGTCATCTGGTTTCACTCCTTCCACCTCTATCACAAAGTCTACCACCTCTTGGAAGGATGTTGCCGTTGCCGCTATCTGTAAGGCTGAAATCCGCAATTCTGACCTCAACCCTTCACAAAACGGCGGATCCGTTCTTGTGGACTGAAACAAAGTTGGGTGGCATACCTTGATAATGCACGGAATTGGCCTCATATGCGTTAACCGTCATCCTCCCTGCTCGAGACTCAAGAACTCATCCCTTTTTCTATCTCTCAAAGTCCTTGGGATATACTTCTCCATAAACAGGGTAGAGAATGATTCCCAAGTCATAGGTGGTGCCTCTGTTGGTTGACACTCCACATGTGACCCCACCACATTTTGGCGTTCCCTTGAAACTGATAGCTCACGAACTCGACACCAAACCTCTCTACTATACCCATCTTGTGTAGTAGCTCATGACAATCAACTAGAAAATCGTAGGCATCCTCTGATTCTGCACCCTTAAAGACTGGAGGTTTCAATTTCAAGAACTTACTGAAAAGTTCATGTTGAGTTTGTCATTATAGGCCCAGTAGTCAGACGTGGAAATGTGCCTATTCCCAATGATGCATCTTTGCGGGGAGCCATAGTAGCCGCATGTCGTATCTCTGAAACCGGAGGGGTTGGTGCAGAAACCACTGGAGGTGCCTGACCGTGATCAGATAACCCGCTAATATAAGCGAGAACATGATTGATCATCTCTGGGGTAGGTTGGGGTGGCAATTCCTCATTCTGCTCTTGTTCAGTTTCCCCTTCCTCACCCTCTCTTACTACCTCCTCAGTCGTGGAGGAGTCGTACCGCCCTAGCATCAGATGGACTAGGTGCTCGTCCTCTTCCTCTAGAGGACGTCCTCCCACGACCTCTACCACTGCCTCTTGCCGCTGCTCTTCCTCGAGCCACAGCCCCAGTGGCTGGCTCAGTCGTTTCTTGCCTTTCCGTTGTTGCTGCTGGTGCGGTCGTTGCTCTAGTTCTAACCATCTGCGAAATAGAATGAAGATGGTCAGATACCAATTTGTATCACCTAGATACCAATTGGACTCAAGTAGTAGCACGAAAGAAGAATGAAAGAATGTAATTTTCCTAAAGTCTTATAGCCTCTCAAGGAAAAGTAAAGGCGTCCCCCTACCGTTCCTTAAGACTCTACTAGACCTGTTCTTGTGTGATGAGACCAATGAACCTAATGCTCTGATACCAAGTTGTCACGACCCAAATCGGGGACGCGACTGGCACCCCATTTACCCTCCTATGTGAGCGAACCAACATCTACCAAACCCACATATTCAACATTTCAAGATATAACAACAAAATAATGCGGAAGACTTAAACTCATAATAAAACGATTCAAAATTAATAATATCCCCAAAATATCTGGAAGTCATCATCACACAAGAACATCTATCTCAATTTTCTAAACTAAAACTGTCTAAGAAGCTAAAACAAAATACTAGCTAGTCCATGCCGGAAGTTCAAGGCATCAAGACTTGAAGAAGAAGACCCAGTCCAAGCTAGACGCATTAGCTCACCCTGAATTTCCGATGAAGTGAAGACTGGCTAGATCTACTGTTGAGTTGAAGTTGACGGAACGTTTGCTGCATTACACAAATAACAAAGAAGAAAACATAAAAGTAGGGGGTCAGTACAACCACAAGTACTGAGTAGATATCATCGGCCAACTCAAAATAGGGAACAGTATATATCAATAATAATGTAAATCAACTATAATCTCAACATGTAGCAACAACAAGTATTATAATCATCAATAAATACCATCAAGTTCATCCATAAGGGCTCAAGCCTCATTGCCACACTCATTTGGGAATTAAGTTCATTATGTTGAGTATATTATCATCTTTCAAGATTCATTATCTTTTCTCTCCTCTTGTGTCGGTACGTGACACTCCGATCCCCTACCACTATGTGTCGGTACGTGACACTCCGATCCCCTATATGTGTCGGAACGTGACACTCCGATCCCCTATATGTGTCGGTACGTGACACTCCGATCCCCTATATCTACGTGTCGGTTCGTGACACCCGTCCCACTAATACTATGTGTCGGAACGTGACACTCCGATCCACTAATACTATGTGTCGGAACGTGACACTCCGATCCACTAATACTATGTGTCGGAACGTGACACTCCGATCCACTAATTTCATTCTATCCGTTCATCAAGCCTTCTCTATTACCAAGGCATCATCAATCCCATTACTTTAACTCATCAAGCCTTCTTTTATACCAAGGCATCATCATTAATATCATAGATTAAAGTTTCTTTCAAGATTTGGGATTCAATAGCTTCATCATGCTTTGTTTTATCAAAAACACATAATCATAATCATGAAAGCATACAATTTAAGCATATAGTAGGGTTTACAACACTATCAACACATATCATTCACTATTAAGAGTTTACTACAAGTAGCATGAAAACCATAACCTACCTCCACCGAAGACTAGTGATCAAGCAAGAATTTTCCCCAAAGCTTTCTTCTTCTCGTTCAATCTCCCTCAATTCGTTTCTCTTTTCTCTCTCTTGTTCTTTCTCTTTTGTTTTCTTATGTTCAAACCCTCTTTCCTTTACCCTAATTATCATATAATTAAGAGTAAAAGAGGACAATAAAACCCCACTAATTAACCCAAAGTTACCTCTTTTATCCTCAAGGATTTGAGTTATTAATATAAACCCTCAATCTTTATAATTAAGGAAAGAATAGTCCAAAACGTCCCTTAAAACGTGTGAAGAAATCCCTTCTGCCTGGGATTGCGCAACCTGTGACGGCCCGTCGTGCCTACGACGGTCCGTCACGCAGGTCGTCGCAGCCTCCCAAAATCCAGGTGAGCTGTGACGGCCCGTCACCCTGTGACGGTCCGTCCTGCACCTCCGTCCTGACGGTCAGAAACTCGTTTCTTATACCAAATTCTCAAAAGTTGAAGTGTTTTGCAACGGAAACTCACGACGGTTCGTTGTGGATGTGACGGCACGTCCTGCAGGTCCGTCACAATTTACAGAGAGTCGATTTCCAGTATCCAATTTCAGAATTCTAAGTGTCATGGAACGAAACCTCCACGACGGGCCGTCGTGACCACGATGGTCCGTCGTTACATCCGTCGTCCCAGCCTGTTTTTCCAGAAATAAAATCTGTTGCTCAAAACGACTAAACATGTCGTTACAATGCCTAAGCAAAACTTTTTTTTTTGAATTCCCTTTTCATTAAGACTTTTTTTTCTACAAAGAGGGGATAAAAACCTTGTTTTGGGGGTTGATTATTATTCCTTTTGTTTTAGTTCTTGCTTTTGGGAATTGTTCTTTGCAACTTTAGCAAATTATCGAATTTCAAATTCTATTTGACGATTTTTGTGTGAAATTCAAGCTGGAATATCTAAGTTCATTCTTATTGCTAAGTAATTTCATGATTTCTTCATCTAAAAGCATGAATTGTGATCTTGCAAACATGGGTAAATAAATCCACAACTAGGGTTCTGGGAACCACGAAGGATTAACAACGTATGACTAGTAATCAAGCAATTCTGGAATAGTGTTTTTTTATGTATTGATAATTCATACGTTTAGAAGTATTTTTAACGAGAGCACGCGTTAGATCTTGCCTTATAGCTACTTGCCGGACCAAGGAGGTAGTTAATAAGAAAAGAATTATCATCATAGATTTAGTGTGATACTATCTAATAGGCTAGTGTCGATTGGTGCGAAGTAGTAACTAAGACATATATCGATTATGATATCTAATATGAGCTAATGGTAAGGGTTAGTGAATTAAACACATGTAGTTGGAACAAGGTGCTGTTGAAATTCTCTAGATGCCGGACCAAGGGTTTAGAGATACCTAACTTATCACTTTGCATGTAATACACTAGGAAATGATTGTCATTAGTAGGATTACCGCGTTACGAACTTGTGGGGAACATACATACCCTATTTATATTCTCATCTTGATATCAACAAAAGTTTTCTTTTGTTCACTTGTTAATCTCATAATTGAAGGAATTTTGTTTCATAACCCCCCCCCCTTTACTTTATTGCTCCGAAAATACCTCGACTAAAAAGAGATAATTGTAGGTTAAAGTTAAGTCAAACCATTTTCCATGTAGGATCGACCCTACCTACTAGTTGGGCTTTTTACTTGATGACGACCTCTTATGCTTCTTTAGGGAGGTGTAATTTGAGCGTGTCAAATTTTGGCACCGCTGCCAGGAAAATTTGGCTTTTACATTATTTTAACTACTTTATTGAACTTTAGTCAACTATTTCATAATTTTACTTTTTCTTTGTGTTTTGGTCTCTCTCAGGCTTAACTCTAGTGTATGCCAAGTACACAGAGCCGAGGGGAACCACTCGCTCCTTACGATCTCGAATTGAATCAAATATTGCGAAGGATGGAAAATCAAGGGGTCCCAGGTAATCCAAATAGAGAGAATATAAGTGATGGAGCAGGATGGCAATCTCCAGTACAGTTCGGTGTAAAAAACCAGGTTCTAGTTGAGAATCAGTTAGG
Source organism: Solanum peruvianum (assembly GCA_027705065.1). Taxonomy (NCBI): domain Eukaryota; kingdom Viridiplantae; phylum Streptophyta; class Magnoliopsida; order Solanales; family Solanaceae; genus Solanum; species Solanum peruvianum. Next base: position 22,149,519 of record JAKWJD010001760.1, read on the forward strand.
TGATGCCTTAAGAGTGCAACCTACAGCAGCCCCACGACCTCAGGATCATTGTAGAGGCAACGTGAAAATTGCAGACTCTGCCTTGGGGCACACATTCGTGGTGATGAGTAGCCTGATGCAGATGCTCACCGCGAGGGGTTTATTTTTTGGACTCCATCGGAAGATCCCCATGCTCATATAGCCAATCTAAGAGTTCACTACCTGGAGAGTCGGTGAGTAGCCCTTGGGACAGATTGACTGCGTTTGTGAGAGGGTATCTTGAATCATCGCATCGACGATGAGTCACTGAAGGAGTATTTATATAGAGGTCAAGATGACAACAATAAAGTGGTGCTTGATACTATTTCTAGTGACTCTTATGGAGAATGGAGATGCGTTGAGATTGCAGAGAAGCTGGAGATGATATCTTGAAACAACAAAGCTTGGAGCATTATAAAGTTGGACACTAAGTGAAACACCTATTAAAGCTACAAATAATCCATCCGCAGATCAGATTCATGAAGAAATGGCAGAGATGAGAACCGAGTTGCAGTTGGTCTTGAAGCATGTAGTGAAGGCACAGAGAAGGTGAATGCGGTAAACTATTTGACTAGACCCCAACCATCGGCAGAAGAGTATTACTATGAAGAGAATGCATATGCAATTAATGATCAAACGGGGGGTTTCCAACCAAACACGCAAAGTTCCAAGCAGGATAATTGTCACCAAGGTCAAGAAAATCAAGGTCGGAACTAATCATGATAACAACTTCAACTGGAACACCTATGGTAACAAGAACGATTTGGTCGAGCCATATATTCCTCCTCAAAATCAAGAAGCTTCCCCTAGGGAAGGTGGAGGTAGTATGGCTGGGATTGAGAATATGATGCAGAAGAGGATGAGGAGGTTTGAGGCAACTTTGGAGAATGTCAAGGAGATGAGAAGTGGCCTATCTGTAATTAGACAAAAGGTGGATGCATATGTTGTCTCGATAAAGCACCATGAGCTACAGATGACTCAGTTGTCTACGATAGTGAACCCACGCCAACCCGGCACTCATCCAAGAAACCCTATCCAGAACCCAAAGAATGATGGGAATTGCATGGCAGTGACTTCTAGAGGAGGTAAGAAGACTATTGACCAACCTATGTCGTCTGCAGTAGAAGGTGATATGAGAAAGAAAGATGAGATAGCATAATCTAGTGGAGAGTTGGGTGATGTAACAAAGATAGAAGTAGAGTTATTGCATAAAGTGGTTTCCATCCCCAGACTTCCACCACCATTTCCACCAAGATTGGCGAAGAAAATGGAAGATGGTAAATATTGCCGATTTATCATTATGTTGAAGAAGTTTTCCATCAATATTCCATTTATAGAAGCTTTACAACAAATGCCTGGATATGCTAAGTTTATAAAGGATATGGTGACAAAGAAAAGGTTGGTGCGTTTCAAAGATGATGACAGAATGCAGCATTATAGTGTTATTGCCACAAGGTCTCTTGTGCAGAAGAAGGAGGATCCAGGCGCCTTCACTATTCCATGTATTGTAGGGTTGTTACAATTTGCGAAAGCATTGTATGATCTTGGTGCAATCATAAATCTTATGCCACTGTCAATTAATAAGAAGTTAGGTGTGGTAGATCCAAAGCCTACCACGATGCGGTTCCTGATGGCTGATCGAACTGTGAAGAGGCCCATATGTGTAATACATGATGTGCTTGTGAAAGTGGAGTTGTTCATCTTTTTGGCCGATTTTGTGATTCTTGACTGTGAGGTTGATTTCTAAGGTCCCCATTAATCTTGGGAGACCATTCAATGCCACTAGGCATGCACTAGTCGATATAAAAAAAAGGCAGATGAAGTTTAGGTTGAACAATGAAAAAGCAACTTTCAATATCTCTAGGTCCATGAAGTAGAGTAGTGAGTGTTGGGTTTTATTTGCCCTAAATTTCTTACCATAAATAGGTTTTCCTTGTAGGAAAAGGTTTTGGATTTATTAATCCTTTTCTTGTAGGAAAAGGTTTAGGACCCTATAAATAGAGGCATGTTCCTTCTATCTTAATCAGCATTCACAATGTAGTCTTAAGGGCTTTGAGAGTTTTGGTTAGAGGGAGAATTTCTGGGTCACAAGCTTGATACGTTATCACTTGTGTGAACCTCCCATGTATTCCGAGTGAATTGGTTGAGGTTGTTTCTCTCTGTATTTTGTACTCTCATATTTATAGTGGATTGCTCATCTCCTTTGTGGACGTAGGTCGATTGACCGAACCCCGTTAAATCTCTGTGTCTTTTGGTATTTCTCGTTGCCTTCTTACTCGTGGTTTTTCGAGGTTTGCTTTGCTAGCTTCCGCATTTACACCTCCTTATTTACAATCCTAAAGTGAGCTCAAAACGGTATCTGCTATAACCAACAGAGTTGAGAGTGTACCCGAAGTGCAAATTGAAGAGCGACTACGTGTTGAGGCACTATCAGTGGTCCACATGAATTTTAACAGTGATGGTATTGAAGAATATGATTCTTTGGTGGGCGCTCTTGAAAGAAATGAATATCGATCAAAGCCGAAGAAGTTGGAATTGGAGATGAAGAATCATGAATCTCCACCTGCGAGACTGTGAACACCTAGATTTTGACCAAAACATAAAAGTTTTACACCAATTTTAATAATTAAATATTGTTATTTCAAAAGGATTATATTTAAAATAAATGAAAAAATTAATTTTCAATTACTACAAATTATAAGCTCATTTATATTAAAGTTTAATAATAAAAAAATAAAAAAGACAAAAGAAGTTAAGAGAAGAGTTTAATAAAGCGGAGAGGGATTTTCCGACAACAAAAAAGTTTTTCTCCCCAACCGAGGTGATAGACCACCTTATGGCCGATGTGATTACCAGCCAAAGGGCAAAAAGACGGGGTTGAATGCGACTCTACCAATACCTTGAATTTAAGGTATTATTTTAATTCTTCTAGTCTAAAAGTAATAATAACAATATATATTATGAAAAAGTAAAAAAAAAAAAGTGCTAAAAATTTTAAATTACCTTACCTTTTTTCGAATTAACCTAACTTTTTTAAACTTATTTTCCTAAAAATCCTCCTCCCATCTAATTTTTCTTATTTTTATTCTATTTTTTAATTCCTTTTTTGCACGAGTTTTTCTAAAAATTAACAATACATGTTTTCTTATCATCTTCTTTTTATTTGTTTTGTTTTATTCATTTATAATTTGTTAATATCAATATTATTATTTATTTATTTTATTTTATTTCATAATCTCAACCCTAATTTTCTCAACTAAATTTCAAACTAAATCTAATCCCCTCCATCAGCATTCTTTTTAATTAGCACCAGACTCTCATACAAAATTATTATAAAAATATACGCTCAGTAGAGAGAGAAAAATGATAGATAGAGAATATACAGACTGAGATTGAAATACGCAGGAAAAAAAAAGCAAGAGCAAAAACAAAAAGAAGAAAAGTGAGTTATTCTTTTGAGAATTGGGTAGAGTTAGAGGTTTTGCTCGTGGTTCCAAATTCGTGGTTCTTTAAAGTTAATACTTGGTTATTAACCTTGAAAATTAGTAGATAGTAGCAGTTCTTTTTGTAGTGAATCAATTTTCACGACGAGGTAACTCTAAATTATTGTATGATTTAAATGGAATGCTTGTACGAAAATTTAGTTCCAACAATATGAATTTCTTCAAACCGCATCTATTATATTTATTATCATTATTATTATTATTATTACTACTACTTTATTGTTATTATTATGCTCTTTATATGCAATTTGTAATTTATATCACTTCATGATATTGAATTGTTAAATTTGAATAGATTAGTATATATTTTCATCTAGTTTTCACTTCAGAAGATTTTGTTGAATATAAGACTTGTGAGATTAGGATAAACTAAAAATTTAATCGATTAATGATTTAGAAAAGCTTTTGTGATATATGTTTCCTTTTAATTTGTTTATTTTGATAAACTAGTAAGTAAATAAATAAATATATAAATAAATAAACTTGTTGGAAAAAGCAGAAGAAAACAAATTGAATCAAATTAGAGTAAAAGGTAAAATAAAAAAATTACAGAAAGTCAAAAAAATACAAATTAAAATAAAAGGAAGTAGAACATAAAAAAAATCAAAGGAAAAGAGTAAACTGTCTAAAAGAAAGTAAAACAAATATTATAAAAAAAAACATGTAAAACAAAAATAAATAAATAAGAATTATATTATTGTAAAATTTGAGAAGAGATGATTATAATAAAAATAATATACTGAAGATTAAAAAGACATGAAAAAAAGGAGCTGATAAAAAAAAACCTCTTAGAAAAGAGAAATAGAATGTTGTTAAAAGCAAGAAAAAATAAATAAGTAAAAAAGGGTAACTAAAAACGGAGAAAAGACATAAACTCAGCACTGAAGTTGTCCCATATTTTCATAAAGACACCTTAATTTTTGAAGTGTCCTATCACCCCACAAAACTTTTTAATATCTTTGTAAATGGGCCATTTTGACCCATTCTCTATTCTGCGTTGTGACCACGCACATGAGGAGCGTGATGTAATGTTTTAAATGTCATTAACCAGTTTGGAAGTGCCATGTGTCACTTTATTTCTCTATCATTAAATATTTTATTAATTTACATCATCTTCCCCAAATTAAAACTCAAAAGAGCCATTGATAACCCACTTTTGATGATCTCATCTTCTTTATTTTTTTCAAAACAAGATCAACATTGGTACTCTCTTTGACGAATTCATCATCTTCCCGAAACGCAATATGATAAGAATTCATTTTCTCTTTTAATTTTCAGTAAAACGATTTTTTTTTCTTCAAGATCACTTAAAGTTTCAGATTCAATTTCGTTAAAGAAAATAATGAAGGATAAAAGAGTCGGAGAAATAATGCTAAACTGAAAATACATCACCCTTAGAAAGACAATGTCACGACCCAAAACCGAGCCGCGAGTGACACCCACACTTATCCTACTATGTGAGTAAACCAACCAATCTAAACCCAAACATATTGAACAAAATACAATGCAGAAGACATAACTCATTAATAAAATCAATTCAATAACTTCAAAAATTCAACAACTATTATTCCCCAAAATCTGGAAGTCATCATCCAAGAACATCTATGATCAACTTACTAAACTAAGAGTATCCTAAGAAGCTAAAATAAATAAAAGCTAGTCCATGCCGGAACTTCAAGACATCAAGACATGAAGAAGAAGATCCTGTCCAAGCTAGAAGCATTAGCTCACCCTGAAATCCGGTGTAATGAAGACTGGCTAAAATTACGGTTGAGTTGAAGACGACGGTACGTTTGCTGCACTCCACAAATACAAAGAAAGAAACATACAAGTAGGGGTCAGTACAAAACACAAGTACTGAGTAGATATCATCGTCCAACTCAAAATAGAAAACAGTATATATCAGTTAATATCATAAATCAACTACAATACTCAACATGTAGCAACAACAAGTACTATAATCATCAATAAGTACCACCAAGTTCATCCATGAGGACTCAAGTCTCAATACCATACTCATTTGGGAAATAGGTTCATTAAATTGAGTATATTTAACATCTTTCAAGATTCATTATCTTTATTCCTCTTGTGTCGGTACATGACACTCTGATCCCCTACAACTATGTGTCGGTACGTGACACTCCGATCCCCTACTTCTACGTGTCGGTTCGTGACACCCGATCCCCTAATACTATGTGTCGGAACGTGACACTCCGATCCCCTAATTCTACGTGTCGGTTCGTGATATCCGATCCCCTAATACTATGTGTCGGAACGTGACACTCCGATCCCTTAATTCTACGTGTCGGTTCGTGACACCCGATCCCCTAATACTATGTGTCAGAACGTGACACTCCGATCCCCTAATTCTACGTGTCGGTTCGTGACACCCGATCCCTTAATACTATGTGTCGGAACGTGACACTCTGATCCACTAATCTCATTCTATCAAGTCATCAAGCCTTCTCTTATACCAAGGCATCATCAATCTCATTACTTTAGTTCATCAAGCCTTCTTTTATACCAAGGGATCATCAATCTCTTTACTTTAGTTCATCAAGCCTCCTTTTATACCAAGGCATCATCATTAACAAAGTAGATTAGGGTTTCATTCAAGATTTAGGATTCAATAGCTTCATCATGCTTATTTTATCACAATTATATAATCACATTCATGCAAGCATACAATTAAGCATATAGAAGGGTTTACAATACTACCAATACATATCATTCGCTATTAAGAGTTTACTACAAATAGTATCAAAACCATAACCTACCTCCACCGAAGATTCGTGATCAAGCAAGCAATTTCCCCAAAGCTTTGTGTTTTCCTCTTTGTTTCTCTCTTCTCTCAATCGTTCTCCCTCTCTTTCTGTCTCTTTCCTTCTTTTTCCTTATTCAAACCCTCTTTCTTTTACCCTACTTATCATATAATTAAGTATAAAAGATGACAATAGTAACCCACTAATTAACTCAAGGTTACCTCTTTTATCCCCCAAGTAGTTAAATTATTAACATTAACCCACTAAATTTATAATTATAGCTGGAATAGTCCAAAACGCCCCTTTAAAACTTAAACAGAAATCCGACCCAGCCTGGAATTACGCAACCTGTGACGCTCCGTCATGGCTGTGACGGTCCCTCCTGCAGGTCCGTCGCAAAGTTCAGAGACTCAATTTCCTTGAAGAGTCTGTGAAGGTCCGTCGTGCCCACGACGGTCCGTCCTGCAGGTCCGTCACAAAGTTCAGAGACTTAATTTCTGTAGAAGATGTGTGACGGTCCGTCGTGCCCACGACGGTCCGTCCTGCCATTCCGTCACGAAGTTCAGAGAGTCGATTTCAGTATCCAAATTTTAGAATTCTAAGTGTTTTGGAATGAGACACCCTCGACGGTCCCTCGTGCCCATGACGGTCCGTCGTGGGTTCCGTCGACTCAGACAGTTTTTCTAGAAATAAAATCTGCTGCTCAAAATTACTAAACAGGTCGTTACAATAGATACCAATTTACCCATCGTTCGTCCTTGAACAATCACAAGAAGAAAAACAAGGGCGAAAAGGAGTACCTGAATCTGTAAACAGGTGTGGGTATCTTTCTTGCATATCAGCCTCCTTCTCCCAAGTGGCCTCTTCAACGGGTCGATTCTTCCATTGAACTTTGATGGATGCAATCTCCCTCGACCTCAACTTGCGAATTTCCTTATCTAGAATGACAACAGGCTCCTCCTCATAAGACAAATTCTCATCAAGTAGAACCGAATCCCAACGAATGATGTAGTTTCCATCCCCATGGTATCTTTTCAACATAGACACATGAAATACCGGATGCACTCCTGACAGTCCTGGAGGCAAGGCTAATTCATATGCCACCTCCCCTACTCGCTTAAGTACTTCAAATGGTCCAATATACCTTGGGCTTAGCTTACCTCTTTTACCAAACCGCATCACCCCTTTCATGGGCGAAACCTTTAGCAAGACTTGTTCACCCTCCATGAACTCCAAGTCTCTAACCTTTCGATCCGCATATTCCTTTTGCCTACTTTGCGCCGCTAAAAGCTTTTCTTGAATAGATTTCACTTTCTCTAATGAATCCCTCAAAAGGTCAGTACCCCAAGGTCTAACCTCAAATGCATCAAACCAACCAATGGGAGACCTACATCTCCTCCCATACAATGCTTCGAATGGAGCCATATCAATACTTGAGTGATAGCTATTATTGTATGAAAACTCCGCTAAGGGTAATAAGTTATCCCAATGACCACCAAATTCTATCACACATGCACGAAGCATATCCTCCAACACTTGAATCGTTCGCTCAGACTGACCATCGATCTGAGGGTGAAATGCAGTACTAAGGTCTAACCTAGTACCTAATTCAGCATGCAATGTTCTCCAGAACTTAGAAGTAAACTGCGTACCTCTATCAGATATGATGGAGAGTGGAACTCCATGCAATCGAACGATTTCTGAGATATAGATTTTGGCTAACTTCTCTGCATTGTAGGTCACCTTGAGCGGAATGAAGTGAGCAGACTTAGTTAATATGTCCACAATTACCCAAATAGAATTAAACTTTCCCAATGTCTTTGGAAGACCAACCACGAAATCCATTGCAATTCTCTCCCACTTCCATTCAGGAATGGGCATTCTCTGAAGTGTTCCTCCGGGCCTCTGGTGTTCATACTTTACTTGTTTACAATTTGGACATTTGGCAACAAAATCAACAATGTCGCGCTTCATTCTACTCCACCAAAAGTGTTGCTTTAGGTCACGGTACATCTTTGTTGCACCAAGATGTATAGAATATCCGGAACTATGAGCCTTTGTAAGAATAGTGTTGATCAAATCATCAACACGGGGCACACATACCCTTCCCTTAATTCTCAAAACACCTTCCTCATCAATTATTGCTTCTTTAGCCTCTCCTTGCAACACCATATCCCGAATTCGACTTAGTTTCTCATCATCAAACTGTTTTCCCTTGATCTTGTCAATAAAAGAAGATCTCGCCTCCACAAAAGCTAAAAATCCTCCCTTCTCATTTACTTCTAGCCTCAGAAAGTCATTACCCAAAATTTGGATTTCTCTAGCCAACAGGCGTCTAGAAACTTGCAAATGAGCTAGACTTCCCATGCTTCCTGCCATTCTACTTAAGGCGTCTGCCACCACATTAGCCTTTCCCGGATGATACAGAATAGTGATATCATAGTCCTTCAGTAGTTCCATCCATCTCCTCTGTCTCAAATTCAAATCCTTCTGAGTGAAGACATACTTTAGGCTACGATGGTCCGTATAGACTTCACACTTAACCCCATACAAGTACTGCCTCCATTGCTTTAGTGAAAATACTACCGCGGTCAACTCCAAATCATGGGTCGGATAGTTACGTTCATGCACCTTTAATTTCCTCGAAGCATAAGCAATCACATTCTTCTCTTTCATTAGCACTGCACCCAAACCAGAATAGGATGCATCACAATAAACGATGAAGTTCTTACCCTCTACTGGCAAGGTAAGAATTGGTGCAGTAGTCAAGAAGGTCTTGAGTTTCTGAAAGCTTTCCTCACATTCATCCGACCATGCAAATGGAACATTCTTCTTAGTCAAGTTCGTCAATTGGGAAGCAATAGAAGAGAATCCTTTGACAAATCGATGGTAATAGCTAGCTAAACCAACAAAGCTCCTTATTTCTTACACATTAGTAGGTCTTACCCAATTCTTCACTGTCTCAATCTTAGAAGGATCCACCATCACTCCATCCTTAGAAACCACGTGCCCCAAGAAGGACACTGAATCTAGCCAAAACTCACACTTGGAGAATTTGGCATAAAGCTTTTTCTTCCTCAACAACTCTAATACCATTCTCAAATGCTCCTCATGTTCTTTCTTGCTCTTTGAGTATACTAGTATATCATCAATAAATACGATCACAAAGAGATCCAGATATGGCTTAAAAATCCCGTTCATCAAGCTCATGAACGCAGCAGGGGCATTCGTAAGACCAAAAGACATCACTACAAATTCGTAATGCCCATACCTGGTTCGTAAAGCAGTCTTTGGCACATCCGTTGCCCGTATTTTCAATTGATGATAACCGGATCTCAAGTCAATCTTAGAGAAGACACAAGCACCTTGTAAGTGATCGAACAAGTCATCAATGCGAGGAATGGGATACTTGTTCTTAATAGTTACCTTGTTCAACTGCCGGTAGTCTATGCACATCCGAAAACTCCCATCCTTCTTCTTCACAAATAACACCGGAGCACCCCAAGGAGATACACTTGGTCTAACAGAGCCTTTGCTCAACAACTCTTGAAGTTGGGCCTTTAACTCTCTTAACTCCGCGGGAGCCATTCTATAAGGGGGTATAGAAATGGGGCGAGTACCCGGTTCCAAATCAATGCAAAAATCAATATCTCTATCCGGTGGCGTACCAGGAAGATCTGCAGGGAACACATCCAGAAACTCACGGACTACCGAAACCGACTCAATTGAAGGCACTTGGGTAGTGTCATCCTTGAGATGTGCCAAGAAATCTAAACACCCCTTACTAACCATTCTCTTAGCACGAAGAAAGGAGATGATACGAACCGGAGTGGACACCCGATCCCCTAATACTATGTGTCATAACGTGACACTCCGATCCCCTAATTCTACGTGTCGGTTCGTGATACCCGATCCCCTAATACTATGTGTCGGAACGTGACACTCCGATCCCCTAATTCTACGTGTCGGTTCGTGACACCCGATCCCCTAATACTATGTGTCAGAACGTGACACTCCGATCCCCTGATTCTACGTGTCGGTTCGTGACACCCGATCCCTTAATACTATATGTCGGAACATGACACTCCGATCCACTAATCTCATTCTATCAATTCATCAAGCCTTCTCTTATACCAAGGCATCATCAATCTCATTACTTTAGTTCATCAAGCCTTCTTTTATATCAAGGCATCATCAATCTCTTTACTTTAGTTCATCAAGCCTCCTTTTATACCAAGGCATCATCATTGACAAAGTAGATTAGGGTTTCTTTCAAGATTTAGGATTCAATAGCTTCATCATGCTTATTTTATCACAATTATATAATCACATTCATGCAAGCATACAATTAAGCATATAGAAGGGTTTACAATACTACCAATACATATCATTCGCTATTAAGAGTTTATTATGAATAGTATCAAAACCATAACCTACCTCCACCGAAGATTCGTGATCAAGCAAGCAATTTCCCAAAAGCTTTATGTTTTCCTCTTCGTTTCTCTCTTTTCTCAATCGTTCTCCCTCTCTTTCTGTCTCTTTCCTTCTTTTTCCTTATTCAAACCCTTTTTCTTTTACCCTACTTAGCATATAATTAAGTATAAAAAATGACAATAGTAACCCACTAATTAACTCAAGGTTACCTCTTTTATCTCCCATGTAGTTAAATTATTAACATTAACCCACTAAATTTATAATTATAGCAGGAATAGTCCAAAACGTCCCTTTAAAACTTAAACAGAAATTCGACCCAGCCTGGGATTACGCAACCTGTGACGGTCCGTCATGGCTGTGACGGTCCGTCCTGCAGGTCCGTCGCAAAGTTCAGAGACTCAATTTCCTTGAAGAGTCTGTGACGGTCCGTCGTGCCCACGACGGTCCGTCCTGCAGGTCCGTCACAAAGTTCAGAGACTTAATTTCTGTAGAAGATGTGTGACGGTCCGTCGTGCCCACGACGGTCCGTCGTGCCATTGCGTCACGAAGTTCAGAGAGTCGATTTCAGTACCCAAATTTCAGAATTCTAAGTGTTTTGGAACGAGACACCCTCGACGGTCCGTCGTGCCCATGACGGTCCGTCGTGGGTTCCGTCGACTCAGACAGTTTTTCCAGAAATAAAATCTGTTGCTCAAAACGACTAAACAGGTCGTTACAGACAATGTAACAAAGAAAAAGGTCGAGATTTAGATGATTTATCAATCTTCTTTATCCTATCGTATGCTACCTGAGCTCTCTCCTTCCTTTTCCTCTTGTTCTCGAGTTCCTTGATTTTATCAAAAATGGCTCCATCCAACCTCTGATTAAAGCTTCCCCAAGAGAAGCTTGGCTCTCTTCCTACTCTTACTTTTGTGCAGAAACAAGAATCTTGAGAGAGAGAATAAAATATCAAGAACTTGGAAAGTTAAAAAATAACAAAGACAAAAAGATTTTTCTATTTTAGTAAAGAATCGGGTTGGGCTAAACGGGTTGAAAAGAGTGAGCATCACGCGCGTCAACCCGGATGAAGGAATGAGTCAAAATGACCCATTTACGAAGATATTAAAAAGTTATGTGGGGTGATAGGACACTTTCAAAGTTAAGGTGTGTTTATAAAAATACGTAACAACTTCAGTGGTGACTTTATGTCTCTTCTCCTAAAAACGTGCAAAAGGAAAAGATGAGAAAAAAAATTAAAATAAAAGAAGAACTTTTTAGAAAGAAATTGTCTTAATTTCTTTAGATTTTTTTGCTTTAATTTCATAAAATTTTATCTCCTTTTTTAGATCTAATTTTTTTAAATAATACAATCCTTGATTAACTTGAACTCTAAGAATCTTTTTCCTACACAGATTCTAATTCTTAACTATTAAATATCTATATAAATTCTACCATAATATCATTAATACATACATACATACATATACAAAAACTGTAAAAAAAATTAATAAAATAAAATAAATAATAAATAAATAAATATGAGCGTTTGAAATTTTCAATTAATGGACACAAACCAAAAATAATAAAATATTTTTCAATAGATTTAAGATAAATAAGACGATTTTTAAAAGGTTTAAAATAAATGAGAGAATGAAGTAAAAATATTTTAATACTAAGTTAAATAATACAATATTCAAAAAATTAAGTCAAATCATACTAAAGTCAATAAATAGACCGTGCTAGAACCACGAGATTTGAGAGGTGCCTAACACCTTCCACTCGTTCAACCGAATTCCTTATCCGAAAATATAGATCGCAGACCAATAAATTTAGATTCAAATTTCCTTTTGATTAGGAATTTAATTGTGGTGGTTTGGAACACCAAAACTCAATTCTAATTGGCGACTCTAAATAATAATTATCATTTTTCAAAAAGATACTTTAATTTGAAAACTCTTTTTTCTTTCAAACAAATAAATCAAAATTAAAGTTTTAAAATTAAAAAGGGGTGTGATAGATGGCCACTCCGCCGGGGACAACCATAATTGGAGATTATAATGTTGACTTATGTATGACTATTACTTATTTATTTATATTTTTGGATATTGTATTTATTGTGTTAGTGTACTAGTTGTCTATTTATTTACTATTTTGATATTATTTGAAAGGTATATAAACTATCTTCTCTTGCGCACACCTTTGAGTATTAATTGTTATAATTATGAAATTGCGACTGCGCATCCCGCTTCAGTAAAGATAGCCAATGGATTTTCGGTCCATGGTAAAGGATATTTAATCACACCTTTTAAGGATGGGGGCACCCATGCACAATTTCGAAAAGCGCTGCTAACGGTACATTACTACTCCCTGGCTCGAGTTGTCCGCTCGTTTTACAGTCAGTCGAAATCCATTTCTCCATCAAGTTTAACATTGATAGAACTAAAAACAAAATATAATTGTTCCTAGTAGGCTTCCTTATTTGAATAATTTGCATATGATTTAAAAAGAGACTCTACATATGATCGAATCTATCTAGGATAGGTAACGCACTTTACCTTTTTAAATCAAAATCACTACAACAAAAAAAATCTTTTATTATGTAAAGTTCATAAAAGGATAATTTTAATGTTTTTTCTTATATCACTTTAAACGCATAATACATTTGCATTTGTCAACAAATGTCTAAAAAAAATTATTTAAGTGTTAAATATGAACAAGCTACACACACCTGATTCTCACTTTAATGAGATACGTAGGCAACCTTCCTTGTGTTCGGTGATCCTTAGTTATAAATTAAAAAAATTTAAAATATCTTAATTATTATTTAAAAATAAAAAAATAATAATATGTGTATCCATTAAAAAGAAAATTTGACCTTAAGAAAACAAAAATGTTTTTACTCATATTTCTGAACTACGTTTAACCTGATTCTTGCTTCGTCCAACCGAGAAAAAATTTAAAAGTCTTCGTCACATAAAATTATTTAGAATTTTTTTTGACTTGGTTGGTACCAACATATTAAGAATTATGCATAAGAAAAAAATAATAAAGTGCTAAACTATTTGGCAAGATGGATCAACTTTGTTGAGACCTATAGACTTCTATTGACATCTCTCTATAATTTATGTAATACTTGAGAAAATATCTTTTTTAAAATCAATATATATATATATATATATATATATATATATATATATATATATATATATAAAGCTGGATGCTAGGCATGTTGATGTGGCGCTCTCTAAGGCCAAGAATTCTATTTATTTATTTTTTCTTTTTAAAAATATTTTTTAATATGTTATTGCTAGCTAATTATTTTCTCCATCTAATTAAACACCTAATGATAACAGTAACTATATTAATTCTCCTGTCCCAATTAAAAACCCTTGCCTTTTTCATTGTAACAACCAATTATGACACTTCAATTGCCTTCTTTCAAATCAAAATATCTACATGATTAATGTGATATCCGTCTACCCTTTCATCTTCTATTAATAAATGATTATTTTATTCAATAGCAATATTCAATTATCCATCTTTTTTAAATTAAGAGTAGTATTTAATTATTTGTATACATTTTCGAAATCATAAATTTGCAAAGGTCTCGATTCACAATTATTCATTGCAATATTCATAAAATTGCTAAAAAAAGAAGAAGCTAAAATTCATGTGCAATCCGATCTCCAATAGTTTTTCATGAATTTCTGGAAAAAAAAACAATATTTCGTCTAAATAAGAGGTTAGTAGAGTGGATCGGACACCAATATTTTCTCAAATTTTTGATATTTGAGAGTATTTCATTTTTCTTGGATCTCTAGAAATTAAAGTCATGATGAATTGAAATTAGACATGGTGATGAGGCGCTCTCCAAGACCAAGAAACCTATTTTTCTATTTTCTCATAATGAATTGATAGAAGGAGAGTCAAAAGGTGATGTGAAAAGTACTTGATAGTTTGTTAAAGGTATTTTGCAGAAAAGCTCTTCTTATTTTAAATTCTGTATTCTTGCTTTAATTTTTTTTTTAATTTTTTTTTGAAGTAGAATAATATACACAGAATTGTATCATTGATATATTACATGCCTAAATGTTTAGCATTTATTCTCATGTTCGGAGTTAACAAACAAGAATTTATAGTTATAGTTTTTATGCTTAATAGAAAATGATCTATCTTAAATCTCCTTTTTTTTAAGATTTTTCCTCATTCTTTCATCGTACAATTTGTTAAATAATTAAACTTAATTCTATCGCATAAATTACATTTAGTTATATCTAAGGAGTTCTAAAAACTCTCCAATTATTTGAGATTTTCTATTTGAATAACATGTTCTTTTCTTTTTGATTTTCAATGCATAATCTCCTGATTGAATGGTCTTAAAAAAGCCTCAAAAATAAATGTTGGACTAAAGTATTGTACAGTCTTTCTTTACATATGCATTTTTTATTTACTTTTTATTTTTTATCGTTGATTTTTAATTAATAAATCGAAGATCCTTCTTTATTACTATTCATTAGGTATAAATGTCACGACCCAAAACACCGAGCCGCGACTGGCACCCACATTTACCCTTCTATGTGAGCGAACCAACCAATCTAACCCTTATCATTTTAACATATATCAACAGAAAGTAATGCGGAAGACTTAACTCATTAATAAAATCAAATCAATAACTATTATCATCCCCAAAATCTGGAAGTCATCATCACAAGAACATCTATGATCAAATTACTAACTAAAAATGTCTAAGAAGCTAAAAATACATAAGAAGCTAGTCCATGCCGGAAGTCAAGGCATCAAGACTTGAAGAAGAAGATCCAGTCCAAGCTAGAAGCATTAGCTCACCCTGAATTTCCGATGTAGTGGAGACTGGCTTGAATTACTGTTGAGTCGAAGACGACGGCGCGTTTGCTGCACTCCACAAATACGAAGAAGAAAACATTAAAGTAGGGGTCAGTACAAAGCACGGGTACTGAGTAGATATCATCGGCCAACTGAAAATAGAAGACAATCTATATCAAGTAATATCATAAAGTCAACTATGATACTCAACATGTAGCAACAACAAGTACTATATCATTAACAATTACCGTCAAGTTCACGCATGAGGACTCAAGCCTCAATACCATACTCATTTGGGATTTATGTTCATTAGATTGAGTATATTAACATCTTTCAAGATTCATTATCTTTATTTCTCTTGTGTCGGTACGTGACACTCCGCTCCCTCATATTCATTAATCCTCTTGTGTCGGTACGTGACACTCCGATCCCCTACTACTATGTGTCGGAACGTGACACTCCGATCCCCTAAATCTACGTGTTGGTTCGTGACACCCGATCCCCTAAATCTACGTATCTGTTCGTGACACCCGACCCCCTAAATCTACGTGTCGGTTCGTGACACCCGATCCCCCTAATACTACGTGTCAGTTCGTGACACCCGATCCCTTAATTCTATGTGTCGGAACGTGACACTCCGATCCCCTAATCTCCTTCTATCAATTCATCAAGCCTTCTTTCTCACCAAGGCATCATCAAACTCATTATTTTAGTTCATCCCGCCTTCTTTTATACCAAGGCCTCATCATTTACCAGAGATTAGGTTTTTATCAAGATTTTGGATTCAATAGCTTCATCATGCTTAATATATCCAATTAGTAATCACGTTCATGCAAGCATACAAATCAAGCACATAGCCGGGTTTTACAATATTATCAATACTATCATTCGCTATTAAGAGTTTTACTACGAATATCGTAAGAGAAACCATATCCTACCTCCACCGAAGAATTGATCAAGCAAGAATTTTCCCCAAAGCTTTGCTATCCTCTTCGTTTTCTCTTTTCTCGTTCAACTCCCTCTCTCTCTTGTTCTTTCTATTTTCTTATTCAAATCCTCTTTCTTTTACCCTAATTAGTATATAATTAAGTTTAAAAGATGGCAATAATAACCCACTAATTAACTTAAGGTCACCTCTTTTAACCCCCAAGTAATTAGACTTATAATCCTTAACCCTGTAACTTTATAATTAAAGTAGGAATAGTCCAAAACGTCCCTTAAAACGTGTAAAGAAATCCGACCCAAACTGGGATTACGCAACCTGTGACGGGCCGTCGTGCCTGCGACGGTCCGTCCTGCAGGTCGTCGCAAGGTTCAGAGACCCAAATTTCCACCAAGGGTCTGTGACGGTCCGTCACGACTGTGACGGTCCGTCCTGCAAGTCCGTCACGAAGTTCAGAGAGTCGATTTTCAGTACCCAATTTCAGAATTTCTAAGTGTTTTGAAACGAGACCCTGCGATGGTCCGTCGTGACCATGACGCTCCGTCGTGGGTTCCGTCGTTTCTGCCAGTTTTCCAGAAATAAAATATGCTGCTCAAAACGACTAAACAGGTCGTTACAATAGATACCAATTTACCCATCGTTCGTCCTCGAACGATCATAAGACGAAAAAAAACAAGGGCGAGAGGAGTAACTGAATCCTTAAACAGATGTAGGTATTTTTCTTGCATATCTGCCTCCTTCTCCCAAGTGGCTTCTTCAACCGGTCGATTCTTCCATTGCACCTTGATGGATGCAATCTCCCTTGACCTCAACTTGCGAACTTCTCTATCTAAAATAGCAACAGGCTCCTCCTCATAAGACAAATTTTCATCAAGCAAAACCGAATCCCAACGGATAATGTAGTTTCCATCCCCATGGTATCTCTTCAACATCGACACATGAAATACCGGATGCACTCCGGACAGCCCTGGAGGCAAGGCTAACTCATAAGCCACCTCCCCTACTCGTTTAAGTACTTCAAATGGTCCAATATACCTTGGACTAAGCTTACCTCTTTTCCCAAACCGCATCACCCCTTTCATGGGCGAAACCTTTAGCAAGACTTGCTCACCCTCCATAAACTCCAAGTCTCTAACTATTCGATCTGCATATTCCTTTTGCCTACTTTGCGCCGCTAGAAGCTTTTCTTGAATAGATTTCACTTTCTCTATCGAATCCCTCAAAAGATCAGTACCCCAAGGTCTAACCTCAAATGAATCAAACCACCCAATGGGAGACCTACAACTCCTACCATACAATGCTTCAAATGGGGCCATATCAATGCTTGAGTGATAACTATTATTGTATGAAAACTCCGCTAAGGGTAAGAAGTTATCCCAATGACCACCAAATTCTATCACGCATGCACGAAGCATATCCTCCAACACTTGAATCGTTCGCTCAGACTGACCATCGGTCTGAGGGTGAAATTCAGTGCTAAGGTCCAACCTAGTACCCAATTCAGCATGCAATGTTTTCAAAAACTTAGAAGTAAACTGCGTACCTCTATCTGATATGATGGATAGTGGAACCCATGCAATCGAACGATTTCTGAGATATAAATTTTGGCTAACTTCTTGGCATTGTAAGTCACCTTAACCGGAATAAAATGAGCCGACTTAGTTAACCTATCAACAATCACCCAAATAGAGTCATACTTACCCATTGTCTTTGGAAGACCCACCACGAAGTCCATTGCGATTCTCTCCCACTTCCATTCAGGAATGGGCATTCTCTGAAGTGTTCCTCCGGGCCTCTGGTGTTCATACTTTACTTGTTGACAGTTTGGACATTTGGCAATGAAGTCAACAATATCGCGCTTCATTCTACTCCACCAAAAGTGTTGCTTCAGGTCACGATACATCTTGGTTGCACCCGGATGTATAGAATACCTTGAATTATGAGCCTCTGCCAGAATAATGTTGATCAAATCATCGGCGCGGGGTACACATACCCTTCCCTTAATCCTCAACACACCTTCCTCGTCAATTGTTGCTTCTTTAGCCTCCCCTTGCAACACTTTATCTCGAATCCGGATCAATTTTCATCATTAAACTGCTTTCCCTTAATCTTGTCAAGGAGGAAGATCTTGCCTCCACACAAGCTAAAATCCTCCCTTCTAATTTACTTCTAATCTCATAAGGTCGTTAGCCAGAATCTGAACTTCTCTAGCCAATGGGCGTCTAGAAGCTTGCAAGTGAGCTAGACTTCCCATGCTTCCCGCCTTTCTACTTAAAGCATCTGCCACAACATTCGCCTTTCCCGGATGATACAAGATAGTGATATCGTAGTCCTTCAGTAATTCCATCCATCTCCTTTGTCTCAAGTTCAAATCTTTCTGAGTAAAGACATAATGTAGGCTACGATGATCCGTATAGACTTCACACTTAACCCAATATAAACAGTGCCTCCATTGCTTCAATGCAAATACTACCGCGGCCAATTCCAAGTCATGAGTTGGATAGTTCCGTTCATGCACTTTTAATTGTCTTGAAGCATAAGCAATCACATTTTTCTCTTGCATTAGCACTGCACCCAAACCCGAATAGGATGCATCACAATAGACAATGAAATTCTTACCTTCCACTGGCAAGGTAAGGATAGGTGTGGTAGTCAACAAAGTCTTGAGTTTCTGAAAGCTTTCTTCGCACTCATCCGACCATACAAATGGAACATTCTGCTTAGTCAAGTTCGTCAATTGGGAAGCAATAGAAAAGAATCCCTTGACAAAGCGGCGGTAGTAGCTAGCTAACCCAACAAAGCTTCTTATTTCTGACACATTAGTGGGTCTTACCCAATTCTTCACTGTCTCAATCTTAGAAGGATCCACCATCACTCCATCCTTAGAAACCACGTGCCCCAAGAAGGACACCGCATCTAACCAAAACTCACACTTAGAGAATTTGGCATAAAGCTTTTTCTCCCTCAACATTTCCAATACCATTCTCAAATGCTCCTCATGTTCCTCCTTACTTTTAGAGTATATCAGTATATCATCAATAAATACGATCACAAAGAGATCCAAATATGGCTTAAAGATCCCGTTCATCAAACTCATGAACGCAGCAGGGGCATTCGTAAGACCAAAAGACATCACTACAAATTCGTAATGCCCATACCTGGTTCGAAAAGCAGTCTTTGGCACATCCGTTGCCCGTATTTTCAATTGATGATAACCGGATCTCAAGTCAATCTTAGAGAAGACACAAGCACCTTGTAATTGATCGAACAAGTCATCAATGCGAGGAAGGGGATACTTGTTCTTAATAGTTACCTTGTTCAGTTGTCTATAGTCTATGCACATCCGAAAACTACCATCCTTCTTCTTCACAAACAAAACCGGAGCACCCCAAGGAGATGCACTTGGTCTAATGAAGCCTTTGCTCAACAACTCTTGAAGTTGTGCCTTTAACTCTCTTAACTCCGCGGGAGACATTCTATAAGGGGGTATAGAAATGGGGCGAGTGCCCGGTTCAAGGTCGATGCAGAAGTCAATATCCCTATCTGGTGGCATGCCAGGAAGATCTGCAGGGAACACATCCAAAAACTCACGGACTACCGAAACCGACTCAATCGAGGGTACTTGAGTAGTGTCATCCTTGAGATGTGCCAAGAAAGCTAAACACCCTTTACTGACCATTTTCTTAGCACGAAGAAAGGAGATGATGCGCACCGGATTGGAAGTGTAGTCGCCCTCCCACACTAACGAATATGTCCCAGGCTTGGCTAACGTCACCGTTTTAGCATTACAATACAAGATCGCAAATTGCGGAGAAAGCCAAGTCATACCCAGAATTACATCAAAATCAACCATTTCTAAGATAACCAAATCTACATAAGTGTTGCTCCCCACAAAGTTCACCAAACAAGACCTATATACCTTTTCAACTACCACAGACTCACCCACCGGAGTAGAACACGAATAGGCATATCAAGTAATTCACAATGTAATTTAGACCATTAGCAAATGAGGAAGATACATAAGAAAATGTGGATCCGGGATCAAACAATACAGAAGCCATGCAATCACAAACCAGAAGATTACCTGTGATGACAGCATCAGATGTCTCCGCCTCCGATCTCCTAGGGAAAGCATAACACTGGGCCCTTTCGTTTGTTTGTCCGTTGCCCCTACCATGCTGTGATGTAGTGGCTCCAGTTTGCCCATCACCTCTGCCGTTTTGGGGACCACCATTACCTCGACCACCGCGTCCTCCAGAATAACGGCCTCTACCATGACCACCTCTACCTCTAGCTATTGGGGGTCTATAACTCTGTTTGGGACAATTTCTCCTAATATGTCTAGTCTCCCCACATCCATAAAACTATCTAGAGTCAAGTAGAGGTCTCTCAGAGAAGTGTTGGCCGATCTGAGGTGGACCCCCAACTACAGTCTGTAGTGAAGACTGAATTGGTCGGACTGAGTAACCTCCGGAACCCTGTCCTCTCGAGTAAGAACCATTAAACTCACCTCCCTTTCGAAACCTTTTTGATGTCGATGTCGAGGTGAAGTCATCGGGCTTCACTCCTTCCACCTCTATCACAAAGTCTACCACTTCTTGGAAGGATTTTGCCGTAGCCACTACCTGTAAGGCCGAAATCCGCAACTCCGATCTCAACCCCTTCACAAACCGGCGAATCCGCTCTTGTGGACTGAAACAGAGTTGAGTGGTATACCTTGATAAAGCACGAAACTTAGCCTCATATGCATTAACCGACATCCTACCTTGCTCTAGGCTCAAGAATTCATCTCTTTTCCTATCCCTCAAAGTCCGTGGGATGTACTTTTCCATAAACAAGTTAGAGAATGTTACCCAAGTCATGGGTGGTGCCTCTGTTGGTTGACACTCAACATGTGACCGCCACCACATTTTGGCGTGCCCTTGAAACTAATAAGTCACGAACTCAACACCAAACCGTTCTACTATACCCATCATGTGTTGTAGCTCATGACAGTCAACCAGAAAGTCATAAGCATCCTCAGATTCCGCACCATTGAAGACTGGAGGTTTCAATTTCAAGAACTTACTGAAAAGTTCATGTTGATCATTTGTCATTATAGGCCCAGTAGTCAGACGTGGAAACGTGCCTATGTCCAATGAGGCATCTATACGAGGAGCCATAGTGGCTGCATGTTGTACCTCTGAAACCGGAGGTGTTGGTGCAGAAAATACTGGAGGTGTCTTACCCTGATCAGACAACCCGCTAAGATAAGCCAGAACCTGATTAATCATCTCTGGGGTAGGTTGGGGTGGCATTTCCTCATTCTGCACTCGTTCATTCTCCCCATCCTCCCCCTCTCTCAGTACTTCCTCAGTCGGTGGAGGAGTCACCGCCCTAGCATCAGATGGGCTAGGTGCTTGTCCTCTTCCTCTAGAGGACGTCCTCCCACGACCTCTTCCACGGCCTCTTGCCGCTATTCTTCCTCGAGCCACAGCCCCAGTGGCTAGCTCAGATGCATCTTGTGTCGCTGCTGTTGATGCTGGCGCGGTTGTTGCTCTAGTTCTAACCATTTGCGAAATAGAGTGAAGATGGTCAGATACCAATTTGTATCACCTAGATACCAATTGGACCCAAGTAATAGCACGAAAGAAAGAAAGAAAGAATGGAATTTTCCTAAAGTCTTATAGCCTCTCAAAGAAAAGTAAAGGCGTCCCCCTACCGTTCCTTAAGACTCTACTAGACTCGTTCTTGTGTGATGAGACCAACGAACCTAATGCTCTGATACCAAGTTTGTCACGACCCAAAACACCGAGTCGCGACTGGCACCCACATTTACCCTCCTATGTGAGCGAACCAACCAATCTAACCCTTATCATTTTAACATATATCAACAGAAAGTAATGCGGAAGACTTAACTCATTAATAAAATCAAATCAATAACTATTATTATCCCCAAAATCTGGAAGTCATCATCACAAGAACATCTATGATCAAATTACTAACTAAAAATGTCTAAGAAGCTAAAAAACATAAGAAGCTAGTCCATGCCGGAAGTCAAGGCATCAAGACTTGAAGAAGAAGATCCAGTCCAAGCTAGAAGCATTAGCTCACCCTGAATTTCTGATGTAGTGGAGACTGGCTTGAATTACTGTTGAGTCGAAGACGACGGCGCGTTTGCTGCACTCCATAAATACAAAGAAGAAAACATAAAAGTAGGGGTCAGTACAAAGCACGGGTACTGAGTAGATATCATCGGCCAACTCAAAATAGAAGACAATCTATATCAAGTAATATCATAAAGTCAACTATGATACTCAACATGTAGCAACAACAAGTACTATATCATTAACAATTACCGTCAAGTTCACGCATGAGGACTCAAGCATCAATATCATACTCATTTGGGATTTATGTTCATTAGATTGAGTATATTAACATCTTTCAAGATTCATTATCTTTATTTCTCTTGTGTCGGTATGTGACACTCCGCTCCCTCATATTCATTAATCCTCTTGTGTCGGTACGTGACCCTCCGATCCCCTACTACTATGTGTCGGAACGTGACACTCCGATCCCCTAAATCTACGTGTCGGTTCGTGACACCCGATCCCCTAAATCTACGTGTCGGTTCGTGACACCCGACCCCCTAAATCTACGTGCGGTTCGTGACACCCGATCCCCCTAATACTACGTGTCGGTTCGTGACACCCGATCCCTTAATTCTATGTGTCGGAACGTGACACTCCGATCCCCTAATCTCCTTCTATCAATTCATCAAGCCTTATTTCTCACCAAGGCATCATCAAACTCATTATTTTAGTTCATCCCGCCTTCTTTTATACCAAGGCCTCATCATTAACAAGAGATTAGGTTTTTATCAAGATTTGGGATTCAATAGCTTCATCATGCTTAATATAATCACAATTAGTAATCACGTTCATGCAAGCATACAAATCAAGCACATAGCCGGGTTTTACAATATTATCAATACATATCATTCGCTATTAAGAGTTTTACTACGAATATCGTAAGAGAAACCATATCCTACCTCCACCGAAGAATTGATCAAGCAAGAATTTTCCCCAAAGCTTTGCTATCCTCTTCGTTTTCTCTCTTTCTCGTTCAACTCCCTCTCTCTCTTGTTCTTTCTATTTTCTTATTCAAATCCTCTTTCTTTTACCCTAATTAGTATATAATTAAGTTTAAAAGATGGCAATAATAACCCACTAATTAACTTAAGGTCACCTCTTTTAACCCCCAAGTAATTAGACTTATAATCCTTAACCCTCTAACTTTTTAGTTAAAGTAGGAATAGTCCAAAACGTCCCTTAAAACGTGTAAAGAAATCCGATCCAAACTGGGATTACGCAACCTGTGACGGGCCGTCGTGCCTGCGACGGTCCGTCCTGCAGGTCGTCGTAAGGTTCTGAGACCCAAATTTCCACCAAGGGTCTGTGACGGTCCGTCACGACTGTGACGGTCCGTCACGACTGTGACGGTCCGTCCTGCAAGTCCGTCACGAAGTTCAGAGAGTCGATTTTCAGTACCCAATTTCAGAATTTCTAAGTGTTTTGAAACGAGACCCTGCGACGGTCCGTTGTGACCATGACGCTCCGTCGTGGGTTCCGTCGTTTCTGCCAGTTTTCCAGAAATAAAATCTGCTGCTCAAAACGACTAAACAGGTCGTTACAATAAAAGAATTTGAGAGTTAATATCTCATAAGTACTCAATTTTGAGAATTTTTCTCGCAAAGTCATTAAACTTAGTTTTATATCAAAAATTACTCAACTTGCACTTTTGTATCAAAAAATCATTCAACTTAAACTAGTAATAGTATGTTTCTTGTTTTCTTGTGTCGGCCGAATATGAAAAGGCCAGGTGTAAAGTAGGAGTGTCGGCCATTTTGGCCAAGGTGTTAAGTTTTCGTGTATAAATAAAGGGCTTTCCCTCATAATAAAATCATCTTCTTCTCTCCACTACAACTTCCTCTCTCTTTTCCTACGATTCCACTTCCACCCCCCACATTGGTATCAGAGCTAGCTAATTTAAAGAAAAGATATGGAAAACAAATCAGAAATAACGAATCTACTGAAGCAGGTATACATATTAAGCTTCATGAGTAACTAAATTAATTTATTCCTGATAATCTCTTGTTGATTATAATTGTTTATCATGTTCTAATAATGTTTTAATAACCATCTTTAGAAAGTTTGCTACAGAAATATTCTGCGAATAAGTATGCCCAGACTATGCCATCCTAAGGTTGAAACCGATAGGCAAGAAGGCCGTTAGGGGAGTAAACAGAGTTGAGGCGTTGTTAGGGTAACTAATCAAAAGAAAAACTGTAGTAGTGACCACACGAGATGATTATTAAACCATTATTATTACATAATAAATAAGTATAATCCATTAAGAGGTTGGAAAGAATAAAATTTTAGTGAAAGTGGATAATAATTAAAATGAATACTTATCTACTGGATGATGATGTTAATTACAAGATACTAATACTCCATATATTAAGAGGTCTTAATACAGATATAAAAAGAAGAATTTATGAAATATTAGTAACATATGAGGTAATAGAAGTAACAACTCAAGGTTGGGCAGAATGAGATATACAAGATAATTTTTATGATGAATTTTACTATGACATAAATGATTTATATGATGATATAGATATATTCAGAGATCAATAATAAAATTTAATGACTGAACCAAAAAAGTTTGAAGTATGGAAAAAACGAAGTAATAAAATTCATAAGATAAAATTTATTAAAGACCCAAGTGAATTAAGTAAACTTTTTAAAATTTTGTAAAGAAAGGTATAATTGAATAATACAACAAGCAAAGAAACTAAAATAACAAAAACCAAGATAGATAAAAAAGTACGAAAAGATATGGAAAAAATTAAAACCCTTATATAGAGAATATGAACTATCACAACTTATCAAAAAATAACAATAAGAAAGATCATTTGATAAATATAATTTCAAAAACAGAATACAAATATGTTTATTATTTGAAAAAACAGTATGAACAGAGAAAAATATAAGCAACAATTGATAGAAAAAATAGCTGAAAAGAGACAAGAATTACAATATAGAAAAAGAAGACTAGAAGAAAATATTTTAGAAGGAGTATGTAATAAATCAATATTAGCACAAAGAAAAGTTATATTTATGTTAGAACTAGAAATTAAATGTCTTGAATATAGATTACAACATAATATAATACATAAATTATAATGAATAAAGAAGAATTTGTAGTAGACGAAAAGTCATATGAAAATCAAGACGGAATGATGATAAAAATAATATTTTCAAAATTAGGAAGAAGATACAAGAAAATAGGAAATAACCTATATTTAATGTTAGAAAAAGAAACAGCAAAATTAGAAGATAGTTTAACAGTTATGATAAGAATAACAAAAGAAAATGAAGAAATAGATAAATCAAAAGAAATTGAAAAAATAAAAATACAAGCAAAACAAGTGCAACATTTAGAAGAAATAAAAAATACAAGAATAAGTGAATTAGAAAAAGAATTAGCTAGATTAAAATTATTGTATGAAACTAAACAAAAAGAGAAACAGGTAGAAAAAGACAAAGAGATAGAATTAACTAATGAAATAAAAGGGATGGAACAAAAACTAAATGAAGATCTTGAAGTAAATGAAATAGACGAAAATGAATCAGATACAATAAATGATCAAAAATCAGAAATAAGCGATATAAGTGAATCATACACAGAAATTCTAGAACATATAAATAAACCGAAAAAATTGGAAATAAACACAGGAGATATGAATAGACCTAGTACGTCAAGAGTTAAAACTCCAGACAATAATCCTAGAAATAGTCCTAGAACTAGTCCTAGATGGACACCACCAACTTATTATACAAGAAATTATGAACAATCAGATAGAACAGACGCAATATGGAATAGTAGATTAAATAAAATTGGACACCTAAGCCAAACCGAACATATAATTTCTTAGATCTAGATTGTGTTACAGACATAAATAAAGCAATATTAATATGGATAGGAAATATATCTAAGCAACTAATAGACAACAAAATAAAACAACAGAAACACCAAGGTTATATAGAAAGAACGATTGTAGGAACAACAAGATTATGGATAGAATATCTACCCTCAGAAAGTTAGAAGTACTTAGAAGTGACAAAAAAATGGATGGATCTCCATCAACAACAAATATAGATATACTAGATAAATAATAATCAGCAATAAGAAATGAATTTGGAGGTATGACCACAGATATAAGAGAACAAAAAAGAGAAAAATAATAATAGGCAACTTATGACAATTAGCTATATGTAAAATGTGTAATATAGAAGAATACATTTGTGCATTAAGGAATATTTACAAAAGCAAATACAATTTAAATGAAGCAAAAGAAATAAGACAACAATATTTTACAAAATTACTAGAACCATTTAGCACAAAATAATAAAGATTGGAATGATGAAGGATTAGTAGATACTTTAGGAGCTAGAATAAAATTTTTTACATCAATGGTTCATACAACTATGTGAAAACCAAAAGAAAAATTAAAAATGGAAAAAGTACTAAGCAAGAATTTAGCCTGTTGTAAAATAAAATAGTACCACAATTTGGATGTGCAAATAAAAAGCAAAAGCCTAAAAGGTATAAAATTATAGAAAAACTAAAACCAAGTATAAATATAAAAAAACCAGGACGAGATATTATATAAAAAATTATAAAATAAAAGACCATATAGACCAAAAAGAAAAAATATCCCATGTACTTGTTATAATTGCGGAAACATAGGACATATAGCTAGAGATTGTAAATTACCCAAAGATCCGAAAAGGAAGCAAATTGCAGAAGTAATTATAGATAATGACGAATATATGCAATAGAATACATAGACTATGAATTAAGTGAAAACGATAGTATATATGAAGTATCATAATAGGAACTGAAAATGAAGAAGAAAATATTAATCTAGATAATAATGAACAGATGAAGAAATATAATGTCTGAAGATGAGATAAAAAAATATCTAAAGAAGATTATCAAAATGAGGATTATCAGAAGAAAAATTATATTTGATAATACAATATTTGAACAAATAAAAGGAAAAGAATTAGATTTAGTGTTGAAAAAGTACTTGAAATACCTACTTTAAGAAATTGGTTTAAAAGACAAAAGAAATACTATGTAGTTAGTCAGAAAGACATATCATAGATTGAAAATATACAAGAGGAAAGCACATATACCTATATTAGTAAACGAATAATAAATAAAGAAATACAGATATAAAAGCTAAAACACCAATAAAGTATGTATATTTAGGAGGAACAGAAATATTAATAAAAGCTTGTTTTAGAGAAGGAATAGATACACCTATTGAAATATATTTAGCAGATGATAGAATTATACACCCTATAGAAAAAAGCATAATAAGTGCAGTAAAAGGAAATTTAATATACCAAAAATTTAAATTTATAATAAGTGTCAATTATACAGTAGCATTAACAGATAGGAATATATATAAATCATTAGTTCTATATTGGAAAATGTCAGGAATAGAACTAGCACCAGGAAGCAAAATATTTACAGCAAGATATAAAAACTTATATATATTAACAACAAAATACAAGGTAACAACAAGAAATAAAATTGATAAAATAAAGATAGAAAATCCTTTTGAAAAAATAATTACTGTAATAGACAATAATGACTATAGTTATAAATAAATTGACATAGAAGAAGATTTAGAAATTGTAAAAGAAAGATTAAGCACTTCAAGCGTACCAAATACCTTAACAAGAGCTACCTCATCGAGAATGAGTACATCTAAAGAAATTATGAAATCCCACAAAACTTATTAGAAGAAATAACACCATACCATCTTATTTTATAACAGGAATATAGATCAAAGAAAATATAAAATTTTGATAAATACAGGACAAGAAGAAAATTACATAACAAGAGAATTAGTATTAGAAGAAGAAATTATAAAAACAGGACACATATGCCTGGATTACCTAGTGAGATAGTAAACCAATGAAGAAACAACAGAAAAGAAATAATTATAGGAGAAATACCCTTAGTAATACCATTTAAAATATACCAAGGAAACCATAATATTATATTAGGTATAAAATGGTTAGAAAAAGTTAAACCGTACAACATAGAAATGAACAATTAACAATAACTTGTCAAAATAGTAAGAAATATATAAAAAGAACAAAATGATTAATGAAAATATTTATACTTGCAAAAATTATTGTAGAAGGATATCACAACAGATATTATACCCCTATGATAGATACAGGAGCAGAAGCGAATTATGTAAATATAATTGTTTACCAGAAGATAAACGAGAAAAATTAAAACACCTATGGTAGTAACAGGATTTAATATGAAGGAAGTATGATTAAATATAAAGCAAAAAATATAAAAATACAAATATGGGATAAAATATAACAATAGAAGAATGTACAATTTTGAATTTACAACAAAAGATATGTTATTAGAAATGCCATTTTTAGATAGATTTTATCCACATATAATAACAAAAAACACATTGGTGGTTTACTACACCATGCGAAAACAAGATAGGAGCAAAAAGAGTAAATAATAAACAACGAAAACATATGGAATGGATAAAAGGAAGTGAAAAAATAAATCAAGAAATGAAAAATATAATTAAAAAAAAATATCACAATCAGAAATTATCATATTTACAATAGACAAAGTTAAAATAATAAATGAACAACTAGAACAACTATATAACGAAGATCCATTACAAGGATGGGAAAAACATAAGACAAAAGTAAAAATTGAACTAATAGATGAAAATAGTATAATAACACAGAAACCATTAAAATATAACTTTGATGATTTAAAAGAATTTAAAATACATGTAGATGAATTATTAGAAAATAATTATATACAAGAAAGCAATAGTAGACATACAAGTCCAGCATTTAGAGTCACAAAACATAGTGAACAAAAAAGAGGCAAAAGCAGAATGGTTATTGAATTATCATAATTTAAATGCCAAAACTAAAACATATAATTACCCAATACCAAATAAAATACTAAAAATAAGACAAATACAAGGATATAACTATTTTAGTAAATTTGACTGTAAATCAGGATTTTACCACCTAAAACTAGAAGAAGAATCTAAACAGCTAACAACATTCACAGTACCGCAAGGTTTCTATGAATGGAATGTTTTACCGTTTGGATATAAAAATGCACCAGGTAGATACCAACATTTTATGGATAACTATTTTAACCAACTAGAAATTGTATTGTATACATAGATGACATATTACTATATTCTAAAACACAAGATGAACATATAAAATTATTTTAAAAATTTATACATATAATTAAACACTCAGGTATAAGCTTAAGCAAAAAGAAAGCAGAAATTATGAAACCACAGATAGAGTTTCTAGGAATACAAATAGATAAAAATGGAATAAAAATGCAAACTCATATAATACAAAAAAAATAATTAGCCTTGATGAAAATATAGACACAAAAAAGAAATTACAATCCTTTCTAGGATTAGTAAATCAAATAAGAGAATACATATCAAAATTAGCAGTATATCTAAAACCATTACATAAAAAAACTCAAAAAAGATGTTGAGTACTATTTTGACGATAAAGATAAAGAAAATATAAAAATATTAAAAAATTATGTAAAAAATTACCAAAACTCTACTTTCTGATGAAAAACAAATCATTTACTTACATCGTTGAAAAAAATTCAAGTGACCATAGTTACGGAGGAGTTTTAAAATATAGATATGACAAAGAAAAAATAAACACCATTGTAGATACTATCAGATCTTATACAAAAGCACAAGTAAAATGGGAAATAAATAGAAAAGAATTATTTGCATTATATAAGTGTTTATTAGCATTCGAACCATATATTGTTTATAATAAATTTATTGTAAGAACAGATAATACACAGGTAAAATGGTGGATAACTAAAAAGATAGACGATTCAGTTACAACAAAAGAAATAAGGAGATTAGTATTGAATATATTAAATTTTACATTTACAATTGAGGTAATCAAAACTGACAAAAATATGATTGCAGACTACTTATCAAGACAAAGCTACCCAAACTGAGGACAGAAATGAACATACAATTGAAGAGATATACAAAGCCATTTCTACACTTTGTACTAAAGTGGATAGGATGGATAATGAGATACAAAGGCTACAGACTAATGAAGATAATCTGAAGTCTAAAGCTTATATAAGTCAGCAACATGACTATAAAAATGCGGAGCTACGTCGTTCGGCAGACGGAAAACAGCCAGAGCTAAAAGGAGATGTTGGGAAACTCATAAAGCCCATGACAAAGTTTGTTCAAATACAGCTGCAGGTACAAGCAAGAAAGGTAGTGAGAAACCAAAGAATACAAACCTAAACCAGTTATTCATAAAACCATTTATTCAAAATACACAAATACAGATACCCTCAGAACCACAAACTTCCACATATGCAGTTAGTATACAAAGTGACAAAAAGAGATACAACTACATTGCACAGTCATATATCGAAAACATATATAAAATCCAAACATATTTAAACTTAAACCCCAGATCTACACAAACCAAAAATCCAGAAGAAGATTATATAACCCAGAAATTACAAGGATATAATAGATTAATCGCACAACCCAAAACTAGTCCAAATTTAGTTAGAACATGTTATAACTATGAGTTACTAAATACAGTATATACATATAATGGAGAAGAGATAGGTGGAATACCAGAATTATACAAAGCATTTGTGACATACAAAAGAGTTACTAAAGGAAATTTATTTTATATTAAGTTTTATACAGCACCAGTTGAGTTACTATACGAAGAAATCAAGTCGCCAATTCAAGTTATAAAGATAGGTCTGACTAGAGATATGATAATACCAGAAGAAATAGAAAAACAAGTTGAAATACCGAAGATAGAGATACCAAACTTTTATGCAAATAAAAGGATAATTGGTATAGCAACAATTATAAGAGAACTAGCTAACAATTATTTAAATGGCAATGCTATTTGGAGTTACTATGCAAGAGATCAAGTTATGATTTATTCAAACTCCAAGGAATTAAGAAGATCAGATATGGATGAAGTCCAGCGATGGATTTTATCATTATTAAAGCCAGAAGAACAACCTACAACAAGAGGATTAAAAGAGGAATTTATTTAAGAAGAGTTATTAGTCAGATATTGTAAGCTTATTGAAAACAAATACCCACATCAAAGATGCTCCAAATGTAACGGAGAAGATAATGTCATACCAGATGTCGATTTGGAATAAGAGGAAGAGATAAAGCAAGCTACGATATCAGAGATAAGATTCTTACAAGATAAGATTGAAAAGTTGTAATAAAGTCGTAAAGTAAATAGCGTGTGTCAGCCACAAATAAAAAGAAGAGGCCATATGTAAAGTAGTAATAGTAAGTTTTTTGTTTTCTTGTGTCGACCGAATATGAAAACGCCAGGTGTAAAGTAGGAGTGTCGGCCATTTGGCCAAAGGTGTTAAGTTTTCGTGTATAAATAGAGGGATTTTCCTCATAATAAAATCATCTTCTTCTCTCCCCTACAACTTCCTCTCTCTTTTCCTACGATTCCGTTTCCACCCCCCACATTGAACAGCGCCTCAACTCTGTTTACTCCCCTAACGGCCTTCTTGCCTAACGGTTTCAACCTTAGGATGTCATAGTCTGGGCATACTTATTCGACCAGAAGATAAATGAGAAAAATTAAAAAACACCTATGGTAGTAACAGGATTTAATAATGAAGGAATTATGATTGAATATAAAGCAAAAAAATATAAAAATACAAATATGGGATAAAATAGTAACACTAGAAGAAATGGATGAAACCGATAGGCAAGAAGGCCGTTAGGGGAGTAAACAGAGTTGAGGCGCTGTTAGGGTAACTATCAAAGAAGAAAACTGTAGTAGTGACCAGACAAGATGATTATTAAACCATTATTATTACATAATAAATAAGTATAATCCATTAAGAGGTTGGAAGGAATAAAATTTTAGTGAAAGTGGATAATAATTGAAATGAATACTTATCTATTGGATGATGATGTTAATTACAAGATACTAATACTCCATGCATTTAAGGAATATTATTACAAAGCAAAATACAATTTAAATGAAGCAAAAGAAATAAGACAATAATATTTTACAAAATTACCAGAACCATTTAGCACAAAAATAATTAAAGATTGGAATGATGAAGGATTAGTAGATACTTTAGGAGCTAGAATAATATTTTTACATCAATGGTTCATACAACTATGTGAAAACCAAAAGGAAAAATTAAACAATTATATTTACATATATTCGCTTCTGCTCCTGTATCTATCATACGGGTATAATATCTGTTGTGATATCCTTCTACAATAATTTTTGCAAGTATAAATATTTTCATTAATCATTTTGTTCTTTTTATAATTATTTTCTTATTTTGACAAGTTATTGTTAATCAGTTTGGGTAGCTTTGTCTTGATAAGTAGTCTGCAATCATATTTTTGTCAGTTTTGATTACCTCAATTGTAAATGTAAAATTTAATATATTTAATACTAATCTCCTTATTTCTTTTGTTGTAACTGAATCGTCTATCTTTTTAGTTATCCACCATTTGTATCAATAAAATCACTTAACTAAATTTATCATTGATTTTTTTATATCACAAAATAAAGTTTAATTATTACTTCATTTAGTTAAGCAACAAATAGAGGTCTCCCTGGTTGAATATGTATCACGGGTAAAATGTTGATTTATCGTGTTAATCCTACTTAATTAGAACACATACACAATTATGGATGTCACATCTCATTTACAGTGAAAGTTTGGTAATTTAACTTCATTAATAAAACTTATATCGCACTGTGTAATTTGTTTATCAAACATCGCAATATTCACTCTTAGGTTAGGTTTAAGACTTAAGATTGTAACCAACAAATAAGGGCTCCTGGGTGGGAATATCACGGGTAAAATATTGATTTAGTGTTTTAATCCTATTAAATTAATAATTAAGGTTATCACCTCACAAATCCAAAAGTTTTATACATTAAACATAATTAATATAGCATAAGAATAACTTATTTTATTATATCAAAACAATTTTAATGATAAATTTAGTCAAGTGAATTTTTTAATACCAAAATTTAAGTTGAGTTATTTTTTTGATACAAAAATACAAGTTGAGTGATTTATTGATACACAATAAAGTTAAGTGACTTTACTAGATAAATTTTAAAAATTGAATGATATTTGAGATATTAACTCACAATTTCAAGTTGGTGTGGTGAAGAAATTTATATACATTTCATTTTTATCTTTTTAACTTCGTAATTAATGAATTTCTTAGCTATATATGATTTGTTTTTTGCCATCCTTTTCAGATTTAATATATTTCGATGTATGTTTAGATTAGTTTTAACATGGTTCCTTTGTATGTGTAAATTAGTTTTAATGTGTAAATTTTTGTGCTTGACTAGACTTTTTTATTAGTGAAAAATTGGAGAATTTGAAACTCACAATCCTTTGTTATTTGACATTAATTGTTGGATATTATTCGTTTTGTATAAGGATAAGGTAGAATATCTAGGATCAAATTGAAACGAATGGTATAATTTATATATATATATATAAATTTAGGTTGGACTATAATTTCAAAATAACTTAGTCCACAAACTAAACGATTCTTTATGGAATATGATGGGAGCAACCGAGCAAGATATATGGATTTAATTTCCTTCTTTAAAGGGCCTTTCACAAGTTAGCTCATGCATGAATAAATATCTTTTGAAGCAACAAATAATTTTTTAAAGATAACTACAACTACAAAATATTATTATGATCACTAATACGCTAAAACTAACTTCTCAAATAAGAAGTAAAGCGGTCTTATAAGGTAAAGAACCCAATTAATGAGGTTGGATCGTTCCCACAAGGAAAATAGTTTAGACTTAACGTCATTCTATTATTACTATTATTTGGTCAATTATTTCCCTAGAAACAAAAGACAATAAAGGAGGGTTTTTATTTCTAAATTAATGAAAATAATGAACTAAACTAAAGTAAATAACTAATAGATTCAAATCTTGGAGCTTAATCAATTAATAAAAGTAACTAGAGTTTAAGTGTTCCCCACAAGTTCCTAACTTTATAATTCTAACTATAACAATTATTTCCTAGTATCTTGCATATAAAGTGATAAGTTATGTATATCTAAATCCTTGATCCGGCATCTAGAAAATTTCACTCCGCACCTTGGTCCGGCTACGTGTGTTGCTATACTATCCCTTACATTTACCTCATATTAAGCATTGTATTTGATATTTGACTAAGTTATTACTTCGTACCAATCGACACTAGCCTATTAGATAGTGTACCTAAATCTATGTTGATAATTATTTTCCTATTATCTACCTCCTTGGTCCGGCAAGTAGCATTAAAGCGAGTTCTAGCGTTGGCTATCCGTTAAAAAGACTTCTAAACGAAAGAACTATCAATACATGCAAGACACTATTCTAGAATTGCTATTTTAGTTAGATTTTACCTCATTATTCGCCCATGGTTCCCACAACCCTAGTTATGAAGTTTAGTTACCCATGGTCATAATCACACTATTCATATATTTAATATAAGAATTCATGCACTTACTTTAATGAGAAAAAATAAAATTCAGAAATTCACTTGATTAATCAACAAAAGCACCAACAATCAATTCCAGAAAAAGTGTAACAATTGATGAATTTGATCCTTCAATACTTGAACAAGAGAACTAAAGATTATCCAAAAGTCTAACGATCAAAAAGAATCACTATCGAAAAGTCTAACTATCAAAATGTATAACCCAAAAATGAGGTTTTTCGAAATATTTATAAAAAATAAAAACCTAATAAGAGAAGGATTCTAATTACGGAAAATCTGTCACAACGCGTCTGGGTTGACGGACCTCGTGACGGACCGTCGTGGTCACGACGGGCTGTCATGTCCTCCGTCGTACCATACTTCACAAATTCTTCTGCTGCTTTCTTCTCTACCCTCAAGGAACATGTATGAAGAACCATTACAAGCACGATGGTCCGTCGAGGGTCTCCGTCCCATAATACTTAAACTTCTTGAAATTTGGGTACTGAACTACTCTTTGATTATTACAACGAACTAGAAGGACAGACTATCGTCGATATGACGGTCCATCATGGACTTCTGTAATGCCACACTAGGTCATACTTCCTCATCTTCCTTCAGCAGCATCAGTACGATGCCACCTACGGACCGTCACAAGCTCGACGGACCGTCATAAGCTTCGTAGGTGGTCTCTTCTGCACTTATTCGCTCAAAAACTTCTGCGTTCATCTTTGGAAAGATTTCCTGTAAATAAAGAGAAACTTACATAAAAATCAATACAAAAAGGCTTTTTGACACACACTAAACTTAAGGAAAAAACATTAACAATATTGTGAAACCACAGTGCATCAAGACCCTCAATTTAAATTCGTTGTTTGTCCTCAACTCACTACAAAATCTTTGTACAGGAGTATCCATATTTTAGCTTTCGCTATCATTTGGCTATCAATCCCGATTCTCATCATGTTTATGCATGTTATCACAATTAGGCTTGAATTATGTGGAATCAGACCATGACACAGACTCAGCACGCACTGACACCTACCCTCTTCAATTCCTCACCGAGGTGCTTATATTTCCGGTATTGCAACTAGTGTCCTCACTTCAAAACAACATCTTCATTTTTCACACAATGATTTCAGTTTGAGTATAAGGATTACTTTTCAACACTCACTCTCAGAACAAATTCACACTCATTCATACATATTGCCATAAACTTGCCCTCATTTTCACTGCTTTAAGTTTGCCATACAACTCTTAGGATCACGGTAGGATTTTCTTAGCTTGTAACATAGGCTCAGGGTCAGGTAGGGTATATTTAGGTATACTTTAGTGACTTTTTTCCCTCCTTGACATATCGGCTAAACGTACCACTTTTTATTATTTTATTTCACCCAATTTCTCAGATTCTTTCACCTTGGTGTTTTCCTTTCTTTCTTCATTTGTGTAAGTGACTCTTTTCTTTTCTTGCTAGTATTTATTATATTTTTTTATTTCACTTTTCTTTCAACTGGTTCTTGAGTCACTTTACTTTTGTTCTTTCTCTCTCTTTGTTCTTTCAACCCCACTTTCCAGAGCGTTCCTCATAATCGCCACCCTCAACCCACGGATTTTCCATGAGTCAAAGTACACAATACCTAAAGTTGGGTCAGAGCGATAAAAAGGGTTGTTTACTGCATTAGCCACCCTCAACTTATGCTTTTGGCATAAGCTGAGGTACACATGTCCAAGGATGGACCAGGGCCAACACATTATTCTCAGAAAAGATCAGTTAGGGTGAAAAAGAAAGGTCTAGTTTAAGCTCAAATCATTTGGATCAAAGAAGGATAAATTTCATTTGGTTTTCTTTTATTTAGGCTAAATAAAGGGATATTTTGAATAAAGGCCTATGATCCTTTCGTAATTGTCTATTACGACTTACTTTTAGCAGGACTAACCAGGCAAGTTCTAGCTTAGTACAAATAGTGGACTATTCAACTTTTCTTCACACTCACTTGACATCTCATTACTCTACCAGATTATCAGACACCCAGTTCGAGTCTTAAACTTAGGGTCATGCAGTGGTGTATCTCTATGTCATGCTTAGAGTCACACATTTATCAATTACTGTGCCTAGCCATGCATCATTTTTATTACCTCAGGATATCATTTTTGTTTTAGACATCATGCTTCAGAGTTATACTATGTACACAAGATATAGACATGTCGGTTCAACAATAAAAATAATCAGTCTCTTGGGGAAAAAGAACACCGGCAAGAAGACCACAAAGGAGGATCGTGAATTGGATAACTCAGACTTCACCGTAGCACTCACTTTCCATTTACCCCACCCCCAAAAAAAAGATATGTAATTGTCCCCAATGCATAAAAAACTAAAATACAAGAGTGGTAGGTGAATCAAACCTGGGGCGCAAAGCGGAGGCGATCAGCAAGCTATGTAGTCTGGACACCCTCAGTAGTGTCCTCATCAACAAAATCACTATCAGTAGTGCCTCCCGCTTCTCCACATCTGTGGAGCTAGATGCCCCAGGAGATGAATCTACAGCCTGATCTGACGCGCCTCCTCATCAGCAATTGAGGATCTCCTCGCAGCCTCCATCTCACAGTGCTCCTTCTTCCTTGCTCTAGCCTCATCCTCCTCTTGACCCTTACGCCTCTTGGCATGCTCTCGAGGGGGAGGTGTTGGAATCTTAGAAGTGGCGAATAAAGCCGCCAACACTGTGTCCTCAGCAGGCTCTGCAGAAGGGGCCTCAGACTCAGGAACCCTTTCCTCTAAGATCATATCAATATCTGCTCGCAGACTCTCAACCGCAGCCTGAAGGGTCGACACATCCACCGGAGTGCCTGGCACGGCTAGCGCCCTCAACTCAAAAGCGTTTAAGCGCTGATGAACCTCATCAATCATCCTCTATGTGTGATGTGCCATTTTATGCTCCATGCGCTCCTCCGCCTCAGCAATAGACCTCTGAATCCAAGGCTGGATGTGATGCAGAAGTGTCGCCATCTGAGCCTCTAGTTTCTAGACCCTAGCAAGCGGGACCAGAGCGCGGAAAGGGGTTGAGCGAGAGGAGCTAGGGGCAGTGCTACTACTGGGGATAGAATCAACCGGGGTAGTGTCAGTGGTTTCTGAAGTAGCTTGCATAGCCGTTCGAGCATGTGCTACAGTATCAGCCTGATTTTCACCAAGTGGAGGCAACTCTGGACGGGGCCCTCTGCGTGGAGACAACTCATTGGCCTCATCCCTGATGAGGCCGATATCAACAGTTACCAGTGGAGTCTTGAGCTGATCAATGTTCCAGATGGGCACACCTGCATAAGGAAAATATCTTGCACGGAAAAGGGTAAGAAGTGGTGACCTTGAAAGCCCTCTCGTGCATGACCGCCTGTAGAAGCCAAGCGAAGTCAACCTCGAACCCAGGTATCATTGCTGCCATCAGAACTGCGCGATCCTATGTAACTGTATTATCAGCAGCCGTGGGGGAGAGGCACTGTCGGACAATCAACCATAAAAACTTAGCTGTGAAGGTCAAGTTAGCCTTCCTGATGGCTCCCTTCGGCTCCATGACCCAATCGGCACCCTCTCCATCAATAGATAAGTATATGGCCATCAACCTTTTGGTGGTCTCTCTCAGCGATGGCTCACGCAAGAATTGGCCATCATTAACAATTTTCCACCGGTAGTAATACTCAGGGGTGAGAGGGGTTCTAGTTGCATCAACATCCTCGCCGTACAGATACCGACGGATGGCTGCCTGGCAGGGAGATGTCGACCTGTATGCCGCGTACTCTTACATGCTCAAGTGGGGCCTGTTTGGCGGGGACAGCCCGCCTACCGATCTGTGATCAGAGAGTAGCCACATAAGAGGCGTAAAAATTTCAGACCAACTTCTCACTGTAGCGTCCCAAAGAAGGAGTGGTCCACTATAGTCGATGTCTGGTAAAGAGATTGTGGATATCTTGCATGGTGGGAGACTTCCCGTAAGGACCTGCCTCTCCAGTGTAAGGGTCTGTTTCATGACGCCTATATCATTTAGAAACATGGCATCTGAATACACTTGGTATTGCCCGTCGACACACCACCGGTTGGGCTGGTCGGCAACCGTGGCGAGAACACCAGTCGGTGAGCCTAGAGTGGAATCAGGACTGTCATCCTCATCAGACCAGGTAGACTATGCAGCAGTGGCGGGTACACGGACTTCTACGGACCCGGAGGATTCCTCTGACCACGAAACTCCTAAGGAGCCAGACGCTCCTTCTTCTTGTGTAGCTGACCCAGAAGGTCTACCGGTCAGTGTGCGCTCCTCATCAGACTGGGAGGCAGTGACTATGCCGGACGCCACTTTTTTGGGCGTAGCTTGGTTGTACGTGCAGCTCGTGATGGAGTGGCAGTACATGGGGGCACGTACTCGGGATCATGCTCATCATCAGAGACTATAACTAGTCGGGCAGACGGGGTGACCGACTTTGAACGCCCACATGCGTAAACTCGATCTTATTTCGGTGCCATTAGAGATAGTACCTATAAAGAATCGTTATTAGTACTAGAAGAAGCAAACAAGACAAGCAAAAATGACACAAAATAAATATAAGAGCAAAGTTGTAATTACATCTCTGTAGGAACAGTGAAACACGACGGACCAGGTGACGGTTCGTCGTAAGTATGACGAACCGTCATGGGGTCCGTCATGTCTTACTTCAACTATGTTTATGTGGAGACCCCTGAAGGAGTCTCTATGACAGTTATGACGGATAAGTAGGACGGCCCGTCATGATAATGATGGTCCGCCATCGATGTCCGTTGTGGGTCACTTAGAAAAAGTATGGAGACCCTTAGGATAGGGGTCTCTGACCATCATGACGGTTATGCAGGACGGACCATTGAGGGTACGAAGCTCCATCATAGATGTTCGTTAGTGGACACTTAGAAAAAAAAATGGAGACCCTTAGGACAAGGGTCTCAAATTGTCATGACGGTTGTGCAAGACGGTATATCATGGTAATGACGATCCGTCGTAGATGTACCGTCAGAGGACACTTAGAAAAAGTTGGAGACCCTTAGGACTAGGGTCTTTGAACGTCAAGACGGTTGTGCAGGACGGAACGTCGAGGGTACGACATTCCGTCGTAGATGTCCATCAGTGGACACTTGGAAAAAAAATTGAGACCTTTAGGACAAGGGTCTATGACAACCATGACGGTTAAGCAGGAGGGATTGTTGGGGGTACGACACTCCGTCGTAGATGTCCATCACTGGACACTTGGTAAAAAAATGGACACCCTTAGGACAAGGGTCTCTGACAACCATGACGGTTGTGCAGGACGGACCGTCGAGATAATGACGGTATGTCTTAGATGTCCGTTAGAGGACACTTAGAAAAAGTTGGAGACCCTTATGACAAGGGTCTCTGACAACCATGATGGTTGTGCAGGACGGACCGTCATGGGAACGACGGTCTGTCGCATGTGTTCGTTGGTGGACACTTAGAGAAAATGAATAGTGGGGTGTTGGAACAGACCCTATGAAGGTCCATCGTTTGTACGACGGTCCGTCATCGGGGTCACATTCTGTCATTTAGTGACAGAACTGAGGATGTCACCATCATCCCATGTGACTCAAATGGAACACTTAATGTTAACCTACATGTTTCTAACCTAAGTACCTAGCAAACTAGCAATGCTAAAGCACCAACTTCTAGAGTTTTAACAAGGCAATTCGAGGACACTTAACCTAGGTCAGACAAAATTTGATCAAAGAACAAATACCTACTATAAAGAAATAGGCTAATAGTAATTGAAAAACAAAAATGTAATGTAAATGGGTAGAGATCAGAGACACATACCTGAGAAGAGGAGAAAAATAAGCAAGTAAGGCACTCGGTTATCACGTGCAGAACCACAGAAGCAGACTTCGACCAGTAGAAAGGAGATTTTGGGAATTGGGGATTTAGGGAAATGATATGGATCATTTTATAGAGAAGAGGATGAGAAGGGTATGAAGTTATAAAGGGAGGGAATGGGATAAAGATGGAAAAAAATTGTTCAAATGAAGGGGCGGGGGTTTAAAGGTTGAATATTTTTAAAAATTTCCAGCCAGGTTGGGTCAGGTTGCTTTTTAATAACGCAACGAGTCCCTGACGACGGTCCATCACATATGCGACGGTACGTCATGGGTTACATCGTGGGTGCCCTAATTTTGAAAATAAATGAAAAACATACTTGGCACCACGGATTCATGCGACGGACGTCGCAAGCGTGACGGTCCGTCGATGAATCTGTCAGTGATTGTTGCGGAGTGATTTTCTGCAGAATTTTCTAGTGATGTGCTACCTGCAATTTTTAAAACTCATTAGTAGAAAATGTTACCATTACTAGAAAGAAAACTATAATTATTGGGTGGCCTCTCAACCAGCGCCTGATTTAACGTCGCGGCAGGACTTACGAAACTTGATTACTCAGACTTCATCAAGATGGTATGCCTCGATCACTTCATTCGCCGATTCAGCATGCCCAAAATAGATTTTAATTTGTTATCCATTCATCTTAAACCACACACCCTCCTTGGTTTCTAACTCAACATCCTCATGAGGGAATAGTTGGGTAATCAAGTAAGGGCCAGTCCATTTGGACTTGAGCTTGCCCAGAAACAAGCGCAACCTAGAATTGTATAATAGCACCATATCACCAACCATAAACTCTCCTTTTTCAATTTTTAGGTCCTGGTAGTTCTTCATCTCTCTTTGTAGGATATAGCAGATACCGATTGGAGCTCACCACTCCGCGTCATGAACCTACAAATGTTGAAGGTCACATCTTCATTGTTCAACTGAAATTTCATCTGCCCATTTTTCCTATCAACTAAGGCTCTACCCGTAGCAAGGAATGGCCTCCCAAGAATAATAGGCACTTCAAAATCGACTTCAGAATCAAGAATAACAAAATCTGGCAGAAATATGAATGACTTCACTTTTACTAGAACATCGTGGAGTATCCCTATAGGCCTTTTTATTCGATCGGCCATCAGTAGCCGCATCGCAGTGGGCTTTGGATCGCTCAAACACAACTTCTTGTAAATCTATAGGGGCATGAGATTTATGATTGCCCCCAGATCACATAATGCTTTCACAAAATGTAATAACCTGACTGTACAAGGAATAGTAAACCCACCCGGTTCTTCTTTCTTTTGTACTAGAGACCTTGTAGCAATAGCACTGCAATGTTGCATTCTATCATCATCCTCAAAAGTAACCGATCTTTTCTTTGTAACCAGATCTTTCATAAACTTGGCATAACAGCGCATTTGTTCTAGATCTTCTACCAAAGGGACATTAATAGAAAACTGCTTCAACATTGTTATAAAACGCTGATATTTACCGTCCTCGGTCTTTTTCACTAATATTTGAGGAAAGGGGATGGTGGTCTAGGAATGGGAGTTACCTTTTTAGGCACTTCAGCATCTTTTCCGGTGTTATTTTCTACTTCACCTCTAACCTCTACCACTTTATCATTATCTTTTCTCACCTTTTCCTAATTCGACGGCATAGGTAGGTCAATGGTTTGCTTACACCCCGAGTAGTGATTGACATACAGTGTCCATCATTTTTCGGATTTTGGACAGTGTTTCTAGGAAGAGTGCCCGATTGTCGTGTCTTTATAGTCGCAGATAATTGAGCCATTTGCAACACAAGCTGCTTAATCGATATTGCATGTGCATTGACTTTCTTCCCAATACCCGCTAAATCACTCCATAACTCTTTAATGTGCTCATCCCTAACATCGAACCTCCTCATCATTTTGTGCAACATATCCTCAACTCGCGCCATACTACCTCCACTATCCCTAGGAGTAACTTCACAATTTTGAGGAGGAACATAGGGCCCATTCCTATCATTTTTGTTACCATAGTTACCCTTGTTGAATTTGTTGGTGCGGTTGTAGTTTCCATCTCAGACATAATGACCCTCACGGTTATAGTTACCATAGATCCGACCTAGGTTTCCTTGACCTTGGCGCCATTTCTCCTGATTTGAGCCTTGGGCACTCGGTCGGAAATCCCCCGTCTGATCATTTACCGCATAGATATCCTTCTCATAATAACATTCATCATTTGGCGGTGGTGGTTTAGACAAGTAATTAACTACATTTATCTTTTCTGCACCCCAGTGACATGTTTTAATACCAACTCAAGCTCAGTTCTCATCTGAGCCAACTCTTCACGAATTTCATCTGTGGCTGGGTTGTGTGTAGATTGCACTACGAAGGTATTTCTTCCAGTATCTGACTTCCTAGTACTCGAAGCTTTATTATTCCGAGATATTTTCTCCAACTTTTCATCAATCTCGGCATAAGGACACTCCCCATAAGAACCAACCGCTATAATATCCAATACCTCTTATTATTATCATCCTGTCCCCGATAGAAGTATTCCTTCAGTGACTCATCATCTAAAATGTAGGGACCCTCTACTGGCGGGCTGTTGTAATGTAAAGGCCGCATTTTTGACTCCTTAAAATAACTTGTAATGTAGAGGCCCTCGATTGGCGGGG
This sequence comes from Solanum peruvianum, assembly GCA_027705065.1. Classification (NCBI taxonomy): domain Eukaryota; kingdom Viridiplantae; phylum Streptophyta; class Magnoliopsida; order Solanales; family Solanaceae; genus Solanum; species Solanum peruvianum. The sequence goes on from JAKWJD010001760.1 coordinate 22,193,218, forward strand.
CTGTTGTAATGTTAAGATCGCATTTGACTGTGTAAAATAACTTGTAATGTTGGGGCCCTCGACTGGAGGGGTTGTCGTAATGTAAAAGCCACATCTGACTGCGTAAAAATAACTTGTAATGTAGAGTCCCTTGACTACGGGGGCTATTATAATGTAAAAGATGTATCTGACTGCATAAAACTTGTAAAGTAACATTTGATTGTTGGCGTATGACAGAGTTGCTGCGCTTGCATGCCCCCGGTAGTTTGAGCTTCGGTGACGTCTTTATGATGTTCGTCTCGATTGGTTGAGTTGTACGAAGTTTGCAATATACAACACCTATTCGGTAGAGCTTGATGAAGTTTGCTATATACAACCTCTAATCGGTGGAGTTTGAATGACATTTGTTATGTACATTCCCAGGCTTGTGGAGTTTGGCGCTGTTAGTCAGTGGTCTCCGGTTTGAGGAGTTTTTAATGAGGTTAGCTTACAAGCTCCATTTGGTGGAGTTATTTTGACCAAAATTAAGTATTATTTTCCTACAGAGGCCCCTTTTCTTAGCATTTGATCTGGACCTTGAGCGTACCTGCAAAATTTATATGAAATATTGTTAAACTTAAGTGTTCAAATTGAAGTACTTTAGAAAAATAAAGTATGGAAAGAGTATTCTTGCTCATGATTTTGAGAAGTTGAATAGTCATGCCCCGAGACTTCATGTTATTTTCCTTGATTCTTGTATTCCTGCACTCAAAGAAAATTTTAGTTTGGGAGGGGGTGTTGATTTGTATCGATTCGCGGACTGAAGCCTCGTCACTAGAATCCTTTGACACCTTGTAAGTCCCGCATATTGTTTCTTAAGCTAGAGACTTGGCAGGTAGATGGTAGAAAAATATTCTTTTGAAAAAAAGTTTGCTCATTTTTCTAGAAAAATAAGTATACTATGTATATATTACGTGTGTGTCTGTGCGTTTATATATATATATATATATTTATATATATGACATGTTTCGAAGTCCATTGGTCTTTCCCATTTGTTGACTATATCAAACATAGTCCGATTGTAGCTTTTACTCTTCTAATGAAGCTGCTCTACGATTTTTGTGTAAAAATTATATTTTGAGTGGTCTGCAAGATCATCTGTACAATGTGTACAGCAATGCCAAAACCTCAAAAGAACTCTGGGATGCTTTAGAAAAGAAGTACAAAATAGAAGATGCCGGAATGAAGAAATTCATTATGGCAAAATTTCTGGACTATAAGATGATAGACAGTAAGACTGTCGTCACCCAAGTTCAAGAATTGCAGGTCATAATCCATGATCTCCTTGCTGAAGGTATAAATTTATTTAATGCCTATGTTAGAAATATTAAGTTTTCTCTTAATACTGAAATAACCTTTAATATAGGATTGATTGTGAATGATGCTTTTCAAGTGGCTGCAATTATTGAAAAGTTACCTCCATTGTGGAAGGACTTTAAAAACTACTTGAAACACAAACGCAAAGAGATGACTGTTGAAGATCTCATAGCAAGGTTGAGAATCGAAGAGGATAATAAGGCTGCAGAAAAGAGGTCACGTGGTAATTCAGCAATATCTGGAGTAAATTTTGTTGAAGAAGATCCCACAAAATTAAAGAAAAGAAAGAAAGCATCTGGTCCAAAAAGCAATCCTCCTAAGAAGAAATTCAATGGAAACTGCTTTAATTGTGTTAACATGGTCATAGGGCTAATGAATACCGGGTCCTAAGAAGGACAAGAAAAAGAAGGATCAAGCAAACTTGGCTGAATCCAAAGGATAAATGGACGATCTCTGTGCAATGCTTTCAGAATGTAACTTGGTTGGAAATCCAAGAGAATGGTGGATATATTCTGATGCCTCATGCCATGTTTGTGCCAACAAAGAATTATTTTCATCATATACTCCAGCACTTACAGATGAAAAATTGTTTATGGCAAACTCCGCTGTTGCAAAGGTGGTAGGAACTGGCAAAGTCCTATTAAAGATTACATCAGGCAAGGTGGTGACTTTGAATAGGGTCTCATATGTTCCAGAATTGAGAAAGAATTTAGTTTCAATTCCAGTTCTGACCAAGAATGGATTTAAATGTGTATTTGTTTCTGATAAAGTAGTAGTAAGCTAAAATGATATGTATGTAGGAAAAGGCTACCTTAGTGATGACCTTTTCAAACACAATGTAATTGCAGTTGATATGAATAAAGATTTTTCTTCTTCTTACTTGCTTGAGTCTAAATTTTTATGGCATGAAGGTTTGGGACACGCTAATAACAAAACCATGCGAAAACTGATTAACTTAAATATTTTACCAAAATTTGAGTGCAATAAATCAAAAGGTCAAATTTGAGTTGAATCTAAGTATTCTTATAAATTTGTTGAAAGGAATTCAAATCCTTTAGAATTGATTCACACTAATATTTGTGACATGAAGTCAACACCATCACGTGGTGGGAAAAAGTATTTCATAACTTTTATTGACGATTGCACTAGATATTGTTATGTCTATTTGCTAAATAGTAAGGATGAAGCAATAGATGCATTTAGGAAATATAAAACTGAAGTTGAAAATCAGTTAGGTAAAAAAATCAAAATGATCAGAAGTGATAAAGGTGGAGAATATGAATCTCCACTTGCAGAAATATGTTTAGAAAATGTAATAATCCATCAAACTATTGCTCCCTACACTCCTTAGTCTAATGGAATAGCAGAAAGAAAAAACTGAACTTTAAAAGAAATGATGAATGCATTACTTATAAGTTCAGGTTTACCACATAACTTGTGGGGGGAAGCTATCCTTACAGCAAATCAGATACTTAACAAAGTGTCTCAATCAAAGACAAATGTAATTCCATATGAGAAATGGAGAGGTAGAAAACCCAATTTGAAATATTTCAAAGTGTGGGGGTGTCTAACCAAAGTCCAAGTTACTATATCTAAGAGGGTAAAAATAGGACCTAAGACTGTGGATTGTGTATTCATTGGATATGCCACAAACACTAAGGCATGTCGATTTTTGGTTCATAAGTCCAAACATCTTGATATTCATGATAATACGGTAATGGAATCAGATAGTGCTGATTTTTTTGAACATATCTATACGTATAAAACTAGATTTGAGTTATCTAGTGGGGGATTTAAATAACCCAGAGAAGAACCAAAAGAAAATGAACAAAATGAAGAAAGTCCAAGACGCAGTAAATGTCAAAATACATCTACTTCATTTGGATCAGATTTTGTAACATTTCTTCTTGAAAGTGAGCCTCAAACATTCACGGAAGCAATGTTGTCTGTGACTCAACCTCTTGGAAGGAGGCTGTTAATAGTGAAATTGAATCAATCTTAAGCAATCATATTTGGGAGTTGGTTGATCTTCCTACACGGAACAAACCCTTGGGTTCAAAATGGATCTTTAAAAGGAAGATAAAAGACGATGGAACTATTGACAAATATAAGGCAAGACTTGTTGTTAAAGGTTTTAGACAAAAAGAAGGTCTTGATTATTTTGACACATACTCGCCAGTGACTAGGATTACATCAATTCGGATTTTAATTGCACTACTTGCAGTATACGGTCTTGAAATTAATCAAATGGATGTGAAAACAGCCTTCTTAAATGGAGAGCTTGAAGAGGAAATTTACATAGAACAGCATGAGGGTTTTGTAGTTCCTGGGAAAGAAAACAAAGTGTGCAAACTTATTAAGTTACTTTATGGGCTTAAACAAGCACCAAAACAATGGCATGCAAAGTTTGATCAAACCGTGTTGTCAAATGGATTTAAGATCAATGAATGTGATAAATGTGTTTACATTAAAGATACTCTAAATCAGGAAGTTATTTTATGCCTATATGTAGATGATATGCTTATAATGAGCAAAGACATTGCTAATATAAAAGCTACAAAGCGTATGCTTGCTAGTAAGTTTGATATGAAAGATTTAGGAGTTGCTGATGTGATATTAGGAATTAAAATTCTTAAAACTCCTAACGGTCTAGCATTGTCTCAAACTCATTACATTCAAAAGATACTTGAAAAATTCAAAATTTTGAATTTTAAAAGGGCAAAGACTCCAATTGATGTAAATCTTCATCTTGCAAAGAATAAAGGTGAAAGTCAGTCTCAATTGGACTATGCTAGCGTATTGGGAAGCTTAATGTATGTCATGAATTGTACGCGACCAGACATAGCTTGTGCTATCAATAAACTGAGTCGATACACAAGTGATCCTAATCATAATCATTGGTTGGCAATGAAGAGAGTTTTGGGATACTTAGAGGACACTCAAAACTATGCTTTACATTACAACAAATATCCAACCATTCTTGAAGGATATAGTGATGCAAATTGGATTACTGGGTCAACTGAAACAAAATCCACAAGTGGAGACGTTTTTACTATTGGTGGAGGAGCAATATCTTGGAAATCATCCAAACAAACATGTATAGCTCGCTCTACAATGGAGTCTGAATTCATTGCTTAAGACAAGGCAGCTGAAGAAGCTGAATGGCTATTTCTTAGAAGATATTCCATTTTGGCCCAAACCAAAGGCCCCTATATGCATACATTGTGATAGTCAAGCTGCAATAGGAAGTGCTAGAAGCATTATGTATAACGGCAAGTCTCGTCACATAAGACGAAGACATAACTCAGTGAGACAACTACTCTCTAGTGGAATTATCACAATTGATTATGTGAAGTCAAAAGATAATGTGTCGGATCCACTTACAATAGGCCTAAATAGAGAGGGAGTTGAGAAATCATCAACGGGAATAAGACTATGGCCGAGGACAAGTCACCGTGGCGGTAATTCTACCTAGAAGACTGGAGATCCCAAGATCTAGGTTCAAGGAGATAAAACAAAGTCATTGATGACGGTTCAACATTGTCAAAGGAAAGTAAAAATTATTATTATTTTATGGTTCATTCTCATGAAGAGACAATGTTTAGTAACCAGGATAAAGACATAAGGACTTTTTAATGGTTTCTAAGTTTGATACAGTTAATATCAAATGATGTATCTATGGGATAACAAAATTAGGAATCACCTATGTAAGTGTGAATTGTAAGCCGCTTCAAGGAGAATCCGGTAAGGCCAGTTCTTTAAGCACTTGATGTGTTCATGGCTGAAATGAACAAAACAATGAGAACTAAGAACAGTTCAAGGGTTGATTGTGTGACATATGTTGTCTAGGTATACACCAAAGCTCGATGGTTCAAAGATATCAAATCTACCGATAGACCGAGTATATCCGATATTGTCACGACCCAAACTCGAGTCGCGAGTGGCACCCACACTTACCCTCCTATGTGAGCGAACCAACCAAGACAAAACCCAACACTTCAATATAATATCAACAGAAAGTAATGCGGAAGACTTAAATCTCATTAATGAAAATCAATTCAATAACTTGTAAACTCAACATCTATTATTCCCCAAAATCTGGAAGTCATCATCACAAGAACATCTATGATCAAATTACTAAAATAAGAGTATTCTAAGAAGCTAAAATAAATAAAATCTAGTCCATGCCAGAACTTCAAGGCATCAAGACATGAAGAAGAAGATTCAGTCCAAGCTAGAAGCATTAGCTCACCCTGATATCCGGTGTAATGAAGACTGGCTAGAATTGCGGTTAAGTTGAAGACGACGACACGTTTGCTGCACTCCACATATAACAAAGAAAGAAACATACAAGTAGGGGTCAGTACAAAACACAAGTAATGAGTAGGTATCATCGGCCAACTCAAAATAGAAAACAGTATATATCAGTTAATATCATAAATCCACTACAATACTCAACATGTAGCAACAACAAGTACTATAACCATCAATAAGTACCACCAAGTTCACCCATGAGGACTCAAACCTCAATACCATACTCATTTGGGAATTAGGTTCATTAAATCGAGTATATTAACATCTTTCAAGATTCATTATCTTTATTTCTCTCGTGTCGGTACGTGACACTCCGCTCCATATACTATCCTGGTGTCGGAACGTGACACTCCGATCCCCTAATTCTATGTGTCGGAACGTGACACTTCCGATCCCCTAATTCTACGTGTCAGTTCATGACACCCGATCCCCTAATACTATGTGTCGAAGTAACACTACCTCCTCCGATCCCCTATTCTACGTGTCGGTTTGTGATACCCGATCCCCTAATACTATGTGTCGGAACGTGACACTCCGATCCCCTAATTCTACGTGTCGGTTTGTGACACCCGATCCACTAATACTATGTGTCGGAACGTGACACTCTGATCCCCTAATTCTACGTGTCGGTTCGTGACACCCGATCCCCTAATACTATGTGTGGGAACGTGAAACTCCGATCCACTAATCTCATTCTATCAATTCATCAAGCCTTCTTTTATACCAAGGCATCATCAATCTCATTACTTTAGTTCATCAAGCCTTCTTTTATACCAAGGAATCATCATTAACAAAGTAGATTAGGGTTTCTTTCAAGATTTAGGATTCAATAGCTTCATCATGCTTAATTTATCACAATAATATAATCACATTCATGCAAGCATACAATTAAGCATATAGAAGGGTTTACAATACTACCAATACATATCATTCGCTATTAAGAGTTTGCTACAAATAGTATCAAAACCATAACCTACCTCCACCAAAGAATTCGTGATCAAGCAATCTACTTACCAAGCCTTGTTATCCTCTCTCTCTTGATCTATTCTCTGTCCCTCTCCTTGTTCTTTCTATTTTTCTTATTCAAACCCTCTTTCTTTTACCCTAATTAGCATATAAATAAATATAAAAGATGAGGAATTAACCCACTAATAAACTCAAGGTTATCTCTTTTAACCCCCAAGTAATTGAGTTATTAATATTAAACCACTAACTTTATAATTATAAGCAGGAATAGTCCAAAACGCCCCTTTAAAACTTAAACAGAAATCCGACCCAGCCTTGGATTACGCAACCTGTGACGGCCCGTCGTGCCTGCGACGGTCCGTCCAACAGGTCTGTCACAAAGTTCAGAGAATAATATTCTGTGGAAAATGTGTGACGGTCCGTCGTACCCACGACGGTCCGTCCTGCCATTCCATCGTGAAGTTCAGAGAGTCGATTTCAGTACCCAAATTTCAGAATTCTAAGTGTTTTGGAACGAGACCCCCTCGACGGTCCGTCGTGCCCATGACGGTCCGTCGTGGGGTCCGTCGTATCAGCCACTTTTTCCAGAAATAAAATCTGCTGCTCAAAACGACTAAAAAGGTCGTTACAATAGATACCAATTTACCCATCGTTCGTCCTCGAACGATCACAAGAAAAGAAATAGCAACAGGTTCAACTGGTCGATTCTTCCATTGAACTTTGATAGATGCAATCTCCCTCGACCTCAACTTGCAAACTTTTCTATCTAAAATAGCAACAGGTTCCTCCTCATAAGTCAAATTCTCATCAAGCAGAACTGAATCCCAATGAATGATGTAGTTTCCATCCCCATGGTATCTTTTCAACATGGACACATGAATACCGGATGCACTCCAGACAGCCCTGGAGGCAAGGCTAATTCATAAGCCACCTCCCCTACTCGCTTAAGTACTTCAAATGGCCCAATATACCTTGGGATTAGCTTACCTCTTTTACCAAACCGCATCACCCCTTTCATGGGTAAAACCTTCAGCAAGACTTGTTCACCCTCCATGAACTCCAAGTCTCTAACCTTTCGATCCGCATATTCCTTTTGCCTACTTTGAGCCGCCAAAAGCTTTTCTTGAATAGATTTCACCTTCTCTATTGAATCCCTCAACAGATCAGTACCCCAAGGTCTAACCTCAAATGCATCAAACCAACCAATGGGAGACCTACATCTCCTCCCATACAATGCTTCGAATGGAGCCATATCAATACTTGAGTGATAGCTATTATTGTATGAAAACTCCGCTAAGGGTAAGAAGTTGTCCCAATCACCACCAAATTCTATCACACATGCACGAAGCATATCCTCCAATACTTGAATCTTTCACTCAGACTGACCATCGGTCTGAGGGTGAAATGCATTACTAAGGTCCAACCTAGTACCTAATTCCGCATGCAATGTTCTCCAAAACTTAGAAGTAAATTGCGTACCTCTATCTGAAATAATGGAGAGTGGAACTCCATGCAGTCGAACAATTTCTGAGATATAGATTTTGGCTAACTTCTCTGCATTGTAAGTCACCTTGACCGGAATGAAGTGAGCAGACATAGTTAATCTGTCCACGATTACCCAAATAGAATCAAACTTTCCCAATGTCTTTGGAAGACCAACCACGAAGTCCATTGCAATTCTCTCCCACTTCCATTCAGGAATGGGCATTCTGTGTAGTGTTCCTCCGGGCCTCTGGTGTTCATACTTTACTTGTTGACAATTTGGACATTTGGCAACAAAATCAACAATGTCGCACTTCATTCTACTACACCAAAAGTATTGCTTTAGGTCACGGTACATCTTGGTTGCACCAGGATGTATAGAATATCCAGAACTATGAGCCTCTGTAAGAATAGTGTGGATCAAATCATCCACACGGGGCACACATACCCTTCCCTTAATCCTCAAAACACCTTCCTCATCCATTATTGCCTCTTTAGCCTCTCCTCGCAACACCATATCCCGAATTCGACTTAGTTTCTCATCATCAAACTGTTTTCCCTTGATCTTGTCAAGAAAAGAAGATCTCGCCTCCACACAAGCCAAAAATCGTCCCTTCTCATTTACTTCTAGCCTCATAAAGTCATTAGCCAAGTTTTGGATTTCTCTAGCCAACGGGCGTCTAGAAACTTGCAAATGAGCTAGACTTCTCATGCTTCGTGCCTTTCTACATAAGGCGTCTGCCACAACATTAGCTTTTCCCGGATGATACAGAATAGTGATATCGTAGTCCTTCAGTAGTTCCATCCATCTCCTCTGTCTCAAATTCAAATCCTTCTGAGTGAAGACATACTGTAGTCTACGATGGTCCGTATAGACTTCACACTTTACCCTATACAAGTAGTGCCTCCATTGCTTTAGTGCAAATACTACCGCGGCCAACTCTAAATCATGGGTCGGATAGTTACGTTCATGCACCTTTAATTGCCTCGAAAAATAAGCAATCACATTCTTCTCTTGCATTAGCACTGCACCCAAACCAGAATAGGATGCATCACAATAAACGATGAAGTTCTTACCCTCTACTGGCAAGGTAAGAATAAGTGCAGTAGTCAACAAGGTCTTGAGTTTCTGAAAGCTTTCCTCACATTCATCCGACCATACAAATGGAACATTCTGCTTAGTCAAGTTCATCAATTGGGAAGCAATAGAAGAGAATCCTTTGACAAATTGACGGTAATAGCGAGCTAAACCAACAAAGCTCCTTATTTCTGACACATTAGTACGTCTTACCCAATTCTTCACTGTCTCAATCTTAGAAGGATCCACCATCACTCCATCCTTAGAAACCACGTGCCCCAAGAAGGACACTGAATCTAGACAAAACTCACACTTGGAGAATTTGGCATAAAGCCTTTTCTCCCTTAATACTTCCAACACAATTCTAAAATGCTCATGTTCTTTCTTGCTCTTTGAGTATATCAGTATATCATCAATAAATACGATCACAAAGAGATCCAGATATGGTTTAAAAATCCCATTCATCAAGCTCATGAATGCAGCAGGGGCATTCGTAAGACCAAAAGACATCACTACGAATTCATAATGCCCATACCTGGTTCGAAAAGCAGTCTTTGGCACATCCGTTGCCCGTATTTTCAATTGATGATAACCGGATCTCAAGTCGATCTTAGAGAAGACACAAGCACCTTGTAACTGATCGAACAAGTCATCAATGCGAGGAATGGGATACTTGTTCTTAATAGTTACCTTTTTCAACTGCCGGTAGTCTATGCACATCCGAAAACTCCCATCCTTCTTCTTCACAATAACACCGGAGCACCCCAAGGAGATGCACTTGGTCTAATGAAGCCTTTGCTCAACAACTCTTGAAGTTGGGCCTTTAACTCTCTAACTCGCGGGGAGCCATTTATAAGGGGGTATAGAAATGGGGCGAGTACCCGGTTCCAAATCAATGCAAAAATCAATATCTCTATCCGGTGGCATACCAGGAAGATCTGCAGGGAACACATTAGAAAAACTCACGGACTACCAAAACCGACTCAATGGAGGTACTTGGGTAGTGTCATCCCTGAGATGTGCCAAGAAATCTAAACACCCCTTACTAACCATTCTCTTAGCACGAAGAAAGGAGATGATACGAACCGGAGTGGAAGTGTAGTCGCTCTCCCACACTAATGGATCTGTCCCAGGCTTGGCTAACGTCACAGTTTTAGCATTACAATAAGATCGCAAAATTCGGAGAAAGCCAAGTCATACCCACGATTACATCAAAATCAATCATTTCTAAAATAACCAAGTCTACATAAGTATTGCTCCCCACAAAAGTCACCAAACAAGACCTATATACTTTTTCAACTATCACAGACTCACCCACCGGAGTAGACACACGAATAGGTATGTCAAGCAATTCACAAGGTAAATTAAGATCAGTAGCAAATTAGGAAGATACATATGAAAATGAGGAGCCAGGATCAAATAATACAGAAGCCATGCAATCACAAACCAAAAGATTACCTGTGATAACAGCATCAGATGTCTCCGCTTCAGATCTCCCAGGGAAAGCGTAACAATGGGCCCTATCACTTGTTTGCCCGTTGCCCCTACCATGTGGTGTTGTAGTAGCTCCAGTTTGCCCGTCACCCCGGCCGTTTTGGTGACCACCATTACCTCGGCCACCACGTCCTCCAGAATAACGGCCTCTACCATGACCACCTCTACCTCTAGCTATTGGGGGTCTATAACTCTGTTTTGGACAATTCCTCCTAATATGTCCAGTCTCCCCACATCCATAACACTCTCTGGAGTCAAGCATAGGTCTCTCAGAGATGTGTTGACCGGTCTGAGGTGGACCCCCAACTACAGTCTGTAGTGAAGACTGAATTGGTCGGACTGAGTAACCTCCTGAACCCTATCCTCTAGAGTAAGAACCATTAAAATCACCTCCCTTTCGAAACTTTTTTGATGTCGACGCCATGGTGAAGTCATCTGGCTTCATTCCTTCCACCTCTATCACAAAGTCTACCACTTCTTGAAAGGATTTTGTCGTAGCCGCTACCTTTAAGGCTGAAATCCGCAATTCTGACCTCAATCCCTTCACAAAATGGCGAATCCGCTCTTGTGGACTGAAACAAAGTTGGGTGGCATACCTGGATAATGCACGAAACTTAGCCTCATATGCAGTAACCGACATCCTACCTTGCTCTAGGCTCAAGAACTCATCTCTTTTCCTATCCCTCAAAGTCCGGGGGATATACTTCTCCATAAACAAGCTAGAGAATGATGCCCAAGTCACAGGTGGTGCCTCTGTTGGTTGACACTCAACATGTGACCGCCACCACATTTTGGCGTTCCCTTGAAACTGATAAGTCACAAACTCAACACCAAACCTATCTACTATACCCATCTTGTGTAGTAGCTCATGACAGTCAACCAGAAAATCGTAGGCATCCTCAGATTCAGCACCCTTGAAGACTGGAGGTTTTAATTTCAAGAACTTAGTGAAAAGTTCATGCTGATCATTTGTCATTATAGGCCCTGTAGTCAGACGAGGAAACGTGCCTATTTCCAATGAGGCATCAATGCGGGGAGCCACAGTAGCTGCATGTTGTACCTCCGGAACCTGAGGTGCTGGTGCAGAAAACACTGGAGGTGTCTGGCCCTGATCAGATAACCCGCTAAGATAAGCAAGAACCTGATTGATCATCTCTGGGGTAGGTTGGGGTGGTAATTCCTCATTCTGCACTTGTTCATTCTCCCCTTCCTCACCCTCTCTTATCACTTCCTCAGTCGGTGGAGGAGTCACCGCCCTAGTACCAGATGGGCTAGGTGCTTGTCCTCTTCCTCTAGAGGACGTCCTCCCACGACCTCTACCAAGGCCTCTTTCCACTGTTCCTCTGCGAGCTAGAGCCCTAGTGGCTGGCTCAGATGCATCCTGTCTTGTCGGTGTTGGTGTTGGTACAGTCGTTGCTCTAGTTCTAAACATCTGCGAAATAGAGTGAAGATGGTCAGATACCAATTTGTATCACCTAGATACCAATTGGATCCAAGTAATAGCACGAAAGAAAGAAAGAAAGATTGGAATTTTCCTAAAGTCTTATAGCCTCTCAAAGAAAAGTAAAGGTGTCCCCCTACCGTTCCTTAAGACTCTACTAGACTCGTTCTTGTGTGATGAGACCAACGAACCTAATGCTCTGATACCAAGTTTGTCACGACCCAAACCCGAGTCGCCAGTGGCACCCACACTTACCCTCCTATGTGAGCGAACCAACCAAGACAAAACCCAACACTTCAATATAATATCAACAGAAAGTAATGCGGAAGACTTAAATCTCATTAATGAAAATCAATTCAATAACTTCTAAACTCAACATCTATTATTCCCCAAAATTTGGAAGTCATCATCACAAGAACAACTATCCTCAAATTACTAAACTAAGAGTATTCTAAGAAGCTAAAATAAATAAAGCTAGTCCATGCCGGAACTTCAAGGCATCAAGACATGAAGAAGAAGATTCAGTCCAAGCTAGAAGCATTAGCTCACCCTGATATCCGGTGTAATGAAGACTGGCTAGAATTGCGGTTGAGTTGAAGACGACGGCACGTTTGCTGCACTCCACATATAACAAATAAAGAAACATACAAGTAGGGGTCAGTACAAAACACAAGTACTGAGTAGGTATCATCGGCCAACTCAAAATAGAAAACAGTATATATAAGTTAATATCATAAATCCACTACAATACTCAACATGTAGCAACAACAAGTACTATAATCATCAATAAGTACCACCAAGTTCACCCATGAGGACTCAAGCCTCAATACCATACTCATTTGAGAATTAGGTTCATTAAATCGAGTATATTAACATCTTTCAAGATTCATTATCTTTATTTCTCTTGTGTCGGTACGTGACACTCCGCTGCATATACTATCCTGGTGTCGGAACGTGACACTCCGATCCCCTAATTCTATGTGTCGGAACGTGACACTCCGATCCCCTAATTCTACGTGTCGGTTCGTGACACCCGATCCCCTAATACTATGTGTCGGAACGTGACACTCCGATCCACTAATTCTACGTGTCGGTTCGTGACACCCGATCCCCTAATACTATGTGTCGGAACGTGACACTCCGATCCCCTAATTCTACGTGTCGGTTTGTGACACCCGATCCCCTAATACTATGTGTCGGAACGTGACACTCCGATCCCCTAATTCTATGTGTCGGTTCGTGACACCCGATCCCCTAATACTATGTGTGGGAACGTGACACTCCGATCCACTAATCTCATTCTATCAATTCATCAAGCCTTCTCTTATACCAAGGCATCATCAATCTCATTACTTTAGTTCATTAAGCCTTCTTTTATACCAAGGCATCATCAATCTCATTACTTTAGTTCATCAAGCCTTCTTTTATACCAAGGCATCATCATTAACAAAGTAGATTAGGGTTTCTTTCAAGATTTAGGATTCAATAGCTTCATCATGCTTACTTTATCACAATTATATAATCACATTCATGCAAGCATACAATTAAGCATATAGAAGGGTTTACAATACTACCAATACATATCATTCGCTATTAAGAGGTTACTACGCATAGTATCAAAACCATAACCTACCTCCACCGAAGAATTCGTGATCAAGCAACCTACTTCCCAAGCCTTGTTATCCTCTCTCTCTTGATCGATTCTCTGTCCCTCTCCTTGTTCTTTCTATTTTTCTTATTCAAACCCTCTTTCTTTTACCCTAATTAGCATATAATCAAGTATAAAAGATGAGGAATTAACCCACTAATTAACTCAAGGTTATCTCTTTTAACCCCTATGTAATTGAGTTATTAATATTAAACCACTAACTTTATAATTATAAGCAGGAATAGTCCAAAACGCCCCTTTAAAACTTAAACAGAAATCCGACCCAGCCTCGGATTACGCAACCTGTGACGGCCCATCGTGCCTGCGACTGTCCGTCCTGCAGGTCCGTCACAAAGTTCAGAGACTAATTCTCTGTGGAAAATGTGTGACGGTCCGTCGTGCCCACGACGGTCCGTCCGGCCATTCTGTCGTGAAGTTCAGAGAGTCGATTTCAGTACCCAAATTTCAGAATTCTAAGTGTTTTGGAACGAGACCCCCTCAACGGTCCGTCGTGCCCATGACGGTCCGTCGTGGGCTCCGTCGTATCAGCCAGTTTTTCCAGAAATAAAATCTGCTGCTCAAAACGACTAAACAGGTCGTTACAGATATAAGTTCACTATGGAAAGTTTAAAGGGTAACCTACTTATCCAGATATGATTAACCTTTACCTACAAGACACACAAGTGTTTTCATGCATATGTTTTAACAATAGCCTTCCCCATTCATGTGGGGGATTGTTGGGTTTTAGCAAGTGTGAATGGGAAAAGAAAAGAGAGAATATGAAAAGTGAGGGAACTACTTTGGAGGGAAAATGAAAAGTCATTTGCAAAGTGCAAATGAAAAGTCATTTCTCCCATATCGGCAAAAGAAAGGGAAATTGTTGTCCTTATAGAATGAAACACTTCCATTACTTCTTAAAAGTGCTAAGAAGAAGATGCCCTCTCGCGCCGTCGTCGTCGTCGCTCGCTCGGCCTCGGATTTGGATTTGGATTTGGCAAATGATGTGATTGATTGATAATTTTTATGGACAAAATTTATTTAATCAGTTTTTGTTTAATCAAATAAATCCTGTTAAAATTATCTCTTATAAATTTGTGGGTAACGATACATTCCGAAAAGTTGTTACTTTCCGAAGAGTCGTTATTTTCCGAAAAGTTGTTACTTTCCAAAAAGTCGTTATTTTCCTGACAGACACAATTTTTTGAAAAGTTGTTATTTTTTCCAAAAGACACAACTTTCTGGATAAAATGGGTCTGAACAGATTTCACTGAACAGACACGTTCCTTGCTGAAAATGGCTATAAAGGGAAGTCAATTTTCGATTTTTTAAAACACTGAAAATTTTTTCCTTCTCTGCATTTATTTTTCTCTCAAATAAAATCAAAGTGTCGATCGAATGAGTCCGTGTGACTGGTTGTTGTTCTTAAGTTCGTTGAAGTTAAAAAAATTTGAGGTACCGCTATTTCTTTAACATGTTTAATCTGTTTTATCTTGGGAGAATTATTCTATAACCTTGGGTACAGTGAGGGGATTAAATTTCTTAAGGACACACAGTAGTTTCTGTGGACTCGGATTAATTCTTGTATTTTATGTATTTTCTGCT
Organism: Solanum peruvianum; assembly: GCA_027705065.1. Taxonomy (NCBI): domain Eukaryota; kingdom Viridiplantae; phylum Streptophyta; class Magnoliopsida; order Solanales; family Solanaceae; genus Solanum; species Solanum peruvianum. Next base: position 22,208,578 of record JAKWJD010001760.1, read on the forward strand.
TCATCTTATTTCTGTTTCTGTTCATTGGTTAACCTTATAAATACAGGTTACTATAAGAATAACAAGCTATTCATTCGAGCTTGAGTTGGATTCACTCGGTCATAACATGTTGTCCTTAGTTTTCGGACATAAATTACTTTTATTTTATTTGTTTTGGTGTCTTTGATACTCTTAGACTCAGTATTTGGAGATTAGATATCCTTGATGTAATGACTTTCAGGTTTGTGAATGACATATAATAGACTTTAATGGATTTTGTTTCATGCACTAATAAGATTTAAGCTTCTACATTATGGTTAATAATTGGTAAGTTGAGTTATTAATATATGTTGAGTTGAATTCATTGGTTTGCCCACATAGGAGGTTAACTATGAGTGTCACTTACGATTAGGTTTGGATTATGAAAAACATGGTATCATAGCTTTAAGTTGGTGATCTAATTACAATAAGATAGGTGTAGTAGAGTCTTGCGGAACAGTACGGGGACACTTTTACTTTTTCTTGAGAGGCTATAGGACTTTAGAAAAAATCTTTCTCTCTTTCTTTCTTTGGTGCTACTACTTTAATCCAATTGATATCTAGGTGATACAAATAGTCATCTAATGTTCTTCACTCGATTTTCACTTATGGTTAGTTCCAAAGTATAAGAAAGCAACACCAGAAAGGAAAAAATGTGTCCTTGAAAATGGAATATTTTCTCGATGGACTATGGGGCCTGTAATAAGTAGTGAGCAACATGATTTATTTCTATTAAGTTCATAGAGTGAACCCTCGTCTTAATAGGTATTGATTCTGAATATTTTTATGCTTTCGTTGTTGATTGTTTTGAGCTTCTTCATAAAATGAATATAGTGGAGATGCTTAGTGTTTAGTTTGTGACATACTAGTTTTGGCAATATGCAAAATGTGGTGATAATCTCATGTTGAGTATCGATTAGTAAAGACACTACCTATGAATTAAGCAAACATATATCTAGCTTCTCCATGAAGAATGATATACCTAGACTTTGATGGAGAAGAGGAGAGATGAGTTAATGAATAAGAAGAGGTTTAGGTTGCATCAATTGAGGTCAAAATCTCTAGTACAATCCATAGTTTGAGTGTAAATCAGAGAGGGTCATCAATGCTTACCTGGTTAGAGTTATGAAGTGTATTAATTTTATTTTCAACTTCATCTAAGAGGTGAAGCAAATTTCTTAGGCTAGATAAATAACCTATTCGATACTATTTTGATGTGTTCAACGGGTAAAAATGTGTGTGCTATTTGAGTACGATCTTCTCGATAAGTACGATGTATTCTAGTGAAGAATTTAACGAGCTTTCATGGTACGGTACTAGTGCTACGTAGAAACGAATACATCGATTGACATGTGTGAATACTAACTACTTAAGGAGTTATTAGTGGTATGACATGTTTAAATAGTAAGATTCAGTGTTTCTTTCACATTTGAGAAACTAACTACTTTATTACTACGTGCGTTTTGGTGGATATTTGGTACAATATTAATATATTTAGGTTATGAAATTTATCTTGAGTGTTCGAATAAGGACTGGTGATTTTATCTTAAGTTTCAAAGTATAGATTGATACTAGAATGACAAACTTGTAGGGAAAGAAAGTCCTAGTAAGTATACTTAGGTGAACTAAATTGAAGATTTTAGTAATAAACTGCATATAAAATTAGGTATATTCCTTTAATTTGATTGGTATACCTGAGTTTAATAAGATGTCGGGTCGAGAAAAAGGTACACTTTGTGGTTATGACAAGGTCTAACAGAGCATGATGGTAAAAAGAGTTCGCGTAGGATGGTGATTGAGATGAAACTGTGTAGTAAGAATTTGTTGGTTAAATGAATTTTGTAGGGTAATAAAGACATGTGAGTATCTAAGGTTGCTGATTTTATACTATTTAGGGAACAATATTGATAAATGACATGTTTTAAGAGATGTTGGGGCAACGCTCGAATAAAATTTAAAGGAGCTAGAGTCATAATTAAAATAATATAAAATTTGTGGGATTTATATACTTCAGAATTAAGTGAGAGTGGGAATATTTTCTTCGATTGTAAGGACTAAAAATGTATTTTCGAGTGGGGTGATAAGTGTTGTTGTAGTGATGGAGAGGTGATCAATGATAAACTAAGATACATGATTTCATAAAATTCATCAAAGTATAATTAACGTTGATAGATATAACAATTGAGTTATACAATTGGATTTACAATTTAAATTTTTTTCATCATAAATTTGCATTCCTTGTGATATATTTTTTTAAGGTATGAATTTGTAAGGTAATAAATATCGAGCATTTGAAAGGATTTACACGTGATTGGAGTCATTAAGTTTGTTATTTTGAGTGTTAAAGGATCTAAGGATTGGGTTCCCTAAGAGGTTTGATTTAGAGTGCGAAGTAAAACATCACGGGTTGTTGGTAAAAGGATGAGATTGGTAACCGAGCAAGTGAAACAAGAGTCTAATATATTGAAGGGTCTAGATATTTAGAAATTTGCACCATGGGAAGAATTTGAGAGAAGTTAAGGAATAAGTCCTCTCGTATAAACCATTGGGGTGTAGTCAAAGGTTATATTAATTCTTGCCTATGAATTTAGATATGATTGTGAGATGTGAACTGGTTTGGTACAAATTTACTAGGGATTTATCATCGACTTTTATAAAGATTGAGTTGTGGGTTAGGTGACATAGAGTGAGGTTATGAGAAATTTAAAGTTTTACGTGGGGTTAGATTTCACAAATTAAGATACATGACTTAAGAATGATTAAGGTGAGATATAATTCTAAAAGGTTATTAAGAACTTAGAGTTGGATTAATTCTACTCTATTGATGGGACTACATAGAAGGTTATGATCAGTTACATAGATATTTGATGGTGAATAAAGGTGATGAGCTTATAACATACATAATAATTTGAGTGATAAAAAATTTTCCAATGTGTTGGCATGAGGTATATGATGGTTTAGAAGTGTAGCTCCAGCATGGTATGTAAAAGTGGTGTGAAAATTGACTTTGGGTGTGATTAAATAGTTTTATCTCGATGGAAGGGCACTAGCAAATTTGAAATTAGTACTATTATCCCTATTTGAGACTCGTATTGGTCATGAAATGCTTAAAAAGAAAGAGAGATAATCATAGTTTGAACATGCATTTGATAAGAATATTTGACAGTAATGATGATTGGGAGTAAGGTAGATGATCAGTGAGGTTATGATGTTTTCTTTGTATTAAGAGTGTTGACTTCTATGGGTGTGGGGTGCGATAAACTAAGTATGTGTGCAATATTATATGGACTAAATTGTTGGTTGTGGGTAGCTAGAATATCAAGGGAAAAAAGTCTAATGAATGGAACTGTTTGATATGAGAACTATGCAAGGAGTACCTAGAGTTATTTGAACATGGTTATGTACATTCTTATGTGACCAACTATTAAATTCTGGGCATGGTAGAGTATGATTCACTTTCTACATTTGTCTGTTTTCGCTTCTGGGTGAGTCTTAGTAGTGGATTGGTTGTACCTTCATTGTGATTGTCCTCCTGGTAGAGTTTCATCCTTGGTTATACTTGCTCATTTAAGTTATGGAGGATTTGGTGTTGTTTGGGATAGTTGAAGTATACTAGTGATTCTACACGTACAACTTTTCTTATGATAACTTACCAGAGAGCTACCATGAAAATCTATAGTTGTTCGATAGACTAAAGATATCTCATCATTGGTATCATGTTTTGGCTATGTGTGATTAAATGTCTAAACCATTGGGTCATATTTTCATTCTTAAGGTTTGTATGTAAAAGCTACTAATCTTGCATTTTGGCAATATTGTTAGAGGTTTTGTACGCTTTAGTGTATCACTCATGGTGGTTACTTGATCATTAACATCTTTTGATCAGATGAGTTTGATTCTCCTTGATGATTACTTGATGTCTAAAGTTAAAATTTTATAACTTGAGCTTGTGGAAAGTTTATCTTGTGGAAATAAAATATTGATAAGATCTATGATTGTTCGTGCATTATGTGTGTATCGTGGTTGTTTTAAGTTCACTTAATTCAAAATTTTATCATGGTTATGTAAGAAAAGATTCCACCTAATTATCTTGTCAAGGTCCTTGAGAACATATACATATGTGTGTACGATTAGCTTTGATAGTTATCGAGAATACATTTTGTTGTTAGTTGAGTTTACATACAACAATAGCTACCACTTGATTATTGATATGACCCTATTTAAGGCATAGTATGAGAGGAGATGTATCTCTCCCATTGGTTAGTTTGATGAATTTGAGGTAAGACCTTTGGAGAATGAGCATGATATGAACAAAGGATATTCACACATTTTTGTTAATTCTTGTACCTTTCTAACCCTCGCTTTCTTTTGATCGTTCAAGGTCGAATGATGAGCAAATTGAAATATAATGTAACGGCCTAGTAGACCATTTTGAGTATTAAGTCTATTTTGACCCTTTCTATAAATTTTAAATGAGAATCTTGTACTATTTGTATAAATACGATTATTAAGTTGGTGGGTATTTATATTATAATTAATTTTTATAAGTTGATATTTAATGGGCCAAGTCTATACTTTGTATAATCTACCCTTAATACTGACCCATTTATTAAAATAAATAAAAGAAACTTATTATTATACTACGAAAGGGAGAATGACAATTGGCGGAAAACATACATGTGGGTTAACGAAGAAAAGCGACAAGTCTTTCAGGTAAAAGAATCCTTAGTCAAACACCTAAACTGTGTTCATATTTATTGATTCTGTTAAGGATTCCTTGATAAATTATTATAAATAATTGATGTTGGATGAGAAATTGAAAAGCACAGGTTTCACTAGGGTAGTGTTTTACTTGAGCTAAAAGACATCAGGTTTTATTATTATTTTATTGTATTTTGGTACTTGAAGGATCAAGGGTATCTATATGTTAGCCGATTGATGGGAGTTGATGGTTTTCTAAGTTTGATGGGTTAAATAATTAAGCTTAGTCTGTTACTTTTATCTTATCCTATGATTGTTTCTAATGGCTTTGACAACCAGTAGGCTGCAATCCTTAATAAGTAATTAATTCCTTTATTTATCATAACTTGATTCAAGTTTAGACATATTGAAATAGGTAATTAAATATTAGATGTATTGAATTATTTAAATTTCATTTAAGTGTTGCTAACTGCAAGAATTAAGGCTTATCCTTAGGTTTGAACTTTAGGAAATTGATTCTAAATTAGGTGAATTGTTGGGTCTAGACTGGACATAAATAATATGAGTGTTTATATACCTAATTTATTGGAAAGGTTCGGATGAATTGAGGAAAGAAAAAATACTGGAGAAGTAACCGGCTTGACTTTGTTCTTCGGTGGAGGTAGGTTATGATTTATTATATTTGATAGATAGAGAGTCTTAATAGTGATTGATATGCATTGAATGAAATTGTAAAGTTCTCTGTGTACTTGATTGTGTGATTGTGTGGCTTGGTTATACAGTTTGTGATTGGACTGAAACCCTAAGACTAACAAATTTATAATCTGAAACCCTCTCTATCGAAGTGATGCCTTGAATAAAGAAGGATGTCGCGCCCCATTTTTTGCAAAAAAACGGGTTTTATCACATGACCTAACAACTCTTCTGGGATTTTGAGTTTTGAAGAGTCACCACTTAACGAGTTAAGGCGCGTTAGGAAAACTATCTAACCTAACTAAGTCTACCTAAGGTCAACGAACCAGAGAAACGGGTGAGGGTTCAAATAATTACCTCAATGGAAAGGTGTTAGGCATCCCACAAGGTCCACATATGTGGGTTCAGACCATATCTCATGCAATTTATGTGGGGGTTACAAGTAGCAAATAAGGTCACTTCATTATTTTTTTAATTTTACACATGCTAGCTAGGTGATGATATAATATTAAACAATTAAAAATATTTTATTATTTTGTTAACTTAGACATGCAAGGGTAGGTGATACCAATATTAAACAATTAAGATCATTTTTATTTAGTTTAACATACGAGACTATATGATATAACAACTTGACCAAGCATCTCATATTATTATTGTAATTGTATATTTACGCATGCGAGTCTAAGGGATAATAATAAAATATATGTACTAAGCAATTATTAGAGAGACAAGCGAGAGGATAGAAAATAGATAATAAATAAGCAAGCAAATTTATTATTTTAATTATTAAACTACCCCAGATAATTATAATTATCAAACAAGTAAAGGGGTAAAAGGGAAGGGAGACTCAAAATATACTTTTTGGATCAACAATTGACTTTTCTTTTATTTTCTCGATAAGCTGCCGTATATGGACAGACAAAATCAAAATTTGTCTTTTCAAGCATTAGTCGATGTCATCATCTCCATAGGCCCAACTATCCCTACCCTACCACTGCATGCATTTCGTACCTAAAAAGGTGTCTAATTGTCCCAACTTAATGTCCAAGAAGCATTGGACTCTAAATAGAGTGAGTTTAGATAAAATAAAATATAAGGCCCTCCTAGACACCAACTCAAACAAATAAGACAATATTTTAGTATGATAAGTTTCAACTTGGCCTCTAAATTTTAATTGGACATGCTTGAAAATAACACATAATTGTGAAAAGGTCTTCACACTAAGTATGTGAACATACAAACAGACAAAGTTACATATAATATTAAAAAAATAATTATGAGAGGGCAAATATTATGACTTGGATGCAAATTTTAGTATACAACTGATTTTAGAGTGAGTAGCAACTAGTAAGATAATAGATTTTGTTTTGATTTCTAAGTATAGCAAAGAAGTGACCACACGTGTATATATATATATATATATATATATATATATATATATATATATATATATATATATAATATATATCTATATATATATATATATATATATATATATAAAGCAGGCAAATTTAAATGTTAAGGCAGAAAATTATTTAGAACAACTTTTATTAATTTAAAGAATTTTTTTTTAAAAAAAAACAACAATAAATTTTTTATTAGTGCAGCAAATTATTTTAGATAAGGGACAAACTTATTATTAATGCAGAAAATTGTTTTTAAGACAGTGATTGATTTATATATCGATTATTAATGCTAAAAATATATATTTAAGCAGAAAAATAATTACAGCAACAATTAGAAATCATATTATGACTAATGCAGAAATATTTCTTAGACAGTAATTTTATTAGATGCAGAAAATATTTATTTTGGAGTGGTGGCAGATTTTGTTATTGATGAAGTAAATTGTTAAGAGGTAGCCGATTTATTATATGAAACAAATCAATAGGGATTATTTATTTAAAGTGACAGGAAATATGCACAACGAATTTTAATTCAGTTATCGATATGCAAAATATTTACAATCCTATTAACATGATTTCTAAGTGATTTAAAAGTCAACACATTTAAATAACATCTATACGCATGATTTTTAACTCCAAAATGACATATAAATGCATGAACTCTATGGGCATAATTTATTCAATTAACTTTGTACAAAATGCACAAATTATTTGTTTAACCTTTCAGCAAATTAGTCATAACCCATTATATAATATGCCAATTTGAATAAAATTAACTTCAAACATATTGGCAAAGATTAACTAAATGATTAAGCAAAGATGATTTATCTTATTTAATTTTATTTTAATGGTTAGATCTAAAGTTACATTATCAAATAAAAATTTATCAAACAAATTACAAACATATAGGCATGCTTTGTAACACAAATAAGTTTGCAAATAAAGAGATGATTAACATATAATTCCCCTCCCCTTAGGCGATCCCCAAAATTTATTTCATATATATTAGAGTTAGAGAGTTTACACATTCTTACAAAACAAATAAGGAACAAATGAACAAAATATACAACAAAATAAACAATAGCTCCATCAGAAATTATCTTCTAAGCGACTCTTCAATATCTTTAACTCTAAGTTCGAAACCTGTTAGAAGGGATAATGTGACACATATATAATGAAAAGTAATCGTAGCATAATATATTCATACTAACCGATAAATAACAGAATAAAGGTAAAGAATAATCATAGATGTATTATCAGACGTAGAGAGAGAGAGAGAGAGAGAGGGTAATGAAACTAACTTGGATGCTTCCTCTTTTGTTTCATTTCCAACTCATAAACAATGATGATTATGCAACAACGAAATTTTAAACAGTAAAGAAGTCTTACAAACTATGCAGAAATTTTATTGGCAATGAAGAATTTGAGTAAGGTTTTCAATCCACGTTAACAACACAACAAAAAAGGATGATCCAAATCCTAACTAGAGTTCTTATTTTTTTTCAAGAATAGAGAACAATGTCTAAAGTATAGTATGACCAAGATGGAAGATGAGAGTTGAGAGTAATGAGAGAACTGTGTTAAATCTCTCTCCTCTCTCTCTCTCTCCTCTCTCTAATATATAAGAATAAATATAAATATATATAATATATTCATATATATATATATATATATATATTAATATATAATAATATAATATATAAAATGAGGATCTCATAGAGGAGGTAATGTGGCACCTCTCTATGACCTTTATTCCATTTTTCTTTTTTTTATTTTATTTGACCTTTTTTCTTATTTTTTTTCTTATAAACTTATACCTCTTTAATTATATAAATTATATTCTTAACTTAGTGTTAATAATATTCATAACCCCCAAACCTTTCATATTCATAACCTCTTAAACCTTTCATATTCATAATTTCTAATTATTTAATGTGAAAGGTTACATTAATACTATAAAATCACACTAAAATTGTGTGTTATTTTGTAGTCATCTTTGGGTAGAGAATTAGTGGAAAAAATGTTACAATATTTGTAAGTTTTGAGGTGCTTTATTTTTTCAAATATTATTTCATATATTACTTTTAATTAGCAAGTAAGGCTAAGAATGTCATCATATTTTTATTTCTTCTAGATAAATTATTTTGTTTTGTTATCTTTGAAATTTATTTTATGACTAATAATGTATTAATTATTATTTTTCTTGACTCTTGTACATAGGATGAAATGATAACATCAAGCGCTGAAGATTAATGGGTTGTTATATATATTGTCTGTTTATCAAAAATGATTATGTAGGAAAATTTATGATTAAATGTAATTTTTCCTTATTTTTTATGAGATATAATATTTTATTTTGTTAACTTTGAGATTCATTTTAGGACTAATAATTTATTTGTTATTATTTTTCTTTGACTCTTGTATATAGGATGAAATGAAAATATCCAGAGATGGAGATTAATGGATTATTTTTTTTTTAGGTCCTTAAGAAGTAATGTTTCTATTATATTATTTCCTTTCGAATTATTTATGTTTTGTTAAAAATGATTATATGAGTTTAAATGTAATTTTCTCCTTACTCTTTATCTTTTACTTTTGGTAGATAAATTTTTAACTTATTTAATCAGATTTGCCGATTATAGGAGATATATCTATAATGAAAATGGTTAGAGATTCTTGCACAGTTTGAGTTTATAAGGAAAAATAATTGAATATGTCTAATATAATTACAACTCTTTCTTTGTCGAATCATACATTTAATATTATTTGTTTATGTTCATGAAGATAGAAATCCTGAGCTTTTTAAGAAAAATATCTAATTTATTCTCCTTAGACCTCTATATGATTCATAGATAATTTAACTACATTATAATGATAAAACTCTTCAAAAATAATTATTTGTTTATGCAAATTCATCTCTCACCTTTTTATTAATAATATTTTATTGTGTTTGTGGCTTATAATATTTTAAAATATAGAATAGAAGTAGAAAATGAGTAAATGAATATCTATATGCTACTTAAAAAAATACGTACATATACTTTCATAGTCCGGTGAAATATTAATAAAAATGATAGAACACAAGAATGTAAAGTTAAATTTATAATTTTTAAAATAAACATGGTTTTATTAAAAATAAATTATTAATTAATATGTGAAATCACAATTCTTAAATTTTTCATTCTTATTGTTTTTCTTAGAAGATTTCAAGTTGTTTATGAATAAGTCTTTATATTTTCATATTTTTATTTTTCGAGAGTTCTAATGTTATTTCAAAATTACGATTAGTTTATAATTTTAAAAATTTAGTTGGTTTTCTACCTTTCTGTTTACTTATAATAAAATAGTTGTCTCAATAACTCTCATTTGTTTGTCTTTTCATTTTCTATAATTTATGTTCTTTATTAGTGTAATAATGTACAAATATTACTCTTATTATGTTACAAAAGTTCAAAGTCATATTATCAATCCTCTTAATTACTGTGACTTTTTATTCTTAGAAATTTATTATATTAAATATAATATTTATTTAAAATGTGAAATATATTTTTTAATATTTTGTGTTTAAGCCAAACAAAATTAAAAGAAATAGGAATTTGTATGTGTCATTTCTTGAATCTTTATTTCGTAGTTAATTCTCTTTTGTTCTACATTTTTTCCCAATATAAGTTTGTCCCAAAAATAATTGGAGATATAAATCTAAAAATAATAATAATACTAATAATATAATAATAATAATAATAATAATAATAATAATAATAATAATAATATAATAATAATAATAATAATAATAATAATAATAATAGTAATGAATACTAATAATAATAATAATAGAATAATTAGTTAAATTTAACTTTAAGATTTTTAAACTTTTCTTTAAAATTTAACTATTAAAAAGTTATTAATACAAATATTAAATCAATCTAGTATTTTATAATAAAAATAATAAAAACATGTGATGATTGGGTCATGACGAGGACAAGTAATAACAATTATGGATAATGATTTATATTAGTGTTGGCTAACTATATAGTCATGAATACTAACTATTAATAGCAATCCGAGTTATACATTGTCGAAAAATTATACTAAGAATATAATTTAAAAAATTACAAAATAAGCATAAAAGAATGTTTAGATTTCAAGTTTACATAAATATATATAAATTATACTAAGAAAATCTCAAATAAAAAAGAAAAAAATAATCACAAGTTTACATTTAAGTAGTTCGAATATTACCAAATTCTTATTACCTTCCCTTTTCTCTATAAAATTTATTTTTAATATTTAACTTTTTGAAGTTCACATATATTGATTCCTTAATAAATTCATATTTAATCTAAATATTTTTCATAGCTTCTCTTCTATAAAATTATGTGATTAATCAAAAATTATTTTTATTAAAGTAATTATTGATATAATATGTAATTTTATTTTAATCCTTTTCATAACCGCGCGAAGCGCGGATAAATACACTAGTGAGTGAATAATAATGAAGGGAGGGGATCCTATTTATAATGCAAAGAGGGGGAAACACAATAAGGTAAAGAAATATATTTTTAGGGATCAATTAGTATACTATTTTCCTTATTTTAAAGGAGAGCCAAATAAGAAAATTTTAAAATATTTTTATTTCCAAATATAGACAAGTAAGATTAAAATAGGGAGAGTAATATTATTTTTTCCTTAAATAGAGAAGAGACAAAATCAATATTATTCTACCATATATAAGAAAGTAAGAAATCAGTCAATTTTGAAGTAAGGAAAGGAGGATCAATCAATAATATTCCTTTTTTGAAAGGAGCCAAAATCATTTTTATCTTACCCAAACAAAACTTTTAATAAAAACGAATCAAGTAACAATCAATACACATAAATAAGGAGATATATTTACGGAAAGACAATATCACAACTCAAATCAAGTTCCGGATACAATTCCACATATTTTTTTTGTACAATATAAAAACAAATAACAAATTAAACAGATCCTAAATACATCAACAACTTAATTAAGCGGAGACAAGTCACAAGTCATGAAATTCCATTTTAACATTCTTGAATCCGAGTCACCAAAAATATTTAGCCGAGGGAACAATTTTATCATTCCAAATTATCAACTTTAAATCAAAAACCAACTATATCGATATTATAAAACCATAACACAGTAATGACTAGAGAGAAGAAAGTAACATAGATATTAAAGGGCTGGCAAGGGGACGGGACGAAGGGGGACGGGACGGGGACGGGGAGAGGGGATTTGACACGGGACCAGGATTGGGTACAAAAATAGGTCCCATCCCGTCGCACTATATATGCGGGATGGGATGGAATTTGGGGGGTCGGGACGGGACGGGACGGGATGGCATGGGACGGGGGATTCTTTTTTTTAAAAAAAATATTTATATATTTTTATTGAAATGATACATCTTTAGCTAATATATTTTAAATTTAATTTTTGTTTTTCAAATATCAAAATAAATTTTCAAATTTAAAGTTTCAATTTTCAAATTTTAAGATTCATGTTTCAAGTTTCAACTTTAAAGTTTTAAATTTCAAATTTGAGAAGATTAAATTTGTAATTTAAATATTTTAAAGTAATGTAAATTGTAAACTTTAAATTAAGTATTTTTAAATTAGTTTAGTACTTTAGTATATATATTTAATTGTAGATATTAAAATTAAAATGCAAAACAATAGTTGTATAAAAAAAAACTTGAACAAAAGTTAAAACCTTCAAATTTATTCAATAGAACTTAGAAGTTACAACTTACAATTAACAAATATTAGTGGAGTTACTAATCTATGAAGCTACCTTCTAGGAAGGGTTTTGTTTTAATAAGTTCTCATATGTAAAACTAATATTTGTTACAAATATTAGATGAGTAACTAATTTTACGCAGCCACCTTCTAGGAAGGGTTCTGGTTCAATTACTTCTCGAATTTAATCTAAAAATATCTGTTTTCTCCTTTAAAATTTAATTCTAATTATCGCATCATATCGATGGTGATATCCTCTGGTGTTGGACAACTAGTTAGAAATTCTTGTGCCTCTAATTCATCATCACTGCATTCAATTTGTGTTTTGATCCAACTTGCTTGTTTTTTACTTAACTTTGGCAAATTGTTATTCCTCCTTTCGGCATTTGCACCAATCTCTAAATAAAACTGTTGTTTCCAAACTGTCTTCCGCCAATGAATGTCTATGATCACCGATTTGAAACCTTGCCGCACTGAAAGCAGCCTCCGATGCAACTGATGAAGCTTGAATAGCTAGAACATCACGAACCATTTTGCTCAAAGTTAGAAATGCATCTTTTCGCCTAGTCCACCATCCTAATAAATCTTCATTGCCATCTTTGATTTTCAATGTTTCTAAAGATTGATTAAGATATTCTTCAAAATCATCACGGTTAGTAGAGTTAAGACCAAGAAAACCTCGCATAAAACATGAAATTGGAACTGGCGAATCAATCTAAACATTAGAAGTTTGACCAAACTTCTCCTTAAAAATTTTCAGTAGTTCTATATTTTTCATACAAAACTTTTGCTTCTACTTTTATTCTAGACTTACACGCTTGACAATTTGGAATTTCTTCCGGTAAAATTTTTCTAATGTTTCATAAAAAGTGTCGATAAGGCCTTGCACACCTTATAATTTATAAGCAGGATGAAGTAAAGTAGCCGTTAAAAAAACTTGAGGAATAGGAAAAAAAATATTTTTTAAATTTTTTCAATCATACCTTCAATTGCAACTCTAAATTTATCTATTTTTTTATAATTACAAAATTGAATTGAAAGAGCACAAATATTTATTAATACGGATGAAATAGTGGGATAATAAATTCCCGAAAACATGGTAGTAGCATCATAAAAAAGTCTTAAAAATTGTACTAGTTCTTTAGTTTCTTCCCAATCTTCATCACAAATTCTATCTAATGGGTCAGCATTAAAAACCATTTGTATGGGTCTTCTATATTTATAAGCAACCGAAAGCATTTCGTAAAGAGAATTCCACCTTGTTTTAATATGTTTTGGAATTTTTCTAGGTGACAATTCACATAGTGAACAACGCTCATTAAATTCCCTAATTCTAGCAGCATTGTTTGTATGAAAAATCCAGGTAACAACATATTCAACTTTTACGCTACCACAATCAAATAATGAAATACCATCTTGTACAACTAAATTTAATATATGTGCAACACATCTAACATGAAAAACTTTATTGTCAATTGGACATAATCTAACTTTTAACATGTTAGCAACATTTGTATTATTAGATGCATTATCTAATGCGACAGACATTATTTTATCTATAATCATGTAATAATCTAAAACACTTAAAATATTTGAAGCTAAATATGAACCAGTTTTATCCTCTGTACACATTTTATAACTTATAATTCTTTTTTGCAAATTTCAATTATGATCAATCCAATGTGCAGTAATAGTTAAATAATCATTTCCATTAACACTACGACCCATGTACGAAGTTATAGACACTCTACTATCTAATATGCTAAATAGACAACAAAGAAATTGATAATGTTTACCTTGATATTCAAAAACATAAGATTTAACAGTATTTCTTGAAAAGCCTCTATAATCCGGATTATAAGTTTGTTGAATATATTCAACAAAATCGGGATTTGAAGGAAAACTATAAGGAAAACCACAAACAGAAACCATTTTAGCTAAATTTTCCCGATCTAATTCCTTATTATATTTACGTTGTGTTATTGGACCAGCGGGGTTAAAAGGATCTAATGTTCCTTGAACCATGTAAGAAGCCCCTATCGATGCATTACCTGTAATATCTAATTCATTAATTGAAATTCCCTTTTTTCAATTGGCTAATGCTTTAGCTTCTTTATATTGAATCGGCACACAAGATAACAAATGTCTATTTAATCCCCCCGTTCCACCTTGACCCCCACCTTGTTTATGTTTAAAAGGTTGCTTACACTTATTACAAATAACAACACTATTTTCATTATCAAAAGTCATAAATTGGCACACAATAGAAGTTTTAGATCGTTGATACTTCACCTTCTTCCTTGTGGGAGGTATAAGGGGTGGATGTCCAAAATTTTTCTCCGGTAAATTGATAGTCTCATTTGGAAGTTCTGTCACCGGACTACTAGGTGTTTCATCTAACTCCTCTTCTCCTAAATCATCTTCTACTTCTTCACCTAAATTTTCATCAACATTAGGATTAATATTGCCATAACATCGTTCAAAGCTTTCGTGATCGAGTTGAACATTTGAATCAATATTATAAGGAGTATCATCAACATAAGTAGAATCATTTATGTTAAATCTAACTCTAATCGTTGATTTAGATGAAGTACCACACTTTTACTACTCTTTTTTTCTTTACTATTTTTTTTACCAAAATTAAATAATTTAAAAAGGTTACTTTCTTCAGTATCTTGTGCTTCTCTTTTCCCTTATCGCTATTTTTTTTGCTAGAACTCATACTTAATTATATATATATATATATATATATAATATATTATATATATCTTATATATATATATATATATATTATATTATATAATATAAAGTGTAATATAAAAATAATAATAAACAAAAGCAAAGACGAATAATAAAATATAATATTATGAAACGAATGTACCAAACGTCTGCGTTAATAGCAGACGTTAAACCGATTGGGGAAGCTTGTTATTTGTTGTAACTTGTTATTTGTAACTCCAAGTATCCAACCAATACTTGATAACAAATATGAGATAATATAATTATATTTATTGATATAATATGAAAATTTTGAATTGAAAATTGAAATATATGGATTCTAATAATATGAGAATTAAAATTGAATAGAAATTAAGATTGACACTGTCACGACCCAAAACGAGCCGCGAGTGGCACCCACACTTATCCTACTATGTGAGTGAACCAACCAATCTAAACCCCAACATTTCAACATAAATAACGGAATATAATGCGGAAGACTTAAACTCATTAATGAAAATCGATTAAATAACTTCTAAAAACTCAATACTTATTATTCCCAAAAACTGGAAGTCATAACCACAAGAACATCTATCCTCAAATTACTAAATCTAAGAGTATCTAAGAAGCTAAAATAAGTAAAAAGCTAGTCCATGCCGGAATTTCAAGGCATTAAGACATGAAGAGGAAGATCCAGTCCAAGCTAGAAGCAATAGCTCACCCTGAAATCTGGCTTGATGAAGACTGGCTAGAGTTGCGGTTGAGTTGAAGACGATGGCACGTTTGCTGCACTCCACAATTAACAAAGAAAAACAAATACAAGTCAGTACAAGGCACAAGTACTGAGTAGGTATCATCGGCCAACTCAAAATAGAAAGAAATATATATCAGATAATAACATAAAATCAACTAATATTCTTAACAGGTGACAACAACAATTACCATAACCCTTGGTCACAACACCAAGCACATCAATGAGGACTCAAGCCTCCCCATCATACTCATTTGGGAATTAGTTCATTAAAATTTAGTATATTATCGTAATTCAAGATTCATTATCCTTATTCCTCTTGTGTCGGTACATGACTCTCCGCTCCACTACTACTATCCTGGTGTCGGAACGTGACACTCCGATCCATATATTATCCTGGTGTCGGAACGTGACACTCCGATCCATATACTATCTTGGTGTCAGAACGTGACACCCGATCCATATACTATCCTGGTGTCGGAACGTGACACTCCGATCCATATACTATCCTGGTGTCGGAACGTGACACTCCGATCCATATACTAACCTGGTGTCGGAACGTGACACTCCGATCCATATACTATCCTGGTGTCGGAACGTGACACCCGATCCTCTAATTCTATCCTGGTGTCGGAACGTGACACCCGATCCTCTAATTCTCATTACTTTAGTTCATCAAGCCTTCTTTTATTCCAAGGCATCATCATTAACAAAGTAAATTTAGGATTTAAGATTCAATAGCCTCATCATGCTAATTCATCACAATTATATAATAACATCATGCAAGCACACAATTAAGCATATAGAAGACTTTATAATACTACCCAATACATATCATTCGCTATTTAGAGTTTACTATAAGATAGTATAAACCATAACCTACCTCCACCGAAGAATCGTGATCAAACAAGCTATCTTCCCAAAACCTTTGCTTTCCTTGCGTTTCTTCTCTTCTCTCTCTCTCTGATCGTTTCTCTCTTTTCTCTCTTTCTTTTCTGTTTTTCTTATTCAAACCCTTTTTTCTTTTACCCTAATTATCATATAATTAAGTATAAAAGATGATAAAAATAACCCACTAATTATTTCAAGGTTATCTCCTTTAACCCCCAAGTAATTGAATTATTAATATTAAGCCACTAACTTTATAATTATAAGCATGAATTGTCCAAAACGCTCCTTAAAATTTTTTAACAGAAATCCGACCTAGTCAGGGTTACGCAACCTGTGACCGTCCGTCATGGCTGTGACGGTCCGTCCTGCAGGTCCGTCACAAAGTTCAGAGAGTTAATTCTGTGGAAAGATTTGTGACGGTCCGTCGTGCCCACGACTGTCACGACCCAAAACCGAGCCGCGAGTGGCACCCACACTTATCCTACTATGTGAGCGAACAAACCAATCTAAACCCCAACATTTCAATATAATATCAACAAAAAGTAATGCGGAAGACTTAAACTCATTAATGAAAATCAATTCAATAACTTCTAAACTCAACATCTATTATTCCCCAAAATCTGGAAGTCATCATCACAAGAACATCTATCCTCAAATTACTAATCTAAGTGTATCTAAGAAGCTAAAATAAGTAAAAAGCTAGTCCATGCCGGAAGTTCAAGGAATCAAGACATGAAGAAGAAGATCCAGTCCAAGCTAGAAGCGTTAGCTCACCCTGAAATCCGGTGTAATGAAGACTGGCTAGAGTTGCGGTTGAGTTGAAGACGACGGCACGTTTGCTGCACTCCACAAATAACAAAGAAAGAAACATACAAGTAGGGGTAAGTACAAAACACAAGTACTGAGTAGGTATCATCGGCCAACTCAAAATAGAAAACAGTATATATCAGATAATATCATCAATCAACTACAATACTCAACATGTAGCAACAAGTATTATAATCATTAATAAGTACCGCCAAGTTCACCCATGAGGACTCAAGCCTCAATACCATACTCATTTGGGAATTAGGTTCTTTTCGTTCGAATTTGTTAACATTCTTTCAAGATTCATTATCTTTATTCCTCTTGTGTCGGTACGTGACACTCCGATCCCCTACTACTATGTGTCGGAACGTGACACTCTGATCCCCTAATTCTACGTGTCGGTTCGTGACACCTGATCCCCTAATTCTATGTGTTGGAACGTGACACTCCGATCCCCTAATTTTGCGTGTCGGTTGTGACACCCGATCCCCTAATTCTATGTGTCGGAACGTGACACTCCGATCCCCTAATTCTACGTGTCGGTTTGTGACACCTGATCCCCAAATTCTACGTGTCGGTTTGTGACACCCAATCCCCTAGATTCTATGTTTCTGAACGTGACACTCCGATCCCTAATCTCATCACTTTAGTTCATCAAGCCTTCTTTTATACCAAGGCATCATCAATCTCATTACTTTAGTTCATCACGCCTTCTTTTATACCAAGGCATCATCATTAACAAAGTAGATTAGGGTTTTTCAAGATTCAGGATTCAATAGCTTCATCATGCTTATTTTATCACAATTATATAATCACATTCATGCAAGCATACAATTAAGCATATAGAAGGGTTTACAAGACTACCCAATACATATCATTCGCTATTAAGAGTTTACTACGAATAGCTCAAACCATAACCTACCTCCACCGAAGATTCGTGATCAAGCAAGCAATTTCCCAAAGCTTTGTGTTTCCTCTTCGTTCGTATCTCTCTCGATCATTTCTCTTTCCCTCTTCTTGTTCTTTCTATTTTCTTATTCAAACCCTCTTTCTTTTACCCTTATTAGCATATAATTAAGTATAAAAGATGAGGAATTAACCCACTAATTATTCCAAGGTTACCTCCTTTAACCCCCAAGTAATTGAGTTATTAATATTAAACCACTAACTTTATAATTATAAGCAGGAATAGTCCAAAACGCCCCTTAATATATTTACAGAAATCCAACCCAGCTTGGGATTACGCAACCTGTGACGGCCCGTAGTGCCTGCGACGGTCCGTCACAAAGTTCAGAGACTAATTTTTCTGTGGAAAATTGTGATGGTCCGTCGTGCTCACGACGGTCCGTCCTGCCATTCCGTCACGAAGTTCAGAGAGTCGATTTCAGTACCCAAATTTCAGAATTCTAAGTGTTTTGGAACGAGACCCCCTCGACGGTCCGTCGTGCCCATGACGGTCTGTCGTGGGATCCGTCGACCAAGACAGTTTTTCCAGAAATAAAATCTGCTGCTCAAAACGACTAAACAGGTCATTAGAATAGATACCAATTTACCCATCGTTCATCCTCGAATGATCACAAGAAGAAAAACAAGGGCGAAAAGGAGTACCTGAATCTGTAAACAGGTGTGGGTATCTTTCTTGCATATCAGCCTCCTTCTCCCAAGTGGCCTCTTAAACTGGTCGATTCTTCCATTGAACTTTGATGGATGCGATCTCCCTTGACCTCAACTTGCGCACTTCTCTATCTAAAATAGAAACAGGATCCTCCTCATAAGTTAAATTCTCATCAAGCAGAACTGAATCCCAATGAATGATGTAGTTTCTATCCCCATGGTATCTTTTCAACATAGACACGTGAAATACCGGATGCACTCCTGACAGCCCTGGAGGCAAGGCTAATTCATAAGCCACCTCCCCTACTCGCTTAAGTACTTCAAATGGTCCAATATACCTTGGACTTAGCTTACCCCTTTTACCTAACCGCATCACCCCTTTCATGGGTGAAACCTTCAGCAAGACTTGTTCACCCTCCATGAACTCCAAGTCTCTAACCTTTCGATCTGCATATTCCTTTTGTCTACTTTGCGCCGCTAAAAGCTTTTCTTGAATAGATTTCACTTTCTCCAATGAATCTCTCAAAAGATCAGTACCCCAAGGTCTAACCTCAAATGCATCAAACCATCCAATGGGAGACCTACATCTCCTCCCATACAATGCTTCGAATGGAGTCATATCAATACTTGACTGATAGCTATTATTGTATGAAAACTCCGCTAAGGGTAAGAAGTTGTCCCAATGACCACCAAATTCTATCACACATGCACGAAACATATCCTACAACACTTGAATCGTTCGCTCAGACTGACCATCGGTCTGAGGGTTAAAGGCAGTACTAAGATCCAACCTAGTACCTAATTCAGCATGCAATGTTCTCCAAAACATAGAAGTAAACTATGTACCTCTATCTGATATGATGGAGAGTAAAACTCCATTCAATCGAACAATTTCTGAGATATAGATTTTGGCCAACTTCTCTGCATTGTAAGTAACCTTGACCGGAATGAAGTGAGAAGACTTAGTTAATCTGTCCACAATTACCCAAATAGAATCAAACATACCCAATGTCTTTGGAAGTCCAACCACGAAATCCATTGCAATTCTCTCCCACTTCCACTCAGGAATGGGCATTCTCTGAAGTGTTCCTCCGGGCCTCTGGTGTTCATACTTTACTTGTTGACAATTTGGACATTTTGCAACAAAATCAACAATGTCGCGCTTCATTCTACTCCACCAAAAGTGTTGCTTTAGGTCACGGTACATCTTGGTTGCACCCGGATGTATAGAATATCCAGAATTATGAGCCTCTGTAAGAATAGTGTTGATCAAGTCATCAACACGGGGCACACATACCCTTCCCTTAATCCTCAAAACACCTTCCTCATCAATTATTGCCTCTTTGGCCTCTCCTCGCAACACTATATCCCGAATTCGGCTTAGTTTCTCATCATCAAACTGTTTTCCCTTGATCTTGTCAAGAAAAGAAGATCTTTCCCCACACAGGCCAAAAATCCTCCCTTCTCACTCACTTCTAGCCTCATAAGGTCATTAGCTAAGTTTTGGATTTCTCTAGCCAACGGGCGTCTAGAAACTTGCAAATGAGCTAGACTTCCCATGCTTCCTGCCTTTCTACTTAAAGCGTCTGCCACAACATTTGCCATTCTTGGGTGATACAGAATAGTGATATCGTAGTCCTTCAGTAGTTCCATCCATCTCCTCTGTCTCAAATTCAAATCTTTCTGAGTAAAGACATACTGTAGGCTACGATGATCCGTATAGATTTCACACTTAACCCCATACAGATAGTGCCTCCATTGCTTTAGTGCAAATACTACCGCGGCCAACTCCAAATCATGGGTCGGATAGTTACGTTCATGCACCTTTAATTGCCTCGAAGCATAAGCAATCACATTCTTCTCTTGCATTAGCACTGCACCCAAACCAGAATAGGATGCATCACAATAAACGATGAAGTTCTTATCCTCTACTGGCAAGGTAAGAATTGGTGCAGTAGTCAACAAGGTCCTTGAGTTTCTGAAAGCTTTCCTCACATTCATCCGACCATACAAATGGAACATTCTGTTAGTCAAGTTCGTCAATTGGGAAGCAATGGAAGAGAATCCCTTGACAAATCGACGGTAATAGCTAGCTAAACCAACATAGCTCCTTATTTCTGACACATTAGTACGTCTTACCCAATTCTTCACTGTCTCATTCTTAGAAGGATCCACCATCACTCCATCCTTAGAAACCACGTGCCCCAAGAAGGACACTGAATCTAGCCAAAACTCACACTTGGAGAATTTGGCATAAAGCTTTTTCTTCCTCAACAACTCTAATACCATTCTCAAATGCTCCTTATGTTCCTTCTTACTCTTTGAGTATATCAGTATATCATCAATAAATACGATCACAAAGAGATCCAGATATGGCTTAAAAATCCCGTTCATCAAGCTCATGGAAAGCAGCAGGGGCTTCGTAAGACCAAAAGACATTACCACAAATTCGTAATGCCCATACTAGTTCGAAAAGCAGTCTTTGGCACATCTGTTGCCCGTATTTTCAATTGATGATAACCGGATCTCAAGTCAATCTTAGAGAAGACGCAAGCACCTTGTAACTGATCGAACAGGTCATCAATGCGAGGAATGGGATACTTGTTCTTAAAAGTTACCTTGTTCAACTGCCGGTAGTCTATGCACATCCGAAAACTCCCATCCTTCTTCTTCACAAATAACACCGGAGCACCCCAAGGGGATGCACTTGGTCTAATGAAACCTTTACTTAACAACTCTAGAAGTTGGGCCTTTAACTCCCTTAACTCCGCTGGGGCCATCCTATAAGGGGGTATGGAAATGGGGCGAGTACCCGGTTCCAGATCAATGCAAAAATCGATATCTCTATCTGGTGGCATACCAGGAAGATCTGCAGGGAACACATCCAGAAACTCACGGACTATCGAAACCGACTCAATTGAAGGTACTTGGGTAGTGTCATCCCTGAGATGTGTCAAGAAAGCTAAACACCCTTTACTAACCATTCCCTTAGCACGAAGAAAGGAGATGATACGAACCGGAGTGGAAGTGTAGTCGCCCTCCCACACTAACGGATCTGTCCCAGGCTTGGCTAACGTCACAGTTTTAGCATTATAATCCAAGATTGCAAAATTTGGAGAAAGCCAAGTCATACCCAGAATTACATCGAAGTCAACCATTTCTAAGATAACCAAATCTACATAAGTGTTGCTCCCCACAAAAGTCACCAAGCAAGACCTATATACTTTTTCAACTATCTAACAAAACTCACCCACCGGAGTAGTAGACACACGAATAGGTATGTCAAGCAATTCACAAGGTAAATTAAGACCAGTAGCAAATGAGGAAGATACATATGAATATGTGGAGCCAAGATCAAATAATACAGAAGCCATGCAATCACAAACCAAAAGATTACCTGTGATAACAACATCAGATGTCTCCGCTTCAGATCTCCTAGGGAAAGCGTAACAATGGGCCCTATCGCCTGTCTGCCCGTTGCCTACCATGTTGTGCTGTAGTGGCTCTAGTTTGCCCGTCACCCCGGCCGTTTTGGTGACCACCATTACCTCGGCCACCACGTCCTCCAGAATAACGGCCTCTACCATGACCACCTCTACCTCTAGCTATTGGGGGTCTATAACTCTGTTTTGGAAAATTCCTCCTAATATGTCCAGTCTCCCCACATCCATAACACTCTCTGGAGTCAAGCATAGGTCTCTCAGAGAAGTGTTGACCGGTCTGAGGTGGACCCCCAACTACAGTC
Source organism: Solanum peruvianum (assembly GCA_027705065.1). Lineage (NCBI taxonomy): Eukaryota > Viridiplantae > Streptophyta > Magnoliopsida > Solanales > Solanaceae > Solanum > Solanum peruvianum. Next base: position 22,231,682 of record JAKWJD010001760.1, read on the forward strand.
TATAGTGAAGACTGAATTGGTCGGACTGAGTACCCACCTGAACCCTGTCCTCTAGAGTAAGAACCATTAAACTCACCTCCCTTTCGAAACCTTTTTGATGTCGATGCTATGGTGAAGTCATCTGGCTTCACTCCTTCTACCTTTATCACGAAGTCTACCACTTCTTGAAAGGATTTTGTCGTAGCCGCTACCTGTAAGGCTGAAAGCCGCAATTCTGACCTCAACCCCTTTACAAAACGGTGAATCCTCTCTTGTGGACTGAAACAAAGTTGGGTGGCATACCTGGATAATGCATGAAACTTATCCTCATATGCAGTAAACCGACATCCTGCCTTGCTCTAGGCTCAAAGAACTCATCTATTTCCTATCCGTCAAAGTCCGGGGATATACTTCTCCATAAAAAAGCTATAGAGAATGATGCCAAAGTCATAGGTGGTGCCTCTATTGGTTGACACTCAACATGTGACCACCACCATATTTTGGCGTTCCCTTGAAACTGATAAGTCACAAACTCAACACCAAACCGTTCTACTATACCCATCTTGTGTAGTAGCTCATGACAGTCATCCAGAAAATCATAAGCATCCTCAGATTCAGCACCTTTGAAGACTGGAGGTTTCAATTTCAAGAACTTATTGAAAAGTTCATGCTGATCATTTGTCATTATAGGCCCTGTAGTCAGACGAGGAAACGTGCCTATTTCCAATGAGGCATCCATGCGGGGAGCCACAGTAGCTGCATGTTGTACCTCCGGAACCTGAGGTGCTGGTGCAGAAAACACTGGAGGTGTCTGGGCCTAATCAGATAACCCACTAAGATAAGCAAGAACCTGATTGATCATCTCTGAGGTAGGTTGGGGTGGCAATTCCTCATTCTGCACTTGTTCATTCTCCCCTTCCTCACCCTTTCTTACCACTTCCTCAGTTGTTACAGGAGTCACCGCCCTAGTACCATATGGGCTAGGTGCTTGTCCTCTTCCTCTAGAGAACGTCCTCCCACGACCTCTTCCACGGCCTCTCTCCACTACTTCTCTTCGAGCTACAGCCCCAATGGCTGGCTCAGACGTTTCTTTTCTTGCCGGTGTTGGTGTTGGTGCAGTCGTTGTTCTAGTTCTAACCATCTGCGAAATAGAGTGAAGATGGTCAGATACCAATTTGTATCACCTAGATACCAATTGGATCCAAGTAATAGCACGAAAGAAAGAAAGAAAGAATGGAATTTTTCCTAAAGTCTTATAGCCTCTCAAAGAAAAGTAAAGGCGTCCCCCCTACGTTCCTTAAGACTCTACTAGACTCGTTCTTGTGTGATATGACCAACGAACCTAATGCTCTGATACCAAGTTTGTCACGACCCAAAACCGAGCCGCGAGTGGCACCCACACTTATCCTACTATGTGAGCGAACCAACCAATGTAAACCCCAACATTTCAATATAATATCAACAGAAAGTAATGCGGAAGACTTAAACTCATTAATGAAAATCAATTCAATAACTTCTAAACTCAACATCTATTATTCCCCAAAATCTGGAAGTCACCATCACAAGAACATCTATCCTCAAATTACTAATCTAAGAGTATCTAAGAAGCTAAAATAAGTAAAAAGCTAGTCCATGCCGGAAGTTCAAGGCATCAAGACATGAAGAAGAAGATCCAGTCCAAGCTAGAAGCATTAGCTCACCCTGAAATCGGTGTGTAATGAAGACTGGCTAGAGTTGCGGTTGAGTTGAAGACGACGGCACGTTTGCTGCACTCCACAAATAACAAAGAAAAAAAACATACAAGTAGGGTCAGTACAAAACACAAGTACTGAGTAGGTATCATCGGCCAACTCAAAATAGAAAACAGTATATATCAGATAATATCATAAATCAACTACAATACTCAACATGTAGCAACAACAAGTATTATAATCATTAATAAGTACCGCCAAGTTCACCCATGAGGACTCAAGCCTCAATACCATACTCATTTGGGAATTAGGTTCTTTTCGTTCGAATTTGTTAACTTTCTTTCAAGATTCATTATCTTTATTCCTCTTGTGTCGGTACGTGACACTCCGATCCCCTACTACTATGTGTCGGAACGTGACACTCCGATCCTAATTCTACGTGTCGGTTCGTGACACCCGATCCCCCAATCCTATGTGTCGGAACGTGACACTCCGATCCCCTAATTCTACGTGTCGGTTCGTGACACCTGATCCCCTAATTCTATGTGTCGGAACGTGACACTCTGATCCCCTAATTCTACGTGTCGGTTCGTGACACCCGATCCCCAAATTCTATGTGTCGGTTCGTGACACCCGATCCCCTAGATTCTATGTGTCGGAACGTGACACTCCGATCCCCTAATCTCATCACTTTAGTTCATCAAGCCTTCTTTTATACCAAGGCATCATCAATCTCATTACTTTAGTTCATCACGCCTTCTTTTATACCAAGACATCATCATTAACAAAGTAGATTAGGGTTTTTCAAGATTCAGGATTCAATAGCTTCATCAAGCTTATTTTATCACAATTGTATAATCACATTCATGCAAGCATACAATAAAGCATATAGAAAGGTTTACAAGACTACCCAATACATATCATTCGCTATTAAGAGTACTACGAATAGCTCAAACCATAACCTACCTCCACCGAAGATTCGTGATCAAGCAAGCAATTTCCCAAAGCTTTGTGTTTCCTCTTCGTTCATATCTCTCTCGATCGTTTCTCTTTCCCTCTCCTTGTTCTTTCTATTTTATTATTCAAACCCTCTTTCTTTTACCCTAATTAGCATATAATTAAGTATAAAAGATGAGGAATGAACCCACTAATTATTCCAAGGTTACCTCCTTTAACCCCCAAGTAATTGAGTTATTAATATTAAACCACTAACTTTATAATTATAAGCAGGAATAGTCCAAAACGCCCCTTAAAATATTTACAGAAATCCAACCCAGCCTGGGATTACGCAACCTGTGACGGCCCGTTGTGCCTGCGACGGTCCATCCTGCAGGTCCGTCACAATGTTCAGAGACTAATTTTCTGTGGAAAATGTGTGACGGTCCGTCGTGCTCACGACGGTCCGTCCTTCCCATTCCATCACAATGTTCAGAGAGTCGATTTCAATACCCAAATTTCAAAATTCTAAGTGTTTTGGAACGAGACCCCCTCGACGGTCCGTCGTGCCCATGATGGTCCGTCGTGGGATCCGTCGACCAAGACAGTTTTTTCAGAAGTAAAATCGCTGCTCAAAACGACTAAACAGGTCGTTACAACGACGGTCCGTCCTGCCATTCCGTCACGAAGTTCAGAGAGTCGATCTCAGTACCCAAATTTAAGAATTCTAAGTGTTTTGGAACGAGACCCCCTTGACGGTCCGTCATGGGATCCGTCGACCAAGATAGTTTTTACCAGAATAAACTCTACTGCTCAAAACGACTAAGCAGGTCGTTACAATAGATACCAATTTACCCATCGTATGTCCTCGAACGATCATAAGAAGAAAGACAAGGGCGAAAAGGAGTACCTGAATCTGTAAACAGGTGTGGGTATCTTTCTTGCATATCAGCCTCCTTCTCCCAAGTGGACTCTTCAACTGGTCGATTCTTCCATTGAACTTTGATGGATGCAATCTCCCTTGATCTCAACTTGCGAATTTCTTTATCTAGAATGGCAACAGGTTCCTCCTCATAAGACAAATTCTCATCAAGCAGAACTGAATCCCAACGAATGATGTAGTTTCCATCCCCATGGTATCTTTTCAACATAGACACATGAAATACCGGATGCACTCCTGACAGCCCTGGAGGCAAGGCTAATTCGTAAGCCACCTCCCTTACTTGCTTAAGTACTTCAAATGGTCCAATATACCTTGGGCTTAGCTTACCTCTTTTACCAAACCACATCACCCCTTTCATGGGCGAAACCATCAGCAAGACTTGCTCACCCTCCATAAACTCCAAGTCTCTAACCTTTCGATCTGCATATTCCTTTTGCCTACTTTGCGCCGCTAAAAGCTTTTCTTGAATAGATTTCACTTTCTCCAATGAATCCCTCAAAAGATCAGTACCCCAAGGTCTAACCTCAAATGCATCAAACTAACCAATGGGAGACCTACATTTCCTCCCGTACAGTGCCTCAAATGGAGCCATATCAATACTTGAGTGATAGCTATTGTTGTAGGAGAACTCTGCTAACGGTAAGAAGTTATCCCAATGGCCACCAAATTCTATCACACATGCACGAAACATATCCTCCAACACTTGAATCGTTAGCTCAGACTGACCATCGGTCTGAGGGTGAAATGCAGTACTAAGATCCAACTTAGTACCTAATTCAGCATGCAATGTTCTCTAAAACTTAGAAGTAAACTGCTTACCTCTATCTGATATGATGGAAAGTGGAACTCCATGCAATCGAACAATTTCTGAGATATAGAGTTTGTCTAATTTCTCTGCATTGTAGGTCACCTTGACCGTAATGAAGTGGGCAGACTTAGTTAATCTGTCCACAATTACCCAAATAGAATCAAACTTACCTATTGTCTTTGGAAGACCAACCACGAAGTCCATTGCAATTCTCTCCCACTTCTATTCAGGAATGGGCATTCTCTGAAGTGTTCCTCCGGGCCTCTGGTGTTCATACTTTACTTGCTGACAATTTGGACACTTGGCAACAAAATCAACAATGTCGCGCTTCATTGTTCTCCACCAAAAGTGTTGTTTAGGTCACGGTACATCTTGGTTGCACCAGGATGTATAGAATATCCGGAACTATGAGCCTCTGTAAGAATAGTGTGGATCAAATCTTCCACACGGGGCACACATACCCTTCCCTTAATCCTCAAAACACCTTCCTCATAAATTATTGCCTCTTTAGCCTCTCCTCGCAACACCATATCCCGAATTCGGCTTAGTTTCTCATCATCAAACTTTTTTCCCTTAATCTTGTCAAGAAAAGAAGACCTTGCCTCCACACAGGCCAAAAATCCCCCTTCTTCTAGTATTTCCAATCTCATAAAGTCGTTAGCCAAGTTTTGGACTTCTCTAGCCAATGGCCGTGTAGAAACTTGTAAGTGGGCTAAACTACCCATGCTCCCTGCTTTTCTACTTAAAGCATCAGCCACCACATTTGCTTTTCCTGGGTGATACAGAATAGTGATATCATACTCCTTCAATAGTTCCATCCACCTTCTCTATCTCAAATTTAAGTCTTTCTGGGTAAAGACATACTGTAGACTACGATGATCTGTGTAGACTTCACACTTGACCCCATATAGATAATGTCTCCATTGCTTTAATGCAAACACAACTGCAGCCAATTCCAAATCATGGGTCGGATAGATACGTTCGTGCACCTTTAGTTGCCTTGAAGCATAAGCGATTACATTCCTCTCTTGCATTAGCACCGCACCCAAACCCTAATAGGATGCATCACAATAAACAATGAAATTCTTACCCTCTACTTGCAAGGTAAGGATAGGTGCCGTAGTCAGCAAGGTCTTGAGTCTCTGAAAGCTTTCCTCACATTCATCCGACCATACAAATGGAACATTCTGCTTAGTCAAGTTTGTCAATTGGGAAACAATAGAAGAGAATCCCTTGACAAATCGACGGTAGTAGCTAGCTAAACCAACAAAACTCCTTACTTCTGTAACATTAGTAGGTCTTACCCAATTCCTCACTATTTCAATCTTAGAAGGATCCACCATCACTCCATCCTTAGAAACTATGTGCCCCAAGAAGGACACTGAATCTAGCCAAAACTCACACTTGGAGAATTTGGCATAAAGCCTTTTCTCCCTCAATACTTCCAACACAATTCTCAAATGCTCCTGATGTTCCTTCTTACTCTTGGAGTATATCATTATATCATCAATAAATACGATCACAAAGAGATCCAGATATGGCTTAAAAATCCCGTTCATCAAGCTCATGAAAGCAGCAGGGGCATTCGTAACAACAAAAGACATTACTACGAATTCGTAATGCCCATACCTGGTTCGAAAAGCAGTCTTTGGCACATCTGTTGCCCGTATTTTCAATTGATGATAACCGAATCTCAAGTCAATCTTAGAGAAGACACAAGCGCCTTGTAACTGATCGAACAAGTCATCAATGCGAGGAATGGGGTACTTGTTTTTAATAGTTACCTTGTTCAACTGCCGGTAGTCTATGCGCATCCGAAAACTCCCATCCTTCTTCTTCACAAATAACACCGGAGCACCCCAAGGGGAAGCGCTTGGTCTAATGAAGCCTTTACCTAACAACTCTTGAAGTTGGGCCTTTAGTTCCCTTAACTCCGCTGGAGCCATTCTATAAGGGGGTATGGAAATGGGGCGAGTATCTGGCTCCAGATCAATGCAAAAGTCGATATCCCTATCCGGTGGCATACCAGGAAGGTCTGCAGGGAACACATCCAGAAACTCACGGACTATCGAAACCGACTCAATTGAAGGTACTTGGGTAGTATCATCCCTGAGGTGTGCCAAGAACGCTAAGCACCCTTTACTAACCATTCTCTTAGCACGAAGAAAGGAGATGATGCGAACTGGAGTGGAAGTGTAGTCACCCTCCCACACTAACGGATTTGTCCCAGGCTTGGCCAACGTTACAGTTTTAGTATTACAATCTAAGATTGCAAAATTTGGAGAAAGCCAAGTCATACCTAGAATTACTTCGAAATCAACCATTTCTATGATAACCAAGTCTACATGAGTATTGCTCCCCACAAAAGTCACTAGACAAGACCTATATACCTTTTCAAGTATCACAGACTCACCCACCGGAGTAGAAACACGAATAGACATGTCAAGTAATTCACAATGTAAATTAAGACCAGTAGAAAATGAGGAAGATACATATGAAAATGTGGAGCCAGGATCAAATAATACAGAATCCATGCAACCACAAACCAAAAGATTACCTGTGATAACAACATCAGATGTCTCCGCTTCAGACCATCCCGGGAAAGCGTAACAACGGGCCCTATCACCTGTCTGCCCGTTACCCCTACCATGTTGTACTGTAGTGCCTCCAGTTTGCCCATCACCCCGGCCGTTTCGGTGACCACCATTACCTCGGACACCACATCCTCAAGAATGACGGCCTCTTCCATGACCACCTCTACCTCTGACTATTTGAGGTCTGTAACTCTGTTTTGGACAATACCTCTTAATGTGTCCAGTCTCCCCACATCCATAACACTCTCTGGATTCAAGCATAGGCCTCTGTGAGAATGACGAAGTCTGGGGCTAACCTCCAAACTCAGAGAAGTATTGACCGGTCTGCGGTGGACCCCCAACTACAGTCTGCAGTGAAGACTGAATAGGTCGGGCTGTATAACCTCCTGAACCCTGCCCTCTGGAGTAAGAACCATTAAACTCACCTCCCTTACGAAACCTTTTAGATGTCGATGCCATGGTGAAGTCATCTGGCTTCACTCCCTCCACCTCTATCACGAAGTCTACCACTTCCTGAAAGGATTTTGCCGTAGCCGCTACCTGTAAGGCTGAAATCCGCAAATCTGACCTCAATCCCTTCACAAAACGGCGAATCCGCTCTTGGGGACTAAAACAAAGCTGGGTGGCATACCTGGATAATGCACGAAACTTAGCCTCATACGCGGTAACCGACATCCTACCTTGCTCTAGGCTCAAGAACTCATCTCTCCTCCTATCCCTCAGGGTCCGGGGGATATACTTCTCCATAAAAAAGCTAGAGAATGACGCCCAAGTCATAGGTGGTGCCTGTGCGGGTTGACACTCAACATGTGACCGCCACCACATTTTGGCACTTCCCCGAAACTGATAGGTTACAAACTCAACGCCAAATTGTTCCACTATGCCCATTTTATGTAGGAACTCATGAGAATTAACCAGAAAATTAGGCATCCTCAGATTTAGAACCCCTGAAGACTGGAGGTTTCAATTTCAAGAACTTACTGAAAAGTTCATGCTGATCACTTGTCATTATAGGCCCTGTAGTCAAACGAGGAAACGTGCCTATTTCCAATGAGGCATCCATGCGGGGAGCCTCAGCAGCGGCCTGTCGTACTTCCGGAACCTGAGGTGCTGGTGCAGAAAACACTGGAGGTGTCTGGCCTTGATCATATAACCCGCTAAGATAAGCAAGAACCTGATTAATCATCTCTGGGGTAGGTTGGGGTGGTAATTCCTCATTCTGCACTTGCTCACTTTCCCCTTCCTCACCCTCTCTTACTACTTCCTCAGTCGGTGGAGGAGTCACCGCCCTAGTACTAGATGGGCCATGTGCTTGTCCTCTTCCTCTAGAGGGCGTCCTCCCGCGACCTCTACCACGGCCTCTTGCCACTAATCCTCCTCGAGCTACAGCCCCAGTGGCTGGCTCAGTTGCATCTTGTCTTGCCGCTGTTGGTGTTGGCGCCGCTGTTGCTCTAGTTCTAACCATCTGCAAAATAGTGTGAAGATGGTCAGATACCAATTTGTATCACCTAGATACCAATTGGATCCAAGTAATAGCACAAAATAAAGAAAGAAAGAATGGAATTTTCCTAAAGTCTTATAGCCTCTCAAAGAAAAGTAAAGGCGTCCCCCTACCATTCCTTAAGACTCTACTAGACTCGTTCTTGTGTGATGAGACCAACGAACCTAATGCTCTGATACCAAGTTTGTCACGACCCAAAACGAGCCGCGAGTGGCACCCACACTTATCCTACTATGTGAGCGAACGAACCAATCTAAACCCCAATATTTCAACATAAATAACAGAATATAATGCGGAAGACTTAAACTCATTAACGAAAATCGATTTAATAACTTCTAAAAACTCAATACTTATTATTCCCAAAAACTGAAAGTCATCACCACAAGAACATCTATCCTCAAATTACTAAATCTAAGAGTATCTAAGAAGCTAAAATAATTAAAAAGCTAGTCCATGCCGGAATTTCAAGGCATCAAGAAACGAAGAGGAAGATCCAGTCCAAGCTAGAAGCAATAGCTCACCCTGAAATCTGGCTTGATGAAGACTGGCTAGAGTTGCGGTTGAGTTGAAGACGATGGCACGTTTGCTGCACTCCACAATTAACAAAGAAAAACAAATACAAGTAGGGGTCAGTACAAGGCACAAGTGCTGAGTAGGTATCATCGGCCAACTCAAAATAGAAAACAATATATATCATATAATAACATAAAATCAACTAATATTCTTAACAGGTGACAACAACAATAACCATAACCCTTGGTCACAACACCAAGCACATCAATGAGGACTCAAGCCTCCCCATCATACTCATTTGGGAATTAGTTCTTTAAAATTTAGTATATTATCGTAATTCAAGATTCATAATCTTTATTCCTCTTGTGTCGGTACGTGACATTCCGCTCCACAATTACTATCCTGGTGTCAGAACGTGACACTCCGATCCATATACTATCCTAGTGTCGAAACGTGACACTCCGATCCATATACTATCCTGGTGTCGGAACGTGACACCCGATCCATATACTATTCTGGTGTCGGAACGTGACACTCCGATCCATATACTATCCTGGTGTCGGAACGTGACACTCCGATCCATATACTATCTTGGTGTCGGAACGTGGCACTCCGATCCATATACTATCCTGGTGTCGGAACGTGACACCCGATCCTCTAATTCTATCCTGGTGTCGGAACGTGAAAACCGATCCTCTAATTCTCATTACTTTAGTTCATCAAGCCTTATTTTATTCCAAGGCATCATCATTAACAAAGTAAATTTAGGATTTAAGATTCAATAGCCTCATCATGCTAATTCATCACAATTATATAATCACATCATGCAAGCACACAATTAAGCATATAGAAGACTTTATAATACTACCCAATACATATCATTCGCTATTTAGAGTTTACTATAAGATAGTATAAACCATAACCTACCTCCACCGAAGAATCACGATCAAACAATCTGTCTTCCCAAAACCTTTGCTTTCATTGCGTTTCTTCTCTTCTCTCTTTCGATCGTTTCTCTCTTTTCTCTCTGTTCTTTCTGTTTTTCTTATTCAAACCCTTTTTCTTTTACCCTATTGTCATATAATTAAGTATAAAAGATGATAAAAATAACCCACTAATTATTTCAAGGTTAACTCCTTTAACTCCCAAGTAATTGAATTATTAACATTAAGCCACTAACTTTATAATTATAAGCATGAATAGTCCAAAACGCCCCTTAAAAACTTTTAACAGAAATCCGACCCAGTCAGGGTTACGCAACCTATGACGGTCCGTCCTGCAGGTCCGTCACAAAGTTCAGAGAGTTAATTCTGTGGAAAGATTTGTGACGGTCTTTCATGCCCACGACGGTCCGTCTGCCATTCCGTCACGAAGTTCACAGAGTCGATCTCAGTACCCAAATTTCAGAATTCAAAGTGTTTTGGAACGAGACCCCCTCGACGGTCCGTCGTGCCCATGACGGTCCGTCGTGGGATCCGTCGACCAAGACTGTTTTTACCAGAATAAACTCTACTGCTCAAAACGACTAAACAGGTCGTTACAGACACTTGAGAGTTGAGAGTTGATAGGATATAGAAAATAGATGAGAGAAATGAGAATAGATGATTTTGTAAGAAATAGTAGAGGATAGGTGTATTTATAGTATTAAAAATGGGTTATAGTGTAATTATTATAACTTGAGGGTTTAAAATAAAGTTTTAAAAGTAGGGGGGTGGTAGGGTGTGTTTGGGAACACAAAAAGGGGCATAAATCCGTTGGGGGGCCCCACTAGCTGTTTCCCCAACGGATCTAAACGAATAGTTTTTTAAATTTAAAAAAAATGGGGGGGGGGGGATCCCGCGAACCGGCCGGTTCAACCGGGCCAGGACCGGGCCGGATCGACCGGGACGCAGGGGTGAACCGGCCCCTTCATCCCCCACCCCTTAAACCCCTTAAACCCTGGGGGATGGTCCGGGTTCGCGACGGGTCGGGTTAGGACACGGGCCGGGGCGGGCCATCTCGGTCCCCCTGCCAGCCCTAGATATATATTGACATTCGAAGTCACAATGAATAATATTTTGAAAACACACAATATTAGAAAATTCGCAGAGTAAGATTAAGATAAGATAGTAACTAAAATTGAGATTGAACTATGCATAGCCAACTTGTAAAATAAAAGAAGAACAAAGCCAGAAAAAATGAGGTATAATTTACAAGAAATGTACCCGAAAGGATCTTGTTAAAAATCCGTCTTTTAATCCCCTTGAAAATTTTGAAAACATCGCTGGAGTTCGCTTATTTGCTTGGCGGTTTTCCTGCTCATCTCTGCCGGAGCTGCTGTCGCTAGTGGCTGCTGTCCGGTGGGATGCTGTTGCACCTGGAAAGAGACAAGAAAAGGAAGAAGGAAGAGGAGGGAGGGGAGATCATAGATGGATAAAAGAGAAGGAGGAAGCGATAGAGGAGAGAGGCTCTGCCGGCTACTGATTGCCAAGGCCTCGCTTGGCTGTTGGCTATTGTTGGTCGCCAGAAAACTCTCCTGTGGAGCTGCTCGCTGCCAGAAAGAGAGAAGGCAGGAATGAGAGAGGGATGCGCTGCTGGAGAGAGGGCAACGACGCTTAGGGAGAGGGGAGAAGACAAGGGAGGGAGCCTCGCGGAAGAGAGGAGCCGGAGAAGATGGAAGTCACAAGTGGAATTGGCGAGAGAGAGTGAGAGAGAGGCGGCTGATTTGAGGGAGGGAGAAGAGTGAGAAATTTTTTAGGGATTAGGGTCGTTTTAGGTTAGAATATGTAGATTAAATCTGGATCATTGATTCAATAAGAGATAAAGGGCTGGAATTTGATCTAGGATTTATTTTTAAAGATGGATGGATGAGATTAAAAGTTAAAAATATTGAATGGGATCTGAAATTACCAAAATTGTAATATAAATTGGCTAGAATTGAAATGAAAGGGTGGTTATAATTGAAATAAGATTTGAATTGGAGTGGTTAGAATTAAAAGAAATTAGAATAGAATAGACCAGAATATAAATAATTTTGAGGAAAATTAAGAAATTTGCTACAAAGATTATAAAATTTTTATATTACTAAAACCACATAATTTTTATATTTTTAATAACAATTATTTCAAAATTTATTAATAATTTTAAAAATAATTTAATAATATTTACAACAACTCTATAAAGGAGTCATACTAAAATATATAATTTTTATGCAAAATCGACTAAAATTCAAAAATTAAAATAAAATTTAAAAACGTATTTAATCAAATATCATTCCTAAAAATGGTTAAAGGTCTGTCAAAATTGGGTGTCAACAAAGCATTTATGAAATATTGTTAATGAATTGAAAAGTCGTGATAATAAATAATAAATTAATGGTATAATTGGATCGAAGTGTCACGTTCCGATACAATATAGTTGGATCGGAGTGTCACGTTACGACACATTATAATATGATCGGAGTGTCACATTCCAACACGGTATTATTGTATCAGAGTGTCACGTTCCGACAAGGTATAATTGGATCAATGTGTCACGTTTTGACACAATATACTTGGATCGGAGTGCAACGTTCTTGACATGGTAACATTAGAGGAAAAAGATATTGAATTAACTTAATGTACTTTATCTTAAATTATCCATTCCTAAATGAGTATGGTGTCAAGGAATGAGTCCCATATATGTGATTGACATTGTGATTGACTATGTACTTACTATACTATTGTTGTCACTAGTTCATATTGTTTGTTGCTTTCCACTTACTAAGTATGATAGTTGATTTTATACTATTATTCATTGTATATTAGTTTCTATTTTTGGTTGGCCGATTATACCTACTCAATACATGTGCCCCATACTGAGCCCTACATGTATTTTTTATTTGTTTTCCTTTTATGGAGTGCAACGAGTGTATCAGCGATTTTGACTAGCCCAGAACTATAGTTAGTCTAATCATAATATGTTCAAGGGTGAGCTGTTTTTTTGAGCTTGTGTTGGTGTAGCATCTCGTAACTTGAAATAACTAAGAGTAAGCTAAGAACCAAAAATAATAATTTTTAGAAATAAATTGGGAAATTTTGGAAAATTGTCTATTTTTTTTAAAAATGAGCTTTGGTCATTTGAAAATGCCCATAACTCCCAGTTCAGGAAAGGTTAGGGTGAGTTCTATATATGGTTGGAAAGCCCTTGGGAATATATTTCCAAAGGCGTTGAGTTTGCACATTTTCGATATTTTACAAGGGACATATGCCTTTCAGAAGTTGGAATATTTGACTGAGAAAAGTCCAATCCGGATTTTAGTAAGGGTAAAATAGTCTTTTTACCCTAGTATTGCCTAATTCGTTTTAAGGGTTTATTAGGGGTAAACCAAGTCCAATTTAGTTTTAGAAGAATTAATAACTCTTAGGGTTTGGGAGAAGAGAGAAGAGAAGAGGAAGATCAAGAATTCTTCAAGAACACTAAGGTTTCGCTAGTGGAATTTGTCGCGGGTGATCCTTATCGAGGTATGTGTGATATTTCTGTGTTGGGTTCGTTCACCCACACGCCAATATGTTTTAATTCAGCAAATTTTTTATTGATTGAATGATAAAACTTGAAGTTCTTGATGAACAATTTTTGAAATATTGTTGGTAGAGTTGTAGTGTATTTTTGTGGTTTTGGTTCGTGCTTCCGGGGTATTTTACGGGTCTAAACTATTGACTATTGAGGATATTAGTGACCCTAAGTGTTTGGGGAAAGATCCATGGAATTTTGGGAGGTGTAGAGTTGAAAATTGGAGAAGAAAAGTAAAAAAAAAACCCATTTGATAGGCCCTGGGGCACCGCACCTACAAGAGCCCCTCAAGACATACTCTTTATTCCGAATCTGGAGCCGCGTCCCTCTTAGAGCGCCAGGGTCACTTGGAGTTCCCATTCCTCCCCCATATTTTTGTACTAGTTTCTATGTGATACACGTATCATTCCGAATTTTCCAACATTCTAAAGTACAACTAAACACCATGAAATCATTCATAAACATGAGATCGTCATCCTTAAATCCATAATCCAATAAAAGGAAAGTCAAGGTCAAAAGTCAAAGAAGTAAAAAGTCAAGTCTCAAATTTGAGAAGCAAGTCAAAGTGAGTTTTTAAAGTTTCAAACATTTTTTAACAAGCCCTTTTAACTTTGTTTTAAGACTCAAGTTACGAGTTAAGCAAGAGCAAAAAGTTGAGTTCATTTTCAAAATCTATAAGGGGACTAAGTAATCCCTAAGAGTTACAAATGTTTTCAATTTAAACAAGTAAAGTGTCTTCGGGGTAGTTTTTTGACAGAAGTAATAGCTTTATAAAATGAAGCAAGCAGGAAAACTATGATTTCCAAGAGAGCTATTATGCTAAGTTTTGAGCAGTAATCTCAAACCACAGAATTAGTATGTTTTAAAAAAATAAGAGTCAGTATATTCGTAGGAGTAGTATTAAGCACCGATGTGGGGATGCGAGTTTTAGATTAACTCAAGTCTCTATGAAAACCATGTAGCCATCATCTGTAGAAAATGGTCGTACTTTTTAGATGAACCTTTTTCGTAGTTTACTAGTGAATCCATTAGGCAGTTCAAGTCCTATACTCTGGCAAGGTTAGGATGGTCGGGTAGCGTGGGCAAAGTAACACCTATATCATAACTATAGCTCTTAAGTGATGCTTGTTGGTTAGAGAAGCTCCCATAGAAGTATTGTATTTAATATACATCAGTTATTTGTCTTTTCACATATCCCTCAGATATTATTTTTATACTTGTATATATTTAGAGTTTACAACATGTTTCAGTTAGCTTTTCTTTATATTGCATTTACTTTTCAACTGCATAAATTAAATAGAAGTTAGTAAATCATAAGTTGAAAAGAGCCATGATAAGTGTTATTTCGTACTCTTTTCCAGCATAAGTGTTGTTTTTAGCATTCCAACTCACATACTCGTACATTCAATGTACTGATGCCAGTTGTCCTACATCATATTATGATGCAGATGCAGGTAAGTAGGATCAACATTTGGTTCACCATTGATCCAATGAGCAGCTCATAATTAGTTGGGGAACCTCCCTTCATTCTGGAGGACATCTTTAGTTTTATTTATTTGTTTAGTATTCATTTGTTAGGATGATTGGGTTCTCTCTCAACGCCCATGTTTATATTATAGGCTTCATAGACAGATGATATTAGTTTTCATAGTCTTTGCTTTCACTTGTAATTGACTAAGACTTGGGTTGACACTTTGGCTAGTTGTTTTCATTAAAGTTATTACTTGAGACTATATCTTTTGTTTGTGTCTCCCACTAGGTTAAGTAAGCCAGGCCAAGGGTTCGATCAAGACTTGAAATTGTCATTGGGTGCCGGCCACGTCTAGGTTGTAGGCTTAGGGCGTGACAATTGGATTTTCTCGGTCATGACCTGATGTACGTAGTTTTCGGACATAAATTACTTTATTTCATTTATTTACATGTCTTTTATACTCTTAGACTTAATATTTGGAGATTATATTTCCTTGATGTGATGACATTAGGTTTTGGGAATGACATATAGTAGACTATAATTGATTTGTGTTTCTTATACTAATGAGATGTAAGCTTCTGCATTATGGTTAGTAATTTGTAAGCTGAATGATTAATATTTTTTGGGACATAGGTTCACCTACCTAAGAGGTTAAGTGTTTGGGCCACTCATAACTCGATTCAGGCCAGGACACCAACATTACATTAATTGGGTCACAAATAAAATATAAAAATCCAAACATTTATTATAAAAAAAGGGATAATGCACAAGTACCCCCTCAACCTATGCCCGAAATTCCAGAGACACACTTATACTATACTAAGGTCCTATTGCCCCCCTGAACTTATTTTATAAGTAATTTTCTACCCCTTTTTAGCCTACGTGACACTAGTTTGAAAAAGAAAGTCAACCTTCAATGGGCCCACAAGATAGTGCCACGTAGGTCGAAAAGGGTTAAAAAATTATTAATAAAATAAGTTCAGGGGGGTAATAGGACCTTAGTATAGTATAAGTGTGTCTCTGAGATTTCGGGCATAGGTTGAGGGGGTACTTGGGCATTATCCCTAAAAATAATAATTATTCTAGCATTCAATTTCTATCTCAATATATGTTTAGTTATTGACTTAAAATATTATATAATATTATTTATTGTTTATTTATGATTTATCATTTACCATTTTAAATTTCATTTATTGACTAAAAGTAAAGTTTATTTTTCTAGTTTTCTCTTCTAATTTTGTCCCATTTCCGTCAATCATAAGAGTATCATGGCTAATTTAATTGAGCTAGAGATGGTAGATTTTGATGTCATTCTTGGTAACGACTATTTTCACGCCCGTTATGCCTCAATTGATTATAGAAGTTGAGTAGTTAATTTTCAGTTTCCAAGTGTGCTAGTCTTAGAGTGGAAAAGCAGTTCAACAGTGCCTGAGGTCGTTCCATTTTGTACCTTAAGCAAGGAAGTTATTTTCGAAGGGGTGTTTCTATCACTTAGTCAAATTTAATGACTCTAGTATGAGATACCTCGTATTCAGTCAGTTTCGGTTTCAGTGATCTACCCAGAGTCCTTCCTTTGAGAGAGATATAAACTTCGGCATAGACAACATTCCAAATACTCATCCTATCGCTTTTCCCCCATATGGAATGGCACCACCAAAGATGAAAGAGATGAAAGATCGGTTGAAGGATTTTCCATATAAGGGTTTTATTTGAAAAAATTGACTTACCAAACAGTTAAGTTTCAAAAGTTGGAGGCTTGTGAGAAAAGATTTCAGGAATTAAAAAAAATTGACTACTGCCAATTTTGACTTTACCAAAGGTACTCAAAGTTTCGAAGTGTATTATGTGCGTCTAGAGTTGGTTTGGGTTGTGTGTTTATACGAAATTTAAAAGTTATAGATTATGCTTCCAGACAGTTGAAAGTTAATGAGAAGAATTATACGACCCATAACTTAGAGTTGGTTGCTGTAGCATTCGCTTTGAATATATGACATTGTTAACTTTATTGTTTTCATACTGATGTTTTCACCAATCACAAGAGTCTTCAGTTTGTGTTTAGTTAGAACGAATTTAATCTCAAACAGAGAGAGTGGTTGGAGTTACTCAAAGATTATGACATGATTTTTCTTTTTCACCCTAGTAAGGCTAATGTTGTTATTGATGCCTTGAGTAGGTTATCTATGTGTACTACCACCCATTTTGTGAAAGGTAAGACCGAGTTAGAAAAAGATGTTCATATACTTGCATAATTAGGAGTTCAATTAATGGATTACACAAAATGAGGAATAATGGTGATGAATGGGTCCGAATCGTCACTAGTGTTAGAAGTAAAAGGTGAGCAAGATGAAGACCCTATCTTGCTTGAATTAAAAACAAATGCTCATAACAAAAAAGGTAATGGTTTTGAACAAGGTGGAGATGGTGTTTTGAGGTATCAAGGTAGATTGCGTGATTGATATCAAGGGTAATTGTGATGATCACCTATCTCATATTGAGTTGCTTACAAAAATAGTTATGATTTTAGCATCCAAATATCTTCTTATGCATCTTTTTATGGGATGGAAAGCTTATCTCCATTTGGATGGTTTGAAGTTGGTGAAGCACGGTTTATAGGACCAGAGTTAGTTCGTCAATCTATGGAGAAAATGAAAGTCATTCAAGAAAGATTGGAAACAACGCAAAGTCGTCAGAAATCCTACATTGATGTTAGTAGAATGGAGTTAGAATTTGAAGTAGATGATTGATTTACTTTAAAATTTTCACCCATGAAGGGTGTTATGAGGGGAAGATTAGTCTTGAGTATATTGGTCCTTACAAAATATCCAAGAGGATTGGCAATGTAGCTTGTGAGTTAGAGCCACAACAAGAGTTAACAACAGTCCATCTAATGTCCCACATCTCCATGATGAAGGAGTGCATGGGATATACATCATTAATCATACCTACTAAGGATGTTGGTTTCAAGGATATCTTATCTTATGAAGAGGTTCCAGTTTAGAACCTAGATTGCCATGTTCGCAAGTTGAGAACAAAGGAAGTAGCACCGAGTCAAAGTTCTGTGGAGAAATGAGTTTGTAGAGAAGATACTTGAGAAGATAAGAGGATAGGAAGAATAGGTTTCCACATCTTTTCGGATCTGAAGAAATTTAAAATTAAGGTACTAAGCCTTTTCTTGGTATTGATATTAAATTCGCATGTTGAAATTTCATTGTCCTTGTTAGGTATTTAAATTGTATGATTGATATTACTCCTTTATCCGAGTAAGAGTGATCTCATTCAAGGATGAATGATCCCAAGAGGGATATATTGTAACATCTCGCAATTTGAAATAATTAGAAGAAGCTTATTTTTGGAAAAAATCAAAATCTGGAAATTTACTTAAGTTAGGATAAAATGAGTTTTTGGTCAACTTCAAAGTGCAAGAACTCATAGCTTAGGATGATTTAGGTATCATTCCAATATGGTTCGAAATCCCTTGGAATGATCTTTCCAACGTCGTCGAGCTTGCGCGATTCCGAGTTCGTATGAGTGAGTTTAAAAGTTGGGTTGTTGGAATGACGAAAGTCCAATTAGGATCTTTAAAGGGTAGTATAGTCTTTTCCTTACCCAACTTAATTAATTTGTTTTTGGTTATATTTTTAGGGTCTAAAATGAAAGGATTAAGTTTACACTTTTACAAAAATAGTTAGGGTTTTGACAGGAGAAAAAAAAGCTGACGAAAGGGCAAGATTCTTTAAAATTGATCAACAAAGTAGTTATTCGCCAAGGCATTATTCCTACTAGGTATGTGAGTTTCTCATAGAGTTGGGTAAATTCACCCACATGAAAAACATGTTTAGTTCAGCACAATTTGTCCTTAAAGAGTTTGAAAGTTGATGATCTTGACATGAATCCTTGAGTTTTTGAGACCTTTAAGTTGAGTTTTAGAGTTGATTTAATTTATGTATGTAAGTACTAATTTTGGGTATCGACTTTAAAATGATTTGAGGAAAATATTCGAGTTTAAGCGAATTGGAGTTGGAAAACGAAGAAGAAAAAAGTCGGACAAGTTTCGTCAAAAAAGTCCGCATCGCGGACTTGTTCCCCTAGTGAACAATAATTTACTCCATTTTCCGAGAGGACGCGGACTCCACTATATCAAAGTTTAATTTCGTGAATAATTTTTTAGGAACATCTCCTCATCGCGGACTTGCTCCAAGATGGTGATTTTATGACTTTTTCTCAAGTTTAGCTATTTCAAATCATTCCTAAACATCAAGAGAACTTTCCAATCCAAATCATAATCCTTTAATCCATAATAAAATAGAAGGACCAGTTAAGAGTTAAGTTACGATCTGTTGTGAGTCAAGTCAAGAGTAGTTAAGATTAAAGTTAAGAGAAGTGAATAGTCAAGTAAGAGCAGTTCATTTCAAATAAGTCTTTAAGAAACGTTTTTAAGACTACAATTTTGAGTCAGTAAAGAGTAAAAATTGAAGTTCTTTCTTTAAAGAAGTATATGGTGACTATGTATTCCGAAAGGGATTTAAACCATTTTCACATTTAAATAAGAATAGAACTTGAGATTTCCAAAGAGCCTTTGGGGATAGTTTTGGAAAAGAATAATAGCTTTCTAAATGAAGCAAGCAGGAAAACTGAGATTTCAAAGAAGACATTTGAGCTATGTTTTTCAGCACTAATCTTAAATCACAGGAAGAAGTATATTTTAAAATATAAAGAGCTAGTATATTTTTGGGAGTAGTATTGAGCACCTATATGGGGATGCGAGCTTATATTAACTTGAGAAGAGTCACGATACTCTGACAATGTGTAGGATGATCGGGCATCGTGGGCTTAATAACGATGTACCATCACTATAGCTATTAAGTGATAATTGTTGGTAAAGAAACACCCACAGTAGTAATTGCATGGTTCATTAAGGGTTCTGCTTAGTATGAATGGGGTATGAGACTTCATTATGCATTGCAATAGTAACTTTTGAGAGGAAGCATGGTATGTTTTTATGATATTATGATTATCACTTGACATCATATTTTATATAATTTTCCTTTTCTTTTTATTGCACTTGTTTAAGTTCTTTCATAATGAAAAGAGTTCAATTAAGAATTCATGAGTTGAGAAGAGCGAAGGTAAATGTTTCTTTAATAGTCTCTTTCAAGCCTATGTTGTTTTACCATTCCAACTCTCATACTTGTATTAAATACATTGATTCTAGTTGTCCTGCATCGTTTTACAATATTAGGTAACTAGAATCGACACCCAGCACACCGTTGATCCAGTGAGCAGCTCAGAGTCAGTTTATGAGCCTCCTTGCATTCCAGAGGACTCTTTTTTCATTGTTTCAGTTTTATTTTCAGTTGTTAGGATGACCAAGGGTCTCGTTCGGACATCCATCTTAGTTATTAGAGGCTTCATAGACAGACAATTAGCAATCAATTGTCTTTAGATTTTCATTTATTATGTACTAAAACTTGAGTTGCCATTTGGCTAATTTAAATGTTTTATTCTTAAAAAAGTTCTAGTTATCTTTTAACTAGTTTAGTAAGTGCATTTTAATCCTTGCATTAATTCTTTGAGTATTTCGATGCATTAAGAATGTCATGCCAAGGGTCCCGTTGGGTGTAGCAATGGTTCTCAAGTGCCAGCAACGTCCAAGGTGTAGGATCGAGGCGTGACGAGAATCATGGAAGCTGAATATTCAAACAACAATTGTGGAAGCATAAGGATAAAATCAATATAAAAATCTCTCAGTACCTTATTTGGCAGCTGAAAATTTATCCTCTTTGACATTGGCATCAACTCCATTAGGGTTCAATTTGTTGAGAGGAAAATTTGAGAGTTGTAATAATGGGGAAATGAGAAATTTATTGAAAATTATTATAAAAAAGAAAAAATCGACTCACGACTTTTTTCTATGTAAAGCTATGTCACATTTATGTTTAAGAAGTTTTCATTGGTGATGAATGATGATATCAGTGAGCATTTTTTATATCCATATGATTACAAGCCGAACATAGACGGTGTTTGTAGTGATGTTGGTGGTTGGAGGTGCGTTTTTGGTTGTAGATATGGTCACGATGCTGACGCCCACCTGGAAGAAAAATTAAGGCAGGGCTGAAGATTTTATCTTGTCGCTTTGCCTTTTCTTTACTTTTGTGATTTAGCATAGTGGGTTTTTTCTTTCCGAGTCAGGGCCACTTTTGGGCCTATAACTTTGTAATTTTCTTACTGCTTATCTTTAACAAAAGGACCATATAGGCATCTTTATTTCAGTGTACATACACTCTTCATTCACAACCTTATTGTATCAAATACACTATTATCAACTACAAAATAATACATTATATAAAAATAATCATAAAACTTGTAGTTA
The DNA here is from genome assembly GCA_027705065.1 of Solanum peruvianum. Lineage (NCBI taxonomy): Eukaryota > Viridiplantae > Streptophyta > Magnoliopsida > Solanales > Solanaceae > Solanum > Solanum peruvianum. Next base: position 22,253,018 of record JAKWJD010001760.1, read on the forward strand.
TTCATTCTTTGTCTTTCAATTGCTGATAAATTGTTCAATGTGGGATTCAACCCCGACTCTTAGTTGGGTTTTTTTATTGACGACAAGCACTTAATCTTCAAACTTTTTTAAAGGGTAAATTAAGTGTTATCAGGACCTGCATTGAAGTAGGCTATGGCTTATTAATCTTTAGATTCAGCTTTTGAAAATAAATTCCCATTGATTAGATTGACTTGGAGTGGATTTGTAGTTGATTGATGTTTAGTTTCTAGAATCATGTCCTAGCCTCATTTTTCGGATAGTTTAGCATAAATTAAGAAGCCCTACCTTGTTATCGTGATTGCATCATGTCCTCTACTATTCTAGTGGTTGAATAGTTGTTAATAGTTATAATTATTGCGCTTAGCCTAAGTGTAGTATAGTGATTTTCTTAGACTTGTGATTTGGATCTAGTAAGTGCTAAAAATTCCCCATTGTCTCTTCATATGAGTCAACTTCCTAAAGACTCATATAAAAGACTTGTGTCTGGTAATATAATACTTAGCTATATGAAAACTAGATTCATATGATCTCTTATCCAGAATTTCCCTAGTTTTTGGATCGTACGCGTTCATTTATGATATTGTGCATTATTCGGGTTTTTTTTTTGTTGAGTCTTAGATTAGGTGCTAATGTGGTACTTGCTAGTGACTTTGAAGATTGTTTCTCTCTATGGAAAAAAGTGGTTTGAGGAAGATCGAGTGATTCTGGAGCATTTAAAAACATTAGCCACGGTTCAAGGACATCGTATACCTTTGATTAGTTGGGGTTGAGGAACTGACGTACATACTTAGATGCAGTTTTAAGCCTTGACTCATCTCTTTTAGCCTCATTTTGAATTCACACACTTATATCATTCGGGTTCGAGTCCTGAATTGGTGACTCTATTGGGTTGTTTCGGTGCCTTACCACTGTTTTAGACTGTGGATGGTTCTGGTATACACGGAAATCTCTTAAGCTTAGCTAGTAGTTTCCTTAGTTATAATGTGTATAATTTACGCTTCTAGAGTCCGTTTGGATTAATTACTTTCAATTGTGCACTAGTTCGAGTAAGGGCATCATAATCTACATCATAAAAGTATGCGACATAGAGAAAGTATGTGTCAGTACATGAAATATATTGAGTAAGTAAGGGGTACTACATCAATCATACAATGGCATAACGCGGACAGTGAAATATAGTTCCCAAAATCATATACATAGTGAAAGAAGTAAGAGAAAACAGAAGGAGTTCATATCTAAGTATCATTCACAATCTTCTTTTAGAAGCATATATATCGATCGTCTATTTCAATAGCCTTGTATAACAATAGTAAAACAACATACTTAAAAGTGAATCAGGTACAGTTAAGAGCATATCGTAAAAAAGATACATAAATTGGGAGAATATATATATATATATATATATACACACACACACACACACACACACACTTATAACAAACATATGCCATGTGAGCTCATAATACCCAACAACTGACCCAGTTTGGAGTCCTTCCTATACCTTGACAACGTATATCATATCTATGTGTATCAACCAATTAGAGACTCTAAGGTCCAAATGGTGTTGTCTGACAAAGTTGTATATTCAAAACGTACGATGGTATACAATTATGAGACTTGGGTTTTCTAAATTTGTGTCCTCTCAATACTATGTCTTCCTCCTAAAATAACATACATAAATACATAGATGCATAAATACACTCATAAGGAAAATAATATTCATTTATATGAATTATATATGTGACTGAGTTCAAAAGTCATATCTAAAATAATATGTAGGTTGAAGTTCATATCATTCAAATTTTTCTTACTTGAAAGCCTAAGGGTTAATATGATCAAAAAAATTATTCTAAATTAGTTCAATGTAGTTTAAAAGATAAAATAATACAAAGGAAGCCTTCTACTCTTAACTTCTTGAGATGAAAACTTTCTGTTGTTAGATAAAAGACTCACAGACCTTGAATTTGATAAGTAATGGTCTATCTAATTAATTATATATCAAGAGGTATGGTCATTTGAAGTATGCTCTTGTATGAACTAATGTGAAAAAACCTGAGTCAGTAGGAAGGTTCTGATGTACATGATGGGTTTAGAAAAATGTGAATTCCAAAAGAGAATAGAAAATGGAAAAGTCATGGAACAAATTTTTAAAGAAAAATGAAAAGTCATTTCTCCCATATTGGTAGAAGAAAGGAAACTGTTCTTATATTAGAAGAAAGAATTCGTTCGTTGATTTCATCGAGGGTGATCCCTAACAAGGTATGTGAGATCATTCAGTGTTGGGTCCTCTCACCCACCCTCCAATTTGATTCTTTACTTAAATTTGTAGTTAATTGAAGGGAAATCTTGAAGTTCTTGAGGAAAAGTTTGAAGTTCTTGTTGATCCAATTATTGTTGATCTTTATTAGTTTTAATCCATGTTTCTGGACTATTTTTTGGTCTAAACTAATAATTAATAAGTTATTTAGAAACCCTAGGTATTTGGGGTGGGACCCATGGGAGTCTGGGAAGGTTTAGAGAGGAAAAACCAAAAATAAAGTTAGAAAAAACCATTGGAGAGATGTTGCGGCACCGAGCCTCCAAAGCGCCTCAGAACCGAGTTTGTCCATCACGTTCTGGCACGCCGTGCCTTACAGAGTGCCTGAGAACAACTTCTGTCCGTCAGGTTATGGTGCTCTGCGCCTCTAAGAGTGCCAGGATCCTCTGGAGACCCCGTTATTTCTCTATCTTTTCGTACTAGTTCCTAGGTGATGTACCTTGCATTCTTAATTGATTCCAACACTCTAGAGTATATCTAAACGTCATGAAATCATTTCTAAACATAATATCATGATCCTTCAAGCCATAATCCATTTCAAGGAAAGTTAAGATCAAAGTCAAGGAAGTTAAGAGGCAAGTCTAGGAGTTATGAAGCAAGTCAAAGTAAAATTATCAAGTTTTCTAAAGTCTTTCACAAACATTTTTACTTTGTTTTAAATACTTGAAGTTCAAGTCAAGAAAGAGTAAAGAGTTCAGTTCATTTCTCAAAAGCTATAAGGGAACTAAGTATTCCCTAAGAGTTAAAGTTTCAAGTAAGCACAAAGTATCAAGTTGAGTTCACTTCTTAAGAGTTATAAGGGAACTAAGTAGTCCCAAAGGATTTAAACAAAATGTTTTCAAACTTTTGAGAAGGAAGGGAAGCTAGACTTCCACAGAGCCTATGACTAGTTTTAATAGAAGAAAGAGAAAACTATGATTTCCAAGAGAGTTTTTAAAAATTCTAAAGTTTTGAGTCCTAATCTCAAACCAAAGAATCAATCTGTTTTTAAACATTAGAGACAATATATTTTTGGGACTAGTATTGAACAACGATTTAGGGAAGAGTACAGATATATCACAGTCCCCATTAACCATGTTAGCCAATATGGGTAGAAAAGGGTCATACTTTTTAGATGATTCCTTTTCACAGTTTACTAGTGGATCCATTAGGCAGTTCAGGTCTTATACGCTTTGCCGGTATAAGATGCGCTGGCAGTGTGCGGTAGACCGCTTTATCATAACTGTGTGATGGTTGTCGGTTAGAGAATCTCCCTCAGGTAAATTGTATTTTATACATAACAGTATTGTATTTTCATAATACATCAGTATTGTATTTTATATGCATCTCAGACATTATTGTGTACTTGTATATATATATATATATATATATATATATATTATATATATATATATATATATATATAATATATAATATATATATATATACTTAGAGGTTTAGCATTTTTTCAGTCAGCATTTCTTTATATTGCATTTATTGTAACTACATATATTGAATAAGAGTTATGAGATCATGAGTTGAAAAGAGACAAGGTAAGTATTCATTATTTCTTCCTTTATAGGCTAAGTTTTGTATAGCTTTACAACTCACATACTCATACATTGAATGTACTGATGCCAGTTGGCCTGCATCATTTTATGATGCAGACGCAGATAAGCATGATCAACACAACATTTCGTTGATTTTGATTGAGCTTCAAAGTCAGTGGTAAGCCTACTTGCATTCCAGAGGACATCAATTTCTTGTACTTTTAGTAGTTTAGTTTTAGGATATTGTGGGTCAATCACAACATCCCTCTACAGTCAGATTAGATGCTTCGTAGACGTTAGTATTTCAATTTAGAGTTTATTATTGCTTGTTGATACTTAAATTCCATCATGGCCAGATATTATATAAAGTCCTTTCCGTTAAACATGTCTTATTTCTTATTTAAGATGAGGGACAACAATGGTCTTCGAGTGCCAATCCCGCCCAGGGTGTAGAATCGGCACGTTACTAAACTTGGTACCAGAGCACAGAGTTCAAGAGTTCTAGGAAGTCTATGAATCCATGTCTGTAGAGTCTTAGTCATCTAGGAGTCCTAGGAGGCTATAACATTGAGGATTGTTTCCCTTCTTTCATGCTCCTTTCGTGCAAAGCGTTTATCTCTAAAGTTTGTTGCCAATTCATGCTTACACATATTTTTCATATCATCACGACTCCAATAAGAGCATCCAGAGGTCGACCACAAAGGAATGTTGAGGAACAAGAGGTTTCAAATGCACCAGAGGTGAAACCCGAAGGATAAATTACCAATGCTGAATTAGGAGAAGCTATCCGGATGTTAAGTCAAGTTGTGACCAGCCAAGTTGGGCAACAGAGAGCAAATCGACATGAAGGAGCTTATACCTCGAGAGTTTGTGAGTTTATGAGAATGAACCCTCCTAATTTCACTAAATCAAGCCCTATTAGGGATCCAAAGAACTTTGTGGAGGAGTTAAAGAAGGCGTTTGAGGTAATGCATGTGGTAGATGCTAAGAGGGTTGAATTGTCTGCATATCAACTAAAGGGTGTGGCTAGAAACCTTGTTTAATCAATGGAAGGATGGTAGATCTGATGATGCACCACATCCAAGTTGGGATTTCTTCGAAGAAGCCTTCTTGGGGAGGTTCTTTCCTCGCGAACATAAGGAAGTCAAGAAGAGAGAGTTCCTTACTTTAAAGCAAGACTCCATGAGTGTATAATAGAACGTGATGAAGTTTACCCAACTATCTCGATATATTCTGGAGATGGAGAAAGACATTGTAATGACCCGCAAGTACACCTTAGAAGTTAGACCATCCTTGTGTCGTTACATGGAAAATTAGACTTCAAAAAGCTTCATCAAATCCAGTCTTATCATTCACTTGCATAATAAATATTCCAAAATTAGTAAGAATTTAAAACTTTATTCACACACGAAGAACCCTTTCCATATTTGTTACACAAGCGGATTACTTTCATTTAAAACATTAAACCTTTACAACATCTCATTGAACCATCTAGACTTTGGAGTTTACAATACTTGAGACTAAGCCCATACAAAACATAAAATAAATACTAAGACGCAAAGGAACATGTTGATATTGTGCTCGAATCATGAGGAGTCACCAATACTTCATATTCAACCCTTAGAAATCTATACATCCTCCATAGCACATCAAGACTTCCAATTCCTACACTTTAGTCAAAAAGGGAAAAGAAGGGGTTAGCACATTAGACGCACTAAGTGCGGAAGCCAATCAAAAAACCATGAAAAAGGACATTTAGTAAATAACATGATTTTTAGGATTTTTGATTAAAACATCTTACGATAAGCATAAGAACAACATTAAACATCTTTGGAACACATAAAAAATAATTTAAGCAATTATTCACATTTTTAGGAAAGCATTGCAGTGAGCAAGTTCATCGTTACAGTGAAGTTCCTTTACTGTACAATGAAGTCCTTTAACTTCATCCTTGACACTTCCCAAAATATAATTCACTCACTAAGAGATATCCTAAGACACACTTAAGTATGACAAAGAGAGACTGCCCAGACATCCTCTCTAATTACACCTAAATGCTGTGTATGACCACCTATAATGAGATACACACCAACCAAATAAACACATGAGATCCTCTTACCAAAGGTGATTCTAAGGTTAACTTGAGTGACTTGTGAAGAGCCCACCCATACAATCCCTTATATACACACTTAAGAAATCCTATAAACTACCTAAGATAGAATCATTCTCACTTAATACATTAGTATACATATAATATGACATTCTCCCCTAAAAAGGTTATCAAAAGACTTACTTAAGTAAATCAAGAATATACTGTCCATGATTGACCTCTTCAAGATTACATAAATAATCCTTGAGTCTACCTAAGTTTGGATCATGTCTACATAGTCAACCAGCTTCCCTAGCTAGAGTCATTCTTAATACTTATCTAGGAAAGAGATGAAGTGACCATTCCTATGCCCCCTTCACACCTTAACTAGACAATCCTTAGCTACTCTAGATAAGTAATTATTTATTTAACATACTTTCTTAACTTAAGTCATAACATTCATTAACTCATTTAAGACTCATTCATCACATAAGGACATTCTAGTAATGGTCTTGGAAAAGAATTAAGGAATTTAACTAAAACTTTCAAAGTCTATTGTGCAATGTCTAGATAGTGTCCCACACCACCACCTAAAATTCATAGAACTTCTCTAATGCTAGTAGCTATCGCACATGATAAGAATTGACAATAACCGACACAGACCATGGTAGCAAAGCATGGTATCCGGAGTTCTAACCTATTCCGATGAGAGTGTTTTACTTGCCAATGGTAGAACTTGGACACATCCCATGTAGGCACATAATTAAGGAATATGAAGTGCATGCTTTGTACTCTAGTCTCATCCTATAACAAGAGTTACTTCCCTTACCATACTAAGTCGATGATAGACTTTGTTCTCATAGAGTAATTTACATCAAAGGTTGATATAAATGGGTTCCATATCAAGTTCATAACCCAATAACATTTACCATACCAAACAGGTCCTCTAGGGATACCTTACAATGGCAACAAGAAGCTCAAAATGAATTTCCTAAGGATTGATATGATGCCGCTCCACCAACCAACCTTAAGTCTATCATTTCTTTACTTGAAGGATACCATTACGTTTGACTTCAACATTCACAAACCTTACCACTAGGTTCAATGTTTCACATAAAGGACCCTCTTAACATCATTCAAGGTCTCATGTCATTCATAAATACAAGACTAAGAGGATTTACCATCATAATTCAAAACATCTCATATTCACATTCATACTTGCATCAAGTAAGGGAAAAAAGTCAACCAAGACAAGACACAACATACTCACTTTACCACATATTACATGTCATCCTTTGAAACATATAAAAATGACGCTTATCATGTTTATGTCATCCTATACATTACTATAGCATCATCAATATAACCATCATAGACTCATATAGTCAATTAGGAATAATCATGCATCAACTCTAAGACATAAGACATAGTCATAGTCTAATATAATCACCTAAATAGAATCAATAGAAGAACACGTATACTTTCACATTACTTATCATGTAGATAGATATTATCCGACTTCAGATAATCATCTACACAAATCATCATAATTCTTCAAGTTGTGCCGACAAGGCCATGATCATCATATTACATAAAGTAACGCCGACAAGGCCACATCAATTCACATAGCACCACTGCCATAAGTGGATCATACCAATCATTATTGTAATACAAAATCTATACATAATATTAATAGAGTAAGGGAATCATACCACCATTCCATCTCACCACTTCAATCCGAAGCTAAATCATCCAAATCAATACAAATAGGCCATTACCCATGGCCATGAACATCAACTCGATGCATAAACTATAATACTCAAAGAATCAAGGTTAATTCAATATAGATTTATCTATCTAAGACAACCTAGATATCAATTAAATACAACTATTACATCAATCAATAGCCCGTAGATAACTACACTATAATTAAAAAGCATTAAGTCAACATCAATTCAATAAGCTTAATATTCAATAGATCTAAGAATATAAAATACTCAATTGATCAAATAAAACCACCCATAACTCAATCAATCATAATCTATACATAAATAAAAATCCCATAACAATATACACTTGAATTCATTAATATCAAAGCATGATCACATAACCCATTTTTGTCAAATTTAGAGATTTGAGAAGGTCAAGGGTTCATGGAGAATTTAATTGTAAAACATCAATTATACATAAATAATATAATACCTTATTATTTGAAAAAATTTCATGCAAGAACCCAAGACTTAGAGTATAAATTGGACTTTTTTATCTTTTTGAAATCTTTGAAAAATCATCTTTCAAATTGACTCTAAGGTGATATAAAGCCTTAGATGAAGAAATATCATACCTTATTATAATAATCCAATTATAATTTAAGAATAAATCCATTGAAGATCCATCTTTAAGCTCTATCTTCACCTTGAGCTCTAATGGAGGGTTTTGATGAAACTTTGAAGGGGAATGGGTATTGATTTAGGTGCTAGGGTTTAAATGAGAGTTTTCTGACTTATATACTCTTAAAATACCCTTAACACCCAAAATAACCACCCTCCTATTTTATAAGACTTTGGGGTGCATTACCCATAAGCCCCAAGGCTTAACAAAAAACTAACAGGAACTTTTAGCATCATCAACGCCCCAACATCGATGGTCCGTGGTTGAGACCACACCCAGTCAATGGGGTCCGTTGGTTGAATCTTTAACTTCTCAACCCGCAGGACACATGTATCCATCAACGCCATCCATCGATGGGCCGTCTCCTGGTCGACTGGCCGTCGTTCGGGTCATTCAATTACCACTACCTGGCAGTCTTGAGCTCCAAGCTGGGGCCCTCCTTCTAGGGCCTTTTGTAGGTCCTACGTGGAGTCGTACCGGGCGTTTCCAACATAAATATGTTATTATATGATTTTAGAACCTACCAAATCAATTTAATCCAAAATGAGCACATAAAACTAGATGAAATATGCATAGACACAAAAGGTCGTTTCATAGCCAAACCTTTCAAACATCATGGATGTTCTTGGACGTTTGACCTCGAAACATCATGAAACTTGGAACACTACCTATAAAAACGATTATAAATCATATAATGACTTCATTAACTCATTAAACACATAATTAGGCTCATAACCACATATAAGGCATATAGGTGACTTAGTCGCCAAACGTCTTGGCCATCCCTTGACTTTTGACTTCCAATGCACCTAAAACTCTAAAAACTACCTCAAAAGTACATTTTAGACAATTTGAGGACCTTATACCATCGTTACAACCATTATGCTCTATATTAACCTAAGTTATTTGAGGGGTGTTATAGACATGAGGAGTAGAATGAGTCTGTTTGTTGCAGGATTGGGTCGCCCTTTAAGTAAGAAAGGTAGGGCTGCCATGTTGATAGGTGACATGGACATATCCAGGATGTTGGTATATGTTCAACAAGTTGAAAAAGTGAAGATAAATAATAGGTAAGAGTATCGAAACAAGAAGGCCAAGAATGGGAATGAGTTTGGCCAACAAAAAGGTGGTTAAACACGACCACAATTCCAGAAACCAAAGGGGCATGCATTATCATCTGCTAGTGCACCTGCACCAAGAAACCAAAGTGAGTATAGTGGCCTGAATTCGGAGCAGTCCAAGGCTAGGCCAACTAGGTCATAAGATATTGTGACGCAAGGAGGTACTAAGACTCCTACCTGTGCCATGTGTGGTATGAATCACTTTGGCATCTGTCGCGAAGGCTTCACAGGTTGTTTCAAATGTAGTCAACAGGGTCAGTTCATGAGAGATTTCCCCAAGGATAAGCAAGGTGACGGAAATCCGAGCAATAGATCTCAATATTCATCATTTTATCCACCAAACAGGGCTGCACCTAAGGAAGCTGCTTCTGGTACAGCCGGACGAACAAACCGCTTGTATGCTCTTAATAATTTCCATGAACATGAGAATTTGCCAGATGTTTTCACTGGTATGATTCGAGTCTTTGACTTTACTGCTACGCATTGATAGACCCAGGAGCTAGTTTATATTTTGTAACTCCTTATGTTGCTACAAACTTTGAGATTTCTCCTGAACAACTTAGTGAACCATTCACTGTATCCACACCTGTTTGTGAATCTATTCTAGGAGAAAGAGTCTATCATGATTGTCATGTTTTTGTTAGTCACAAGAGTACCACGACTTTTTAGTAGAGTTAGACATGGTAGATTTTGATGTCATTATAGGAATGGACTGGCACTATGTATGTTATACATCAATAGATTGCAGATCAAGTTTCATATTCGTAATGACCCAGTCATAGAGTGGGCTAGTAGTTCAGCAATACCTAAGGGTCTCTTTATTTCATACCTTAAGGCGAGAAAGTTAGTTTCTAAGGGATGTATATATCACTTAGTCAGATTTAATGAGTCAAGTGTTGAGGTACTTTCCCTTCAGTTAATTCTTATAATTAGTGAGATTCCAGAAGTCTTTCTGATGACTTACTTGGAGTCCCTCCCAAATGAGAGATAGAATTCGTCATACACAACATCCCAGATACTCGTCCTATCTCTATTCTACCATACATAATGGCACCGGCAGAGTTAAAAGAGATGAAAGAGCGATTGAAAGATGTGTTATAGAAAGTCTTTATTAGACCGAGTGAATCACCTTAGGGATATCCACTTTTGTTTGTTAGGAAGAAGGATGGGTCCCTTATGATGTGTATAGATTACCGTCAGCTGAATAAGGTGAGCATCAAGAATAAATATACTCTTCCAAGGATAATGACCTTTTTTTTTATCAACTTCAGGGTGCTTCTTTCTTTTCCAAGATTGACCTTAGATCATACTATCATTAGTTATGAGTAAGGGAATATGTTATTCCCAAGACAACTTTAAGAACAAGGTATCAACATTATGAATTTTTGGTTATGTCCTTTGGTTTGACTAATACACCTGTAGCGTTCATAGATCTTATGAACAGAATCTTCAAGCCTTATTTAGATCTGTTTGTCATCGTCTTCAATGATGACATACTGGTTTACTCAAGGAACGAAGAAGATCATGCCAGTCACCTTAGGGTAGTTCTTCATACGTTTAGAGATAAGGAGTTCTTTGCCAAATTCTCTAAATGTGAGTTTTTGCTTAAGTCTGTGGAGTTTTTTCTTAAGTCTGTGGCATTCTTAGGCCACATTATTTCTGTTGAAGGTATTAGAGTTGACACTCAGAAGATTGGGGCAGTTCAGAGTTGTCCTAGACCCACATCTCCAACAGATATAAGGAGTTTCTTGGGTTTGGCTGGCTATTATAGGATATTTGTTGAAAGATTATCTTTTTTTCCTCTCCTTTGACCAAGTTAACCGAAAAGACAGTCAAGCTTCAATGGTCTAAAGCTTGTGAGAAAAGCTTTCAGGAGTTGAAAAGGAAATTGACTACCACTCTGGTTCTCGCCTTACTACAGGGTACTCAAGGCTTTGTGGTGTATTATTATGCATAAAGAGTTGGCTTGGGATGTGTATTAATGCATAATGGCAAGGTTATAATTTATGCTTCCAGGCAGTTGAATGTTCATGAGAAGAATTATCCAACTCATGACTTAGAATTAGATGCAATAGTGTTTGTATGGAAGATATGGCGTCATTATTTATATGATGTTCATGTGGATATATTCACTGATCATAAGAGCCTCAAATATGTGTTCACTCAAAAATATCTCAACCTCAAATAGAGAATGTTGTTGGAATTACTCAAGGATGATGACGTAAGTATTCTTTACCATCCAGGTAAAGCTAATATGGTTTTTGATGCCTTAAGAAGGTTGTCCATGGAAAGTACATCCCACGTCGAAGAAGAAATAAGGAGTTAGCAAAAGATGTGCACAAACTTGCACATTTGGGAGTCAAGCTTACAAATTCCACAGAAGGAGGTATAGTGGTGACAAATGAGGCTGAATCATCATCACTGTTAGAGGTGAACGAGAAAAAAGACCAAGACCCTATTTTGCTTGATTGAGGCAAGTGTACATAACAAAAGAGTATTGACCTTTGAATAAGGGGGAAATGGGGTGCGGAAGTATCAAGGTAGATTATATCTAGCTAAGGTTGATGGACTCCAAGAGAGGATCTTGGAAGAGGCTCATAGCTTCAGATATTCCTATCATCCGGGTTCCACAAAAAAAGTATTGTGATTTGTGAGAGATATATTGGTGGGAAGGCATGAAGAAAGGTATTTCTGAGTTTGATTCCAAGTGTTCAAATTGTAGCAAGTGAAAGTGGAACACCGAGGGCCTGGAGGTTTAGCTCAGAATATAGAGATTCCATAATGGAAGAGGGAGAGGATTAATATGGACTTCATTACAGGATTTCCAAGATGGCGAAGGCAACATGATTCCATTTTAGTGATTGTCGACAAAATGACAAAGTGAGACCATTTCTTGCGGGTCAAGGTTACCCATTCGGCTGATGATAATTCTAATTTGTACCTCCAAGAAGTGGTAATACTTCATGGAGTTATGATCTTCATTATTTCAAATAGAGGAGCATAATTTACTGCACAATTCTGGATATCTTTCCAGAAAGGTTTGGGTTCCAAGGTGAATTTGAGCATTGTTTTTCATCCTCAAACTGATGGACAAGCAGAATGTTCTATCAAAACCTTAGAAGATTTGTTGAGATCTTGTGTGATCGACTTCAAGGGAAATTGGGTTGATCACCTACCTCTCATTGAGTTTGCTAACAACAATAGTTATCATTCAAGCATTCAAATGGCCCCATATAAAGATGTTTACGGGAAAAGACTCCTATTTGGTGGTTCAAAATAGGCGAAGCAGGGTCGATAGGACCATATTTAGTTAACCAAGATATGGATAAGGTGAAAGTGATTCAAGAAAGGTTGAAGACAGCGCAAAGTCGCTAAAAGTCCTACTCAGATGTTAGAAGAAGGCCATTAGAGTTTGAGGTAGATGATTGGGTGTATATTAAGGTTTCACCTATGAAATGAGTTATGAGGTTTGCTAAGTAGGTGAAACTTAGTCCTTGGCATATTGGACCTTATAGAATCTCCAAGAAAGTGGCAATGTGACTTATGAGTTGGAGCTACCCAAAGAGTTAGAAACGGTTCATCCGATATTCCATATTTCTACGTTGAAGAATTGTTTGGGTGATCCTTGATATACCGTGGTTACACGGTATTATTAATACTTTTTCCTTAAGTTTATTGTGTCCAAAAGCCTTTTTGTGCTAATTATTATATAAGTTTCTCCTTATTCCCAGGAAATCTGTACAAAGATGAATGCGGAGGTTTTTGAGCGAAGAAATGCAAGAAGAGACCACCTACGGAGCTTGTGACAGTCCGTCATGCTCGTGACGGTCCGTAGGTGGCAGCGTAGTGCAGCTCCTGAAGTAAGATGGGGAAGTCAGACCAAGTGTGGGGTTATGAAAAGCGTGACGGACCGTGTCCATGACGGTCCGTCCTGCAGGTTCGTCATGAAGTTCAGAGAAGTAGTCCAATACCCATATTCCAAGAGTTCAATTGTTTTCGAAAGGAGACCCTCGACGGACCGTTGTGCCTGTGACGGTCCGTCATACCTGCCGTCGAGGGTAATGAAGAGAGCAGCAGAAGAAATTGCACAAGTATGGGTCCGTTGTGACCACGATGATCCATCGCGATGTCTGTCGATCCAACCGCGTTTTGACAGATTTCCAGCAAATAGAGTCCTTGTTTAATTAGGTTTTTATTTTCTATAAATAGTTCAAAAAACCTCATTTTGAGGTTAGACTCTGGATTAATTGGTTAGGCCCTTGATTACTGTTAGATTCTTGATTATTTTGAGATTCTTTTAATTAATTGTTGGTGATTTTTGTTGATTACCAAGCGAACTTACGGATTTTAATCTTTCTCATTGAAGTAAGTACATGAATTCTTTTACCATATATTTGAATATTGTGATTATGACTATGGGTAACTAAACTGCATAACTAGGGTTGTGGGAACCATAGGCAAATAATGAGGTAAAACCTAACTAAAATAACAATTCTAGAATAGTGTCTTGCATGTATTGACAATTCTTTCGCTTAGAAGTCTTTTTAACGGATGGCCAACGTTAGAACTCTCCTTAATGCTACTTGCCGGACCAAGGAGGTAGATAATAGGAAAAGAATTATCAACATAGATTTAGTGTGTACTATCTAATAGGCTAGTATTTATTGGTACGAGGTAATAACTTAGTCAAATTTCGAATACGATGCTTAATATAAGGTAAAGATAAAAGTTAGGATAACAACACATGTAGCCGGACCAAGGTGCGGAGTGAAATTTTCTAGATGCCGGACCAAGGACTTAAAAGTACATAACTTATCAATTTTCATGCAAGATACTAGGAAAGAATTGTTATAGTTAGACTTATCAAGTTATGAAGCTGTGGGGAACACGTAAACCCTAGTTACTTTGTTTAATTGATTAAACTCCAGCATTCGAAGATGCTAGTTTTATCCTTTTATTTCGCTAGTTATTTTAATTTATTTAGGAATAGAAACCCCCCTTTTTATCATTTTTGCTTTCCAAGGAAGTAATTGACAGAACAATAGTAATAATAGATTGAAGTTAAGTCCTATGAAGAAGTTCCTATGAACAATAGTAATAATAGTAACAATAGTAAAGATCCCAACCTCACTATTTGGGTCATTTACTTGACACGACCGCTTTACTTCTTATTTGAGAAGTAAGTTTGAGCATATCAATTCTTCATTGGTAGTACCACAGAGAATGTGTGAATTCAGGATAACTTATCCTATGAAGAAGTTCCAGTTCAGATTTTTGATTAGCAAGTTCGCAAGTTTAGGACAAAAGAAGTTGCTTCAGTCAAGGTCCTTTGGAGGAACCAATTTGTTGAATAAGAGACTTAGGGGGCAGAGGAGGATATGAAGAAAAGATATTTACATCTCTTTGAATCCGGATAGAATAAAAATCAAGTTACTAAAACTCTCATCTTAGCACTTTATAAGATTATAGATAAGCATGTTACTATTTACTTTTGTGGTTGAGAGCTAAAATGATATTACTATCCTTAGCTTAGAGAGATAATTCTTATTCGAGGACAAATGTTTCCAAGGTGAAAATATTGTAACATCTCGTATTCTAGATAAACTAAGGTTAAGCGAAGAAAAACAAGATGAATCAAATTTGGAATTAAGGAAATTTGGAA
Organism: Solanum peruvianum; assembly: GCA_027705065.1. Classification (NCBI taxonomy): domain Eukaryota; kingdom Viridiplantae; phylum Streptophyta; class Magnoliopsida; order Solanales; family Solanaceae; genus Solanum; species Solanum peruvianum. Next base: position 22,268,148 of record JAKWJD010001760.1, read on the forward strand.
AATTTCCAGATTTCAAACGTGAGTTTTGGTCATTTTGAGTTAATTCCTATCTCAAGATAAGTTTAGGTGAGTTTTTTTATGTATGGAAAGCTCTTCAGAAGATTATTCCAACGACGCCAAGTTTTTGAATTTTCGAGTTCGTATGAGGGAGATATGACTTTTGAAAGTTAGGATGTTGGGACGGGAAAGTTCCAAATCTAGATTTGTTAAGGGTGTTTTGGTATTTTCCTTAGTTATTTATTTAGTTCGTTTTTGGGGCAATATGTTGGGGTCTAAACTGATCGCATTCTGTTGACACACTTAGAAAATAATGTAGGGCTTTCACAGAAAGGTAAAAGAGGAGAGGGGAGAAGAAGACGCAAGAATGCCAAGAACTCATTTGTGGATTTCGTCGGGGGTGATCCCTAACAAGGTATGTGATATTATTCGATGTTGGGTCCTTTAACCCACCCTATCATTTGATTCATTACTGAAATTTGCAGTTAATTGAAAGGAAATCTTGAAGTTCTTGAGGAAATGTTTGAAATTCTTGTTGATCGAATTGTTGTTGATCTCTTTATGTTTTAATCAATGTTTCCGGAATGTTTTTGGGTCTAAACTATTCGGTAATAAGTTATTTGGGGATACTAAGTGTTTGGTTTTGTATCCATGGGAGTTTCGGATGGTTAGAAACGAAAAACAAAAAAGAAAGCTGCAAAAACCCTTTGTAGAGACGCTGAGGCGTCTTGTCTTCAAAGCGCCTCAGGACAGAGTCTGTCAATCAGGATGATGTGAGCCGCACCTCTCAGATCACCTGAAGACATCCCATATCCGTCAGTCTAGAGCACTCCGCGCCTCTTAGAGCGCCAGGACCCCTGGGGTTCTATTTATTTGTACTAGTTCGTAGGTGATGTACCCTTCATTATTAGTTGATTCCAACACTCTAGATTACATCGAAACATCATAAAATCATCCATAAACATTAGATCATGATCCTTGAATCCATAATCCAATTCAAGGATAGTTAACATCGATGTCAAGGAAGTTAAAAACCAAGTCTAGGAGTTAGGACGCAAGTCAAAGTAAAGTTATCAAGTTATCTAAAGTCTTTCGCAAACATTTTTACATTGTTTTAAAGACTTAAATTTCAACTCAAGAAAGAGAAAAATTTGAGTTCATTACTCAAAATCTATAAGGGAACTAAGTACTCCCTAAGAGGTAAACTTTCAAGTAAGCACAGAGTATCAAGTTGAGTTCACTTTTCAAGAGTTATAAGGGAACTAAGTAGTCCCTAAGGATTTAAACGAAATGCTTTCAAAATTTTCAAAAGGAAGGGAAGCTAGATTTCCACAAAGCCTATGCCTAGTTTTAATAGAAGAAAGAGGAAACTATAATGTCCAAGAGATCTTTTTTAAATAGCTAAGTTTTGAGCACTAATCTCAAACCACAGAATAAGTATATTTTTAAGAAAAAGAGCCAGTATATTTTTGAGAGGAGTATTGAGAACCGATATGGGAGAGAGTTTAGATAACTCACAACCCCCATAAACCATGTTACCCACCATGGGTAGAAAAGGTTCATACTTATTAGATGATTCCTTTACACAGTTTACTAGTGGATCCTTAGGCAATTCAGGTCTTATATGTTTCGCCGGGTATAAGATGCGTTGGCAGCATGTGGTAGACCACTGTATCATCACTATAGCTCTAAAGTGATGGCTTTTGGTTAGAGAATCTCCCTCAGGTAAATTGTTTTTTATACATAGCAGTATTGTATTTTCTATACATCTCAGACATTATTGTGTACTTGTGTATATATACTCAAAGGTTTAAGCATGTTATTAGTTAGCATTTCTTTATATTGCATTTCTTTTAACTTTGAATATTGAATAATATTTGTTGGATCATAAATTGAACAGAGCCAAGGTAAGTATTTATTCTTACTCTTTTTCAAGCCAAAGTTTGGTATAGATTTCCAACTCGCATACTCGTACGTTCAATGTACTGATGCGAGTTGGTCTGCATTATCTTATGATACAAACGCAGGTAACCAAGATCAGCACGCGGTGTTTCATTGATCCTGATTGAGCTCCAGACTCAGTGGTGAGTCTCCTTGCATTCTAGAGGACATCCATTTCTTCTTCTTTTAGTAGTTTAGTTTTAGGATGTTGTGAGGTTTGTCCCAACATCCCTCTTCAGTCAATTTTAAAGGCTTTGTAAACGCTAGTGTTTTTAGTTTATAGTTTATTATTGCTTGTTGAGACTTAGGTGCCATCATGGCTAGATATTTTATTAAGTACTTTCCTTTAAACATGTCTTATATATTGTTTAAGATGAGTTTAGTCTTCCGCTGCGTTAAGTAAGTCACGCCAAGGGTTCGCTTGAGGGCTAACAATGGTCTTCGAGTGCCAGTCGTGCCCAGGGTGTAGGCTCGGGGCATGACAATCATTTTCTCCAAAGGACACAATGGTTTGAAATGCTAAATTTTTTAAATATATTTATTCATATAAAACTAGTCTTGATTTATATAGTGAGAAATCTAAACAAACCCGAGAAGAACCAAAAAAGAATGAAACCAATGAAGAGAGTTCAAGGAGTAGTAAACGTTAAAGGACAGTTATTTCATTTGGATATGATTTTGTAACATTCCTTCTTGAATGTGAGAATCAAACATTCAAAGAAGCCATGTTGTCTAGCTACTCAACCTCTTGGAAGGAGGTTGTCAATAGTGAGATTGAATCAATCCTAAGTAACCATACGAAGGAGTTGATTGATCTTCCTACAGGGAACAAACCCTTGGGTTCAAAATGGATATTTAAAAGGAAAATAAAAGATGATGGAACAATTGACAAATATAAACCAAGACATGTTATCAAAGACTTTAGAAAATAAAAGAAGGTTTGGATTATTTTGACACACACTTGCCGGTGATTAGGATTACATCAACTAGGATGTTAATTGCCCTAGCTACAGTAATGGACTTGGAATCTATCAAATGGATGTGAAAACTGTCTTCTTAAATTGAGATTTTCATGAAGAAATTACATAACAAAGCCTGAGGGCTTCGTAATTCTTGGTAAAGAAAAGAAAGTATGCAAACTTATTAAGTCTATGGACTAAAATAAACACCAAAACAATGGAATACAAAATTTGATGGAACCATGTTGTCAAATGCATTTAAGATCAATAAATGTGATAAATGTGTTTACATTAAAGATACTCTGAATCAGGAAGTCATTGATGCCTATATGTGGATGACATGATAATAATGAGTAAAGACATTGCCAATGTAAAAGCTACTAAGCGTATGCTCTCTAGTAAGTTTGATATGAAAGATCTAGGAGTTTCCAATCTGATATTGGGATATAAGATTCTCAAAACTCCTAACGGTCTAGCATTGTCTCAATCTCATTATATTCAAAAGATAATTCAAAATTGTAAGTATTTGAATTTCAAAAGTGGAAGACCACAATTGATCTGAACCTTCATCTTGCAAAGAATAAAGGTGAAAGTCAATATCAATTGGACTATGCTAAAGTGTTCGGAAGATTGATGTATGTCATGAATTGTACATGACCAGACATAGCTTGCGCCATCAGTAAACTGAGTCGATATACAAGTAATCCTAGTCAAATAATTGGTTGGCAATGAAGAGTGTTTTTGAGTACTGGGATAACACTCAAGACTATGCTTTGCATTACAATAAATATCCATTAGTTCTTGAAGGATATAGTGGTGCGAATTGGAATACATGGTCAACTGAAACAAAATCTATAAGTGCATATGCTTTCACTATTGGTGGAGGATCAATATCTTGGAAATCATCCAAACAAACATGTATAGTTTGCTCTACAATGGAGTCTGAATTCGTCATCTTAGACAAGGAAGGTGAAGAAGATAAAATGGCTTCGAAATATCATATAAGATATTCTTTTTTGGCCAAAACATTGGCCATTATATGCATACACTATGATAGTCAAGATACAATAGTAAGGGATGGGAAAGTTATGTATAACTGGAAGCCTATGATAGTCAAGATACAATAGGAAGGGATTGAAAAGTTATGTATAACTGGAAGTCTCGTAATATAAGACCAAGACATAACCCTGTTATGCAACTACTTAAGTAGAAATATCACAATTGACTATGTAAAGTCAAAGGATAATATGTCGGATCCACTTACAGAAGGCGTAACTCTAAAGGGAGTTGAGAGATCACGGAATAGGACTATGGCCGAGAAGAAGTCATCATGGCCGTAACTCTACCTAGATGACTCGAGATCCCAAGATCTAGGTTCAAAGAGATAATACAAAGTCATTGATGATGGTTCAACATTGTCAAAAATTATTTTATGTTCCATTCTTATTATGAGACAATGTTCAGTAACCAAGATAAAGGTAAAACGACTTTTAATTGATTCTAAGTTTGATACAGGGTATATCAAATAGTGTATGTATGGAATAACACATTTAGAAACCACATATGTGAGTGTGAAGTGTAAGTCGGTTGAAGGAGAATCTGGCAAGGCCAGTTCTTTAAGAACTTACTAATCAAGATGTGATCATGGGTGAAACAAACAATACAATGAAAACTAAGAAAAAATAAAGGTTGATTATCTGACTTATGTTGTTTAGGTATATACCAAATCTCGACGGTTCAAAGATATCAAATCGATCTATTAACTCCGTATATCCGGTATATGTTCACTACGAAAAGTTTAAAGGTAAAATACTTAATTGATGTGATTAACCCTTACTGACAATACATACAAGTTTTTCATGCATATGTTTTAACAATTGTTATTACCCATTCTTGTGGGGGATTGTTAGGTTGTAGTAAAATGTGAAAGAGAAAAGGGAAAAGAAAATGATGAAAGTGGGGGAACCAACTTTAGAGAGAAAATGATCAATCATTTTCAAAGTGTAAATGAATAGTCATTTCTCCCATATTGGTCGAAGAAAGGAAATTGTTGTCCTTATTTTAGGAATCACTTCCTTTACTTCTTAAAGGTTTAAGAAGAAGGTGCCCCCTCACCTCGTCGTCATCGTCGCTTGGCTTCGGCCTCGACTTCGCTTCTGTTTTGGATTTGGATTTGTCAAATGTTGTGCTTGATTTATAATATTTTTGGACAAAATTTATTTCATCATTCTCATTAATTAAATTCTAATTTTCTATATCTTATATATTAATCCAGGATGTTAGTTAATTATTTAATTAACAAAATTAATTTAATGTAATGGGATTTATTTAAATTCACGTGTAACGAGAACTGTTTTCCTATAGGGACATGTTCCTTCCATAAAACCGTTATTTTTTACAAAAGACTCAACGGTCTGAAATGACATGTTTGAAAAGAATTGTTCACACCATTGTGTAATAGACGCGTTCCTCTGCTGCAAGTGGCTATATATAAGAAGTTTTCATTTTTCAAAACATTGAAAATGTTTCCCTCTCTGTATACATTTTCTGTCATAAACAAAATTGTCAATCGAATGAGTTTGTTTATGCTCTTGTGACTGTTTTTGCGTTTGCTGAAGTTATTGAATTTTGAGGTACTGTTACTTCTTTAACATGTTAATCCATTTTATCTTGGGAGAAATTAATCTTCAACCTCGGGTATAGTGAGGGGTTAAATTTCTTAAGGAAACATATTGATTTATGTGGACTCGGATTTACAGTATTCTTTCTATTTCATTATTTTCTGTTTCTGTATTTTGTTTACTAACCTGAATACATGAGATAACCCTAGACATAGTACTAGAGATCTCTTAAGACTCTAACCACTTCTAATGCAATTCTTAATAAGTAGGAACGATTCATAAACCATAAATACAAGTAGGACATCACCCGCTTCTAGCTTGTATACTCACGATGAAATATTCAGATTCTAAGAGTATACCTACTAGGTGTTACGATAATTTTTAATTTGAATATTTTAGGAGTCCTTAGAAAATGCCAAAATAATATTTTAATAATACAATTATTTTTTTTAAAAAACTATTAATTTATTTTTTAGTATTGATTTGGCCCCAAACATAGCATGGGCCAAATAAAACTAATGTAGTAAAAATGATTTAATACATGAAATCGACAAACACAAAATAGTTTCACTAATACATCATTTTTTTGAATAGAAAATCATATTTGTATTTCTTTGACATCATTTAAATAAATAATAGTAAGCACTAATTGTATTGACCTTCACATATATTTGGGTGTCTGAGTTCCCTCTGTCATGGTAATAAATCCTCCTAAACAAGTGTTAATTTTTTGTTTTTGTAGTTTATTTAATAAAAAACTGTGAATGAATTTTTTTTTTGGCATAAGTATTCACATGTTATACCCAATATAATTTTTTTGGCAGAAGTTCACATGATATACCCAATATAATATGATTTCTAAACACCTAGTTATAATGGACATTAAATTTTAGTTGCAAATAAAGGAAAAAAAGTTAAAGATCTATATATATTTTTAAGAAATTTATGCAATATCATTTTTATTCGTGTATTTTTTTAAATAAAATTATAAAAGATACATGTGTCCTTAAAATACGTTAGCGTATAAATACTATAATAACTTGTAAAAACTACACATTTATCTCATATTCGTTTTCCTTCTCATACTCCTCCTCTTCTTCTAGACACATGTATATATGTAACTAGTATGCATATGTATCAGTGAATACAATTTTACCAATAAATATAATTTGTATCAATGAGTAAATTGTATCATCAAATACAATTGTATCAATATTATATCAAGTTCAACACTTGTATTTGAATAATTGATTGTTATCATTTGTGTCAATGTTGTCTCAATTGTATAAACTAACAATACAATTTGTATTTGGACGCAATTGTATGAATGTTGTATTAAATTAAGTACTTGTATTTGTATAATTAATTGTTATCATTTTTTTGAATGACGTATGAGTGGTGTATTAACGAATACATGTTTATTTATATTTTGTATCACTGAAGAAGATCTGTATGGTTAACACTTCTCTTTTGTATAATTTATAATTGGATGTTAAGATTGTTATTTTTATAACTAACTTCTATCATTTGTATTGTTATTGGGGAAAGGGGGGAGGTTAGAGAAAGGAGAGAGAGAGAGAGAGAGGAGGAAAGGAGAGGAGACAGGCAAGGAAGACATGAAAGAGAGAGAGGGAGAGAAGAGAGTCAAGCAAGCATACAGAAGGAGAGAGGCGAGCAAGAGTGCTGAGAGAGGAAGAGAGATGATCGAGAGTGCAGAGAGATAGGAGAGAGAAACTAACAACACCCTTGCTATAGCTACATATTGTAATTCTTTCGGGCTATAATGATACATTGTAAATACATCAGGTATGCCTAATTAAATAATTTTCCATCTGGAGATATATAGATCAATTATACATAACTTTGGTTCTATTATGAAATCATGCGCGAACTTGAAAGTGAGTTTTCCTGTGGTAAGGTTTGTCAGGTGTATTGATGTTCATAAGGCATTTTTATTAGGGAACAACTCCAACTAGATGAAAATATTTTTTTTACTATATATTGCATAGCTATACATAACTTAGGTTCTATTCTTGCTCAAAATAGGTTAGTTATCTCTAAAGGAGAACAAAAGAGACCCACAAGTTTCTTTATCTAGCAGGTAAAAACATCTGGGTAAACTTTATTGTCATAGAGGAAAAAATCCATTTATGTATTACTCCCAGAAGAGAAAGAAACATCTGGAGACCACGAAAGCGTATTGATAAAAAAGCGGCCAACATCAAACATTGATATGAATTGGATCTTTTATTTCTCTAGGAATCTCAAATTTTTGAGAAAAATGTATGCAAACTACTAAACAAAGATGAGAACTTTGGAGGAGCTTACTGTAGTGCATAAATTATTTTACTATGTTTTCGGATTCATAGAAGGTTGACTTTACCAATAAGATGCTTGCTAAAGGGGGTATATTAAAAAAATGTGGATTTCATGTAAAAAGCGTCTTCAAGCATCTCAGGAGTGTATAAAATATAAATGAGAAACTTAATATGATCAGTATATACTAAAAATGGAAAGGTACAAAAAATATAGATGTGCTCCTCTTTATTTACTCAGAAAGATCCCTGGGCAATATTTTTCCTCAAAATATGATTAGAATTTTCATTGAAATGTTGTCACATGTATAATAAGACAAAAAAGGTAGAGTTCGATGAACCTAACTCTATCATTGAGAAAAGTGTAGAGGCAAAAACCTTAGTTTGTCCGAACTCTTTAGGTGTAACTCTCACTATGTAACATGATCTTTCTTGGAATAAGAAAATTTTAAATGGGAGTTCTTCCATTTTCGCTTAAAATACACAACCGTGCATGTTATTGGGGATGTAACTTGTGTTTTTATCTGGAAAGACAAAATGAATATGATGAATGTTAAAGTAGAAAATTCAACTTAGTGTTTTATCTTTACCCACAATAATGAGAAATATTGACACCCATTAATACTTCCACTAAATTGGCAAAAGGAAATAACACATGTATGTTTGAAAATCAAAGTAAATGTTGAATGTATTTCTGTGTATCTGAAGTTGAAGAGTTTAGATAAAACCCAAATACAAGAGTTTCTCCCATCCAGAGAACGTACTTACGAAAGGATATCACAAGTTGGATTTATCTCCACAAGTGCATCAACAGGTCTAGAGCTTATTCTGGGACAATGATTTATGTTCAAGCCCTGAAGGTTCTGAACCAAATCGAGCAAGAAGGAAAATCTATTGTCCGAAACATAAGGGAAACCAGAGAGTGAGATGCTCCGCAAGTGAGGTTTTGTAGCACTGGACAAAGTTTCAATCCCTGAATCGGTGATTCCACTCTTGAAAACATTGATTACATTAAGAATCCAACAACACTTCAAAATTTCTACTAATGTTGCAACAATAAAACGTCTGCAACCATCTACGAGCAGAAACTTTAGAGATCCCCCGTTAAGCTTAATTTTGGTCGAAACTTATATGTCTGTAATATTGAAACACACGCCTAAATTCACAGACACCGTATTAGCTGCACAATTTTGAATAAGAGGGATGAGCCCTTTATCAGTAATTCTACAAAGCCCATTCAGATCTGTATGACACAGTCCACCGACTACATCAATTGTAGTAGTTCCTACTCCATAACAATTGAAAATAGACATAGATACTATGAGCTATGACAAGAAGCCACCAAATTAAATGGACAGTCTTCCACACAAATGTAGGTCACAAAGGAAAGTCAATAGTTTTTCACAATAATTAAAAATTATACCTAGAGACAAATCCATGATCCATAGGCCCTGGAGTCTTACTTCTGTTAAAACTTTACAAGCTAAATAAAATAGAACTTCTAATCAATGATCACCAATGAGTGGAGAATTTTTTAATACTAAAATCCTCAGGTTCGAAGAGTATTGACACACAACTTTGACCGACTCATTCCCTATGTTTGAACAAGAACCTATGTCGAAGAGGTCATATTGGGATAGTTCTTCGCAATGTCCAACAAAGACTTGTCATTGATTTTTCGGCATTAGATGAGAATAAAATCTCTAATAGATTTCACCCATAAGATATTTCACATAAGTATTTATCACCAACAAAAGACACATTTGACAAAAAACAAATCTCTGAGGGTAGGTCAACCTCCAACAATAGCCGTAAGACCAAGATCAGTCACACCACGAGAAGGATTGTTTGCCTGAATGGATAACTTTGCTAAGCCTCCATGATTTGGAGTTCCAATGGCAATAGCATAAAGTCTGACATCTATGGCTTCCCTACCATAAAGAGGACTTTACAAGAGATCCCTCGTATTCTTTACTATTAGATTCTGTGATCTCATCCCTGCGAATGCTGCTTAAACTCATACATCGCTTGAAAACACAAGCACATACACTTCTCTCTTTGCTACTGGGAAGACGTTTGAATAACTCAAAAAGGCATTCATCAAGAAGAATTTCAATGGAAGGATGATTCCTCTACTCAAAATTTTGAGAAGTGGTAGTGGAACAAATCCTCTTTCTAGAAGGAAAATTTACATTCCAATTCTTACCGTGTGGTAAAAGCAGAGATGATTGTCTTGAACTTGGATATGAAGCTCAGAAAAATCACCATTTTTTCAAACAAAAAGATTAAATACGTCACACAAACATAGGAATAGAAACTTATATATATGATACACCCATGTGTTTTCTTATCACCATCTTATATAAACTACTTTAAAGAGGGAGAACAACTAAAAAATAAGATAAAGACACAAGATTTGTGTTTAGTAGGATTTCCATATATTTCATGTTTGGTTGACTTCAATGTTTTGGAAGATTTTTTTCAAATAATCTTATTTTCTCCAAATTAAGGAAAATTACTTACCTCCAAAAAAATAATATGGAAACATTTTCCAAAACTCTTTTCAACTAACACTTCAACTTTGGTTAGGGTTGCAACTATCGACAAGCAGAGACTTTAGTTACCAATTTTTCGAATTATCATCGAGAATCGGTAATTAAGATTTTGTAGTTTGGGTGCTAGGTCACATATTAGGGTGCGTAAGTCGGATCCTAGGTCAGGTGCTGGGGTTGTATCCCATTTTGTTTGTTGGGATAAAAATCAGGTCTTCGTTCCGATATAAGGATTAAACGAGAGCCAGGGTCAAGTCCTAAGTAAGTTCAAGGGTCAGACCAAAAATTGATAATAGCTTTGTAATCTAGTTTTGAGTTGTGTCAGGTCCTGAATCAATAATCAGAATTGCTTTCAGGGTTCAAAACTATTTTTTAAAAAGGTATATTCTACTCTGTAACTGAAAAAAATCTAGAAAATGTTTTTCTATCGCTCCATTAGTTTCTAAGTTACATTATTTGATGCTCACTAAAACGTAATAATTTTTTATATAATGAATTGTGATTTATTACAATTTATGAGGTGGATTAAAATTGCAAATTTTGAAAATAATATTTTTTAATTACTACATATTTGCAATTTTTGTAGTCTTCACATAGTTTTCTTGTCATTTCTATTCGAAGTTTTATAAATTTGTAAGTACTCACATATTTGTTAAATTTTAAGGACATTAATGATTTTCTACAATTCTTTCAAAAAAGATGATCGAATGATTTTCATTGCTTGTAGGTTTCAACCCTAAATCAAACACCTCAACAACCCTAAATCAAATCTCACTGAACAGTTCTCGATATTAGTTTTGAATCTGCTCATGATTCTCAATTTTGGACCTAAATAACGAACTTGGTTCAAGACCAATATCTCGAGTCTAGAATTTTCTAGGGGTTAATCCTCGATTTACGTGTCGAATCCTACGTAAGCATTCCAGTTTACATTCTAGGTTGGGTGTTTGGGTGGTGATGTGAGTTGGGTGTTAGAATCTAGTTTTGGGGTAGAAAATCGATGTCAGCTCACAAGTTGGTTGTCGAGTTCATACACATACTCAAACCGCAAACTGAGGCAGACACTGAAAAAGTCGGTTTGGTCCTAGGGGGTCAAACAAAATAGAAGAAAATTTCATGTTCTAATTTACTTGGCTAAAAATTAAACTTTGGGAGCAAGCTAAAATTTGTGGAAGACAAATTTTGTATTTCTTTTCATTGTGCTTGGAGCCAAATTTGACCACCTATAAAAGGATGGTGATTCTTCATTGTTGAAATCATCCTTAACTCATTGTAGTATGTATAAGAAGAGTATAGAATTTGTAGAGAGATTCTCTTAGATGTATTTGGGATCCCTCCCATTTCTTTAGTAACATACGGACACTTATTCTCTAGTGGACATATGATCATTCGTACTTAAAAAACGTTAAATATAGTTTCTCTTCCTAAGTTTTTTATTTTCACATTTATGCTAATAGTTTTTTTGTCCATGTTCGAGTGTCGGGGTAAGAATTGGGTCCTATTTTAAAAATTGGATCCTAAAATGAGTGTTGGGTTAGGTCCTACATTTTAAATTCAGGTCACAATTTAGGGGTCCGGGTCAAGCTTCAATGTGGAAGTCCGTCTCCGGATGGAATTCATGAATCTTAATTTGGTCCTCCTTCGAAATTCTTGTCTCACACCAGGTGTCGAGGTCACGATTGGGTCCTAATTTGGTAGTTGATCTTAGTTCAGATGTCAGGTCTCTAGTTAGAGTATCAAGGTTAAATAAGAAATCACGTGTTAGGGTGGGTTCCCAATTTAGAAGGCATGCTTCTACTAATGAAGAGTAGAGTTTGGATCTTGACTACGTTTTGCGGCCAAATGTCGAGTTAAGGTATTGCTTTAAAAGTTAGAATTTGTAATAGGTTTCAGGGTAAGGTTAGGTCAAATTTCAAAATTCTGGTCCCATTTAAAATTTTGTGTCCCAAGTTAACTCTCCAGGTTGTAATTATGTTCGGCCATTCAGAAAGGTTCATAATTAAGACATCATATACTAATTCAACAGTTGGGGTTGGATATTGAATCAGTCATCAACGCCTAGTGTGGGTAATATTCTAATTTGCAATACAAGTATTCATTTCAGTGTCGAGTTCGTATTCAAGTTTTAAAGTTGGGTCTTTACTCTGGTGTCAGGGTTTGATCCGAATTCGCAAGTTGGGTTTATAATGAGATCTAGTGTTGAGTCCAAATTCAAATGTTTCGCCATAATTAGGAGTCAGGTTCAAGTCCCTATTTGAAATTTTGGTCCTAAGTCTTGAGTCACGAGTCAAGGTCGTGTATCTATCAACTAATGCGGTTTGGTCGTACTTCAAAAGTTGGGTCGGGTGTCAAGGTCAAGTTTGGATTTGGACATCTGATTCCAGTTAAGATGTGGGGTTGCAATTTTGGAGTTGGTTTACGTATTAGGGTATCTAGGTTGTAACCTAGGTCGGGTGTTTTGGTTTTATCCAATTTTGTGTTTTGGGGGTGAAAATCAGGTCTTAGTTTGAATATCGAGTGCAGGGGTCAGGTCCAAACTCGAGTGTCAGGGTCGGACACCAAATAATCATAGCATTGTGTTCTGCTTTGGAGTTACAGTCGGGTCCTAAATAATTAGTCAAAAAGGTATCAAAATCATAACATTGTTTCTGAAATGTATATTCTACTCTATAGCCGAAAAATCTATAAAATGTTTTTCATTTACTCCATTAGTTTCTAAGTTACATTATTTGATGCTCATAAAAATTAATAATTTTTAATATCATGAAGTGTGGATTAAAATAGCAAATTTTGAAATAATTTTTGAAGTACTACAACATATAAAGAAGGATATCCAATTTTTGTAGTCTTCACATGATATTCTTGTCATTTCTATTTGAAGTTTTACAAATTTATAATTCCTCACATATTTGTTTATTTGTAAGAACTTAAATGATATTCCACAATGCTTTCACTAATGATGATATGATTATTATAGAACCTATGAAACACACACACACACACACACACACACACATATATATATATATATAATATATATATATATATATATATATATATATAATATATATATATATATCATATATATATATATATAATATCATTTGTAAACATAAACTCATTGTACGTTAGGATTTGAAACAAGATAATTCATAAACAGACGTTATAGAAACATACCTGAAGACATTATCACAGTATCTCCTTGTTCAAACATTATGTTATCACAATTATCAGCGTTGATAAAGTGTCCAAAGAACTATATAATAACCCTAGTTAGTGAAATAGGATACCAATATATAGAAGTTGAGATTCAATATTGATCGTCAATCAAAAACCAACATAACATATGAAATTTGTTTTTCTTTAGACATTAGTTACTACCTTTACATTAATTTGGATACAAATAAAATAAATAAATCTAAAAAATTATTATTAAATAAAAGGAAATAATTATTCTATTGTTCAATTTCTATCTCAATATAGGTTTAGTTTTTGACTTAAAGTATTTTTTTATAATATTATTTATTTTTTATTTATAATTTAACATATACTATTTAAAATTTTTATTTATTGATTAAATGTAAAGTTTATTTCTCTAGTTTGCTCTTCTAATTTTGTGCCGAACATGCTGAAAAATTGAAGTACTACCAAAAATTTCACTTATGATAAGATTATATTCAAAATTTAGAAAACAAATGCAAACGTTTAACATTTTCAAATACCATTACAAGGTGTCAAAACTGTAAATTTTATTCTTCCATCTCAATTGAAAATTTAACTTCAATATCCGATTAATTAATTAAATTTTCTACGCATACACTATTAACATAAAATTAAGCTGATAGATGATATATATATATATATATATATAATATATATATATATATAATATATATATATATATATATGTATGTATGTGTATATATATATATATATATCTATATATATATATATAATATATATATATATATATGTATATATGTATGTATGTATATATGTATATATGTATGTATGTATGTATGTATGTATGTATGTATGTATTGTCCGCTAGTGATATTGTGCACTCTAGGCTTGTACTTGCAAAAAAATTAACATGTGTCACTATTTTTACGATATGGTTACTTATATACCCAACATCTCACTTATGTTTTGACAATATGGACTTTTTTTATCTTAAGATGGGATGTCTCATACACCCCCTTTATGGACTCAGTGTCTTCACTAAGATTTGCCCTAATTTTTTCTAGACTCAAAACTCAAGTTTCCCCCGCCGTAGAAAATTTTTCCTGTACTCGATTAAACTTGGGGGCACATCGACAAGTCTGATACAACAATGTCTGTGATACCATTTTCTAATGGCCCAATCCGCTTTTCATATAGTTTGTTCTTGTCCATATCTGCATGACTTTAAAAGTTGTCATGAGTGGGTAAGATACTTATTTAACCAACATATGTCAACAACTTAGATTTATATTGTGCAACACAATATTGAGTAAGCATTGATATAAATTCACTAAAGTATTCAACTATCTGTGTTGGATCGACAAATACAAATTTCTTTTGAAATCCTAAAAATGACCAAAATAGATACAGTCAAATAAAATTTAACTTTCAATAAAATTTACAATTACATGATGAAGATGAATCATGATTAATAGGCTAAATTCATGAAAAAATGTAATATGTGAGAAGATTTGAAAAAAAAACTCATTTACTGTGGATAAAGAGAGATAAAGACCAAAATTATAAATAGAAATAAAAAGAGAGAAGAGTTAAAAAAAAAAGCATAAATACAAGTCTTATTTGTTTCCATTAAAAACAAGATGTCTGAATATGAATAAACATCTGAATATTAAGATGTGCATTAAGATCTAAATTTCTAGATCTGAATGCACTTCTGAATATTAATATGTGGTCTCTAGATCTGAATACTGAATGATTAATATTGTTTATTTTAAATATTTGAATGTTCATATGAAATTAAACATTATAAATATTTTAAAATTTTCATTTCAACACAAAGTATAACTTTTCAATTAAAAAAAATAATTTTTATATTTGATTAAAAAATTATATGATACGATTATATATCGATATAAACTTATTGTTACGTAATTTCTATTAAAATCTTCTTATAAGAAAATATATCACGAAAAATTATGTATTTTATAACTATAATATAATAACAAAAAGCTCAACAAGTGTGATAGATACTAGTCGAAAAATAATAAAAATGTTTTCAAATCATCAGTGCTTAACAAATTTTATAGCTAATCAGAAAATTTAAAGAATTCCTATTTTTTTGAATGACCTTAATCCAATTCTCTAAATTGTGAACCTCTAGCGTCATCATGCTTTTTTTAGATGTCACCTACTATATAATTGGTCTTCCCATTAAAGTCTATCTAATTTTTTCTTTGCATTCTTCAAAGCGAGACACACTATTTTTTTAAAATCAACAACTCCAATGAAGTAGTCATCTATTCATAAAACAAATAGTCTTTCGGATTGTATCCAAGTTTACAGCCACAAATTTAATTGAAAGAAACAAAAAGAATGAGTTATCACTTTTTTGATAAAAAAGAAAAACTTTATCAAAAGAAAGAGTTATCACTACGACAAAATGATCTTTAATAATAATTCATAGCTTAATTGTAGCTAAATATGTGTTTTCAGAGACAATTAGTACTCTGAATAATGTCCCTAAAGGCTACATCGACATTGAATCTAATGACAATTATTTTTTAGCGGTAAAAGCTTGAGCACTCTCATTATGTTGCATATTTATTGTCGATAAAAATAATTTTTGTTATAGTGTATTTTGGACTTCTGTTAGTTTCAAGAAAATTTGATCTTTTATTATGCCCAAAAACAAGAGAGAAAAATATAGAAAATTTAATCTCTTATTATGCCCAAAAATAAGAGTGAAAAATATAGCAAATTAGTATAAAAAAAAGTGAACTAATTGTTTCTATACAACTCCCTCTGTCCTATTTTATGTGAGGTAGTTCGACTCGGTACAAATTTTAAGAAAATAAAGAAATATTTTTAAAACTTATGGTCCAAATTGAATGATAGAAATTTATATGACTATAAATACTTTCATTAAAGGTAAAATCGACATTTAATAGTTAAATTATTGATTAAGATAGAACTGTGTCACTTTTTGGGACGGACTTAAAAGGAACGTAAGTCACATAAATTGAAACAAAGAGAATAATATTATAGGAAGAGCGCAATGACATACAAAATGTTTGTAGCTAAGAGAAAACAATCAAAATTACATACTAATTATAACAATCAAGAGAAAAATTTGCTTGGTTCTTTTAATAAACTTCATCAATTGTTTTGTATTAGTAATCACATAATTGTTGTTATGTGCTATCAAATATAGCACAACTGACAAACATTTCCAAAGAAGTATATGAAGAAACATGTACACAGGGACAAAAGAGAAGATCAATTTTGAATTATTTTTAACTAAATTAAAAAAAGTCACAAAAATAGCAAAATGAAATTACAATAGATACATGAATCACTATGACATATAGTAAAAGAATAAGCTTCATGAAATAGGAGGAAGAAAACATTGAAGAATGAAACACACTTTATAAGAAGGTCAATTAATGTATTAAAATTTTACTCCCCCTACAGCGGAAAAACCCTAACAAACAACAGTGGGACAAAGAAAAATTGTGTTTATGTAATTACCCTCTAGGTCATTTATGTACTAATGTCTTCTTTATTTTCTTTAGATCATTCCATTAGCAGCCCCTAATCATTTATGATTTACTAGGACTGACAGTTTTGTGATCACATGCTCGTTCATTTAGATTATGTGTAAGTTTTCATGTTTCGGAGCTTCAAATTTTAATGGTTGAATTTTGGTAAACATTTTAGGAAGACACCTTCAGATACAATTCTGACAATTCTGTTATTTCCAGAACATTGAGTTCGGTCTAGAGGGGCCTTTAATATGGATCTTGTAACATCTCGTAAACCGAAATAGCTAGGAGTAAATAGTAGTTATTTTTTGAAAGAGTAGGAGAAATCTAGAAAATTTCCCAACTGTAAAAGTCAGTTTTCGATCATTTTCAAACGGTCATAACTTCTAGCTCAGATGAGTTAGGGAAAGTTCATTATAAGGTTGGAAATCCCTCTAAGAGATATTTCCAACGATGCCGTGTTTGCGCATTTTGAATATCGTATGAGGGAGATATGTCTATCGAAAGTTGGGATGTTGGACTGAGGAAAGTTCAGTCTGGATTTTAGTAAGGGTAAAGTGGTTTTTTCAGCCTACTATTTCCTAATTTGCTTTAAGGGTTTATTAGATGTAAAATTAAGCCTTAAGTCGGATTTTAGAAGATTGAATATGCTTAGGGTTTGGAGAGAATAGAAAAGAAGGAGAAAAGAGAAAATACCAAAATTTCTCTAAGATCGCTAAGAGTTTCATCGGGGGTAATCCCTTTAAGATATGTGTGATCATTCTGTGATGAGTTCTTCCACCCACACAAGAATATATTTAATTCAATGCAAATACAGTAGATTGAATGATGAACATTGAAGTTCTTCAGGAAAAAATCACTGAATTCTTGTTAGTTGAGTTATAGTATACCCTTGGTTATTTGATTCTTGTTTTCGGACTATTTTATGAGTCTAAACAATTGGGTATTGAGGATTTTAGTATTACTAAGTGTTTGGGATTATATCCATGGTAGTTTAGAAGGTTTAGGATTAAAATTCAGTGAAGAAGAGTCGGAAATACCATGTGACAAGCCGTGGGCACCATGCCTGCCAAAGCCCGTCAGGGCAGCCTCTATTTGACAAGGCCTGGCACGTCGCGCCAGCCATAGCTCTGGGGTCACCAGGAGAGCTCATTTTCACTTGTCTTTTCATAAGAGTTCCTAAGTGATGTACCTATAAATCCTAGTTGATTCCAACACTCTAAGTTACATCTAAACATCATGAATTCATCCATAAACTTGAGATCATGATCCTTGACTCCGTAGTCCGATTCAAGGAAAGTTAAGATCAAGGTCGAAGAAGTTAGCAGTCAAGCCTAAAATTTAAGAAGAAAGTCAAAGTGATTTCTTAAAGTTTTTAAGAGTCTTAAACAAATATTTTTACCTTTTTTAAGGCTGAAGCTACAAGTTGAGCAAAGAGTAAAGAGTTGAGTTTAATTCTCAAAAGTTATAAGGGAACTAAGTCTTCCCAAAGAGTGAAGTTCAAGTAAAGCATAGAGCTAAGAGTGATTTCATTTATCAAAAGTTATATGGGAACTAAGTAGTCCCTAAGAGTATAAAAAATTTTAAATTTTGATTACCGATATGGGGACGCGAGTTCATATCAACTCAAGTTTCCATAAACCATGTAGGCAAGATGGACAAATAAAGGGTCATACTTTTTAGATGATTACTTACTTTTTTTTAGCTTAGACTAGTAGATCCATTTAGTTTAGGTTCTATATTGACGACAAGGTATAAAGAGGTCCTCTTACAACGTGAAGTAAGATGTTGTACCATCGCTTAGGCTCATAGTTGCCGGTTAGTGAATCTTCCACAGAAAATTATATTACTTTCATATGTAAGTAAAGCTGATTTTATTATTACATTATCTTTAATGAACTAAGTGTTTACACTATTTTTACAAAATTAAATATATATATATTGCATGTGTCTTTACTTCTTTATATTGAGTTATGAATTCTTGTGTTGTGAAGAACCAAGGTAAGTTCATTCTTACTCCTTTCAAGCTTAGTAGTTGTCGTTTAGCATTCTACGTCGCATAATCGTACATTTAATGTACTGATGCCAGTTGGCCTGTATCGTCTTATGATGGAGACGCAGGTAACTATGATTAGCATCCAGCGCCTTGTTGGTCCAGCTTGAGCATGTCAGAGTCAGTGGTGAGCCTCTTTGCATTTCGGAAGACCCTTTACTTGTTTTCGTTCACATTTTCCTTATAGAATGTTGAGAGGTTTGTCCTAACATTCAACTAATTAGTATTAGAGACTTCATAGACAAGTAGATAGTTAGTTTAGTGTTAGTCTCTTTTATCGTACATGTCATATTTTTTTAACTTTGAGATTTAAGTACCACTATGGACAAGACTATTATTTAAATTATTTTTCATGAAAAGGTGCCATATTTATAAATGAGTTAAGTAAATTTTTCCGTTGAGTTAAGTAAGCCAGGACAACGGATCACTCAAGGCCAATAATGATCGTTAGGTGCCGGCCACGTACAGGGTATAGGCCTTGGGCGTGAAATTTTTTAATCAGAGCACAGAGTTCAAGAGTACTAGCGAGTCTATGAAGCCATGTTTGTAGAGTATTTGTCATCGGTGTGAAGTGTGTCATATCTATGATTAAGAGGTTACAATATTTAGGAATATCTCACTTCTTTCATACTTACTTCGTGCATTAGAGTTTTTTTATATGTTTCCCTCTAATTTATTCTTGGGCATATTTCACGTCATTATGCATCCACGAAAATCAGTTCAAGGTCGTCCAGTCAGAAGAAGTATAGAGGAGCCGGAGGTACCTAATGCACCAAACGTGCAACCTCAATGATAGTTTACCGATGCTTTGTGAGGCTATGTGAATGCTAACACAAGAAGTGACTAACCAGGTTGGTCAACAGAGAAGAGATCGACAGGAAGAGGCCGAAACCTAGAGGATTCGTGAGTTCCTGAAAATGAATCCTCACACCTTCACTGGGTCAAGAACTACTGAGGATTCGAAAAACTTTGTGGAAGAGTTGAAGATGTTTTTTAATGTGATGCATGTGTTTGACACTGAAAAAAGTTGAGCTAGTTGCATACCAACTCAAGAATGTGGCTTGGAATTGATTTGATTAGTGGAAGGAGGGTAAAATCCTTCTTTGGATGTTTCTTTCCCCAGAAACTGAACGAAGAAAAGGTATGGGAGTTCCTCACTTTGAAACAGTACGCCTTGATTGTTCATGAGTATGGATTAAAGTTTACCCAACAGTCTCGTTATGATCCGGAGATGGTTAAATATATGAGAAGCAAGATGATCTTGTTTGTTTCTGGCTTGGGTTGTTCTTCAAGCAAGGAATGTAGGGCTGCAATGTTGATTGGAGAAATGGACATTTCAAGGTTAATGGTGTATGTGAAACAATTCGAAGAAGATAATATGACGGACAGAGAGGAGTACATGAACAAGAAGTCTAAGACTGGGAATGATTCTGGTCAACATAAGGGTGGTTCAAGTCGACGACAATTTCAAAAACAAAAGGGGCATGCACCATCGTTTGCTAGTGCACCTGCCCCAAGAAATAGAAATGAGTATAATGGCCAGAATTCGCTGAGTTTTAAGTCTAGACCAGTCCACTCCCAAGGTAGCGTGACACAAGGAGATAATTGGGCTAGTGCATGTGGTAGGTGTGGTAGAAACCACGACGATATGTGTCGTTATGACCATTGGGTTGTTGCAAATGCAGTCAAGAGGGGCACTACATGAAAGAGTTTCCCAAGAACAAGAATGGAGGTAGAAATATGGGTAATAGAGACCAATCTTCATAAGTATCTCCACCCGATAGGGCCGCACCAAGAGGAGCCACTTCTGGTACTTGCAGAGGAGCAAAATGTCTCTATGCAATCACTAGCCGACAAGAGCAAGAGAACTCTCCAAATATTGTCATGGGTATGATCAAAGTCTTTACTTTTGATGTTTATGGTTTTTTAGACCTAGGAGCAAGTTTATCTTTTGTAACTCCTTATGTTGCAAATCTGTTTGAGATTCTTCCTGAAAAACATTAGAAACCCTTCTATGTTTCTACATAGGCTTCATGCCTTCTATGCGTCAATATATTGTAGAACTTGAGTTGTCAAGTTTCAGATTCCTAATGAGCCAGCCATAGAGTGGAGTAGCAGTTCAATATTGCCTAAGGGTCGTTTCATTTCGCACCTTAAGGCGATAAAGTTAAGTTCAAATGAGTGTATCTATCACTTAGTCCGAGTTAATGACTCAAGTAGTGAGGTGCCTTCCCTTCAGTCAGTTCCTATAGTAAAAGAGTATCTTGAAGTCTTTTCTGATTATTTACCCATAGTCCCTCCTGAAATAGAGATAGACTTCGTCATAGACATCATCCCAGATACTTGTCCTATCTTTATTCCGCGATACAAAATGTCACCAACAAAAATAAAAGAGCTAAAAGAACAATTGAATGATTCGTTAGATAAAGACTTCATTCGACCTAGTGTCTCACCTAGAGGAGCTCCGGTCTTGTTTGTAAGGAATAAAGATGGTTCTCTTGGGATGTGTATCGACTACCTCCAATTGAATAAGGTGAGCATCAAGAATAAATACCCTCTTTCAAGGATATATGATTTTCTCGACTAGCTTCACGGTGCTTCTCACTTCTCGAAAATTGATCTCAAATCAGGCTACTATCAGTTGAAAGTTAGGGAATGTGACATTCCAAAGAAAGCTTTTAGAACCATGTATGTGCGTTATGAGCATTTAAGCTTATCTAAATTTGCTTTTCATCGTCTTTATTAATGATATACTGGTTTATCAAGGGGTGAAGAATATCATGGTAGTCACCTCATGATTGTTCTGTAGACTTTGAAGGATGAGGAATTAAATGACAAGTTCTGCAAGTGTGAGTTTTGTCTTAAGTTCATGGTATTATTGGGCCACATTGTTACCAGTAATGAGATTAGTGTTGATACCCAAAAGATAGAAGCAGTTTAGAGTTGGGCTAGACCCACATCTCCAACAGATATAAGGAGTTTCATGGGTTGGGCTGGCTATTAAACGAGATTTGTTGAAGGGTTTTCATCTATGTCATCTCCTTTAAACAAGTTAACCCAGAAGATAACCAAATTTCTATTGTCTGAAACTAGTGAGAATAGTTTTCAGGAATTTAAAAAGAGACTGACTACAACTCGGAGGGTACTCAACGTTTTGTGGTATACTTTGATGCATCGAGAGGTTTTTTTAGGGTTGTGTGTTATTGCAGAATGTCAAGATTATAACATTTGCCTCTAGACAATTGAAGATTCATGAGAATAATTATCCAACTCATAAATTAGAATTGGTTGCAGTTGTATTTTCTTATAAGATATGGTGTAACTATTTGTATGGTGTTCACGAATAACAAAAGCCTTCAATATCTGCTCACTCATACGGAGCTAAATCTCAAACAAAGAAGGTGGTTTGAATTAGTCAAGGATTATGATATCAACATTCTTTACCACCGTAAGTCCAATGTCATTGTTGGTGCCTTTAGCAGGTTATCCATGGGGAGTACCGCCCATGTTGGACATAAGAAACGAAGGAGTTAGCTAAAGATGTGCACATACTTGCACTTCTGGGATCAGACTTATGGATTCCACAGAAGGAGGGATAGTGTTGACTAATGACGTTGAATAATCACTAGTATAAGAGGTAAAAGAGAAAGAAGACTAAGACCCCATTTTGCTTAACTTGAAGGCAAATTTTCATAATCAAATAGTATTAGCTTTTGAATAAGGGGGAAAGGGTGATGTGATGAGGTACCAAGGTAGGTTTTGTGTACCTAGGGTGGATGTACTCCAAGAGAGGATATTGGAAGAGGCTCATATCTCCAATTATTCCATTCATCCAGGTTCCACAAGGATGTATCGAGATTTGAGAGAGGTGTATTGGTAGAAAGGCATGAAGAAATATATTGCTGAGTTCGTCGCCAAGTGCCCAAATTACCAAAAAGTGAAAGTAGAGCACCAAAGTCCTGGAGGTTTGTATCAGACTATAGAACTTCCGGAATGGATGTGGGAGATGATTAATGTGGACTTCATCAGAGTCCTTCCAAGATCTCACAGGAAGTATGATTCTATTTGGGTGATTGTCAATATAATGAATAAGTCAGCCCATTTCTTTCCAGTAAAGACTACATATTAGGCTGAGGATTATGCTAAGTTGTACCTTCAATAGATGTTCAGACTTCATGGAGTTCCAGTCCCATTATTTCAGATAGAGGTGAACAATTTAAAGCAAAATTTTGGAAATCTTTCTAGAAAGTTTTGGGTTCAAAAGTGAACTTAAGCAATGTTTTTCATCCCCAGACGGAAGGACAAGCAAAGCGTACTATCAAGAACTTAGAAGATATGTAGAGAGCTTCTGTGATTGACTTCAAAGGGAATTGGGATCATCATATACATATCATTGAGTTTGCTTACAATAATAGTTACCATTCGAGCATCCAAATGGCTCCATATGAGGCTCTTTATGGGAGAAGATGCAGATCTCCTATTGGGTGGTTTGAAGTTGGTCAACCAGGGTTAAGAGGACAAGAATTAGTTCACTAAGCTATGGAGAAAGTGAAAGTGATTAAAGAGAGATTGGAAACGGCACAAAGTTACCAAATTTCCTAAACATATGTTAGGAAAAGGCCGTTAGAGTGGGAGGTGGATGATTGGGTATATGTGAAAGTTTCACCCATGACGGAAGTTATGAGGTTTGGTAAGAAGGGGAAACTTAAACCCAGATATATTGGTCCTTACAAAATCTCCAAAAGAGTTGGCAATGTAGCATATGAGTAGGAGTTACCCGAAGATTTAGAAGTGGTCATCCGGTATTACATGTGTCTATGTTGAAGAAGTGCTTGGGTGATCCTTCATTGATTGTACCAACTAAGAATAATGGGATTAAGAATAGCTTATCCTTTAAGGAGGTTCCGGTTCAAATTTTTTATCGTCAAGTTCACAAGTTGAGAACTTAGAAAGTGGCATCAGTCAAGGTCCTTTGGAGGAACCATTTTGTTGAAGAAACGACTTGGGAAGCTGAGGAGGATATGAAGAAAACATATCCACATCTCTATGAATCGGAGAGAATGCAGATAAAGGTACTAAATTCTCTTCTTAGCAATTTATAAGACTATATGTATGCATGTTATTACTTTCTTTTGGTTGGTTGATTGTTGTAATGTTGTTACTACCCTTAGCTTAGTGAAAGAGTTCTCATTCGAGGACGAATGTACCCAAGGGGAAGATACTTTAATATCTCGTAAACAAAAATAGCTATTGGTAAACAAAGAAACTAAAAATAGGAATTTTTGGAAAGAATAGTATAAATCTAAAAAAATTACTAAGTGAAAAAGTGAGCTTTTGGTCATTTTCGAAAGCACATAACTTCTAGCTCAGGATAAGTTGATGACAGTTCTTTATTTGGTTGGAAAGACATCGAAGATATCTTTACCAATGCCACCGAGCTTGGCGATTTGATATCGTATAAGGGAGATATGCCTATCAAAAGTTGGGCTGTTGTACTAAGGAAAGTTTAATCCGGATTTTAGTAAGGGTAAAATGATCTTTTCACCCTACTATTTCCTAAATTTTTTAAGGGTGTATAAGGGGTAAGATTAAGACTTAAGTCAGTTTTTATAAGATTGATTACACTTAGGGCTTGGGAGAAAAGAGAATTGAATAGGCATAAATGATAAAAGACCAAAATTTCACCAAGATCATTAAGTGAGTTTCATCGTGGGCGATACCTATAAGGTTTGTGAGATCTTTCCGCAATGGGTTCTTCGACCCACACAACAATATGTTTAATTAATCACAATTAGAGTAGATTGAATGATGAACATTGAAGTTCTTGATGGAAAAACTTTTGAATTCTTGTTGGTTGAGTTGTAGTATACCCTTGGTTGTTTTATTGGTGTGTCTAAATAGTTTTATGTGTCTAAACTATTGTGTTTTGAGGATTTTAGTGATGCTAAGTATTTAGGGTAATATCCATGGGAGTTTAGAAGGTTTAGAATTGAAATTCGAAGACGAAAAGTCGGAAATCCCGTCTGACAAGCCTTTGGGCACCGCGCCTACGAGATCCCCTCAGGGTAACCTCTAAATGACAGGGTTTGGTGCACCGCTCTACTTAAAGCACCTCAGGAAAGTCTCTATCCGTCAAGCTCTGGCGCCACGCTCCTCTCAAAGCGCCAGGGTTACCTGGAGATCCCATTTCTCCCATCTTTCGTACGAGTTCCTAAGTGAAGTACCTATAAATCCTAGTTGATTTAAACACTCTAAAGTACATCTAAACATCATGAAATCATCCATAAACATAGTTTGTGATCCTTGAATCCATAATCATATTCAAGGAAAGTTAAGATCAAAGTCGAAGAAGCTAAGAGTCAAGCCTAAAAGTTAAGAAGCAAGTAAAAGTGAGTTCTTAAAGTTTTCAAGAGTCTTAAACAAACATTTTACCTTGTTTTATGTCTCAAGCTTCAAGTCGAACAAAGAGTAATGAATATTGTTTAAATCTCAAAAGTAATGAGGGAACTAAGTATTCCCTAATAGTTAAGTTTCAAGTAAAGAAAAGAGCTAAGAGTGAGTCCATTTCTCAAAAGCTATATGGGAACTAAATAGTCTTAAGAGTATAAATGTTTTCACATTTTGATAAAGAAAGGAAGATAGACTTACGCAGAGCCTTTGTCCAGTTTTAGAAAATGGGAACTATGATGTCCAAGAGTACTCTTAAAGATAACTTTGAGCAATTACCTAAAACCAGAGAAGAATTTGTTTACAAAACATATGAGATACGTATTTTCAGAGTAGTATTGAGCACCGATATGAGGACGCAAGTTCATATAAACTCAAGTCTCCATAACCAATGTAGCCAGCATGGAAAGATAAAGGGTCAAACATTTTAGATGATTCCTTAGTTATTTTTAGCATAGACGAGTGAATGCACTTAGTAGTTCAGGTACTATACTGATAGCAAGTTATAGAGGGGTTCTCTTTCAACATGAGGTAAGACGTAATAAATGCGCCTAGGCTTATGGCGATGGTTGTTAGTTAACGAATCTTCCATAGAAATTATATTACTTTCATATATAAGTAAAGTTGAGTTTATTATACATTATCTTAATAAAATAAGTATTTATGCTATTTATAAAAGATTTACATATATGCATTTCATGTGTCTTTATTGCCTTATATTGAGTTATGACTTTTGAGTTAGGCAGAGCCAATGTAAGTTCATTCTTACTCCTTTCAAGCATAGTAGTTGTTGTTTAGCATTCCAACTCGCATACTCTTACATACAATGTACTGATGTCACTTGCCCTGCATCATCTTATGATGCAGACGCAGGTTACCACAATTAACATCCAGCTCCTCGTTGATCTAGCTTGAGCATATCAGAGTCAGTGGTGAGCCTATTTGCATCTCGGAGGGCCCTTTACTTATTTTTCTTTCGCATTTTCCTTATAGATTGTTGAGAGGTTTGTCCCAACATTCATCTCATTAGTAGTAGAGACTTCATAGACAAATAGATAACAAGTTCAATGTTATTCTCTTTTATCTTGCATGTCAAATGTTCTTACCTTTAACACTTAAGTTCAGTTTTGCCAAGACTATTATTTAAAGTATTTTCTCATGAGAAGGTGAAGTTTTATGATTGAGTTAAGTTAAGTCTTCCACTGAGTTAGTAAGCTAGGCCAAGAGTTTACTCAAGGCCAACAATGACTGTTAGGTGTCAACTACTTCCAAGGTGTAGGCTCCGCGTGTGACAGATCCCAAGGCTTCCGAGTTAATTTCAAGACCTTTGTATAATTTTACTTAAAATGGATCTTGAGCATTAGACGCAGATGACCTTATATGAATTTTTGACTACTAATTAGTTCATTTTATAATGCTGAATTTTTAAGGGGTAGCATTTTTTATTTTTATAAAAAGGCTTCTGATTAAATCCCGAGAACCTAGTAGGATTTTCTAAATGTATACCAAAGGGGTCGGAAGTAGCCTATGTCTAGACCATATTCCTCGTGAGATCGATCCTATCCTCAGTTAGGATCTTTATTTGGCAACGAGTTCTTATTCTTTCTTTTGGAGGTGTAATCTGAGCCTATCACATGTCACTATTATAAAAAATTAAGTTTTCCCTTGAAATATTTAGGTTTCCCTCTTGGCCATCATAATAAAAAGAAGGTGCATTTCTCAGAATTGATAAAAAAAAGTTTTAAAGAAAGTTGTAGCTATGGAAAGAAACCTATTTTAGGGGGTAAAGTTACAGTAAAAAATGTCTTGCATAGTATTCAAATATACCTATTATCTGTCATTAATCCTCCTAATTGTGTGATATATGATCTGCATAGAATTTTGTCTAAATTCTTATAGACTTTCAAGGAAGTGGATAGAATTATCAACTGGATTGCATGAAATGAAATTTGTGTACCCAAAGAAGAAAGAGTATTGGGATTTGAATCATTGTTTGATATTTTTAAGTCTTTATTTTCTTAACTATGGTGGAAATTCAAGACTACTAATACAATGTAGTCTAATTATACGTGGAACAATTATTGCAAGACACAAACACCACAAATAGTATAACGAAAAAGGGGAATTAAAAGTATATGAAAATATGTTACTGCAAGAGATTTCTTTGATCAAGAGATATGGTGGGAACCAAAGAAGGAACATGCTAGTCTATTGTTTGATTACTGGTCAAATTTAGGGCTCTGTTTTTTATATGGGAGTTCAGTAGGATCAAAGTAAAGTGCAATTTTTCCAAGCAATTGGTCTATCAAGATGGACGGCATAAGGCTGTGTTACAAGATAATTTTGATGAGAAAGTGTGAAATCATATTGAAAGTGTCATGGGAAATTTGATACTTACTCTGGGTAGAGATAAACCTTGGTGAGTGCCTAGTGGACCAGGACAATTCAAGGTTGGAATAACAACGTGTTTTTGCAGATACATGAGGGAGCCTATAGATAATACTTCTAACCTATTGATGAAAGGATTACCCTATAAGCTCTCCTTTCTTTTATGAAGGATGTGGTTTAGAAGAACTCCTATTGGGGAAATTTTTATCAGAAGAGTGCTGATTTTGTAAAATGTTTTTGTTGTAACACCAATATACATGAATATTTTGTATATTTATA
The DNA here is from genome assembly GCA_027705065.1 of Solanum peruvianum. Lineage (NCBI taxonomy): Eukaryota > Viridiplantae > Streptophyta > Magnoliopsida > Solanales > Solanaceae > Solanum > Solanum peruvianum. The sequence continues at coordinate 22,296,425 of JAKWJD010001760.1, forward strand.
TTTTAATTAATATGATTGTAATCATATTTGGAAGTAGTTTAGTGAATTGGCATGAGTACAATGTCAGTTAGTGGAGATTAAGCAAGTCTTGGAGGAGAGGTGGAAGGTTGATTGTGCTAATCAATTGAAGTCTTTTTTTAAAGCAATAAGTCTCTTTATAATATGGAAGATTTGGAAAAGGAGGAATGCCATTAAACATGGGGTGTTATGTCTAAACAATTATTGAATCGGAAAAGAACAGTATGCCAAACATAAGAATAAAAATAGTATGAGTTACTGGATGTATGCTACATTGACTAAACATTGTAGAATCAAGGAAGCTAAATATACAAACAACAACTGTGGGCGAATAAGGATACATTCAATATCAAAATCTCTCAATAACTTAATTTGGCAACTAAAAAATTTATCTTCTTTAATAGTTGTATCAACTCCATTGGGGTTCAATCTATTGAGAAGAAAATTTGAGAAATGTAATAGTGGGGAAATGAGAAATGTATTGAAAATGATTATAAAAAGAAAAAATCGACTCACGCCATTTTTCTAAGTAAGGATATGTTATATTCATGTTGATGAAGTCTTCATTGGTGATGAATCGTGATGTTGGTGAGCATTTTTGACATCCAGATGATTATAAATCTAACATGGAAGGTGTTTGTAGTGATGTTGGTGGTCAGAGGTACGTTTTCAGGTGTAGAGATGGTCACGATGCCAACGAACTCCTGGAAAAAATATGAAAGTGGGGTTGATGATTTTTTCCTGTCACTTTGCCTTTTATTTTCTTTTCTAGTTTAGACTTATGTGTTTTTGCTTTTCGGGTCTGGGCCACTTATGGGCCTAAAACTTTGTGATTTTTTACTATTTATATTTTTTAAGGAAAATTATCAATTAAGCCATAATATCTAACTTATTTTGTCAAAATAAAAAGACAATAGAATACTTAATTAAAATGTTAGAAATACCATAATTTAGAAAATAAGATGTATTTAGATTTGAGTTTAAATTATATCCACCGTCAGTGTACACTTTTTACGTTGACACATACTTTAAGGAAAGTTTCTTTTTATTATTAACAACTTTTATTTTATAAAATATAAAATTAAATATTGTATGCAAAGTCATTAAGATTCTACTTTTATGATATCCATTAATGTATCATTCTTTATTCTTAGTAAAGGAGATTATCATATCTTTTACTCGTGCACAATAGCAGTGAAGCTAATTAAAAGCATCCACCATTAAAGCGTTTAAAGAGAAACTATTATCAATCATCAAAATTCCTTTGTCTTCTTTCTTAATAGAGTTTGGTAGATTCTTGCCCCCTTTTTTCGAATCTCACTCCTTCTGATTAATCTAATACCCAATAACATTTCTTTTTCACTATTCACACTTCTACCACCACCTTTCATGTTCTAGTCCTTTTTTTAGTTTCCAAATTCTCTTTCTAGAAGGTGCTCACATATTGTTCATCAATATATATATTTTAATTCAAGAATTTTTTTCTATCGTTAAACGATATCTATTTATTAATTAAAGTTGATTTCTCGACCGCAAGATAATTTCTATTATTTATTTGGATTTTCTGTTTAGGATCACCGATTATGGTATGTATTTCAGATTCTATGTATTACGGATTTCAATACCATAGTATATGTTTTATATTTTGCATTATACATATTACATATTTTTTAATTAATATTTTTAATTTTTATGCATGTTTGTTGACATATTCATCTAATATTTATCATCTCAAATTTTTAGTCATTTAAATAATTTATTCGATTTTTTTCTGATTTCGTTTTCATATTTCAGATTTATTAGAATTTACAAATCCATTAATATGTTTATTTTGATTTATTTTTGATAGATTTATTTTTGCTTTTAGGGTTTTAGATTCGGGGAAATCATATGTATTTCTAGAATATCTAAATTAATAGTTTATTTTTGCATTTATTCTATCTTTATATCAAAAAGTTTTACATTTTTTATTTTGACATTGTATTTCAATCTCAATTAGTATACCACATGTTTGCATTTCCTTCTTAATTTGTATTGTTCCTAACTGTATGCTAACAATTTTATTTTCATTGGATATTCATTACGTATTTCAATCTTAATTTATGTGTTAACAAGTTTGTATTTCTCTTTTCTTTTGTATTCTACCTAATTGTATACCACAACAATTTGTATTTTATGTGTCTACTTTACCTTTCAAAGTCACTTTACATTTCAAATGAAGAGAGTTTTTCTTTTGTATTTAAAACTTTCTATTCAATCTCACATTGTATTTTCATCTCACCTTTGTATTCATATATTGTTGTATTCAGCATATAGTTGATGATCGATTAGTTACATTAACTTAATGGGATACAAATTATTGTATGCATTCAAATAGAAAAAAAACTAAGAGACTACAAAAGAAGAAGCAATTTCATTCATTATACATCGTAATTTGGATATTAAATAATTGGAAAAAGCTATAGATCTCAATACATACAAAGATTTCACTCATTCAATAAGGATAAGAAAAGCACTCTTGTACTCTATATATATGAATATCTCATCCAAACAAATAAAAAATTGAAAAAAAATACTTGATTGTTTTTCAATTATTTAGTGGATGCGAAAAATTTATAGGCGTCAATTTTGAAAATTTCTATTTTAAATATATGTCGTATTCAACTTGAACAAGCTTTGAAAGTTATGAGATGAATGATTTGGAAGACAAACTAAATTATTTTAATTATTTTTTCATGTTCTTAAGAAGAAAATAAAAATGATCAACAAAAAGATGACTATTTATGCTCTTTTCAAAACGTAACTAATTTATGATTAAGATCTTTTTTACCTTTTTTTGAATTTTTTTTGTCCCATAGTTTTCTTTATTATCAATTATTTCTATTCTTTCAAATTAGTTAAAATAAAATAAATACATAACTAATACTTTGACAAACTAAAATAATGACATTTTCAATAAATAATGAAATTATTGTTAAAGAGATCCACTAAAAGCTAAAATATTGTTATTTTGAAAATTTTCCATTTTTGGGGATATTTCATAAAAAATGAATGTTCATTTCCCAACCAAGAAATCAAATTAATAGTATTACAAATACTGAAGAAATTGTATAGATCGTATTTCATGTAATTATTATTATATTGTCACTTGACAATAAATTTCAAGAAATAGAAGGGAGGGCCCACATATTCATAAACGATATTACGTTAAGAATAAATTACATATGACGCACCTTTTTTCCCCATAATTTTCATTATGCCTTACCGGTTCTAAAATTTTCCGAAATTCCTTTTTTTACTCTCAAACCTCAAACATTTGATAGATATATCCTAACTCCAAAAAATAATGCTTATCCCTTCGTTATTTAGCTCCACAAATCACTCCTTATAACACACAAAAAAATGAAAACCAAAATTTCAGAAAAATAATTTTATTTCTCAAAAAGAAAGCTCAAATCATAATAAAAAAAATTAAAAACAAAATTAAATTTTTAAAAAATCAGAATCCTTATTTCTACAAAAATAAAATTTTAGATTAAAAAAATAAGAAACAAGATCAAAGAAAAAAAATAAAAAAAAGAATTAAATAAATAAATGATAATATTTCAATCAGAAAAAATTACATGTTGAATCAAGATTTGGAAAAACTCTTTTACTTTTTGGTGATGAAAATCATAAAATCCTTACCCAATGATTGAGAATAACGTGGAAGAACAATATAGGAAGAAACAGAACAACAAAAATAGAAATCATCTAATAGAAAGAAATTCAATTGATTAATTTACCTTATATATCACAAATTATTATATTTATGGAAAAAAATATTTTTTATTTAATAATATTAGGAATTTTTAATTTTTTATTTTTGGTACTTGATTATTTTATTTTTAAATCATATTTTAATTATTTTGTATATATTGTTAGAAACCTAATGTTGAAAATTAAATACTAGGAAGTCGTATTTGATTTGCAATGTTTTAACATGTCTGAGTTCTAAATCTACCATTGAAAAAAACATTCAAAAAAAAAGAAAAAGTTTAATCTGTCATAACATGATCATTACTGTCAAATACGCAATGTATCTCATTTATTTGATACTTAAATTAGTGATCTTTGTTAGTGTTATTACTGAATCGATACATCACTGCTACAATAATTTTTCCTCTACGCATCTAATACTAAATTTTAAATGTATCTAGTCATTTTGATAAAACACTGCGTATCAAATTAAGTATCTTGATACATAAAAACTAATAATGTTAGTGTACCAAGTATAATCAACTACAAAATAATACATTTATAGATATACTTTATTTAAGTTTACAAACACCTTTCTTTCACAACCTTATTGTATCAGATACATTGTTATCAACTACGAAAACATATATTATATCAAAAAATAGTAAAACATATAATTATTTATTCTTTGTCTTTTAGATTGCCGATAAATTTTTCTATGTAAGATTCAACCTTGACTCTTAGTTGTGTATTTTTAATGACGACAATCACTTACTCTTCAAACTTATTTTAGAGTTGACTGAGCGTTTTCAAGACCTGCATTGAAGTAGGCTACGACTTATTGGTCTTTAGATTGAGCTTGTCAATGTATATTACTATTAATAAGCTTGAATTGGGGTACATTTGTAGTTGATTCATGTTTTGTTTCTAGAAATAATGGCTTAGCCTCATTTTTCAGCTAGTTTTACATCAATTGAGCATCCCTACCATGTACTATGCCAGTGGTTGACTAGGTTGCTACTAGTTGTAATTATTGGGCATGCCAGTGGGTACTTTACCACGGTTTGAGACTCTGGATGTTTGTTGCATTTATTGATGAGGTTAGCGGTGGGGGTTAGTTGTGCTAGAACTTGTAGCTCATAGGCATCGAGGTGCTTTTGGACCACCTAAATTTACTGCTCGGCCAGCTTGGCCACCCGCTTCCTAATGCAATCCTCAGCCTCAACAATGGATTTCTGCATCCAAGGCTGAAAGTGGTGGAGAAGGGTGGCCATCTAGGCCTTTCACTTCTTGACCCGAGATAGAGGTACCACTGCTGCATATGGGGGCATGGTGCGGGATGAGGTGGGGGCCTGCTGGTTGCATGAGAAGAAAAGGACGGAGTGTGATCAACATGCTCTGGTGCAACAGGGTCAGCCCCTTGGGCTAACTACATTGTGTCCGCCAATTTCTCACTTAATGGAGGCATCTCAATCCTGAGGCCTCTATGTGGCGTTGCAACATTGACCTCATCCTTGATGAGGCATATATAAATTGTTCCTTCTAGACTACGGATTGTATCATAGTGCTAGATTGGCATGCCTGCATCCCTGCATAACTGGAAAATAAGACATGCAAAGGGTAAGTGGTAGAGGTCTTGAAGTCCCTCACATGAATCACCGATATAAGCATCCGTGCAAAGTCTATCTCCAATCCTGCTACCAGAGCAGCTAATAGTACCGCCCTATCCCATGTGACTACATTATCATCTTGTGTGGCGATAACTTGTGTCAAACCAGCAGCCAGAAGAACTTGGCTACAAAATTAAGGGACACCTTCTTGATCAACCCTTGGGGATCTATCACCCAATATGCCCTCTCACCATCGGTTGCCAATTATTGAGCCAACCATTTATTTCTCACCTTAAGATGTGCATCACTCCAACTAAATTCACCACTCTGTACAACCTTCCGCCTGTGGTAAAACTCTTAGTATTGTGAGACTTCTATGGGTCATCAACGGGGCCGTATAGAAAACGATGGATGGTAGCCTTGGATAAGTACACCTGGCAGCCCCTGACTAATGTATATGTGAGAGGGTCCTATTTGGCAGGTCTTGCCTTCCTGTCTATGGAGTCTTTGCGAGTCGCTATGTAGGAAGCATAGAACTACCGGATGATCTCCTCACAATAGGTACCCAAATCCTGAGCTATCTAGAAAAATTTGTGCAGATTGAACAGTCTGTGCACCTCGAAAACCGTCTGTAAACTTCTTGTCAGGACCCGACACTACACCATAATTAGCCTGTCATCACCACCTTATTATAAAGCATCTTCGAACCCCTGTACACCTGGTATTGAACCTCGACGCACCACCGGTTTGGTTCACCAGCAGCCGGTGCGGGGTAATCTGCTCGGGGTGCGGGTGCAGACTCCAAACTGGTAGCCTCATCAGACGAGGCTTGGTGATCTTGGACCTCCGACCTAGTGGCTATGTGAGGGAGGGGGGAACCGGAAGCAGTTGCTGCTTTTGACAAAGAGGAATGGCCGACCCGAAAGCGGAGGTAGACTCGGATGCTAAGCCCCCTTGAGAACTAGAGGCAGCCCCGACTAGTGAATCGATCAGTGTTAACTCCTATTAGACTAGGAGGCATTGACTACATCGGAATTCAACTTCAGGGGGTAGCCCTAGTGACCCTAGCTGCTACAGTAGGTGTTGTGGAACCTGGCGGGATATAATGCGTGTATTTCTCGTTACTAAATCTACGATCATCCAACGAGACGGGACAACTGACTTGGATTTTCTCCTCTTTGCGTCGAGAATTTCCTTCGTGGGAGACATCAGTACATGTAGAGTAGTTGTTAGTCTCAACTCACCATAATCACACACTCAAAATACATCGAGGCACAGAAAACTTGAGGATAACAAACACATATTGGTGTAGAGACAAATCAATGGTCACTACCGACGGTCCATCGATAACGTCAGTCGTCTGACACTTAAAATTATTCAAGAGAGGATGGAAAACATAGTCCACTTTCGTCGTCTGAGACTTAAATTTATTTTAGAATTTAGTGATATCAGTTCTTCTGAATGAAATGACGAACATGCGAACGGTCCGTTGATCAGTCAACGGACTGTGGTGCATTGTCGTCATTTTGTACTAAAGCATTTTGTGGGTATTTCAATCGATGGATCGTAGTGGGGGTCTTGTAATGTTGGCCTGAGACAGATTTCAGGTTGTTTACAATTTCTGATTTTTAAATCCTTTCGTGACTCCTTTTTACACAATCAAGTTATAGACAGGCATTTTAACACACTAACGATGAGCACGTCATTCGTAGGATTTCGATTTCATATAATTATTAATCCAATTAAGTCACAATAAGTAACCCTAAGTTAGAATTTTCAGACAGATTGAGACATCCACTTTTTAAATAGACTTAAAAAGCTACACAACCACATTCTATCATTCTGAGGGACATAACTACACTAGCATGCAATTTCAGTTAATTCAGTCCTAATGTCAAAACCCATTTTTGTATTTCTATAAATAACTATGAACGAGAATTCAAATTTAAGGAAAATTGAAATACCTTTAGTGCAGAGTGGTGTGGTTTTGAGATGAACTTTCAATAAGTAGCCTATGCGCCTGACTCGATCAACGGACGAAGAAGAATGGAAGAACAGAGAATTTGGAAAAGATGGGAAGTAAGAATTTTGATTTGGGAGATATTGATTATTGATGAAATATGAAGGAAATATTGGAGAGAAACGGTTATGGAAGGGAATTTTAAAAGAAATGGAAGGGGGAATGAATTTCAACGGTTATATCTTTTAGTATTATCGGTTAGGTTGTGTTGGATCACTGGCAGATTTGGACCTACGAAACCCCATCGACGGTCCGTAGGTCAATCGATGGTTCGTCAATTATGACAGTCGGTGACTTCAAGTTCAAAATATTTGAAAACATACTTGGGATCTACGGACACAATCGACAGTTCGTCGATGGAACGACGGTCCGTCTATGGATTCCGTAGACCTCTGTACCAAACCGTTTATGTTAGATTTTTGCTTTTGCTCCCTGCACATGTAACACCCATTAGGCCATTCTGTTTGCATTTTTGTGGACCCTTTGGTGACACTCACCCTATACTGATCTCTAGCCAACACTACAAACAAACAAAAATGAAATAATGAGAAAAACAAAACAAAAAAAACGACTATTTCTATAATGAAAACAAAACCTATCGTTGGATAGAGGATACACCCTGTGTTTCCTTCAAAGAATCACTTGATTTAATGTCACAACATGACGCAGGACCCCTTGATTACGCAGACTTCATCAAGAAGATAGGACTCAACCACTTCATCACACTCTGCGTATGCCCAAAATAGATTTTTATTCTTTGCCTGCTGACTGTGAACTTTGTGCCTTCCTTATTCTCCAACTCAACCGCTCTATGTGGGAACACTTTAGTGATGAGGAATGGCCCTTTACACTAAGACTTGAGTTTGCCCCGAAACAAGCCTTTAGACGTAACTCATTTTCACATTCAATCTATTTAGTCTTTGTTCTGCTGCTTCAATCCAACCCAACTTCATTTTCTTCATTGCCCATATCATCTTGTGCTCTAGCTCGACCTGAAAGTGACAAGCCTTCCCATATACTAGTTGGTATGGAGACATACCTATCGGAGTCTTGTATACAATGTGGTAGGACAAAAGAGCTTCATCAAACCTCCTTGACCAATCCGTTTGATTATCATTTACCATTTTTGCTAGAATTTGCTTGATATCACGATTGGGCACCTCAACTTGCCCGCAAGTTTGTGTATGGTTAGAAGTAACCACATTATGGTGAACATCCTATTTCTCTAATAGACTTTTGAAAAATATATTACAGAATTTAGAGCCACCATCACTAATAAAGGCCCTAGGTGTGCCAAATCTGGAGAAGATGTCGTTTTTCAAGAATGTGGTGACACACTTTCCATCATTGTTAGGAAGCACAATTGCTTCCACTCATTTTTACACATAGTCAACCGCCACATGAATATACTTCATAGCATGAGAACTCACAAACAGGACAATAAATTCAATGCCCCATACATAAAATAGCTCAATCACCAAAATAGGATTCAAGGAGATTTATTGCCTCTTCAAAATTCCTACATCTCGTTGGCACCTATCATATGATTTTGCAAAATTGTGAGCATCTTCGTTAATGGTTGGCCAGTAATACCCACACTACAAGATCTTATGTGCAGTCTGGATTCCATTGTGGTTCCCACCCTCATGCGAGGAGTGACATGCTTCCGAAACACTCAACATCTCGACCTCATGTACACAACGGTGAATCATCCCATCAGCACAACTCTGGTATAAGTAAGGGTCATCCCAAAAGAGCTTTTTCACATCGTGCAGGAAATTTTTCCTTTGGTGGAAGGTCAAGGATGAAGGAACTACATCACTTTCAAGACAATTCGCAAAATCTACGAACCATGGGACCAAACCCTTACACACGGCCAACACATGTTCATCTGGGAATGCATCATCAATTTCAGCCTTTTCACCTAATTCATGTATAGCTTCATCCTCCAATCTAGACAAGTGATCGGAAACTTGATTCCCGGTCCCCTTTATATGTTTTACCTCAAAATCAAACTCTTGCAGCAATAGTACCCATATGATAAACCTTGGCTTAGAATACTTTTTCTCCATCAAGTACCTCAAGGAAGAATGGTCGGTATGCACTATGACCATCATGCCATTTAAATAGGAGCGAAATTTCTCGAATAAATTCACTACTGCACGAAGTTCCTGTTTCGTTATCGTGCAGTTATTTTGGGTTTAATTCAGGGCTTACTCGCATAGTAGATTGGAAGAAGGACTTTATCCCTTCTTTATCCCAATACCACAAAAGTGTTAGCCCAATCACATCATACATCACCTCAAATGGACCACTCCAATCTGGTGAAATAATAATGGGTACAGACACCAACTTCTCTTTCAACTCTCCGAATGCCTTCAAAAGAGATTCATCAAAACAGAATATATAGTTCTTCTGGAGAAGGTTGCACAAAGGATCTGCAATTTTTGAAAAATCCTTAATAAACATCCTATAAAAACCAACATGCATAAGAAAATTTTTCACACCCTTGACAGAGATGGGTGGAGGAAGCTTCTCTATTACTTCCACTTTAGCTCAATCAAACTCTATCCCCTTATTGGATATGAGATGGCCCAACACAATACCTTCTTTTACAATAAAGTGACACTTCTCCCAATTTAGCACTAAATTATAATTCTCACATCTTTTGAGTACCTCAGCCAAATTAATCAAACACCAACTAAATGAATCTCCCACTATAGATAAATCATCCATGAACACCTCAATAGTGTCCACCATATCAAAGAATATTGATATCATACAACGCTAGAAGGTCGTTGGTGAATTGCATAACCCAAACGACATCCTTGTGAATGCAAAATCCCATAAGGGCAAGTGAGTGTGGTCTTTTGTTGGTCTTCTGGAGCGATAGTGATCTGATTTTAGCCTGAATAGCGATGAATAAAGCAATACCAACCTTTGCTTGCGGGTTTGTCTAGCATCAATTCCATAAAGGGCATAGGTAAATGGTCCTTTTCTGTCCACGCATTCAACTTTTGGTAGTCCATGCAAATTATCCATCCGGTCACTGGCCACATTGGAACAAGCTCGTTCCACTCATAAGGTACCACTCTCATCCCACCCTTTTAAGGCACGTACTGAATAACACACACCCAACTGATGTCCATAATAGGATAGATGACCCCAACATCCAACTACATGATTATCTCCTTTTTCACTACCACCTGTATAGGTGGATTCAACCTTTTTTGGTGCACAATACTTGGTTGTTGATCCGCATTAGTTTGATTTTATGGGAACAAATATCAGAGGGATCCCAATAATGTCCTCATACTCCAACCAATGGCTCGTTAAAACCTCTTCAATACCGTCACTAAGCACTCTACTTGTTGTCCATCAAAATATGCTGCAATTATCACAGGAAAAGTGTCATCTCTACCCAAGAACACAAACCTTAGATAAGGTGATAGATCCTTTAGCTCTTATTTTGGGGCCTCCTTAATACATGGATTTGCAGGTGGAGACTCGCGATTCTTGATGTCCAACTCCAAATTTTTCAGCTTTGACCGATATTTGAATATTTCAAGTCCAGCCACCAAAGAACCATACTCGTCAATACAGTCACTGTCAAAATTAATGATCACTACGGCTTGTGCCTCAACACCTAGTTGCTCTTCGATTTGTACCTCAGGTATACTCTTAACCCTATAGGATATACCAGAACCATTTGGAGCTCACCCTCTACTTCGTGGACCTACATATATTGAAAGTTGTTTCTTCTTTTTTAAACCTAAATTTCATCGGCTGCTTTTCCATGTCGACTAATGCACACCCAGTGGAAAAGAATGGTCTTCCAAGAATAATGAGGACCTCAAAGTCAACCTCACAGTCAAGAATCACAAAATTTGCCAGAAATATGAATGACTCCACTTCCACAAGCACATCATGGAGTTTACTAATATGCCTTTTTCACAGTTCGATTGGCCATCAGCAACCGCATCGTAGAAGGCTTTGGGTTACCCAAGCCTTACATTTTATAAATGGACAGAGGCTTGAGATTTATGCTCGCATCAAGATCACATAGTGCCTTAGTAATGTGTAGATATGATACGCTCAAACTTACTTCTCAAATAAGAAGTAAAGCGGTCGTGTCAAGTAAATAACCCAACTAATGAGGTTAGGATCGTTCCCACGAGGAAAATAGTTTAGACTTAACTTTAATCTATTATTACTATTGTTCAATCAATTATTTCCTTGGAAAACAAAGACAATAAAGGGAAGTTTTTAATTCTAGACGAATGAAATTAACAAGCTAAATTTAAAGAGATAACTAATAGCTTCAAATGTTGGATTTTAATCAATTAATCAATGTAACTAGGGTTTACGTGTTCCCCACAGGTTCATAACTTGATTATTCTAACTATAACAATTCTCTCCTAGTATCTTGCATGCAAAGTGATAAGTTATGTATTTCTAAGTACTTGGTCTGGCATCTAGAAAATTTTACTCCGCACCTTGGTCCGGCTACGTGTGTTGCTATACTTACTCGTAATGTTACCTCATATTAAGCATCGTATTCGATATTTGACTAAGTTATTACCTCTTACCAATCAATACTAGCCTATTAGATAGTATATACTCAATCTATGTTGATAATTCTTTTCCTATTATCTACCTTCTTGGCCCGGCAAGTAGCATTAAGGCGAGTTCTAACATTGTCCATCCGTTAAAAAGACTTCTATGTGAAAGAATTATCAGTACATGCAAGACACTATTCTAGAATTGTTATTTTAGTTAGGTTTTACCTCATTCTTCACCTATGGTTCCCACAACCCTAGTTATGGTGTTTGGTTACTCATAGTCATAATCACAATATTCATATATATGATATAAGAATTCATGCACTTACATCAATGAGAAAGAATAAAATCCAATAGTTTACTTGATTATTCGACAAAATCACCAACAATCAACTCTAGAGAAAAAGTGTAACAATACAAAGTGTAATAATCAAAATAATCTCCTCACAAAGTATATAACATAAAAGTGTATAACCAAGAGTCTAACCCCCAAAAATTAGGTTTTTCGAACTATTTATAAAAAATAAAAACTTGATTAAATAAGGACTCTATTTGCTGGAAATCTTTCAAAACGCGGCTAGGTCGATGGACCTCCGACGAACAGTAATAGTCACGACGGGCCGTCATAGATTCCGTCGTCGCATACTTGTGCAATTTCTTCTGCTTCTCTCTTTATTACCCTCGATGAAAGGTATGACGGATCATCACAGGCACAACGGTCCGTTGAGGGTCTCCTTTCCGAAACACTTGAACTCTTGGAATTTGGGTACTGGGACTACTTCTCTGATCTTCATGACGAACCAGCAGGATGGACCGTCATGGCTACGACAGTCCGTCACGCACTCCGTAACCCCACACTAGGTAAGAATTCCCCAATTTCCTTCAACCTCTGTACTATGATGCCACCTACAGACCGTCACGGGCATGACGAACTGTCACAAGCTCCGTAGGTGGTACTTTTCTGTATTTCTTGCTCAAAAACCTCCACATTTATCTTTCAGACAGATTTCGCTCAAATAAAGAGAAACTTACACAAAAGTTACTACAAAAAGGCTTTTGGACACATTACACTTAAGGAAAAAGCATTAAAAATACTGTGAAACCACGGTAAATTAAGATACCCTATAGTACATGGAATAGTGAGGGCGCCCAGATCTTCTTTCTTCTGCACAAGAGACCTTGTAGCATTAGCACTATAATGTTGCATTCTGTCATCATCTTCAAAACTCATAGATCTCTTCTTTTTCACCATGTTTATCATAAACTTAGCATAACCTACCATTTGTTCCGAACCTTATATCAGAGGGACATTGCTGGAAAGTAATTTCAACATAGTGATAAATCACTAGTATTTGCCATCTTAAATATTCTTCACTAATTTCTGAAAGAGTAGTGGTTGAGTTCTAGGAAATGGGACCACTTTCTGAGATACCTTGCTTCTTTGCCCTTTTGTCCCTCAATTATCCACTAGCTTCTACTACCTCTTTGTCTTTTCTCATATCACCTTCTTCTACAGCCGACATGGGTGGATTAATGGTCTTCTTACCTCCTCGAGTAGTAACAGTCATGCAATGCCCATCATTTTTAGGATTCTGGATAGTGTTTCTAGGAAGAGTACCATGTTGGCATGGGATCGCAGTAGTAGACTACTGAGCCATGTGTAACTCAAGGTTCTTAATGAAAACTTCATGTGCATCCATGTTTTTTACAAGATAAGATAGGTCTCCTCTCATCACTTCCATCAAACCTCCTCCACATCTTTTGCATCATATCCTCAACTCATGTCATACTACCTCCACTATCCCTAGGTGCAATTTCTCAATTTTGAAGAGGAACATAGGGCCCACTATGATCATTACTTGTACCATAGTTATTCCGGTTGAAGTTATTGTCGCGGTTGTAGTTCCTGTATCGGACATATTAACCCTATCGGTTGTATTTATCATTGAGAAAGAATTATCAATACATGCAAAAACACTATTTGAAAATTGAATAGTTGCTAGGATTACTTTGCTAATTACCCATGGTTCACACAACCCTAGTTGTGGAATAAGTTACCCATGCTATCAATATCACAATTCATAATATTAAATAAATAAATCATGAACTTACTTAACAATAAGAAGAAACCCAGAAATTCAATTTTAAATTGCAAGAAAATAGCTTTAAACCAAATCTAAAAATTGATTAATTGCTCAAGTTTGCAAAACTCAATCTCTAAAACAAAATAGAATAATAATAATAGTAGCTAGCGCCAAAAAACAAAATTTTAATCCCCTATTTATAGAAAACATAGTCCTAAAGTAAAAGGAATTGAATAAGGAAAGCTTTGTCAAGAAATGCGGCTTCAATCACTGACTTCACTTATCGATTGTCCGTCGACTGCCTCCATCAATCCATAATTGGAATTATGTTTCTTCACCGGATAGCACCTTCTCTAAATCAAAGGAAGGACCAACAGTACAGTTCATCGATCCATCTACGACCTGTCAGTGCTCCTCCGTAGTTCAACCGTTAGAATCTTGAAAATTCATGTATAGGAACCTTCTCTTAATCGATCGACGGCTTACCAGTACGGTCCGTTTATCAATCGACTGATAGATATTTATGCTCGTAGTTCCATACCTGGTCAGATTTCCCTGATCTTCTCCCTTAGCCTGAACAATACATAAACGGTCACCAGCTACAGTCCGTCAATAGCCTTCGTTAGGTCAGAATTTTCATTTTTTTCAACTGCTTTATGCTTTTTTAACATGGACATCTTTCCTGCAAAATAAGACAGAAAACTTGTTAAAACTACTCCAAAAAGGCTCTAGACACACACAACTCTTAAGCAAAATTCATTAAAAACATCGTGCAACCACGGTACATCACTGGTCAAAATTTTGAGAAGCGATAGTGGCACAAATCCTCTCCCAAGAAGAAAAATTATATTCCAATTTTGACCATGTGATAAAAGTAGAGATGATTGTCTTGAACTTGGATATGAAGCTCGGAAAAAAACAACCTTTTCTGTAAACCAAAAGATTAAATACATCAGACAAAGATCATAATAGAAATTTATATACATGATATACTCATATGTGTTCTTATCACCATCATATATAAACTCACTTGAAATACGGAGACAAAATTTAAAAAAAATAAAGACAAAAGCTTAGTGTTTAGTACGATTTCTATATTTCATGTTTGGTTGACTTCAACATTTTGGAAGATATTTTTCTAAATAATCTTATTTTGTCAAACTTAAGGAAAATAACTTACCTTGAAAAATAATACAGATTTTTTTCCCCAAAACTCATTATCAAGTAACTATTAACCTTTGGCTAGAGTTGCAACCATCTACAAGCAGAGACTTTAGTGTATCATCTCGCAAATTAAGATAGTTAGGCAGAAGTTTATAAGTTGAAATAGTAAGTTTTGGGAAGAACTAAAATTTTGAAATTTTCTTATGTAAGGAAAAAGTGATTTTTTGGTCAACTTCAAACAGGATGAGTTAGAGGTATTTCTTGATATGATTGGAAAGCTCTTGGACATATCTTTCCAACGCCTCTGATTTTACAGTACTTTGATATCGTATGAGTCAGATATGCCTTTCGGCAAATTAGCTGTTGGATTAAGGATAGTCCAATTCGAATTTGGGAAGGGAAAAGTTGTATTTTCCTTACCGAATTATTTTATTTCATTTTTGGTTAATAATTTGGGGTCTAAACTTATTTTATTCAGTTCATGCTCTTAGAAAACAAGTAAGGGTTTTGAGAGAATAGAAAAGAAGAAGAGAAAGAAGGAAAAAGGAAAAAAGGAGGATGTTTAACATCATCGAAGTTCGACTTGTGGAATTCGTCGGGGATGATCCTTAAAAAGGTATGTGATATCTTTCCGTGCTGGGATAGTTCAGCCACATACCAAATTGTTCATTCAGCGATTTCAGTGGACTGATTGATCAAAATTGAAGTTCTTGAATAAAAGTGTTAAATTTTTGTTGGTTTAGTTGGTGCATGCCTAGAATTTATTTGATTCACGTTTCGGTGTTGTTTTTCGAGTCTAATCTACTCGGTATTGAGGGTATTAGTGATTTTAAGTGTTTGAGAAAGATCTGTGGAAGTTTAGAAGGTTTAGAGTTTAAAACAGAGAAGAAAAGTCAAAATGCACGTTCGTAGGGCCCTCAGGCACCCCACCAGATAATCGCTATCCGTAGGGACTTAAGAGGTGCGCCACTCAGAGTGACCCAACAAGGCCTCTGAAGTTTGGGGCCTAGATCCCCAATCCTCTCAGAGTGCCAAGGAAACTAGTTCGCTTCATTCGTTCCCTATCTTTTCTTAATAGTTCCTGAGTGTACCCACATTTCGTAGTTGATTTCAACACTCTAAGTTATGTTTAAACATCATGAAATCATCTATCAACATGAGATCATGAATTATGAATCCATAATCAAATTCAGGGAAAGTTAATATCAAAGTCAAAGAAGGTAAGATTCAAGTCTAAAAGTTAAAATCAAGTCAAAGCAAGTTCTTAAAAGCTTCCTAGAGTCTTTAATGAGCATGTTAACTTTTTTTAAAGTCTCAAGTTACAATTTAAGCAAAGACTATAGAGTTCACTTCAATAATTACAAATTATAAGGGAACAAAGTATTTTCTAAGAGTTAAGTTACAAGTTAATTAAATAGTAAAGAGTTGAAGTTCATTCTTTAAAGAAATATAAGGGAACTAAGTATTTCCCAAATAGTCCTTTCAAATCTCAAGTTTCACGCTAAGTAAAAAGTAAAGCCGTAAGTTGAAGTTCTTTTCTTCAAAAGTATAGGGGGAATAATGTCACGACCCAAATCGGGGACGCGACTGGCACCCACATTTACCCTCCTATGTGAGCGAACCAACCCATCTAAACCTTAACATTTCAAGATATATCAACAGAAAATAATGCGGAAGACTTAAACTCATTAATAAAACAATTCAAAACTATTATTATTATCCCCAAAATCTGGAAGTCATCATCACAAGAACATCTATCCTCAAATTACTAAACTAAAAATGTCTAGGAAGCTAAAAATACATAAGAAGCTAGTCCATGCCGGAAGTTCAAGGCATCAAGACTTGAAGAAGAAGATCCAGTCCAAGCTAGACGCATTAGCTCACCCTGAATTTCCGAAGGTAGTGAAGACTGGCTAGATCTACTGTTGAGTTGAAGTTGACGGGAACGTTTGTTGCATTCCACAAATAACAAAGAAGAAAACATAAAAGTAGGGGGGTCAGTACAACCACAAGTACTGAGTAGATATCATCGGCCAACTCAAAATAGCAAATAGTATATATCAGTTAATATTATAAATCAACTATAAACTCAACATGTAGCATCAACAAGTACCATCAAGTTCATCCATGAGGGCTCAAGCCTCAATACCATACTCATTTGGGAATTAAGTTTATTAGATTGAGTATATTTATCATCTTTCAAGATTCATTATCTTTCTTCCTCTTGTATCGGTACGTGACACTCCGATCCCCTACCACTATGTGTCGGTACGTGACACTCCGATCCCCTAATTCTACGTGTCGAATCATGACACACGATCCCCTATATGTGTCGGTACGTGACACTCTGATCCCCTATATGTGTCGGAACGTGACACTCCGATCCCCTATATGTGTCGGTACGTGACACTCCGATCCCCTAATTCTACGTGTCGGTTCGTGACACCCGTCCCACTAATACTATGTGTCGGAACGTGACACTCTGATCCACTAATACTATGTGTCGGAACGTGACACTCCGATCCACTAACCTCATTCTATCCGTTCATCAAGCCTTCTCTATACCAAGGCATCATCAATCCCATTACTTTAATTCATCGAGCCTCCTTTTATACCAAGGCATCATCATTAATAAGTAGATTAAAGTTTCTTTCAAGATTTGGGATTCAATAGTTTTCATCATGCTTGTTTTATCAAAATCACATAATCATATTCATGCAAGCATACAATTAAGCAGATAGACAGGTTTACAATACTACCAATACATATCATTCACTATTAAGAGTTCACTACGAATATCGTAAAATAACCATAACCTACCTCCACCGAAGACTAGTGATCAAACAAGCTAATCCTCAAAGCTGCGTTTTTCCTCCTCTTGATTCGTTCTCTTCTCTCTCTCTTGTTCTTTCTCTTTTTCTTATTCCAACCCTCTTTCTTTTACCCTAATTAGTATATAATTATGTTTGAAATATGGCATTAATAACCCACTAATTAACTTAAGGTTACCTCTTTTAACCCCCAAGTAATTAGACTTATTAATATTAACCCTCTAACTTTATAATTAAGGAAAGAATAGTCCAAAGTGTCCCTTAAAACTTAACCAGAAATCCGACTCCAACTGGGATTACGCAACCTGTGACGGGCCGTCGTGCCTGCGACGGTCCGTTAAACAGGTCGTCGTAACGATCAGAACTCTATTTTTCACCAAGGATTCTGTGACGGTCCGTCACACCTGTGACGGTCCGTCCTGCAAGTCCGTTACGAAGTTCAGAGAGTCGATTTTCAGTACCCAATTTCAGAATTTCTAAGTATATTGAAACGAGACCCTGTGACGGTCCGTCGTGCCTGTGACGGTCCGTCGTGGGGTCCGTGGTTTCAGCCGGTTTTCCAGAAATAAAATTTGCTGCTCAAAACGACTAAACAGGTCGTTACAATAGATACCAATTTACCCATCGTTCATCCTCGAACGATCAAAAGAAGAAAAACAATGGCGAAAAGGAGTACCTGAGTCTGTAAACAGATGTGGGTATTTTTCTTGCATATCTGCCTCCTTCTCCCAAGTAGCCTCTTCAACCGGTCGATTCATCCATTGAACTTTGATGGATGCAATCTCTCTCGACCTCAACTTGCGAACTTCTCTATCTAATATAGCAACCGGTTCCTCCTCATAAGTCAAATTCTCGTCAAGCAAAACGGAATCCCAACGGATGATGTAGTTTCCATCCCCATGGTATCTTTTCAACATGGACACATGAAATACCGGATGCACTCCGGACAGCCCTGGAGGCAAGGCTAACTCATAAGCCACCTCCCCTACTCGTTTAAGTACTTCAAATGGCCCAATGTACCTTGGACTTAGCTTACCTCTTTTACCAAACCGCATCACCCCTTTCATTGGCGAAACTTTCAACAAGACTTGTTCACCCTCCATGAACTCTAAGTCTCTAACCTTTTGATCTACATATTCTTTTTGCCTACTTTGCGCCGCTAGAAGCTTTTCTTGAATAGACTTCACTTTCTCTAATGAATCACTCAAAAGGTCAGTACCCCAAGGTCTAACCTCGAATGCATCAAACCAACCAATGGGAGATCTACACCTCCTCCCATACAATGCTTCAAACGGAGCCATATCAATACTGGAGTGATAGCTATTATTGTATGAAAACTCTGCCAAAGGTAAGAAGCTATCCCAATGGCCACCAAATTCTATCACACATGCACGAAGCATATCCTCCAACACTTGAATCGTTCTCTCAGACTGACCATCGGTCTGGGGATGGAACGCGGTACTAAGGTCCAACCTAATTCCCAATTCCGCATGCAGTTTTTTCCAAAATTTAGAAGTAAACTGTGTACCTCTATCTGATATGATGGAGAGTGGGACTCCATGCAACCGAACCACCTCCGAGATATAGATTTTTGCTAACTTCTCTGCATTGTAAGTCACCTTGACCCGATTAAAATGAGCAGACTTAGTTAACCTATCAACAATCACCCAAATGGAGTCATACTTACCCATTGTCTTTGGAAGACCAACCACAAAGTCCATTGCGATTCTCTCCCACTTCCATTCAGGAATGGGCATTCTCTGAAGCGTTCCTCCGGGCCTCTGGTGTTCATACTTTACTTGTTGACAGTTTGGACATTTGGCAATAAAGTCAACAATATCGCGCTTCATTCTACTCCACCAAAAGTGTTGCTTTAGGTCACGATACATCTTGGTTGCATCCGGATGTATAGAATACCTTGAACTATGAGCCTCTGTCAGAATAGTGTTGATCAAATCATCGACGCGGGGTACACATACCCTTCCCTTAATCCTCAAAGCACCTTCCTCGTCGATTGTTGCTTCTTTTTGCCTCTCCTTGCAACACTTTATCTCGAATCCGGATCAATTTCTCATCATCAAACTGCTTCCCCTTAATCTTGTCAAGGAAGGAGGATCTTGCCTCCACACAAGCTAACAATCCTCCCTTCTCATTTACTTCTAACCTCATGAGGTCATTAGCCAAAATCTGCACTTCTCTAGCCAATGGGCGTCTAGAAGCTTGCAAATGAGCTAGACTTCCCATGCTTCCCGCCTTTCTACTTAAGGCATCTGCCACAACATTCGCCTTCCCCGGATGATACAAAATAGTGATGTCGTAGTCCTTCAGTAGTTCCATCCATCTCCTCTGCCTCAAGTTCAAATCTTTCTGAGTAAAGACATACTGTAGACTACGATGATCCGTAGAGACTTCACACTTAACCCCATATAAATAGTGCCTCCATTGCTTTAGTGCAAACACTACCGCGGCCAATTCCAAGTCATGAGTTGGATAGTTACGTTCATGCACCTTTAATTGTCTTGAAGCATAAGCAATCACGTTCTTCTCTTGCATTAGCACTGCACCCAAACCCGAATAGAATGCATCACAATAAACAATGAAGTTCTTATCCTCTACCGGCAAGGTGAGGATAGGTGCGGTAGTCAACAAAGTCTTGAGTTTCTGAAAGCTTTCCTCACACTCATCCGACCACACAAATGGAACATTTTGCTTAGTCAAGTTCGTCAATTGGGAAGCAATAGAAGAGAATCCCTTGACAAAGCGGCGGTAGTAGCTAGCTAACCCAACAAAGCTTCTTATTTCTGATACATTAGTGGGTCTTACCCAATTCTTCACTGTCTCAATCTTAGAAGGATCCACCATCACTCCCTCCTTAGAAACTACATGCCCCAAGAAGGACACTGCATCTAGCCAAAACTCACACCTACAGAACTTGGCATAAAGCTTTTTCTCCCTCAACATTTCCAATACAATTCTCAAATGCTCCTCATGTTCCTTCTTACTTTTAGAGTA
Source organism: Solanum peruvianum (assembly GCA_027705065.1). NCBI lineage: Eukaryota > Viridiplantae > Streptophyta > Magnoliopsida > Solanales > Solanaceae > Solanum > Solanum peruvianum. Next base: position 22,317,464 of record JAKWJD010001760.1, read on the forward strand.
TATCAGTATATCATCAATAAACACGATCACAAAGAGATCCAAATATGGCTTAAAAATCCCATTCATCAAGCTCATGAACGCAGCAGGGGCATTCGAAGACCAAAAGACATCACCACGAATTCGTAATGCCCATACCTAGTTCTAAAAGCAGTCTTTGGTACATCTGTTGCCCGTATTTTCAATTGATGATAACCGGATCTCAAGTCAATCTTAGAGAAGACACAAGCACCTTGTAGTTGATCGAATAAGTCATCAATGCGAGGAGAGGAGGATACTGTTCTTAATCGTTACCTTGTTCAATGCGGCCGGTAGTCTATGCACATCCGAAAACTCCCATCCTTCTTCTTCACAAACAAAACCGGAGCACCCCAAGGAGATGCACTTGGTCTAATGAAGCCTTTGCTCAACAACTCTTGAAGTTGAGCCTTTAACTCTCTTAATTCGGCGGGAGCCATTCTATAAGGGGGTATAGAAATGGGGCGAGTACCCGGTTCAAGCTCGATACAGAAGTCAATATCCCTATCTGGTGGCATACCAGGAAGATCTGAAGGGAACACATCCAAAAACTCACGGACTACCGAAACCGTTTCGATTGAAGGTACTTGGGTAGTGTCATCCCTGAGATGTGCCAAGAAAGCTAAACAACCCTTACTAACCTTCTTCTTAGCACGAAGAAAGGACGATACGAATCGGATTGGAAGTGTAGTCGCCCTCCACACTAACAGATCTGTCCCAGGCTTGGCTATGTCACCGTTTTAGCATTACAATCAAAAATCACAAAATTCGAAGAAAGCCAAGTCATACCCAGAATTACATCAAAGTCACCATTTCAAGATAACCAAATCTACATAAGTATTGCTCCCCACAAAATTTACCAAACAAGACCTATATACCTTTTCAACTACCACAGACTCTCCCACCGGAGTAGAAACACGAATAGGCATGTCAAGTAATTCACAATGCAAATTTAGATCATTAGCAAATGAGGAAGATACATAAGAAAATGTGGATCCGGGATCAAACAATACAGAAGCCATGCAATCACAAACCAGAAGATTACCTGTGATGACAGCATCAGATTTCTCCGCGCTCCGATCTCCCAGGGAAAGCGTAACAATGGCCCTATCACCAGTCTGTCTGTTGCCCCTACCATGTTGTGTCGTAGTGGCTCCAGTTTGCCCATCACCTCTGCCGTTGTGGTGACCACCATTACCTCGACCACCACGTCCTCCAGAAAAGCGGCCTCTACCATGACCACCTCTACCTCTAGCTATTGGGGGTCTGTAACTCTGTTTTGGACAATTCCTCCTAATATGTCCAACCTCACCACATCCATAACACTCTCTGGAGTCAGGCATAGGTCTCTCGGAGTAGTGTTGACCGTTCTGAGGTGGACCCCCAACTACAGTCTGTAGTGAAGACTGAATTGGTCGAACTGAGTAACCTCCGGAACTCTGTCCTCTAGAGTAAGAACCATTAAACTCACCTCCCCTTCGAAACCTTTTGGATGTCGATGTCGTGGTGAAGTCATCTAGCTTCACTCCTTCCACTCTCTATCACAAAGTCTACCACCTCTTGGAAGGATTTTGCCGTAGCCGCTACCTGTAAGGCTGAAATCCGCAATTCTGACCTCAACCCCTTCACAAAACGGCGAATCCGTTCTTGTAGACTGAAACAAAGTTGGGTGGCATACCTGGATAATGCACGGAATTTGCCTCATATGGGTTAACCTTCATCCTACCTTGCTCTAGACTCAAGAACTCATCCTTTTTCTATCTCTCAAAGTCCTTGGGATATACTTTTCCATAAACAGCTAGCGAAGGATGCCCAAGTCATAGGTGGTGCCTCTGTTGGTTGAGACTCACATGTGACCGCCACCACATTTTGGCGTTCCCTTGAAACTGATAACTCGCGAACTCCACGCCAAACCGTTCTACGATACCCATCTTGTGTAGTAGCTCATGACAATCAACCAGGAAATCGTAAGCATCCTCAGATTCTGCACCCTTGAAGACTGGAGGTTTCAATTTTAAGAACTTACTGAAAAGTTCATGCTGATCATTTGTCATTATAGGCCCAGTAGTCAGACGTGGAAATGTGCCTATCTCAATGATGCATCCATGCGGGAGCCATAGCAGCCGCATGTCGTATCTCTGAAACCGGAGGTGTTGGTGGGCAGAAACCACTGGAGGTGCCTGACCCTGATCAGATATCCCGCTAAGATAAGCAAGAACCTGATTGATCATCTCTGGGGTAGGTTGGGGTGGCAATTCCTCATTTTGCACTTGTTCATTCTCCCCTTCCTCACCCTCTCTTATCACCTCCTCGGTCGGTGGAGGAGTCACCGCCCTAGTGTCAGATGGGCTAGGGGCTCGTCCTCTTCCTCTAGAGGACGTCCTCCCACGACCTCTTCCACGGCCTCTTACCGCTGCTCTTCCTCGAGCCACAGCCCCAGCGGCTGGCTCAGACATTTCTTGCCGTGCCGTTGTTGCTGCTGGTGCGGTCGTTGCTCTAGTTCTAACCATCTGTGAAATAGAGCGAAGATGGTCAGATACCAATTCGTATCACCTAGATACCAATTGGACTCAAGTAGTAGCACGAAAGAAAGAATGAAAGAATGGAATTTTCCTAAAGTCCTATAGCCTCTCAAAGAAAAGTAAAGGCGTCCCCCTACTGTTCCTTAAGACTCTACTAGACTCGTTCTTGTGTGATGAGACCAATGAACCTAATGCTCTGATACCAAGTTTGTCACGACCCAAATCGGGGACGCGACTGGCACCCACATTTACCCTCCTATGTGAGCGAACCAACCATCTAACCTTAACATTTCAAGATATATCAACAGAAAATAATGTGGAAGACTTAAACTCATTAATAAAACAATTCAAAACTATTATTATTATCCCCAAAATCTGGAAGTCATCATCACAAGAACATCTATCCTCAAATTACTAAACTAAAAATGTCTGGAGCTAAAAATACATAAGAAGCTAGTCCATGTCGGAAGTTCAAGGCATCAAGACTTGAAGAAGAAGATCCAGTCCAAGCTAGACGCATTAGCTCACCCTGAATTTATGAAGGTAGTGAAGACTGGCTAGATCTACTATTGAGTTGAAGTTGACGGAACGTTTGCTGCATTCCACAAATAACAAAGAAGAAAACATAAAAGTAGGGGGGTCAGTACAACCACAAGTACTGAGTAGATATCATCGGCCAACTCAAAATAGAAAACAGTATATATCAGTTAATATTATAAATCAACTATAAACTCAACATGTAGCATCAACAAGTACCATCAAGTTCATCCAAGAGGGCTCAAGCCTCAATACCATACTCATTTGGGAATTAAGTTTATTAGATTGAGTATATTTATCATCTTTCAAGATTCATTATCTTTCTTCCTCTTGTGTCGGTACGTGACACTCTGATCCCCTACCACTATGTGTTGGTACGTGACACTCTGATCCCCTAATTCTACGTGTCGGTTCGTGAAACCCGATCCCCTATATGTGTCGGTACGTGACACTCCGATCCCCTATATGTGTCGGAACGTGACACTCCGATCTCCTATATGTGTCGGTACGTGACACTCCGATCCCCTAATTCTACGTGTCGATTCGTGACACCTGTCCCACTAATACTATGTATCGGAACGTGACACTTCGATCCACTAATACTATGTGTCGGAACGTGACACTCCGATCCACTAATACTATGTGTCGGAACGTGACACTCCGGTCCACTAACCTCATTCTATCAGTTCATCAAGCCTTCTCTATACGAAGGCATCATCAATCCCATTACTTTAATTCATCGAGCCTCCTTTTATACCAAGGCATCATCATTAATAAGTAGTTAAAGTTTCTTTCAAGATTTGGGATTCAATAGTTTTCATCATGCTTGTTTTATCAAAATCACATAATCATATTCATGCAAGCATACAATTAAGCAGATAGACAGGTTTACAATACTACCAATACATATCATTCACTATTAAGAGTTCACTACGAATATCGTAAAATAACCATAACCTACCTCCACCGAAGACTAGTGATCAAACAAGCTAATCCTCAAAGCTGCGTTTTTCCTCCTCTTGATTCGTTCTCTTCTATCTCTCTTGTTCTTTCTCTTTTTCTTATTCCAACCCTCTTTCTTTTACCCTAATTAGTATATAATTAAGTTTGAAAGATGGCATTAATAACCCACTAATTAACTTAAGGTTACCTCTTTTAACCCCCAAGTAATTAGACTTATTAATATTAACCCTCTAACTTTATAATTAAGGAAAGAATAGTCCAAAGCGTCCCTTAAAACTTAACCAGAAATCTGACTCCAACTGGGATTACGCAACCTGTGACGGGCCGTCGTGCCTGCGACGGTCCGTCACACAGGTCGTCGTAACGATCAGAACTCTATTTTTCACCAAGGATTCTGTGACGGTCCATCACACCTGTGACGGTCCGTCCTGCAAGTCCGTTACGAAGATCAGAGAGTCGATTTTCAGTACCCAATTTCAGAATTTCTAAGTATATTGAAACGAGACCCTGTGACGGTCCGTCGTGCCTGTGACGGTCCGTCGTGGGGTCCGTGGTTTCAGCCAGTTTTCCAGAAATAAAATTTGCTGCTCAAAACGACTAAATAGGTCGTTACAAATAAGTATCCCCAAAGTAATTTAAAATGTTTTTATATTTAAACAAGCAAGGAAACTATGTTTTCTGAAGATCCTCCGGCCTAGTTTTCAAAAAAGAGTTATAGATTTATAAAATGAAGGAAGCAGGGAAACTAAGATTTCCATGATAGCCTTTAAGCTATGTTTTGAGCAGTAATCTCAAATCACAGGAAAAGTTATTTTTAAAACATACAAGATCAGTATATTTTTTGGAGTATTATTGAGGACCGATCTGCGAATGCAGTTTCAGATTAACTCAAGTCTCCATGAAAACCATTTAGCCATCATCGGTAGAAAACGTTCATACTTTTTAGATGAATCCTCTTATGAGTTTACTAGTGGATCCATTGGGCAGTTCAGGTCCTATACTCTGGAAGGTTTAGGATGGTCCTTGGCAGCGTGAGAAAAAAAAGTGTATCATTATAACTATTAAGTGATGGTTGACGGTTAGGAATCTCCCACAACAGTAGTTGCATGGTTCTCAAGAGTTTCTTCTTATTATGAATGGGGGTATGGAACTTCCTTCATGCATTGCACAAGTAGACTTTGAGAGGAAACATGTATTAAGACTATGAGTTTACATCAGATTATCTTGCTATTTTTGCATACATATTATAGTCAATTGTATCTTTGCATACCTAGAGTTTAAAGCCATGTTTTAAACAGTTTTATCTTTATATTGCACATGTCTTTAATCTTTTATACAATGAAATGAGTTAGTTATTCATGAGTTGAGCAGAGCCAAGGTAAGTGTTCCTTCTTACTCCTTTAAAAGCTTAAATTGTTGTTTAGCATTCCAACACACATACATGTACATTAAATGTACTGATTCCATTTATTCTGTATCGTATAATGATGCAAACACTACTAACTAGAATCAGCCTCCGATGTACCGTTGATCTAATGAGAAGCTCAGAGTTAGTTGGTGAGACCCCCTTCATTGTAGAGGACAACTTAATCATTCAAGTTATTTTTTTTTAATTTCAAGTTGTTAGGATGATTGGGGTCCTGTCCCAATAGCCCTCTTTATTTTCGAGGTTTCATAGACAAATAGAGTTTAGTTTCTTTAGTCTTTTCATATCTATTGTAAACTATGAGACTTGAATTCCAATTTTTGCTAAGTATTATTTTAAAGTTATTTCTTGAGTTAAGTCTTAAATTTAGTAAGTATGCCAGGCCAAGGGTTCGATTGGGGCTAGCAATGGTCTCCGATTGTCGGCCACGTCTAGGTTGTAGGCTTAGGCATTATAAACTTGGTATCAGAGCACAGAGTTCAAGAGTCCTATAGTCTATCAAGTCGTATCTGTAGGGTCTTAATCATATGTGTGAAGCACGCCACATTATGATTAGAAGGCTACAACATCTAGGAACTTCTTTGTTATTTCATACTCATTTAGTGCGTTAGAGTTTATCTCTATAATGTTTCCTTCTAATTCGTGCATGTGGGTGTTCTTAAGGAAGCATGTCTCCGCGAAGAGCTGTTAGAGGTTGTTTACCTAGGAGGATTTTTAAGGAACAAGAGTTTCCAAATGTACTTGAAGTGCAACCTCAAGTAGAAGTTACCCACGTTGAATTCTTTGAGACTATATGGATGTTATGTTAAGTCAAGTTGCGAATCATCAAGTCGGATAGAGAGGTAATTGATAGGAAGTGACTGATACCTCAAGGATTCGTGAGCTTTTAGGGATGAATCCACCAAGCTTCACATGTTCAAATGTCACCGAGGATCCAGAGAACTTTGTTGAAGTACTTTAGAAAATTTTTGACATGTTGCATGTTGTTGATGCTGAGAGCGTAGAACTAGCTGCATACCAACTATAGGGTATCACTAGAGTATTGTTCGACCAACGGAAAAGGAATAAAGAAGAGGATATGCTAATAGTGAGTTAGTTTGTGTTTGAGAATGCTTTCATGGGAAGTTTCATTTCTCGCGAGTTGCGAGAGGCAAAATTAGAGAGTTTATAACCCTTAATCCGGAGTCCATGAGTATTCATGATTATAGTCTGAAGTTTGCACAACTTTCCCATTGTGCTCTAGAGATGGTTTTTGATAGAAGGAGCAAGATTAGTTTATTTGTTGCTGGATTTTATCGCCAGCAAAACAAGGAAGGCAATGCAGCCATGTTGATAAGGGACATGGACATAGAAAGGCTAATGATTCATGTGCAACATGCTGATAAGGATAAGCTGAAGGATAGAGAAGGGTTTAAGAATAAGAGGCTAAGAAACCAGGCAATTAGTTTAGGCAATAAAAGAGTAGTATGAATTTATCCTTCCAACAGAAACATAAGGGAACTGCTCCACCATCTACTAGTGCCCTTGCACAAGAAACAATGGTGAGCATAATGGTCGGAGTTGACAACCCTTTAGAGCTAGAGCGCCAAGTCTCAAGGTAGTGAAGTGCAAGGAGGTAACTGTGCTCTTGCATGTGCCACGAAGGTGTGTCAAGGCCAGACAGGTTGCTTGAAGTGTGGAAAAGAGGGTTATATCATGAAAGAGTGTTCAAAGAACATGAAAGGAAATGTTATCGGTGGAGGAACAAATTGCCTATATAGTATCAACGGTTGCAAAGAGCAAGAGGATTCGCGAGATGCTGTCACTGGTATGATTCAAGTGTTTGACTTTACTTTCTATGCTTTGCAATACCCTGGAGCGATTTTATCTATTGTAACTTCATATGCTGCGATGAATTCTTATGTTATTCATCAGAAACTTAGTGAACCATTCACTGTTTCTACACCTATTGGTGATATCCTAGCAGACAAATTATATCGTGATTGTACCATTTCCCTTCAATCACAAAAGGACCATGGATGACTTAGACATGGTAGAGTTTGATGTCATTCTAAATATGAACTGGTTTCATGCCTATTATGGATCAATAGACACTACAAGAAAGTGAGAGAAACAACGACATTTTCTAAATGTCGTATTATGATGTTTAAATGTCAAAAATTTGTTTACCGACATTTATTTTACATTTGGACAAAATGTCGTAAATTTTAGTGTGGATAATTTTTCCAACATTTAGATAATTGTCGGGAAAAATTTGTAACATTTATTTTGTGACATTTAGGAAAATGTTGAAAAGAAAATGTGTCATTTACTTTGCAACGTATATGTAAATGTTGGTCACATTATTACGACATTCATTTTTCGACATATATGTGAATGTCGATACGAACTATACAACATGTAGGTGAATGCCAATATAAGATATATGACGTTTATTTTCGACATTTAGCTAAATGTCAGTATCACATATATGACATTTATTTTTGACAATTAGGTAGATATCTGTATGAGATATATATGACATTTATTTTTGATAATTCGATAAATGATGGTATGAGATATATCACATTTATTTTTCACGTTTACATATATGTTGGTGTAAAATATATGAAAATTATTTTTGACATTTAAGTAAATGTCGATATGAGATATATGACATTTATTTTTTCGACATTTATGAAATGTTACCTCCAATTTCTGACATTTTTGTCACGACCCAAAACACCGAGCCGCGACTGGCACCCACATTTACCCTCCTATGTGAGCGAACCAACCAATCTAACCCTTATCATTTTAACATATATCAAAAAAAAGTAATGCGGAAGACTTAACTCATTAATAAAATCAAATCAATAACTATTATTATCCCCAAAATCTGGAAGTCATCATCACAAGAACATCTATGATCAAATTACTAACTAAAAATGTCTAAGAAGCTTAAAATACATAAGAAGCTAGTCCATGCCGGAAGTCAAGGCATCAAGACTTGAAGAAGAAGATCCAGTCCAAGCTAGAAGCATTAGCTCACCCTGAATTTCCGATGTAGTGGAAACTGGCTTGAATTACTGTTGAGTCGAAGACGACGGCGCGTTTGCTGCACTCCACAAATACAAAGAAGAAAACATAAAAGTAGGGGTCAGTACAAAGCACGGGTACTGAGTAGATATCATCAGCCAACTCAAAATAGAAGACAATCTACATCAAGTAATATCATAAAGTCAACTATGATACTCAACATGTAGCAACAACAAGTACTATATCATTAACAATTACCGTCAAGTTCACGCATGAGGACTCAAGCCTCAATACCATACTCATTTGGGATTTATGTTCATTAGATTGAGTATATTAACATCTTTCAAGATTCATTATCTTTATTTCTCTTGTGTCGGTACGTGACACTCCGCTCCCTCATATTCATTAATCCTCTTGTGTCGGTACGTTGACACTCCGATCCCTACTACTTTGTGTCGAACGTGACACTCCGATCCCCTAAATCTACGTGTCGGTTCGTGACACCCGATCCCCTAAATCTACATGTCGGTTCGTGACACCCGATCCCCTAAATTACGTGTCGGTTCGTGACACCCGATCCCCTAAATCTACTTGTCGGTTCGTGACACCCGATCCCCCTAATACTACGTGTCGGTTCGTGACACCCGATCCCTTAATTCTATGTGTCGGAACGTGACACTCCGATCCCCTAAATCTACGTGTCGGTTCGTGACACCCGATCCCCCTAATACTACGTGTCGGTTCGTGACACCCGATCCCTTAATTCTATGTGTCGGAACGTGACACTCCGATCCCCTAATCTCCTTCTATTAATTCATCAAGCCTTCTTTCTCACCAAGGCATCATCAAACTGATTATTTTAGTTCATCCCGCCTTCTTTTATACCAAGCCTCATCATTACAAGAGATTGGTTTTTATCAAGATTTGGGATTCAATAGCTTCATCATGCTTAATATAATCACAATTAGTAATCACGTTCATGCAAGCATACAAATCAAGCACATAGCCGGGTTTTACAATATTATCAATACATATCATTCGCTATTAAGAGTTTTACTACGAATATCGTAAGAGAAACCATAACCTACCTCCACCAAAGAATTGATCAAGCAAGAATTTTCCCCAAAGCTTTGCTATCCTCTTCGTTTTCTCTCTTTCTCGTTCAACTCCCTCTCTCTCTTGTTCTTTCTATTTTCTTATTCAAATCCTCTTTCTTTTACCCTAATTAGTATATAATTAAGTTTAAAAGATGGCAATAATAACCCACTAATTAACTTAAGGTCACCTCTTTTAACCACCAAGTAATTAGACTTATAATCCTTAACCCTCTAACTTTATAATTAAAGTAGGAATAGTCCAAAATGTCCCTTAAAACGTGTAAAGAAATCCGACCCAAACTGGGATTACGCATCCTGTGACGGGCCGTCGTGCCTGAGACGGTCCGTCCTGCAGGTCGTCGCAAGGCTCAGAGACCCAAATTTCCACCAAGGGTCTGTGACGGTCCGTCACAACTGTGACGGTCCGTCCTGCAAGTCCGTCACGAAGTTCAGAGAGTCGATTTTCAGTACCCAATTTCAGAATTTCTAAGTGTTTTGAAACGAGACCCTGCGACGGTCCGTCGTGACCATGACGCTCCGTCGTGGGTTCTGTCGTTTCTGCCAGTTTTCCAGAAATAAAATCTGCTGCTCAAAACGACTAAACAGGTCGTTACAATTTTGATAAATATTGGTAAAACAAATTTCAACACACTTACTTGTGACATTTATAAATGTTATATTGAAATTTTTGACACTTCAATTAATGTCAATAATATCATAAAATTTTGTGACATTATTTTATTCTTTGCTAAAATGTCATATAAATATTCTAATGTCGCAACCAAGTTTCTTAAACATCCCAGAAAAATTTGTATATAGTTTTTCCCAAGACACAAATACATACAAACAATCCATGCATTCGAAACTAACCTTCTTCATGATAAGCAAGAAATATTATAAAAAAACAAATATTTTCTTACATTAGAATCAAATAACTAAATAGAACTAAGTAAACAATGTCAAAATAAATTAACTTTTCTATCTCAAGTAAAATTGAGATCTAACTTAATGTAATAATCTCAACATTACATCAATTAATTAACTCCTAATTCAAATGGAATTAAAAAATCACCAATAAATTTGCAATAAATCTTTATGAAATCATCAATCCAAAAGTCGGGGATGTTGAAGTCGATACTTGACCTCAGTTTCCTTTAACATTCTACACAAGAAATGCACATAAGAAAATTTATAACTATATAATAATAAAAATTAGATCCTCATTAAGTAAAAAAAATTGAGATATAAAAAATGACTACTTGAATATTTCTAAAAACAAACATTAAGGAATTAATGCAAAAGCAGTAATTATATACATGAAATTTTCCTCATTTTGAAATAAAAGAAAGATCTTGTAGTTTTTTCAAACATACCCACTTCTTTTTATTTATGCCAACTACGGTAGTTCCAGTCTTCTTGTTCATGTTAGATAAACAAAAAACATAAAATTGATTATTTTGATACTTACCGAAATGCAGAACTTAACATTTCATTGAATACATAAGTGCACCAATTTTCCAGAAGTAAACAATTATCTTATTAGTGTACTCATATGGTTTGTGCAACAACGGCAATTCACCAATCTGTAGATGTTTGGAGAAAATTGAATCCAATGATCAAACAGAATGGGCAAGGGCAAATTGGTTAGGTGAGATTATTGTAAATGAAATAATATATTTAATCATCTTCTACTTTTAAGTAATTACCACATTCTTTCTAGCTCTTCTTCTTGAAGTGTCCCCTGTTCTGCCATTTTTTGCTTCTTCATTGAGCATTCAAATGGATCAACTACCCCTTAGACACATTATTATAAGATGGTGGAAGTCCAATTACAACAATGATGCACACAAACTTATATTACAGTCAACTCCAATATTTATTTGTTGGAACTTGTGGAAAAATAGGTGCGCTAAAAAGTACGGGGGTAAACAATCCAACAAGGATAGAGTCATGTATTTAGTGTTTAAAGACACTATTAACCTATTGCACAGTGTTTTACCCTATATTTCTTGGCCTTCTAGCTAGAGATGTTTATGCACACTCCTGGAGAAATGTACCCATCATATCAAGGTTACTCTTGTGAAATGGTTGAAGCCTCTAGAAATAAGGGCTTATCTCAATACTGATGGAAGTGTTTTTATTAAGCATAATTATCTTATCTTATAATAAGTTACTGTTATAGTTACTGCCTTTTAGTATCTGTAAAAGACTCCTCCTATTGTAGGAGTTTATTGTTGTATATCTGTAGTGTCCTCCAATGATTTAGGAGTTTATGTAGAAATTAGCTTCCTTAAGTTTAGCTATCAGTTGTTGTTATTGGTTGTATTTAACACTTTGATGCTGAAGGAATAAAATAATCTTTTGACTACTTATGTGTATCTGATTTATATGGTATAAGAGCCTCTAGCCTCTTACTAGTCATGTCCTTTGTTTTTTTTCGTCCCAACTATGACTTCATCTATAGGAACAACCCCTCTTGTTATTATTACCTTTGGTGATGCTACTGCTACCAACATAAGTGCTTCGGTGGCTTCAACTATAATTCACGTGGTACAGTTCAATCTCACCTCTCAGTTACCTATCAAAATACAAGCTAACATCAACTTGGAAAGCATAACTTGTGATGCTACTCAATGGCCATCAACTCATGGGGCATCTTGATGGATCAAACCCGACACCACCAATGATTGTTGTGCATGATAACTGTACAATTGCAGAACCCAGATACAAAATCTGATTATGTCAGGACCAACTGATCCAGCAAGAAATGATGGCATCTGTCAATCCCACCATTGCACCGACTGTTCCATAGCTCCATCTTTTAAGACACCCTAGTAACTTCTTCACATGGCTTACGCAAATAAGAGTCACACTCGCATTTTTAGCTTGCGCGACGAACTGCAAAATATTAAGAAAGCCTCTAAATCGGTTACAGAATACTTACAAGAGCTTCGATCTCTTTCTGATGCTCTCAAAGCTTTTGGTTCACCAGTACAAGATCATGAACTTATTGTAATGATTCTAAGCGTCTTGGGCCTCAAGTACCGTGAGATCTTTGTTGCCATAAGAGCACGGGACTCTTCCTCCAGTTTTGAAGAATTGTTTCACAAGCTCACAGATCATGAGCTTTTCCTCAAGCACCAAGACCTTGAGAACTCATCTTCCAATATCACAACTGCAGTAGCACAGAGGACAAACATGCCAGCCCAATCTAACAGGAACAATCATCGTTGTAGCAATCAACAATGGAACCAATATGCGTCTCGACAATCAAACTTCAACAATCAACAATGGAACCAATATGTGTCTCAACAGGCCAACATCAACAATCAGGAAATTATGAGATCAAATTCGACACAATATGTTCGATGCCAATTGTATCAAAAATTTGGTCACACTGCATATGTATGTCGTTCCAAATCGCACAATAATTTTGAAGCTAAGGCCAACTTTGCCCCTTATTTGAAATCAACGGACAACTATTGGGTTCTCGATTCCGGAGCAACTCATCATGTCACGGCTGAACCTCATAATCTTGAATAGTATATAGGCATAGAGGGGATATCTATGGGTGACGGTAAAATCATTCCTATTACTTATACTGGTTTAACTCAAATACAAGCACCTAATTCTAATTTTAGGCTTTCTAACACTTAATGTAATCCATCAATTAAAAAAAACATATTTCTGTAGCCATATTTCGTCAAGACAATCTCACATTTGTTGAATTTTTTCTTTTTACTTTTACTCTGAAGGACCTGCATACTCAGAAGTCGTTGGTACAAGGCCGGAATAAGAATGGACTCTATGAATGGTCGCATCTGCCAACCAAACCACCAATATCCATCAATCTTTCCTCCACAAAGGTTCCTTTTTAGCTATGGGAGAGTAGCTTGGGTCATCCTCATTCGACAATTTTAAACTTGTTTGAAAAACTTTGCTGTACCTGTTACTTACTACAGAGAAATTTGAATTTTGTAATGCTTGTTCTTCTAATAAAGCACATCGTTTTCCATTTAAACGATTCACTTTATCCACTAACGTACCTCTTCACGTCATTTTTAGCTATTTATGGGGACCATCTCCCATTATATCACTAGACAAAAAGTTATATTACTGTATCTTTGTTGATCAATACACAAAGTTTAATTGGTTGTATACACTTAAAAATGAAAGTGAAGTCGCCTCTTTGTTCCAAACCTTTAATCCTTTAGTAGAGGATTTTTTTAAAACAAAAATTATATCTCTTTATACAGATGGAGGGGGTGAATACAAAGTCTTCAGTCCTATCTTCAACAAAATGGCATTGAACATTTAGTTTCACCTTCATACATGCCACAACCCGTTGCCATAGTTGAACGTCTTCGCCATATTGTTGAGACAACCAATACACTTCTCCATGAGGCATCCCTACCACCAGACGTATGGTCTTTTCCTATAATCATGTTGTTTATCTCATTAATAGGCTTCCCATTCCAATCTTACATAACGCGCCACCCTTCCAACAATTATTTGGTAAACCACCCAACTATGCCAATCTTAAAATTTTTGGTTGTCTCTGTAATCCATTAATTAAACCCTATACCAAAAATAAGTTGGCCCTTGTGTGTATTTAGGTGTTTCACCGAGCCATCAGGCATACCTTTGATTTGAACCAATGCGGTCAGAAATATTCATAAGTCGTGATATTCTTTTTTATGAAAAATTTTCCTTAAAAAACGATGTTTCTACAGATAAGGAAAAACTTTTCTCAACTGACTTGGGAAGATGTTAACTCCAAGGAGGAAACTCTGAAGTCAGTTACCATTCCAACTCCCTCTCATGATATACCACCACCTATACCATTTTTCTTTAGAATCCGTTTTACCTAGATCACCAGTATAGGATACTCGCTCCTTCAATTCAGGCAAGATACAAGCAGCTACTGCAAATGATCAAGGTAATTCTAAACTTTCTTCTACTTCTTCACAATATTCCACTACCTAAAAAACACAGCCTAACCTTTGATAACACATCAACGATGTAACATTACCATTGTACGCCAAATCCCAATTGTTCCTTCTACTACCACCAATTCAGCACTGACAATTTCTTAACTTCCTTGAAGCGAAAGTCACATCCCCGACACCATGCTATGCCAATTGCAGATCCTGCATTAAACCGAATAACCACTAGGTCCCAGAATAATATTACCAAGCGCAAAAGACATTTCAGTTTTATAACTCACTTCACTCCTACACCAACAACCTTCAAATGAGCTACCATCCATGAAAAGTACAAACAAGCTATGAAAGTAGAATATGATGCTTTTAAGAAGAATAAGACCTGGGAATTGGTACCACGAAACTCAACGAAGAATGTTGTAGAATGCAAATGGTTGTAACGCATTAAACAAAAAGCAAACGGTTCTATAGACAAAGATCGCCTTGTTGCAAAAGGGTTCATGCAGCGCCCTAACTTGGATTTTCATTAGACTTTCAGTCTTGTTATCAAGTCAATAACAATGCGACCTGTGTTATCCATAGTAGTGCAGCACAATTTGTCGATTCATCAACTCGACATCAACAATGCTTTCTTGCAGCTAGTTGACTAAAGAGGTTTTTATGTATCAACCTTAAGGATTTGTTAACTCACAATTACCTTTACATGTTCGCAGATTGAAAAAAGCCATTTATGGACCTAAACAGGCGTCGCGGGCTTGGTATACTGCATTACATGATAATCTATAGAAAATGGGATTTATTAAGTCTGCATCTGACACCTCTTTGTTCATTTTGAAAAATCTGGTTTGTACTGTTTATGTGCTCGTCTATGATGACGACATTTTGATCATAAGAAGTTATTCCAACTTAATTACACATGTTATTAATTACTTGGGTTCACGTTTTTATTTGAAGGATCTAGGGTATTTAAACTACTTTTTGGGTGTTGAGGTTAAAAAAGTGTCAGGTGGTTTTCTTCTCACTTAATCAAAATACATTCTTGATATTCTGTCTGAATTGGATATGCAAGATTATAAAGGAGTCCTGACACCAATGTGCTCTGGTAAACTGCATCAGGCAGATGATGGTTCTCCACCTGCTAATGCTACCCTCTACAGGCGCACTCTCGATAAGTTGCAATATTTATCATTCACACTTCCTAACATTTCTTATGATGTCAAAAAAACTGTCACAATTTATGCATGATCCTACTTATTAACACTAGAAGGCGGTTAAAAGGATACTATGGTATCTCAAAGCCATGGCAACTTCAAGTCTTCATATTCTTCACAACTCAGCTGCAATCTTTCCATGTACGCTGATGTTGGTTAGGCGGGAGAACCGAATGATAGAATATCCACATCAGGCTATGTTGTTTTCTTTGTGTGCAATCCTATAAGTTGGTCGTCAAAAAAACAACAAGTTGTAGCTCGATCATCTACTGAAGCAGAATAAAAATCAATTGCAAAGGCTCTTGCCTAACTCACATGGGTACGCAACTTGATCAATGAATTGTATATCACCATTCCAAATATCCCCACAATCTTTTGTCACAATGTTTGTGTCACTTATCTCTGTCAGAATCCAGTGTTCCATAGTCGTATGAAACATATTGTTGTGAACTTTTTCTATGTTAGAAACAAAGTTCAAGCACATCGAGTTCTTGTGAAACACACTCATACTTGTGATCAACTTTTGATACATTTACCAAGCCATTATGAGCACCATCCTTTTCAAGGTGTAGTTCCAAATTAGGTGTTGTTGACCCACACCTAATTTGATGGACTGTATTAAGCATAATTATCTTATCTTATGATAAGTTATTGTTATAGTAACTTCCTTTAAGTATCTGTAGAGGAATCCTCCTATTGTAGGAGTTTATTGTTGTTGTATATCTGTAGAAGAGTCCTCCAACGGTTTAGGAGTTTATGTAGGAAATAGATTCCTTATGTTTAGTTATCGGTTGTTGTTATTGGTTGTATTTAACACTTTGATGCTAAAGGAATAAAATCATATTTCGACTACTTCTGTGTATTTTATTTTATAGTGTTGAGTAATCCGGGGAAGATTGGAGTAGGTGGTATACTTAGAGACTCAAATGGTAAGTTATTTTTTGTATTTTCAGTTCCTTTGGGGGATGGTACTAACAAACAAGCTAAGGTTGATGGTGCCACTTTTAGTATAGCATGGTGTGTTCATTAAAAATACACCAAAGTGATCCTGGAATATTTCAACTCATATGAGGAAATTACATAATCTTTCAACTCTCATCCCCCATTTTAAATGCATGCATAACCTCCAGGAAGCTAACTACGTGGCAGATTCTCTCTCCAAACATAGTCACAAAATTACCAACCCTCAAGTCTATTTCACTAAGCAGCAACTCCCTAGAGAAACAACATCATTCTTACAACTAGACACAGATGACATGGCAAGTTTCAGATGAAAAAGGATGAAAAGAAATAAGGAAAAACTTTAATTGCTAATTCTCATTTAGTCCTATGAAGGAGAAAGAACTCCATCAAGTCCTATCTTTTGGTGGTCACCATTTTCTTCACATTAGCTATCTCTTTTCTAAGTTATAGCTTTTTTAAAGAAGATTTCCTTTACTTGTAAAGGGAGATCCTCCCTAATTTGTGATTTCCTAGATTCTTTGTATCGAGAAGAGTCCTCTCATATAGGTTCTTAGAAGATGAGTTACGTTTCTTGTTTTTTGGAAGAGTTGTAAAACCAATTAAGTCTACTTAATAGGCTACCAACTCTTGTATCACCTTTAAGGGAGGTAAGGTTTATGTACCCTTCTTTATATTTTGCATTTATCTATCTACGTTAAGGCCTAGAGATGTTGCTAAGTCCCTGACCACTAGGGTCATTCAAATTTAATGAACCATCTCAAAGACTCCAACATAGGAAGCACAGTAACTATAATAAGTGCAATAGAAAGGAGATCAAATATCAGATAAACTGTAGCAACCCAAGCAACAATAGTTAAACCTCTATCATTCAAATCTATGAGTGCTATAAGAAAAAGAATTCAGAAAATAACACACTACCATAAATCATAATTGGAAGCTTACAACAGAGCTTAAACATACCAAAAGTATTCTGTATGTTTTTACACTACTAAACAATTTAGTTACTAGTCACAATAAATAGGGAAAGATTTAGGAAGTTAAAATCAGTCTTATGCAATAGAGATTAGCATAAATCATCCTTAAATACAAAGTGCAAACAATATACCCAAATTTTATCATCTCCGAAGATAAATTATAATTCAATATGACTAAATTAGCAATAGTCAATATGTAGTGCTTCAATCAAACAGAAGAGCAATTCTAATCAAAGAAGAGAGAATATGAACAACTAGAAATACTAGATCAATGAGAGAATTTTCAGAAGATATACATGATAATTCATTGATGGATCTCCCTCTACATGGGGGAATATACACATGGTTTAGAGGCATCAATAATGAGATGGCTTCCAGATTGGATAGCTTTCTTATTTCAGTAGGGTGGCATGAGCAATTCAAGGCTATCAAACAAAGATTTCTTCCAGACCAACGTTTGATCATTTCCCTATCTTAATGGAATTTGGTGACTGTAATAAGGGCAAGGGATACTTCAAGTTTGAAAATATGTGTTTGAACACCACATATTTATCTATTTAATAGACAATTGGTGGAAATCATATGACAATCAAGGTGAACCAGATGTTGTCCTTGATAAAAAATTTAGGTTGTTAAAGGCGGAATTAAAAAAATGCACTCAATGCAACTTAGCATTAACTATACAGACAGAAATAGAGAGCTAAAACATAATAGAATTGAACAATTAGCTTATCAAAAGCACATGATCAAATTCTAAAACTACAGCTCCAAATCCAACTAAATTCTAATACATGATCAAAAGCAACATATTTATTGACTAATCCATATTAAACAAGAAAGAGGAAATAGTTGATCTCGTGATCATATAAATGTTAGGATTACACAATTAAAATAAAACTCAAAATTTTAATGAAATTTTCTCTAACCTTTCTTGTGTGAACACTTGGAACAAAGTGATGATGGTTGTTGACAATCTTTAAGTGGGTTATCAGGAACCTAATGCAAAAGAGGAAGATTATTATAATTAAGAGAAACAAAGTTTTCATCTAAAAAAATATTTTTTGTGAGCAACAAAATTATTTTACCTGCTCTGATTTTAAATTTGCATCAATATCAATTGCCAAAGACTCTACATATTCTTGTATTCCTTCCTTCACTTTATCCGCTATAATTTCTTCCATAATGATTTTTGCTACCGATAATTTTCTCTCCATCACTTTGTTATTCTCTTTTGCTTGCTCTTTCGCTTCTAACAACTTTTTATCCATCGATTCTATCTTTTTTGGCTTCATAAGTCTTCTCTGTCATCTAAATTTTCATAGTTGAGGTAGCTTTTTGAACTTCCATCTCAACCCTAATATCAAAATCTCTTTTTTCAGCCTGAGATTGTTTATATAAGGGGACATATACGAAGATAGGAGATGCTCCTGTTCCTAGAGTTCTGACAATTCCATGAGTGTCTGATCTCATTACTTGGGAGTACACATCATTAGGAGCAATTCCAGGGATATTTAACTCATGATACACCTCGACAAGATCATCCATTTGTTTCTTTTTGAAAAAAAGGTAATGTAATCAGAAGTTTTTTTTTACAAAAATTGTAATAAAAAAATGTGCCGATATATTATTAAAGATTAATGTAACGACCTGTTTAGTCGTTTTGAGCAGCAGAATTACTTTTGATAAAAACTGACTGGGTTGACAGATCACGCGACGGACCGTCATGGTCACGACGGACCGTGACGGACTCCGTCGTCCCACACTGGTGTAATTCTCCTGCTGCTCTCCACATTACCCTCGACGACAGATATGACGAACCGTCGTAAGCACAACGGTTCGTCGAGGATCTCTGTTCCAAAACACTTAAACTCTAAAATCTGGGTACGGGGATCAACTCTCTGAACTTCGCGACGGAATTGCAGCACGGACCGTTGTAGATACGACGTGCCGTCAAAAAACTCTTTTCTAAATTTGAGTCTCTGAACTTTGTGAAGACCCTGCAGGACAGACCGTCGCAGGAACGACGGGCCGTCATGAGCTGCGTAACCCCGACTGGGTCGGATTTCTACTAAAAGTTTTTAAGGGCTGTTTTGGACTATTCATGCTTATAATTATGAAATTAGTGGGGTAAGTTTAATAATGAATTTACTTAGGGGTTAAAGGAGATAACTTTAAAATAAATAATGGGTTACTCCCATCATAATGAATTATATTATAATCAGGGTAAACGAAAAGGAATCTAGAGAAGGAAAAATAGAAAGAACAGAGAGAGAGGGAGAACGAGCGAGAGAAGGGAGAAGCGAAGAGGAAAGCAAAGGCATTGGGAAGTAGCTTGCTTGATCACGATTCTTCGGTGGAGGTAATTTATGGTTTATGGTATTTCATAGTAAACTCTAAATAGCGATTGATATGTATTGGGTGGTATTGTAAAGTCTTCTATATGCTTAGTTGTGTGGTTGCATGATGTGATTATGTAATTGTGATGGATTAGAAAGATGAGGTTGTTGAATCTTAAACCTTAAATCCTCTCTATTAATGATGATGCCTTGACATAAAAGAAGGCTTGATGAACTAAAATAATGAGATTAGGGGATCGGGAGTCACGTACCGACACGTAGAATTAGGGGATCGGGTGTCACGTACCAACACGTACTGTTAGGGGATCGGGTGTCACGTACCGACACGTAGTATTAGGGGATCGGAGTGTCACGTACCGACACGTAGTATTAAGGGATCGGAGTGTCACATACCGACACGTAGTAGTAGGGGATCAGAGTGTCACGTTCCGACACAAGAAGAATAAAGAGAATGAATCTTGAATTATGCTAATATACTCAAATTTAAAGAACCTATTTCCCAAATGAGTATGGTATGGAGGCTTGAGTCCTTATTGGTGTGCTTCGTGTTGTGGCCAATGGTTCTTGTACTTGTTGTTGTCACCTGTTGAGTATTGTAGTTGATTTTATATTATTATTCGATATATATTGCTTTCTATTTTGAGTTGGCCGATGATATCTACTCAGTACGTGTTCCTTGTACTGACCCCTACTTGTATTTTTCTCTTTGTTATTTATGAAATGCAGCAAACGTGCCATCGACTTCGACCCGACCGCAACTCTAGCCAGTCTCCAGCATATCATATTTCAGGATGAGCTATTATTCCTAGCTCGGACTGGATTCTCTCCTTCACGTCTTGATGTCTTGAAGTTCGGACATGAACCATCTCTTTTACTTATTTTAGCTTCTTTAATACTCTTAGATTTAGAAATTTGAGGATAGATGTTCTTGGTGTGATGACTTCCAGATTTTGGGGATAATAGTTGATAAACTTTAGAAGCTTGTTTATTGGTTATATTAATAAGATTTTGAGTCTTCCGCATTATATTTTGTTCATTATGGTGGAAATATTGATAAATGTTGGGGTTTAGATTTGTTGGTTCGCTCACATAGTAGGATAAGTGTGGGTGCCACTCGCGGCTCATTTTGGGCCGTGACAATTAAGAGCTTACCATAACTTCACCAGCTATCTCATTTATTGGTTCTTTGTTCTCTCTAATGTGAGTTTTTTGAACACCTCAATACGAGTTATCGTTACACCATTATTCTTCTTTGTCATCTATTGGAATATTAAGATATTGAAATTAGATAGTCACGATAAGTATTACCTAATATATAAATTACATAAAATTAATAGTGATTACTTCATACATTGTCTATAATTTGAGAATGACTCTTTCTCTCTGATGTGTTTGGCATAGTCAATTTTTTTTTATTTTCTTTGTTTCTCTCACTCTTTTGTAGAAATTTGAAAACAACAATGTATAAGAGGATATGTGCAATCTTGAATATATAAAAGAAATTGCTAAGAGAAAATAATAAAAAGCAACATAGTTGAGTTTCATAAAGTGCAATCAATTTCTATACAAGAACATTCTTGTAACGACCTGTTTAGTCGTTTTGAGCAGCAGATTTTATTTCTGGAAAAATTGGCTGAGACGACGGACACCACGACGGACCGTCATGGGCACGACGGACCGTCGAGGGTGTCTCGTTCCAAAACACTTAGGAATTCTGAAATTGACTCTCTGAACTTTGTGACGGACCTGCAGGACGGACCGTCACAGGTACGACGAACCGTCGTGAGCCCCCGTTTCAAAACACTTCAACTCTTGAGAATTTGGTACAGGGAACGAGTCCCTGAACGTCGTGACGAAAGTGCAGGACGGACCGTCGTAGGTACGACGGGCCATCACAGACCCCTTAAGGAAATCGAGTCTCTGACGAACCTGCATGACGGACCGTCGCAGGCACGACGGGCCGTCACAGGTTGCATAATCCCAGTCGAAGTCGGATTTCTGGTTAAGTTTTAAAGCGGTGTTTTGGACTATTCCTGCTATAATTATATATTTCGTGGGTTTATATTAATAACTCAATTTTTGGGGGATAAAAGAGGTAACTTTGAGTTAACTAGTGGGGTATTATTGCCATCTTTTATACTTAATTATGTACTAATTAGGGTAAAAGAAAGAAACAGTTTGAATAAGAAAAATAGAAAGAACAAAGAAGAGGGAAGAGAAACGAATTGAGAGAGAGAGATAACGAGAGAGAGAGGAGAAAACACAAAGCTTGGGAATTTGCTTGTTTGAATTCAATTCTTCGGTGGAGGTAGGTTATGGTTTTTCTATGATATTCGTAGTAAACTCTTAATAGCGAATGATATGTGTTGGTAGTATTGTAAACCCTTCTATATGCTTAATTGTATGCTTGCATGATTGTGATTATGAAATTGTGATAAAATAAGCATGATGAAGCTATTGAATCCTAAATCTTGAAAGAAACCCTATTCACTTGTTAATGTTGATGCCTTGGTGTAAAAGAAGGCTTGATAAATTATATAATGAGATTGATGATGCCTTAGTTAAAAAAGAAGGCTTGATGAATTAGGGGATCGGGTGCCACGTTCCGGTACCAGGATAGAATGAGGATCGGAGTGCCACGTTCCGGTACCAGGATAGTATATGAGGATCGGAGTGTCACGTTCCGACACCAGGATAGAATATGGATCGGGTGCCATGTTCCGGTACCAGGATAGAATGAGGATCGGAGTGCCACGTTCCGGCACCAGGATAGAATATGGATCGGAGTGTCATGAATCTTGAAAGATGAATAATATACTCAATGTAATGAACCTAATTCCCAAATGAGTATGGTATTGAGGCTTGAGTCCTCATGGATGAACTTGTTGGTACTTATTAATGATTTAGTACTTGTTGTTGCTACATGTTGAGTATCATAGTTGATTTTATAATATTACTTGATATATATTATCTTCTATTTTCAGTTGGCCGATGATATCTACTCAGTACCCGTGTTTTGTACTGACCCCTACTTCTTTGTTTCTTTCTTTGTTATTTGTGGAGTGCAGCAAACGTTCCGTCGTCTTCAACTCAACAGTAATTCTAGCCAGTCATCAGTATACCGGATTTCAGGGTGAACTAATGCTTCTAGCTTGGACTGGATCTTCCTCTTCATGTCTTGATGCCTTGAACTTCCGCATGGACTAGCTTTTTAGTTATTTTAGTTCTTAGACATCTTAGTTTAGTTTAGTAATTTGAGATAGATGTTCTTTGATGATGACTTCCAGATTTTGGGGAATAATAGATGTTGAATTTTAGAAGTTATTGAATTGGTTTTATTTTAATGAGTTAAGTCTTCCGCATTACTTTCTGTTGATATTATATTGAAATGTTGGGGTTTAGATTGGTTGGTTCGCTCACATAGGAGGGTAAGTGTGGGTGCCAGTCGCGGCTCGGTTTTGGGTCGTGACAAAACTTGGTATCAGAGCATTAGGTTCGTTGGTCTCATCACACAAGAACGAGTCTAGTAGAGTCTTAAGGAACGGTAGGGGGACGCCTTTACTTTTCTTTGGGAGGCTATAGGACTTTAGGAAAATTCCATTCTTTCTTTCTTCTTCGTGCTACTACTTTAATCCAATTGGTATCTAGGTGATACAAATTGGTATTGACCATCTTCACTCTATCTTCGCAGATGGTTAGAACTAGAGCAACGACTGCGCCAACATCAACACTGACACCGGCAAGGCAAGAAACGTCTGAGCCAGACACTGTGTCTGTGGCTCGAGGAAGAGCAGTGGCAAGAGGTCGTGGTAGAGGTCGTGGGAGGACGTCCTCTAGAGGAAGAGGACAAGCACCTAGCCCATCTGATACTAGGGCGGTGACTCCTCCACCGACTGAGGAGGTGATAAGAGAGGGTGAGGAAGGGGAGAATGAACAAGTGCAAAATGAGGAATTGCCACCCCAACCTACCCCAGAGATGATCAATCAGGTTCTTGCTTATCTTAGCGGGTTATCTGATCACGGTCAGGCACCTCCAGTGGTTTCTGCACCAACACCTCCGGTTTCAGAGATACGACATGCGGCTACTATGGCTCCTCGTATGGATGCCTCATTGGACATAGGCACGTTTCCACATCTAACTACTGGGCCTATAATGACAAATGATCAGCATGAACTTTTCAGTAAGTTCTTGAAATTGAAACCTCCAGTCTTTAAGGGTGCTGAATCTGAGGATGCTTACGATTTTCTGGTTGACTGTCATGACTACTACACAAGATGGGTATAGTAGAACGGTTCGGTGTTGAGTTCGTGAGTTATCAGTTTCAAGGGAACGACAAAATGTGGTGGCGGTCACATGTTGAGTGTCAACCGACAGAGGCAACACCTATGACTTGGGCCTCATTCTCTAGCTTGTTTATGGAGAAGTATATCCCCCGGACTTTGAGGGATAGGAAAAGGGATGAGTCCTTGAGCCTAGAGCAAGGGAGGATGTCGGTTAATGCATACGAGGCTAAGTTTCGTTCACTATCCAGGTATGCCACCCAACTTTGTTTCAGTCCACAAGAGCGGATTCGCCGGTTTGTAAAGGGGTTGAGGTCAGAATTGCAGATTTTTGCCTTACAGGCAGCGGCTACGGCAAAATCCTTCTAAGAAGTGGTAGACTTCGTGATAGAGGTGGATGGAGTGAAGCCAGATGACTTCACCACGACATCGACATCAAAAAGGTTTCGAAAGAGAGGTGAGTTTAATGGTTCTTACTCTAGAGGACAGAGTTCAGGGGGTTACTCGGCCCGACCAATTCAATCTTCACTACCGACTGTAGTTGGGGGTCCACCTCAGACCGGTCAACACTTCTCTGAGAGACCAATGCTTGAACCCAGAGAACGTTATGGATGTGGGGACACTGGACACAATAAGAGGTATTGCCCAAAACAGAGTTATAGACCTCCCATAGTCAGAGATAGAGGTGGTCATGGTAGAGGCCGTTATTCTGGAGGACGTGGTGGTCGAGGTAATGGTGGTCACCAAAACGGCGGGGGTGATGGGCAAACTGGAGCCACTACATCACAACATGGTAGGGGCAACGGATAGACAAACGATAGGGCCCATTGTTATGCTTTTCCTGGGAGATCTGAAGCGGAGGCATCAGATGCTGTCATCACAGGTAATCTTTTGATTTGTGATTGCATGGCTTCTGTATTGTTTGATCCTGGATCCACATTTTCTTATGTATCTTCCTCATTTGCTAATGGTCTAAATTTACATTGTGAATTACTTGACATGCCTATTCGTGTTTCTACTCCGGTAGGTGAGTCTGTGGTAGTTGAAAAGGTATATAGGTCTTGCTTGGTGAACTTTGTGGGGAGCAAACTTATGTAGATTTGGTTATCTTAGAAATGGTTGACTTTGATGTAATTCTGGTATGACTTGGCTTTCTCCGAATTTTGCGATCTTGGATTGTAATGCCAAAACGGTGACGTTAGCCAAGCCTGGGACAGATCCGTTAGTGTGGGAGGGTGACTACACTTCAATCCGGTGCGCATTATCTCCTTTCTTCGTGCTAAGAAAATGGTTAGTAAGGGGTGTTTAGCTTTCTTGGCCCATCTCAAGGATGACACTACTCAAGTTCCTTCAATTGAGTACGTTTCGGTAGTCCGTGAGTTTTTGGATGTGTTCCCTGCAGATCTTCCTGGTATGCCACCAGATAGGGATATCGACTTTTGCATTGATTTGGAACCGGGCACTCGCCCCATTTCTATACCCCCTTATAGAATGGCTCCCGCGAAGTTAAGAGATTTAAAGGCACAACTTCAAGAGTTGTTGAGCAAAGGCTTCATTAGACCAAGTGCATCTCCTTGCGGTGCTCCGGTTTTGTTTGTGAAGAAGAAGGATGGGAGTTTTCGGATGTGCATAGACTATAGGCAGTTGAACAAGGTAACTATCAAGAACAAGTATCCCATTCCTCGCATTGATGACTGGTTCGATCAGTTACAAGGTGCTTGTGTCTTCTCTAAAATAGACTTGAGATCCGGTTATCATCAATTGAAAATACGGGCAACGGATGTGCCAAAGACTGCTATTCGAACTAGGTATGGGCACTACGAATTTGTGGTAATGTCTTTTGGTCTTACGAATGCCCCTGCTGCCTTCATGAGCTTGATGAACGGGATATTCAAGCCATATCTGGATCTCTTTGTGATCGTATTCATTGATGATATACTGGTATACTCTAAAAGTAAGAAGGAACATGAGGAGCATTTGACAATGGTGTTAGAGTTATTGAGGAAGAAGAAGCTTTATGCCAAATTCTCCAAGTGTGAGTTTTGGCTAGATTCAGTGTCCTTCTTGGGACACGTAGTCTCTAAGGATGGAGTGATGGTGGATCCATCTAAGATTGAGACAGTGAAGAATTGGGTGAGACCTACAAACGTGTCAGAAATAAGGAGTTTTGTTGGTTTAGCTAGCTACTACCGCCGATTTGTCAAGGGATTGTCTTCTATTGCTTCCCAATTAACGAACCTGACTAAGCAGAATGTCCCATTTGTATGGTCGGATGAGTGTGAGGAAAGCTTTCAGAAGCTCAAGACCTTGTTGACTACTGCACCAATTCTTACCTTGCCAGTAGAGGGTAAGAACTTCATTGTTTATTGTGATGCATCCTATTCTGGGTTGGGTGCAGTGCTAATGCAAGAGAAGAATGTGATTGCTTATGCTTCGAGGCAATTAAAGGTGCATGAACGTAACTATTCGACCCATGATTTGGAGTTGGCCGCGGTAGTATTTGCACTAAAGCAATGGAGACACTATTTGTATGGGGTTAAATGTGAAGTCTATACGGACCATCGTAGCCTACAGTACGTCTTTACTCAAAAAGATTTGAACTTGAGACAGAGGAGATGGATGGAACTACTGAAGGACTACGACATCACTATCTTGTATCATCCGGGAAAGGCGAATGTTGTGGCGGATGCTTTAAGTAGAAAGGCCGGAAGTATGGGAAGTCTAGCTCATTTGCAAGTTTCTAGACGCCCATTGGCTAGAGAGGTTCAGAATCTGGCTAATGACCTTATGAGGTTAGAAATAAATGAGAAGGGAGGATTGTTAGCTTGTGTAGAGGCAATATCTTCTTTTCTTGAAAAGATCAAGGGAAGACAGTTTGATGATGAGAAACTAGGTCGAATTGGAGATAAAGTGTTGCAAGGAGAGGCTAAAGAAGCAACAATCGATGAGGAAGGTGTTTTGAGGATTAAGGGAAGGGTATGTGTACCCCGCATCGATTATTTGATCACCACTATTCTTACAGAGGCTCATAGTTCCGGATATTCGATACATCCTGGTACAACCAAGATGTACCGTGACCTAAAACAACACTTTTGGTGGAGTAGAATGAAGCGTGACATTGTGGATTTTGTTGCCAAATGTCCAAATTGTCAGCAAGTAAAGTATGAACACCAGAGGCCCGGAGGAACACTTCAGAGGATGCCCATTCCTGAATGGAAGTGGGAGAGAATTGCAATGGACTTCATGGTTGGTCTTCCAAAGACATTGGGTAAGTTTGATTCCATTTGGGTGATTGTTGATAGGTTAACTAAGTCTGCTCACTTCATTCCTGTCAAGGTGACCTACAATGCAGAGAAGTTAGCCAAAATCTACATCTCAGAAATCGTTCGATTGCATGGAGTTCCACTCTCCATCATATCAGATAGAGGTACGCAGTTTACTTTGAAGTTTTGGAGAACATTGCATGCGGAATTAGGTACTAGGTTGGACCTTAGTACTGCGTTTCACCCTCAGACTGATGGTCAGTCTGAGCGAACGATTCAAGTGTTGGAGGATATGCTTCGTGCATGTGTGATAGAATTCGGAGGCCATTGGGATAGCTTCTTACCTTTGGCAGAGTTTTCATACAATAATAGCTATCACTCCAGTATTGACATGGCTCCATTTGAAGCATTGTATGGGAGGAGGTGTAGGTCTCCCATTGGTTGGTTAGATGCATTTGAGGTTAGACCTTGGGGCACTGATCTTTTGAGGGATTCATTGGAAAAGGTGAAAGCTATTCAAGGAAAGCTTCTAGCGGCTCAAAGTAGACAAAAAGAATATGCAGATCGAAAGGTTAGAGATTTGGAGTTTATGGAGGGTGAACAAGTCTTGTTGAAGGTTTCGCCCATGAAAGGGGTGATGCGGTTTGGAAAAAGGGGTAAGCTAAGTCCAAGGTATATTGGACCATTTGAGGTACTTAAGCGAGTAGGGGAGGTGGCTTATGAATTAGCCTTGCCTCCAGGGCTGTCCGGGGTGCATCCGGTATTTCATGTTTCCATGTTGAAAAGATACCATGGGGATGGAAACTACATCATCCGTTGGGATTCAGTCTTGCTTGATGAGAATTTTACTTATGAGGAGGAACCGGTTGTTATTTTAGATAGGGAGGTTCGCAAGCTGAGGTCGAGAGAGATTGCATCCATCAAAGTTCAATGGAAGAATCGACCGGTTGAAGAGGCCACTTGGGTGAAGGAGGCAGATATGCTAGAAAAATACCCACATCTGTTTACAGATTCAGGTACTCCTTTTCGCCCTTGTTCTTCTTCTTTTGATCGTTCGAGGACGAACGATGGGTAAATTGGTATCTATTGTAACGACCTGTTAAGTCGTTTTGAGCTGCAGATTTTATTTCTGGAAAAATGGGCTGAGACAACGGACACCACGATGGACCGTCATGGGCACGACGGACACCACGACGGACCGTCATGGGCACGACGGACCGTCGAGGGTGTCTCGTTCCAAAACACTTAGGAATTCTGAAATCTGAGTACTGAAATCGACTCTCTGAACTTTGTGACGGACCTGTAGGACGGACCGTCACAGGTACGACGAACCGTCGTGAGCCCCTGTTTCAAAACACTTCAACTCTTGAGAATTTGGTACAAGGAACGAGTCCCTGAACGTCGTGACGAAAGTGCAGGACGGACCGTCGTAGGTACGACGGGCCGTCACAGACCCCTTAAGGAAATCGAGTCTCTGACGAACCTGCATGACGGACCGTCGCAGGCACGACGGGCCGTCACAGGTTACGTAATCCCAGTCGGAGTCGGATTTCTGGTAAAGTTTTAAAGGGGCGTTTTGGACTATTCCTGCTATAATTATATATTTCGTGGGTTTATATTAATAACTCAATTTCTTGGGGGATAAAAGAGGTAACTTTGAGTTAACTAGTGGGGTATTATTGCCATCTTTTATACTTAATTATGTACTAATTAGGGTAAAAGAAAGAGGGTTTGAATAAGAAAAATAGAAAGAACAAAGAAGAGGGAAGATAAACGAATTGAGAGAGAGAGGATAAACGAGAAGGAGAAAACACAAAGCTTGGGAATTTGCTTGTTTGAATTCAATTCTTCGGTGGAGGTAGGTTATGGTTTTTCTATGATATTCGTAGTAAACTCTTAATAGCGAATGATATGTGTTGGTAGTATTGTAAACCCTTCTATATGCTTAATTGTATGCTTGCATGATTGTGATTATGAAATTGTGATAAAATAAGCATGATGAAGCTATTGAATCCTAAATCTTGAAAGAAACCCTAATTCACTTGTTAATGATGATGCCTTGGTGTAAAAGAAGGCTTGATAAATTATATAATGAGATTGATGATGCCTTAGTACAAAAGAAGGCTTGATGAATTAGGGGATCGGATGCCGCGTTCCGGTACCAGGATAGAATGAGGATCGGAGTGCCACGTTCCGGTACGAGGATAGTATATGAGTATCGGAGTGTCACGTTCCGACACCAGGATAGAATATGGATCGGGTGCCACGTTCCGGTACCAGGATAGAATGAGGATCGGAGTGCCACGTTCCGGCACCAGGATAGAATATGGATCGAAGTGTCACGTTCCGACACCAGGATAGTATATGGAGCAGAGTGTCACGTACCGACACAAGAGGAAGAAAGATAATGAATCTTGAAAGATGAATAATATACTCAATGTAATGAACCTAATTCTCAAATGAGTATGGTATTGAGGCTTGAGTCCTCATGGATGAACTTGATGGTACTTATTAATGATTTAGTACTTGTTGTTGCTACATGTTGAGTATCATAGTTGATTTTATAATATTACTTGATATATATTATCTTCTATTTTGAGTTGGCCGATGATATCTACTCAGTACCCGTGTTTTGTACTGACCCCTACTTCTTTGTTTCTTTCTTTGTTATTTGTGGAGTGCAGCAAACGTTCCGTTGTCTTCAACTCAACAGTAATTCTAGCCAGTCATCAGTATACCGGATTTCAGGGTGAGCTAATGCTTCTAGCTTGGACTGGATCTTCCTCTTCATGTCTTGATGCCTTGAACTTCCGGCATGGACTAGCTTTTTAGTTATTTTAGTTCTTAGACATTCTTAGTTTAGTAATTTGAGATAGATGTTCTTGTGATGATGACTTCCAGATTTTGGGGAATAATAGATGTTGAATTTTAGAAGTTATTGAATTGGTTTTATTTTAATGAGTTAAGTCTTCCGCATTACTTTCTGTTGATATTATATTGAAATGTTGGGGTTTAGATTGGTTGGTTCGCTCACATAGGAGGGTAAGTGTGGGTGCCAGTCGCGGCTCGGTTTTGGGTCGTGACAATTCTGTGGCAAACTGGGCATGTATAACAACATTATTTCAGCCAATTAGAAGAAAGGGACAAATCAGAAAGAACTTCTAGTTTTTCTACAATAAGAAGTATAATCAGGGAAAACCCGACATTAATAATTATGACAACTTCTATGAAATTATCATTTAGTAGACCAAATGAAGAAGTAGAAATCTAGCACATACATTTGGTTCTATTGAGCTCCAATAATGAACTAATGAATGCCACTGATCTTCTTCAACTCTATCTGGATGATGAGCTAAACTCTTAGTTTTATATGGTTCATCTCCAATGGTTTTTGCTTCATGCTTTGATTCTTTCCATCTAGACCAGAATGACATCATCAGTATGTGCTTCATGTCATCAGTTGTGTCAATATTTTCCTGTACATATATTTAATACACAAATCATTGATAAAATAAATTAGAAAAACAAAAACATCGTAGTATACAGATTCGTGTATACTAACAACCTTGATATTAGCCCATAATATATCCTTGTACATACCAGGTACAAGTCTCCAACTCTTTATAATTAAGTGGTGCTAAGATACCATTTCGTGCTAGCACACCAAGTTTTGAACTAAACCTAGTTCCTTCTAACAAATATTTGAACTAGTTCAGTACTTTTTCAATGCAATGAGACCGTGAAAATGCTAAACATTATGGAGTTCTACGAATTCTTATATCTAAGATCACATTAGCAACTCCAATAATTTTCATTCCACCTGCTTTATAGCATACATTTAGTAGCATTTATGTCATTAGTGTATCTATTGATGATTAACATATCACCAATATACAAATAAACAATGACCTTATGATTTTAATGTGAACACATTTATCACTTTCATCATTCTTCAGTCCATTTGCCGAAATGGTTTTATCAAATTATGTCATTGTTTGGGTGCTTCCGTAATGTGACTTAACAAGTTCACACACTTTCTTTTATTTACCAGGAACCACAAACCCCTCGGGTTGTTCCATGTAAATTTCTTCCTCCAATTCTACATTTAGCAAAAAGTTCTTTTCACATTAATTTGATGAAATTGGAGGTCATATACCACAGTAATAATTTTTGCATCCGAATGGATGTAATTCTAATTACTAACGAGTATATATATCGACAATAACAAAACCTTGGTTTTTTTATTTTATTTTTTTTGTCTAAAGACTTTGACACAAAGTCTTGCTTTATATTTTTCAACAGTTCCATCACTGTTATTTTCCTTCCAAACATTCACTATGAACCCAAAGGTTTATTTTCTTGAAGAAGATCAATTAACTTCCAATATTGTTTATTGACACTATATTTCCCAACAATTAGTCTACAGAAGACACAGTAATGTTACAAAGTCATATTCTAAGGAAGTAAATGTCCTTTAAGATTTACTAAGCCTATGAATCTCTTTATTAAGTACATTATCCTTTTCATTTCCTAGGCCTTTTAGACCCTTCTGTAGACTACTCAAGTCTAATTTTTTACAATCCACAGTCGTAGGTCCTATTTTAATTCTTTTTGGAATAGGAACTTGAACTTTGACTAGATACCCCAAACTTTGAAATATTTCAAGTTGGATTTCCTTCCTTTCCATTTCTCATATGGAAAAGATTGTATTTTGATCATACAAAATCGCTTTCTTTCAAAAAAGACAAAACTTTTTGTTGTACCCTTTTGCACTAAGGATAGTTCCTCCCCACAAGTTTTGTGTAAACCCGAACTTATAATTAATGCATCCATTATTTCTTTCAACGTTCATTTTTTCATCAGATTGAGGTGAATATGGCACTTGTTTGATGGATATTCCACTTTCTGAACATATTTCTGCACAATGAGATTGATACTCTCCATTCTTATCACTTCTTATATTTTTCCACACTTATTTTCAACTTTGATATTACATTGTCTAACATTTCTATTGCTTCATCCTTACATTCAACAAATAGACATAGTCATTTCTAATGCAATTCTCAATAAAAGTATCAAATACTTTTTCCCACCATGAGATGGTTTTAACTTGATATCACAAATGTCAGTGTAAATCAATTCTAAGGGATTAGAATTCCTTTCAACGGATATATAAGAGTGCTAAACATACTTAGATTCCAAAAAAACTTGACATTTTTATTTATTGGACTCAAAGTTAGGAAAAACTTATAAGTTGATCAGTTTTCCTTACAAGTTTTGTAATTGACATGCCCCAAGTGTTCATGTCACAAACATTGACTCAAGCAAGTAAGAACAAATAAAAACATTGAGTTCGAAAAGCTCTTCGTGAGGTAGATTTTTCCTCACTAATATTTTGTTCCTATTTCTTACAATTTTGTGTGATACAAACATTGTTTAGATTGTCAAATGTCCTTTTCAGAAGGACATTTCCATAACTTCCAATATGATTGTTATAGAACTACCCATGAACAAAGTTTTATCGGGTTCAATAAAGATAATATAGTCCAAATGTTATTTTTACAAAAATATAATAAATGACTATTCACCAATATTCATGTCTATGCAAATACTTTTATTATAATAGACATATCTTGTATTGAAAAAACACAACATTTTAAGTGATATTTTTTCCATAAAAGAACACAATTATTTTGAAAAAGTATATAGATAATTTGGATGTTTCATACTAGTCACATTATATACTAGTAATAGAGAAACTCAACAACCACATTACCAAATATACTCCAAGAATTTTTTGGGTATAACATAATACAAAAGTATCATTGAATTTCATATCTTTTGCTCAAAACTTAAATTAGACACCAAGTCTAATCATAAACAAATAAACCCCACATTTCAAATGTGATCTCAAAAATATTTTTCAAGTATTTAAAAATAGTTTTTCCACATATTCTAATGTTGGAAACATTATTCTACGAAAGAATTATAGTGCTGCTATTCTTTTTGACAATGTTTACACAATGTCAAATTTCATTCCATAGAGACACAAAATCAAAAATTCTAAGTCACTTGTACTTTTTCTCTATCATAAATAGACATACCACTTAGTATTTTAAATACTAACAATAAGGACAAAAAAGAATTGTATTTATAAAAAATCAAAAGTACAATACTGACTTATTATGTGAAGTTTTCATATTCTTCAAATAACACCACAAAAGCTTTTAGCCTACAAAAACCAGACACACTAACATTTCACATTGAGTACAAAACTACAAAAGTATTTTTTTTCTCCAAATAGAATAACACATATTCTTTATCACATAGAAATGTTTTTCTTATCAAATAGTTTTCCAATTATAACATTTGACATACTATTTTATCAAACAAAAATATGCATCTCTCATTTTTGCAAACTAAAGAATTTTAAAAACAATAATATTTGTGAAGTAAAATTCATTCCACAACGTATGGTTTACCGATCTTTTCCCAAAGATACAAATAATGCAAAAATAAAAAATCAAAGATGATAAATCTTAGAAACTATTTTTCTCCTTAAATAATTTAATAAGAAGGTTACCTTGTAATGTTTAAATGGAATACCGTAAAAATTTTCTGTTACATCCTCACTTCGACCTTACTAAAAAAAGCAATGAATTATGGAGAAGTAAGGCATTTATCTTCTACTTCCATGATCAGATTCTCTCAATCACTAGAATACAAAAAATACTAACAATATGATAATTTCCTTAAGATTGTTGTTCATCTTGTATTCCAAACATACTTAGAACAAACCTTTGAACATCTTTGTAAGACAACAAATTTTAAGAACATTTTCACAACTAGAAAATTAAAACTAGTATCGAAACTAAAATCAGTTCTAGCTTTAGAAAAATATACAAAATATTTTTTCTTAAAGAATAATTATTGTTAATCTGAACCTTAAAGGGTCTCTTGGGAAAGGGACCAATAGAAAAGAGAACCCATACCTTTTTGACATTAAACCCTTGACTTTCTTCCCAAAAACATCACCCAAGATAACGTCTAAGCCTCCTCACTGTCAACTTCACTCGAATGACAACCTCCCTTAGCCTAGTGTGCGACTAACGTTTGTTTTCTTGTGATTTCGTGTGAGTTCCTCAAGTGTGAAGAACTTGATTTACTTTTATGCTCTTGCCTCTTATTTTGGCACACAAAATACGTGAGATAGAAGAAGAGAGATTGAGCGTGAGAGTGAAAAGATAAATGTGAGAGAGTTGGAGTTTTAGGAGGCTTAGGAGTCTAGTTTTAGGACTTAGTCAATACGGTTTTTTTTTATTTGATAAATTTCTGATTTTTATTTTATTTTAAATCAACTAATAAATTATAATTATTAATTAATTACATTACTTCAATAGATTAAATAAAACTCGCCTTAATTCATTGCTTCCACCTAGGTTCGAACCCGGGTGGAGCAAGAC
The DNA here is from genome assembly GCA_027705065.1 of Solanum peruvianum. Classification (NCBI taxonomy): domain Eukaryota; kingdom Viridiplantae; phylum Streptophyta; class Magnoliopsida; order Solanales; family Solanaceae; genus Solanum; species Solanum peruvianum. The sequence goes on from JAKWJD010001760.1 coordinate 22,352,494, forward strand.
TTCACTTCAAGAGCCCAATTTCGGCCCTCTCTCCCCAAATTGCCCCTCCATCTTATTAATTAAATAATTAATTAAATGTTAAGAGTAATTACATTACTACCCTTATCCAGGAAAAAAGTATTTTCCCCTAGACCTCTCACACCTAAGATTTCCTCTTTTTAAGTCCGGTAAAGACTCCTTCAGGTAAATTTTCGTATTCGAGAGCCCTACATGGTTGGAATCAACCTTTACAAGCTCAAATAACTCTCCAAGTTAGTTGGATTGGGTGTATCAAGTGTTCCGAGGTCTGGTTCTAAGCGCATCAATCCGTATGAGCCCTGCTCTAATTATATGCATTTTTGACATATTAAGCATTTCTTATCTTATCCATTTTTAGGGTAGTTACATTATCCCCCCCTTAGGAACATTCGTGCCCGAATGACACTACTACTATCTAGCGTAATGCAAGTCAAATCATAACATAATCACTATGCACTGTCAAGCAATAGCAACAAAAATAGAGAGATAAGGAAACTTAGACTTAAGAGTAGGAAGTCTAACCTCAAGAGCTTAAAAGATGAGGGTAGTGGGATATCATATCGGCCTCAGCCTCTCACGTAGCACCCTTAACAAGATGATTTCTCCATAATACCTTCACTATGGAAATCTCCTTATTCCTCAACCGCTTGATATGTCTGTCTAAGATCTTAACATGTACCTCCCCGTAGGACAAGTCTTCATCGACCCCCAAACCTTCCACAGGTAGAATCGATGTTGGATAACCTAGGCACTTCTTTAACATGGATACATGAAAGACTAGATGGACAGAAGCTAGCTCCGCCGGTAATGCCAACTCATAGGGCACCTCACCCACATGCTGCAAGATCTCGTATGGCCCAACATACCTAAGACTCAACTTCCCCTTCATGCCAAACCTCATTACCCCCATCATAGGTCATATCTTCAGATAGACCTGGTCACTAACATCAAACTCCTAAGGCCGTTTTGTGTTATCTGCATATGACTTCTGCCGACTGTAGGCAGTTGCCAACCTGTCCCTAATCAATCTGACTTCTCTAAGGCCTCATGGATGATCTTTGGACCCAAAATAGATGACTCTCCAACCTCGAACCACCCAATTGGAGATCTACACCTCCTACCCTACAGTCCCTCAAACACTGTCATCCCAATGCTAGAGTGAAACTATTATTATACGAAAACTCTATCACAGGCAGATAGTCATCCCAGCTACCCCGAAAATCAATCACACACGCTCTCAACATATCTTTTAATGTCTGAATGGTGTACGTTGCCTGCCCATTTGTCTTAGGATGAATGGCAGTATTAAGCTTTACATGTGTGCCCAAGCTCTTCTAGAAAGATATCCATAAATGTGAAGTAAAGGAGCTCCTCTATCTGAAATGATTGACAAAGGAATCCCATGGTATCTCACAATCTCATCAATGTAGAGTCTTGCATAATCCTCGCCTCTGTAAGTAGACTTCACAGGGATAAAGTAGGCAGACTTAGTCTTTATGTCCATAATAACCCATACAGATTCATGCTGTCTCCTAGTACTCAGAAGACCAACCACGAAGTCCATATTAATGTCCTCCCAATCCCAAGTTGGAACCTCAAAAATCTGAGTAAGACCGCCAGGCTTAAGATGTTCTGCCTTAACCTGTTGGCAGTTAGAACACTTGGCCACATATTCTGTAATTTCCTTCTTTATGTCATCCCACCAATAAATCTTCTTAATATCATGATACATCTTGGTTGAACCTGGATGTAAGGAATATCTAGAACCATGGGCCTCTGTAACAATCCTGGTCCGCAAATCATCCACATCTGGTACACACAGCCAGTCCTAATACCTAAGTATGTCGTCACCTCCCAAAGTGAAAGACTCATTCATCTTTATAAACATTGAGTCCTTCAGCTCCATCAACACAGGATCGAGATGCTGACCCTGCATGACTTCAACTGCCGAGGATGACTCAGAATCAAGATGAACTAAAAACCCCCACTAGTAGATTCAACTAATAGCACACCCAGTCTGGCCATTCTGTGTACATCTTTCGCCACTCCTTCTTCTCATACTCAACGTGGGTTTTACATCCCATGCTTATCCTGCTCAAAGCATCACTACAACATTAGCCTTACCTGGATGATAGTGAACATTCATGTCATAGTCCTTCAACATCTCCAACAATCTCCGCTGACGTAGATTCAACTCCCTCTTTGTGAACACAGTATTGGAGTCTTTTGTGGTCTGTGAACACATCCACATGCACACCATACAAGAACTGCCTCCACAGCTTCAGTGCAAACACTACAACTGCCATCATGTCATGAGTGGGATAATTTTTCTCATGAACCTTGAGCTGTATGGACGCGTAAGCTATCACCTTACCACCCTACATAAGAATTCAACCCAAACCAACCCTAGATGCATCACAATAAACAGTGTAACTCCCACCACACTTAGGTAAAGTAAGAACCGGTGCTGAAGTGAGTCTGTCGTTGAGCTCTTTGAAACACTTCTTAGAAGTCTCCGTCCACTCAAACTTGGACTTCTTCTTCGTCAAAGCTCTCAGTGGGGCAACAATGGAAGAAAGGCCCTTCACGAACCTACAGTAGTAACCTGCCAATCCCAAGAAGCTACGGATATCTGTGGGAGTAAGAGTTTTTGTCCAGTTCTTAAAATCCTCAGTCTTCTTGGGGTCCACATATACACCTTGATCGGACACAACATTACCCAAAAAGGTCACTGATCTCAGCCAGAATTCACACTTGCTTAATTTGCCATACGACTTATATTGTCTAAGTTCCTGCAAGATTAGTCTTAAATGCCGTTCATCCTCTTCCTTGGTCTTAGAATAGATGAGAATGTCATCGATGAATACTATGACGAAAGAATCAAGGTACTCACATAAGACCCTATTCATAAGATCCATAAATGCAATAGGTGCATTCGTTAGACCAAATGACATAACTAAAAACTCATAGTGACCATAATGGGTACGGAAGGCTGTTTTTGGGATATGTCCATCCCTAACCTAAGCTGATGGTACCTTGAACGAAGGTCAATTTTTTGAAAAAAAGCTAGATCATTAGAGTTGGTAAAACAAGTCAGCTATTATAGGAAGAGGATACTTGTTCTTAATAGTGACTTCATTGAACAGCCGATAATCGATACACATTCTAAGGGTTCCATCTTTGTTTTTCACAAACAACACTAGAGCGCCCCAAGGGGATATGCTCGACTGAATGAAACCCTTATCAGTGAGATCTTTTAACTTCTGCTTCCACTCTTTGAGTTCAGCTGGAGCCATTCTGTAGGGAGGAACTGAAATTGGTTTAGTATCGGGTTCTAAGTTGATACAAAAGTCAATCTCTCGTGGGAGAGGGACTCTAGGCAAATCATCATGAAATACATCTGGAAACTCATTCACTATAGGCACTGAGTCTATGGAAGGAATGTCATGATCTAAATCATTAACACTGACAATATGACACAATAATCCCTTGGACATCATTTTATTGGCTTTAAGGTTCTAAATCAAGGGAATAGGATGACTCGAGTTGTACCCCTCCCAGATTAGCTCCTCTTCATTAGGGAAACAAAATCTCACCACTCTACTACGACAAACCAAACAAGCATAACAACTGTGAAGCCAGTCCATGCCAAGAATAACATCATAATCATGCATGGGTTAGTCAACCAAATTTGCACACATAGTCTTACCAGTTACAACTATTGGTCAATCCTTGTATACTCTATCACTTCTTACATTTTCTCTTAAAGATGTACTAACAACTATAGAATCATGCAGAACTTTAGGCAATTCTCAAAATTGAGAGCAAACAAAGGAATTACAAAGGAAAGAATACACCCTGGATCAATTAAAGGATAAACAGAAGTTGAGAATACTTGCAGCATACCTGTGACCACATCAGCGGACTTCTCCTGCTTCTCCCTTCTCTTCAAGGCATAGAATATGTTCCTCTTAGGAGGCTCGGCTGCTGCTTCACCCAGTGAATTAGGTCTAGGCTGAGCATTACCTCGAGCCTGACCTCTGTTCTGTGGCCAGTCTCTAACCATGTTCCCACTCTTACGTCAATCGAAGCAGGCATTAATGTCATGTTTGCACTCTCCACTGTGAGAACGGCCACACTTAGCATAATTCTTTTTGGGACGGTGCATCTCACCTACATTTCCCTTATTGGGCTTAGGTCTGCCTCCCCTAGGTGTTGTACTCCTCTGAGAATTAGAGTTCCCAGAACTCTGTTGCCCCTCCTTGAACCTGGGCTGCACAGGGACGCCAAAATTGTTTTTGTGGCCTCCGTGGCTGGGACCTGCCTGATCTTGAGTCTTATGCCTCCTACCATCATGAATTACCCTCTTTTTGGGGCCTGTACCTGCTGGACATGCACCATAAACTTGGAAAGGTCCATGTCATCATGGAGCATCGCAGACCGACACTTCTTCTCCAGATCTCTATTGATTCCTGTGAGGAACCTGCTCATCTCATCCCTGCTGGTAGATACAAGGGAAGTAGCATACCGGGATAGTTTAACAAACTTCAAGGAATACTCTGTGACTGTCATTGATCCCTACTTAAGAATGATAAACTCCTCAACCTTTGCCTCCCTTATCTCCTTGGGAAATAATCTATCCAGGTTGTGTCTTAAATAGCTCCCAAGTGATCAGAACTCCGCCAAAAGCTCGGCTATCCTTCCAGATCTTGCACCAAGTTTGTGTAACATCCTTGAGCTAATAGGAAGCCAGCTCAACCTTCTCAACATATGTGGCCCCCATAGCCACCAAAATCTTATGTACCTCATCCATAAACTTCTGGGGTCCTCTGAAGTCTTAGACCTTGCGAAAAAAAATAGGAGGATTCATCCTCGTGAAATCTCTCAACCTATCAGCCATGCTAAAAACCGATGGGTTCTCTCTCTGAACATTATATCGGTTGACCTGGGCAGTCATAGCCTTAGCCTGCATAGTGATGGCCTTTGCCATCTGGGCCAGAGATGCCCGCACCTCCGCATCAGTCGACCCAGCTGGGTTAACCGGCATAGACACTCCCTCAGCTGGAGCCTGGGATGGAACCTGATTGCTCCCACCAGCTGCACCTCTTCTCCTTTGGCCAACGTTCCTCCTAGTATTCATTCTCTGAGAACAATAAGAATTGATGTTAGACACTCTCATAAGATCAGAAGAAGGAAAATTTTCCTATGCATCATGCAGTCTCTAATTAAGGATAGTGGTGCACTTAACTACCATGACTTAGATACTACTAGATGTGGTTGATGTAAACTTATTATCCTCGGAATTTTACCTAGTGCTCTGATACCAACTTTGTCATGATCGGAGTCTAGACCCCAGACGAGACCGACGTCGTTGACCTCTTAGAGGTCGCAGACAAGCCTAGTTACATCATTCTTACTTCGTCTAGGTTAATTTTAGCGGAAAATTTAAAAATTTCTGTTTCTTAAAATGCATACTAATCATTCTATTAGTTTCATAATTGTTCACCCTCAACCATCTAACATTAAGATCATCAAATGAAAGAAATATTTTAATACAACATTAAATGTATACTTTCCAAAATGGCACCAATACAATGCCAGAACAAAAGAAGAAAGAAATGCTAGTGGAACAAAATCCACTATATCAATCCTAAAAATAATCTAGAATATAATAGGCAAGCATCCTCGAAATCATGAGGGACTACAAAGTCCGTATGAATGCTCCACGTCCGGATAGTTCCAGCGTCAACCTGTACCTCTAGCGGCCACCTATTCCTGCACCTAAAATTGTAGAGTTGTATGGGATTAGTACACATTTGTACTAAGTATGGGTATTCAAGCACACTCCAAGGACATGCATGCTTAAGAACAACTCTTTCCTAACAACATGATTATGGAAAGTTAAGTAAGTGGAATTTCCAAATTGGGATTAGGAAATTTAGTTAGCTTTCAAAATTTGGATTAGGAAAGTCATTCCATGAGAGTAACATACATCATCATACTTATCATATAGCACACATCACATAACTTCTAGCACATAGCACATAACATATTGCATATAGCACATACCATTTTTCATATTATTCGTTCATATCCTATGAGACCTTGGAATTATGGAATTGACATCATGACTTCCCGAAAATGATGGCTCAACATATGGGACATCCACTAGGTAGCCTTCTAAAGAGAACACAGAGTCTGCCTCATTCATTCATACATACTTTATTTCATTTCATTCATAGGCTAGTGTAAACAACATCTATACCTAGGATGTAGTTTAAGACTTTCATCGGCTTCGTTGTGCAATGAAAAAGAATGACCTACTGTCATTACATTAGTCTAGCTCACCTCTTGATTATCCTATCCTAACACCTGTGGTATCATTTATTTCATTATTTGCATCATTTGAGGATAGCTCATTCATCCATTGGGAAGTTTAACTTTAACCGACATAGATCATGTGAGCATCATGAAATCCAGTGTCTCTCGCACACTGAAAATCACCAGCCAAAGTGACCCAAAATATGCTAGCATACATGGGAATTAAAACCCGCCAGATCCCTATATGGGCAATATAGGTTTGAAGACTAAGAGATATAAGGAAACTCATACCCGGCATTGCCGGACAGTCATCTCATGAGAGTTAGGTGAACCTCCTCATTTCCCTAAAGAAGGCATCACCACTCATAGCTAGTCTATTAGTGCTCAGTATAAAGTTCCATTACATTCAACTTATACGTCATAGAAGTTGACTTCTAGTATGAGGACATCATAGATCAATAGATGATTTCTCATCTCATCATTAGTATTAAGTGTGTTAATCTCAATACTTTCATTAGAGTGTTCATAGAGAATGGTCTCTTCAGTAACTTAACATTCTCATAGGTGAGTACATTTTTGGTAACATTTACTTAGGATCATTTGAGATTTTTCTCATCTTTTACATTAGCCTCATATCATTTTATCACCACATTCATTAACATTAGCACATTTGCTTTTCATAATTACTCACCCATTTTAACGTGAATGTTCATTTCATCATATGGCAATGCACATGGCCATTTTTGTATTTCACACTCTTACGTAACCCTTCTAGGGTTTCATCATTTCATTACATACATCTTAGGTTCACTTAATATTAAACGTATGCTAGACTTATGTGTCTTTACAAACAACCATGAGGCTTCTTTCATAGTTCGTTAAGTGACTCATGCCTTCGTACGATTATGTATTACAAGACTTATGCATATTGAATGTATGTCAAGATCTCGATTTTGATCTAAGTAGGTGACATTATTTTTGAACATTTAATTCACGTATGACTTATGTATCAATACGTAATTTGGGCAAGGGAACCCAAGTTCAAATATCTTGGACAACACTTACATTTTTCATTGATTTTATTTTTAGTCCACATCACATTGGGACCCTAAATCAAGCCACAACCTCAACATTCCCTCTTTATTTATCTCCTTGGAATATGCTCCTACTTGGCCGAGGGGTTGTGGGATCGAACCCCCACAACGCCTTTTATTTTTTAAATTTAATTCTCAATGTACAATTCGCATAGACCATGAGGTTGTGGGATCAAACCCCCACTACGTCTCTTTATTTTTATTTTATTTCGCAGCTACTGCCTAGAGGTCGTGGTTTCAATTCCCACTCCTCACAATTCTTTTCGTCTACAATTTTCTTTTAACTCCCTTCACTGCCTTGAGGTCATGGGTTCGATTCCCACGCCTCTCATTTCTTTTCTTTTCTTTTTCCCTTTCTCCTTTACTCTCCTTCATAGCCTTGAGGTCGTGGGTTTGATTCACACGCCTCACATTTCTTTTCTTTTCTTTTATTTTTTTATTGCTTCCACTCGCTGACTGGAGGTCGTGGGTTCGATTTCCACGCCTCCCATTTTATTTTTATTGATTTGTACTTTACTTTTCAGCCATCCGACCCAAGATCAATTCCCCTTGACCACATTTCCCTTGTCACATTTTTAAGGCATTATACGGGCGAGATCATATATTCGAATCCTGGTGGCCTCATCCCTTTACACTCAAATAATTTTCAGATTTATTCATCATTATTTAGCCTAAAACAAACATCTATGTTTGCTGGAAATTTAAGCATTTTTCATCACCAACACTTTCACTTGAACTCTTAGGAAAATACATAGAACATTTAATACATTTTTGGGGTGCAATTTTTTATAACCTCATTTAGCCAAAGATTGGTAGTCAATTCAGCAATACTTTCATTGTAACGAACATCACGATGTATATAGGTTTATGCACGTAAAATAATAACCATACCATTACCAAATTTAGAGCCTTAACCCGAGGACCTTAGTCACTGTAACATGCTTGCACACACACACTTGCACATAATTTCGAACACATGGTTTTCTTTCATACGATTAGAAGTACACAAACATAATTATATTCATCACGAAAACATAACATACACCTATATCTACCAGCAATCATACCCAACCTATGATTTATTGGGTGTTAGTGACAGGGGCATGCAAAGGGGAAAATCCTAATTACTGAATAATTTTAACCTTAAGAGGTCTATTGGGAAAGGGACCAAGAGAGAAAAGAACACATTCCTTTTTTACGTTAAAACCTTGATTTGCTTCCCAAAAACTTCACCCAAGATCACGTCTAAGCCTCCTTAATGTCAACTCCACTCAAATGACAACCTCCATTAGCCTAGTGTGCAATTAATGTTTGTTTTTCTTTTTATTTTTGTGAGTTCTTCAAGTGTGAAGAACTTGATTTATTTTTATGTTTTGCCTCTTATTTTGGAAGAGAGAATACGTGATAAAGAATAAGAGAGATTGAGCGTGAGAGTGGAAAGATAAATGTGAGAGAATGGGAGGTGTAGGAGGTTAAGGAGTCTAGTTTTAGGACTTAGTCAATAAGGTTTTTGTTTATTTAATAAAAATCTTATTTTTATTTTATTTTAAATAAGATAATGAAAATTAATAATTAATTAATTCATTAATTCAATGGCTTAAACAAAAATCACATTAATTCATTGCTTCCACCTAGGTTCGAACCTGGGTGGAGCAAGACTTCACTTCAAGAGCCCAATTTCGGCCCTCTCTCTCCAAATTGCCCCCCCCCCTATTAATTAGATAATTAATTACATAATTATGATAAATCCAACTAGTGTAACTAGTTAGTGTTACGGTCAAACTTTTTTCTCAAATAAGAAGTAAAGTTGTCGTATCAAGTAAAGAACTCAACTAATGAGGTTGGGATCGTTCCCACGAGGAAAATAGTTCAGACTTAACTGGAATCTATTATTACTACTATTTAGTCAATTATTTCCTTGAAAAGCAAAGACAATAAAAAAGGGGGGTTTTACTTCTAAATGAATAAAAATAACTAGCTAAATTAAAGGAGACAACTAACAACTTCAAATGTTGGAGTTTAATCAATTAATCAAAGTAACTAGGGTTTACGTGTTCCCCACAGGTTCATAACTTGATAATTCTAACTATAACAATTCTTTCCTAGTATCTTGCATGCAAAGTGATAGGTTACGTATTTCTAAATCCTTGGTCCGGCATCTAGAAAATTTCACTCCGCACCTTGATCCGACAGCGTGTGTTGCTCTACTAACCCTTACCTTTACCTCATATTAAGCATCGTATTCAATATTTGACTAAGTTATTACCTCGTACCAAAAAATACTAGCATATCAGATAGTATACACTAAATCTATGTTGATAATTCTCTTCCTATTATCTACCTCCTTGGTCCGGCAAGTAGCATTAAGGTGAGTTCTAACATTGGTCATCCGTTAAAAAGATTTATAAGCGAAATAATTATCAATACATGCAAGACACTATTCTAGAATTGTTATTTTAGTTAGGTTTTACCTCATTATTCGTCTATGGTTCCCACAACCCTAGTTATAGAGTTTAGTTACCCATAGTCATAATCACAATATTCAAATATATGATATAAGAATTCATGCACTTACTTCAATGAAAGAGAGTAAAATCCAAAAGTTCACTTGATTAATCAACAAAAATCACCAACAATCAATTACAAGAGTCTAAAACTATTCAAGAGTCTAACAAAGAGTCTCAAAATAATCAAGAGTATAACCCCAAAAATGAGGTTTTTCGAACTATTTATAAAAAATAAAAAACCTAATTAAATAAAGACTCTATTTGCTGGAAATCTGTCAAAATGCGGCTGCATCGACGGACCTCGCGATGGATCGTCGTGGCCACGATGGGCCTTCATGGATTTCGTCATCCCATACTTGTGCAATTTCTTCTGCTGCTCTCTTCAGTACCCTCGAAGGCAACGTATGACGGATCGTCACAGGCACAACGGTCCGTCGAGGGACTCCGTTCCAAAATACTTGAAACTCTTGGAATTTGGGTACTCGGACTACTTCTCTGATCTTCATGACGAACCAGCAGGACGGACTGTCATGGCTACGACGGTCCGTCACGCACTCCGTAACCTCACACTCTGTCAGAATTCCCCATCTTCTTTCAGCAGCTGCACTACGATGCAACCTACGGACCGTCACAGGCACGACGAACCGTCACAAGTTTCGTAGGTGGTACTTTTCTGTATTTCTTGCTCAAAAACCTCCGCATTCATCTTTTAGACAGATTTCCTGCAAATAAAGAGAAACATAAAAATTAGTACAAAAAGGCTTTTGGACACACTAAACTTAAGGAAAAAGCATTAAAAATACCGTAAAACTACGGTATATCAGTTAAAAATCCATCAACCACAATATGTTCAACAATTAAATCTTTTTGGACAAATTTCATGGTACGACAGTTTTGACATGGACACAATATTGCAGATGCATCTGGCCTATCTAATGATGCAAAATGAAGAAACTCTTTGGCTCCACTCTCATATAAAGGATCAAGCATATTCAATATATTTATCCAACTTTTATCCATTAAGTATATAACTAATATATATAGCAAACAAGAATTATACCCTCATAATATTAAAGACTAATACCTCCATACTATTAAATAAAACAACAAAACACATACTAACGTGCAAAGTCCACCCAAAGAGTCCTGAAATTGATACACTGTTCTTCCACTACGGTTGCTTTCTTTGTAATCTTCAAACTGCAAATGAATAATTAAATTTAAAGAAATCAATATAATGTATGAAGACTAGTCTTTTTCTCTACCATCTTTTAATTTACTCTAAGTTACTAGTCTTCTTAATAAGTTTTTAACAAGTACTAAATAATAAAAAAGAAACGTGCATATATTGACAATTTTCTAGTATTAGTCAATATTCTTTGCATAGGAGGTGGGAAACTCATTAAGAACCATTACATTAATAACCACATCATCATGCCTATATCCTTTAAATGAGCTATCTTTTCCATATCTATTACTTCTCCAATAACAAGATCAAGTCTTACAACTTTCTCAACTAGTAAATATGCCAAGGCTGGTTATGGTACAACCTCCAAACTAGTACATTTGTATTACTATTATTGATAATAAAGAGTCTTGATTGGTAATTAAGGAATCGGTGAGGTCTTGAAAGGCTTAATAAACAAGGTTATGTATGATATCTAGGAAGCATTGGTGATGATTTTTGAAGAAACAAAGCCACAAGTTTAGAGTGCTACTCTTTAAGCCACAGTAACTTTTTCACAGATTAGTTCACAGTACAATAACTTAATGAAAATTGAAACTAAAACCTTATGCACTCAAAGTTATTGAAATTAAAACCCTATCAAATCATCACAATTGTTTGAATTACTTAGGAATTAAAATATATTTTGGATAACATGAATCCAGTAAAACCTGCAAGAAAATATGAATTAAGAACTAAATTGTGAAACCTTGAAACTTCACATGGTTCCAAAAATAAATACTTTTTCAATTAGTTAACAAAACTTGACCCAAAATATTACTAGTGACTATGTGATAAAAGGTTTGTTTCAGTAAGATCATGAGTTTGTATGAAATAAAAACCTTGGGATTACCTATGGATGGAGATGACTACTGTGAATTCTTCTCTTGAGCGATGTGTTGAGGGCGTGAGGCGTAGGTTTTTTTTTAAAAAAAAAAAGTTTCTTATTTACTAATAGGAGGGAATATTTTATTTTAGTTGAAAGAAATAGACGGAAAAGTAAATAGCATGAAAAGTTAGAGCGAAAATTAATAAGTTTTCTTTTTTACTTCAATAAACTTAAACTAAAAGTTTTATTTTTAAGTTAAATGAGATGAAAGTCTTATTTTTAATCTAAATAAGATGAAAGTTTTATTTTTAAGCATAAATAAGATGAAAATTTTATTTTAAAGCTAAATAAGATGAACATTTTATTTTTAAGTTAAAAAAGAGGAAAATTTAATTTTTAAAATATCAATCATTTTAAATGCACACACAAAAATATATAAGCTAAATAAGATAGAAATTTTCTTTCTAAGAATGAATAACTAATTCTTTTAAGGAAAATGTAAATAAAATAATTTAAATAGGGTGATGGTATTTTGTAAACAAACAACTTATCCTCAAAAGTATACAATGGATATTAGTTTGAATATAAGACACTAGTATTAGGATTCACTAAAATTTTAGAAATACGACATTTGGGTTTCGTATGAGACATTAGTATTCGGTATTTTTCAAATACAAAATTATTTACTTAGTGAATTATTTACTTATGAGCTTCATCATTCTATCTTCTCCTTTCCGCAATAAGCAAGATATGTGTTCTAAAAATTACCATACAATATGCTAACTTGAATTACTTCATCATGAATTATAAGGTTTGCTATAAGTTTGAGACTAGGAGAAGCTTTTACCGTTTGGAATCGTAAATTAAGAAAAGGATTTCTATAAACCAAAAAGAACCTAGTTGTGAGGAAAAGGCCAGAAACACAAATATACAAGAAGATAATTTCTATAAAAAGAATTAATGAAAACCATTATTTTATTAAAGGAAGCACCAGAAAACAAACTACTAATAAGATAGTTAGAATCTCCACTTGTAATCAAACTTAGACGAGATAAGAAATTATTAGACACTACAACTTGCATTTCATATTTACACAAGTTTTTTTTTACAAGATAGAATTACATGACCATAACTGGTAGATAACATTGACTATGAAGCAACACTAACTATGGAACATGCCAACTTTTGTGTTGCATCTATTATTTTCATTTCCATCAAATTATCATAATTAATGACTATAATTGACAGGCTACATTCATAAGCCAAAATCTCCCCTACTAACAAAATCACTACATTTACACCAATAGATTTTAAGAAAATGGTACATTCAATATAAACATATCATCTTTATCTTGTCTCCCTTGGAAAGCATCTCTGAACAGAACTAACCTAATTGTATCACCAAATCCTTTGTATGCAACCCTTGTTGGGAGTACCAGCAAAAATGCTTATAAGAAATCGAAGCATAATCGATAGCTGCAGCTAAGAAATGAGATAACAATATAAAGAGCTAACATTCATTATTGAATTCCATGAACCAACACTAGAGGACAAGAACTCTGCCTTCCGTTTGATAAAAAACAAAATTTTCAATGTCCAATAAGGAATACAGAATGCCCCTTATGTTGAGTGTCCATATGAGAACTCAAACCTTTATTGTTTTTACCTGTCCAAATTGAATTTTATTCGCCCATTTGCCACCATTAATTTAGGTTATGCGCCTTCAAGATTAGAAACAGGGATCAACTTGGTGGGTGTGGTATTCAAGATTCTACATTTGCTTCTACTAAAGCCTTGGGCCCTGCAGAAGTCAGTGGTGTTTGGGAGGGTAAGCATGACATCTCTTATTTCAACAATGCTCCAAAAGTTAAGCACTAAATGATTCTATCCATTGAAATGAGGTTAAAAAACTGGATTCTAGTACAAAGACAAAGAAGAAGAACCTTACAGTCTAGTAAGATCTAATAAATTAGTGACAACGGTAGGAAATGGGCCAACAATTGAAACATCATAAACTTCCCTGCAAGTGGCAAAAATAGAAAAGAACATTGTGAAAAAAGTGACAAGGATTTTAATTTTGTGAGTAACTTCATACAGATTTGAACCTTAGTTAGAGAAAAGCTACTTAGAAAGGGTGAAGCAAAACTTAAAATTCAGTAACTACTCTATAATGACCCCATGCATCTCCACAAGGATCATCTCCAACCCATGCATACACCACTCTCCATCCCAGAGATGCCTTAATTTCATTCAGAGATTTCACTACAGTCGTATTCCAGATGTTCACATTAGTCCATGTAAACGTATACATTCAGGTACTAAGACAAATCCTTGGTTTTCTCATGAATGCAATCAATGTCCATAAAATATTTAAATCATTTTAATGAAATATTAATAGAGAAAGAGTGGATATAAATGGAACTCCATAATATTTCCAACAACACTAAGTGTAGAGAGTGAAGCTATTAACCTTATGATCGTGTGCTCAAGCCGTACAATGGACATTCTTATTTCTCACAACCATAAACTACTCCTGATCGATTATATACTTGCTTATACTAAAATTTTATTAGCTAATACTATGTAATCATTGAGTGATATTAAATTGACATTTATTGAATGATAAATCGATTAACTTTCCCTGGATAGCTATACTTACTTGTAACAACTAGAAATAGAATTCTACGAGCAAAAAAAGGGAAAACATTATAGTTAATGACAATCCAAGGCACTGATTTATTTTCTTTATTATAAATAATAGACAATAAATTGTATATATATCAAGGCTATACATCAAGCGAATATCTATTCCTCTATAAAATCAACAAACTGAAAAGCTTGAATGACTAAACCAAGAAAATAGACATTCACAAAAAAAGGAAATGACAGTTAGAAAAGATGAAAACACAAAACTTATGGATTCTTTTATTCCACTAAAGGGGTCAATTACTTGGATAATTGCTATAGATGTCCAGGCAATTGAGTTATTCAGCCGAGATAAGGAAGTCCATTTCTGTCATGTCCTTAGGGAAGGAAACAAATTGGCTGATTATTTTACTTAGTGTTTGATTTTGCAGGAGAAATCCAATTTAATTCTCTCCAGGAGGTCCCAATTTAAGGGAGGAACATCATTATAATTAAGATAAATCACAGATACCATACATCAAAACAAGGACCATACAAAGAAAGAATTATTAATGAAAGTCAACTGCCTACTTCTTCAACAAGTTTCATAATTCAATTTCACATAACGTTTTAATTTAAATGATGCCTTACTGAGCTGGAAGATCTAACAAAATTCACAATGCTTGAAAAAAGTTCAGTTTGATTTAGATCTCATTGCACCTGGTGTCACGACCCAAAACCGCGCCGCGACTGGCACCCACACTTACCCTCCTATGTGAGCGAACCAACCAATACAAAACCCAACATTTCAATGTAATAACAGAAAATAATGCGGAAGACTTAAACTCATTAATGAAAATCAATTAATAACTTCTAAAAACTCAACAACTATTATTATCCCCAAAATCTGGAAGTCATCATCACAAGAACATCTATCCTCAAATTACTAAAACTAAGAGTATCTAGGAAGCTAAAATAATAAAAGCTAGTCCATGCCGGAACTTCAAGGCATCAAGACATGAAGAAGAAGATCCAGTCCAAGCTAGAAGCATTAGCTCACCCTGAAATCCGGTGTAATGAAGACTGGCTAGAGTTGCGGTTGAGTTGAAGACGACGGCACGTTTGCTGCACTCCACAAATAACAAAGAAAGAAACATACAAGTAGGGGTCAGTACAAAACACAAGTACTGAGTAGGTATCATCGGCCAACTCAAAATAGAAAACAGTATATATCAGTTAATATCATAAATCAACTATAATACTCAACACGTAGCAACAACAAGTACTATAATCATCAATAAGTACCACCAAGTTCATCCATGAGAACTCAAGCCTCAATGCCATACTCATTTGGGAATTAGGTTCATTAGATTGAGTATATTATCATATTTCAAGATTCATTATCTTTATTCCTCTTGTGTCGGTACGTGACACTCCGATCCCCTACTACTACGTGTCGGTTCGTGACACCCGATCCCCTAATACTATGTGTCGGAACGTGACACTCCGATCCCCTAATTCTACGTGTCGGTTCGTGACACCCGATCCCTTAATTCTATGTGTCGGAACGTGACACTCTGATCCCCTAATTCTACGTGTCGGTTCGTGACACCCGATCCCTTAATTCTATGTGTCGGAACGTGACACTCTGATCCCCTAATTCTATGTGTCGGTTCGTGACACCCGATCCCTTAATTCTATGTGTCGGAATGTGACACTCCGATCCACTAATCCTACGTGTCGGTTCGTGACACCCGCTCCACTAATCTCATGCTATTAATCCATCAAGCCTTCTTTTATACCAAGGCATCATCAATCTCACTACTTTAATTCATCAAGCCTTCTTTTATACCAAGGCATCATCAATCTCATTATGTAGTTCATCAAGCCTTCTTTTATACCAAGGCATCATCGTTAACAAAGTAAATTAGGGTTTCTTCAAGATTTAGGATTCAATAGCTTCATCATGCTTATTTTATCACAATCACATAATCACATTCATGCAAGCATACAATTAAGCATATAGAAGGGTTTACAATACTACCAATACATATCATTCGCTATTAAGAGTTTACTACGAATAGCATAAAAACCATAACCTACCTCCACCGAAGAATTCGTGATCAAGCAAGCTATCCTCAAAGTCTTTGCTTTCTTCTTCGTTTCTCTCTTCTCTCAATCGTTCTCCCTCTCTTTCTGTCTCTTTCCTTCCTTTTCCTTATTGAAACCCTCTTTCTTTTACCCTAATTAGCATATAATTAAGTATAAAAGATGACAATAGTAACCCACTAATTAACTCAAGGTTATCTCTTTTAACCCCCAAGTAATTGAGTTATTAATATTAACCCACGAAATTTACAATTATAGCAGGAATAGTCCAAAACGCCCCTTTAAAACTTAAAAAAAAAAATCGACCCAGCCTGGAATTACGCAACCTGTGACGGTCCGTCCTGCAGGTCCGTCGCAAAGTTCAGAGACTCAATTTCCTTGAAGAGTCTGTGACGGTCCGTTGTGCCCACGACGGTCCGTCCTGCCATTCCGTCACGAAGTTCAGAGAGTCGATTTCAGTACCCTAATTTCAGAATTCTAAGTGTTTTGGAACGAGACCCCCTCGACGGTCCGTCGTGCCCATGACGGTCCGTCGTGGGTTCCGTCGACTCAGACAGTTTTTTCAGAAATAAAATCTGCTGCTCAAAACGACTAAACAGGTCGTTACAATAGATACCAATTTACCCATCGTTCGTCCTCGAACGATCACAAGAAAGAAACAAGGGAGAAAGGGAGTACCTGAATCTGTAAACAGATGTGGGTATTTTTCTTGCATATCAGCCTTCTTCTCCCAAGTGGCCTCTTCAACTGGTCGATTCTTCCATTGAACTTTGATGGATGCAATCTCCCTCGACCTCAACTTGCGAACTTCTCTATCTAAAATAGCAACAGGTTCCTCCTCATAAGACAAATTCTCATCAAGCAGAACCGAATCCCAATGAATGATGTAGTTTCCATCCCCATGGTATCTTTTCAACATAGACACATGAAATACCGGATGCACTCCTGACAGTCCTGGAGGCAAGGCTAATTCATAAGCCACCTCCCCTACTCGCTTAAGTACTTCAAATGGTCCAATATACCTTGGGCTTAGCTTACCTCTTTTACCAAACCGCATCACCCCTTTCATGGGTGAAACCTTCAGCAAGACTTGTTCACCCTCCATAAACTCCAAGTCTCTAACCTTTCGATCTGCATATTTCTTTTGCCTACTTTGCGCCGCTAAAAGCTTTTTTTGAATAGATTTCACTCTCTCTAATGAATCCCTGAAAAGATCAGTACCCCAAGGTCTAACCTCAAATGCATCAAACCAGCCAATGGGAGACCTACATCTCCTCCCATACAATGCTTCAAATGGAGCCATGTCAATGCTGGAGTGATAGCTATTATTGTATGAAAACTCCGCTAAGGGTAAGAAGTTATCCCAATGACCACCAAATTCTATCACACATGCACGAAGAATATCCTCCAACACTTGAATCGTTCGCTCAGACTGACCATCAGTCTGAGGGTGAAATGCAGTACTAACGTCCAACCTAGTACCTAATTCCGCATGCAATGTTCTCCAAAACATAGAAGTAAACTGCGTACCTCTATCTGATATGATGGAGAATGGAACTCCATGCAATCGAACGATTTCTGAGATATAGATTTTGGCTAACTTCTCTGCATTGTAGGTCACCTTGACCGGAATGAAGTGAGCAGACTTAGTTAATCTTTCCACAATTACCCAAATAGAATCAAACTTATCCAATGTCTTTGGAAGACCAACCACGAAATCCATTGCAATTCTCTCCCACTACCATTCAGGAATGGGCATTCTCTGAAGTGTTCCTCCGGGCCTCTGGTGTTCATACTTTACTTGTTGACAATTTGGACATTTGGCAACAAAATCAACAATGTCGCGCTTCATTCTACTCCACCAAAAGTGTTGCTTTAGGTCACGATACATCTTGGTTGCACTAGGATGTATAGAATATCCGGAACTATGAGCCTCTGTAAGAATAGTGTGGATCAAATCATCAACCCGGGGCACACATACCCTTCCCTTAATTCTCAAAACACCTTCCTCATCAATTATTGCCTCTCCTCACAACACCATATTCCGAATTCGACTTAGTTTCTCATCATCAAACTGTTTTCCCTTGATCTTGTCAAGAAAAGAAGATCTCGCCTCCACACAAGCCAAAAATCCTCCCTTCTCATTTACTTCTAGCCTGATAAAGTCATTAGCCAAGTTTTGGATTTCTCTAGCCAACAGGTGTCTAGAAACTTGCAAATGAGCTAGACTTCCCATGCTTCCTGCCTTTCTACTTAAGGCGTCTGCCACAACATTAGCCTTTCCCGGATGATACAGAATAGTGATATCGTAGTCCTTCAGTAGTTCCATCCATCTCCTCTGTCTCAAATTCAAATCCTTCTGAGTGAAGACATACTGTAGGCTACAATGATCCGTATAGACTTCACACTTAACCCCATACAAATAGTGTCTCCATTGCTTTAGTGCAAATACTACCGCGGCCAACTCCAAATCATGGGTCGGAAAGTTACGTTCATGCACCTTTAATTGCCTCGAAGCATAAGCAATCACATTCTTCTCTTGCATTAGCACTGCACCCAAACCAGAATAGGATGCATCACAATAAACGATGAAGTTCTTACCCTCTAATGGCAAGGTAAAAATTGGTGCAGTAGTCAACAAGGTCTTGAGTTTCTGAAAGCTTTCCTCACATTCATCCGACCATACAAATGGAACATTTTGCTTAGTCAAGTTCGTCAATTGGGAAGCAATAGAAGAGAATCCTTTGACAAATCGACGGTAATAGCTAGCTAAACCAATAAAGCTCCTTATTTCTGACACATTAGTAGGTCTTACCCAATTCTTCACTGTCTCAATCTTAGAAGGATCCACCATCACTCCATCCTTAGAAACCACGTGCCCCAAGAAGGACACTGAATCTAGCCAAAACTCACACTTGGAGAATTTGGCATAAAGCTTTTTCTTCCTCAACAACTCTAATACCATTCTCAAATGCTCCTCATGTTCTTTCTTGCTCTCATGTTAAAACATACAAGATAAGTATATTTTGGGAGTAGTATTGAACACCGATATGGGGATGTGAGTTTCAGATTAACTCAAGTCTCCATGAAAATCATGTAGCAATCATGGGTAAAAAATGTTCATAATTATAAGATGAATTGTTTTCACAGTTTTACTAGTGGATTCATTAGGTAGTTCAGATCCTATACTCTTGCAGATTTACGATGGTCCTTTGGAGCGTGAGAAAAAATGTTGTATCATCTTTATAATTATTAAATGATGGTTGTCAGTTAGAGAAACTCCCACAACATTAGTTGAATAATTCCTCAAAAGTTTCTACATAGTATGAATAGGGGTATGCGACTCCATTCATGCAGTGCACGAGTAGACTTTGAGAGGAAGCATGATGTCTTTTATTAAGATTATGAGTTTACATCAGCCTATTTTGTATTTTTAAATAGATCTGAAAGTCAATTGTATCTCTGCACAGACAGAGTTGAAACCAAGATTTAAACAGTTTTATCTTTATATTGCACATGCCTTTTGAACTGCTATATAATGAAATGAGTTAGTTACAACGAGTTAGTTATTCATGAGTTGAACAGAGCCAAGGTAAGTGTTCCTTATTACTCATTTTCAACCTTGCATTCCAACTCACATGCTCATACATTCAATGTACTAATGCTAGTTAGTTTATATCGTATCATGATGCAGACACAAGTAACTAGGATCAGTATTCGGTGTACCATTGATCTAGTTAGCAGCTCATAGTTAGTCAATGAACCTCCCTCCATTCTAGAGGACATCATCATTCAAGTTATTGTTTTAAGTTTATGTATTAGGATGATTGGGGGTCCTGTCCCGACATACCTCTTTATTTTAGAGGCTTCATGGACTGATATAGTTACTTTCTTTAGTGTTTTCATATCTCTTGTAAACTATGAGAATTGAGTTTCCATTCTAGCTAAGTATTGTTTTAAAGTTATTTGTTGAGTTATTTCCTGAGTTAAGTCTTCCACTGAGTAAGTAAGCTAGGCCAAGGTTCGCTTGGGGCCATTAATGGTCTCCGAGTGCTGGCCATGTCCAAGGTGCAGGCTCAGGGCATGACATTAGTTACCAATTTTTCAAATTAGTATCGAGAATTTGTAATTAAGATTTTGCATTTTGGGTGCTTGCTCATGTATTAGGTGCCTAAGTCGGATCGTAATCGGGTGTTGGAGTTGTATCCCATTTGGCTTGTTAGGGTCAAATCAAGTCTTATTTCGAATATCGGGTCCTTAAACACAGTCCATGTTCAGACACTAAATTGGTCATAACATTGTGTTCTGGTTTGGAGTTGGGGTCATGTTCTGAATAATTAATCAAAATTGTTTTTCGGGTTATACACTATTTTTAAAAGGATATTGTACTCTGTAGGTGTAAAAAATCTAGAAAATGTTTTTCATTTGCTTCATTAGTTTATAAGTTGCATAAGTTGATGATCACTAAAAATAATAATTTTTTATACAATGAAGTGTGATTTATTACCTGTCATGAGGTTGATTAGAATTGCAAATTTCGAAAAAAATCTTTTGTTAATTACCACATATTTGCAATTCTTTTAGTCTTTACAGAATTTTCTTATCATTTCTATTAAAAGTTTTACAAATTTTTAAGTCCTCGCATATTTGTTAAAATTTAAGAACTTAAATGATTTTCTACATTTCTTTCAAAAATGTTGATCCAACGATTTTCTCTGCTCGTAGATGGTTGCAACCCAAACACAACACCTCATAACCCTAAATCAATGTCAATTATCAATCTGGAGACTAGTTCAGAATCCGGCTTATGATTCTCAGTCTGGGACCCACCTCACGACTTTGATTCAAGACCCATCTCTTTAGTCTAAAATTTGCTCGGGTTGATCCTCGATTTAGGTGTCAAATCCTAGGTAAGCATTTGAGGTCCAATTTTATCTTGGGCGTTTGGGTGGTGATGTTACCAAGTTTTAGAATGTAGTTTTTGGTATAGAGTTAAGGTCAGGTCAAAAGTTGGTTGTCGGGTTCATACACATTCTCAAACCGCAAACCAAGGTAGAGACTGAAAAAGTCGATTTGATCCTAGTGGGGTTAGGTCCATTAAAATTAAATTTCATGTGACAATTTACATGGATAGGAATTAAACTTTGAGAGCAAGCTAAAATTTGTGGAAGATAAATTTTGTAATTCTTTTCATTGTGCTTGCAACTGAGTTTGACCACCTATAAAAGGATGGTGATTCTTCATTTTTGAAGTCATCCAACAGTCATAGTAAAATATATCAGAAGAATAAAGTATCAATAGAATGATTCTCTTAGACGTATTTGGGATCGCTCCCATTTCTTTAATAATATAGAATTAGTTGTTTTCTAGTGGATATAGGATCATTCAAATCTAAAAAATGTTAAAAATTGTTGTTCTTCCTAATTTTTTTTCACATTTATGGTAACATGAGTTTTGTCCCTGTTCGAGTGTCGAGGTTAGAATTGGTGCTAGTTTGAATATCGTCTCTTGAAACAGGTATTGAGGTTAGTCCTATTTTGTAATTTCAGGTCCCAATTAAGGGGTGGGGGTCAAGTTCCGATTTGGAAGTCAGTCCTTGGATAAAAGTTAGGAATCCTAGTTCGGTCCTCCTTTGGAAGTCTGGTCTCACATCATGTGTCGAGGTCAGGGGCGGGTCCTCATTTGGAAGTTGGTCTTAGTTTAGATGGGACGTCTCTACTTAGAGTATCAAGGTTAAATAAAAAAACCATTTGTAGTGGTGAGCTCCCAATTCAAAAGTCAGGTCTCTATTTATGGAGAGTAGTGTTTGGGTCTTGAATGACTTTCGGTGTCGGGTGTCAGGTTAAGGTCTTTCTTTAAAAGTTAGAATTTACTGGGTTTCAGAAGAGGGTTTAAGTCATTGTTCAAAAGTCTTGTTCCATTTCAGATGTTGTGTCCCAGATTAGCTTTCAAGGCTGGAAACTAGTTGTAGCGTTTGGGTAGGGTCATGATTAAGAAATCATGTCCTAATTCAACAGTTAGGGTTTGATATCAAATCAATCTTCATGTTCTAATGTGGGTAATATTCTGATTTGAAATACATGTACCCATTTGCATGTCGAGGTCGTATTCTTGTTTTAAAATTGGTTCCTGAGTCGGGTGTCAGGGTGTGGTTCCAATTTTCAAGTAGGATTTCTAATGAGAGCTAGCGTTAAGTCCAAATTCAAAAGTTATGTCTCTGTTAGGAGTCAGTGTCAACTTACTATTTGAAAGTTAGGTACTAGGTCTAGAGTCACAAATTGAGGTCGCGTCTCATGTTTACTAATAGGGTTTGGTCATACTTCAAAAGTTGGGTCCCACATCGAGTGTTGAGGTCAAGTATGGATTGGTACATATCCCAGTTTAGTTGTGGGGTTGCAGTTTTGGTGTTTGTTCACGTGTTAGGGTGTCTAGGTTGGAGTGTAGGTCATTTGTTAGGGTTTTATCCCATTTTGTGTGTTGGGGTGAAAATCAGGTCTTAGTTTAAATATTGGATCCATAAACGAGTATAGAGGTTAGGTCCAAGGTAGACTGTCAGGGTCGGATACCAAATCAATCATAGCACTGTGTTCTGGTTTGGAGTTGGGGTGGGTCATGAATCAACCAAAAAGGTATCAGATAATAGCACTGTGTTCTAAAAGGTATATTCTACTCTATAGCCAAAAAAGATCTAAAAAATGGTTTTCATTCACTCTATTAGTTTCTAAGTTACATTATTTGATGCTCATAAAAATAATAATTTTTAATATAATGAAGTACGGATTAGAATTGCAAATTTTCAAATAATTTTTTCAAGTACTACAATATCTAAGGAAGTTTATCCAGTTTTTGTAGTCTTCACTTGATATTCTTGACATTTATATTAAAAAATTTACAAATTGTAAGTCCTAACATATTATTAAATTTTATGAACTTCAATGATTTTCTACATTTCTTTCAAAAATGACGATCTGATGAAAATAGAAATATAGAACCTACAAAAGACATTCATATATATATATATAATATATATATATATATATATATATATAATATATATATATATATTATATATTATATATATATATATATTATATATATATATATAAGTTGTTGTGAACTTAAGCTTAATGTATATTAGCATTTGAAATAAGATGATTCATAAAGAGACGTTACAGAAACATACCTGAAGACATTATCGCGGTACCTCCTTGTTCTAATCTTATGTTGTCACATTTATCAGCGGTATAGAAAGTATCAAAAGAACTATATGATAACCCTAGTGAGTGAAATAGGATGACCAATTTATGGAAGCTGAGATTTAATCTTGATCGTCCATAAAAACAAACCTAACATATGATTTTTTTCTTTAGACATTAGTTACCAACTGTAATGACCAAGTAGGCCATTTTGAGTAGTAAAATTATTTTGACCCTCTCCGTAAATTTTAAATGAGAATCTTGGACTATTTATTTAAATACAATTATTTAGTTCGTGGGTATTTATGTTATAATTAATTTTTATTAGTTGATAGTTAACGGGACAAGTTTATAATTTGTGTAATATACCCTTAATTCTGATCCATTTATTAAAATAAATAAATAAAAGAAACTTATTATTACTATATTAAGAAAGGGAGAATAACAATAGGCGAGAAAAAATACTTGTGGATTAATGAAGAGAGGCAGCAAGCCTTTCACGTAATAAAATTCTTAAGCAAACAACCAACCCGTGTTCATATTAATTAATTTAGTTAAGGAGTCCTTGTTAAATTATTATAATAATTGATGTAGGATGAGAAATTGAAAAACACAAGTTTCACTAGGGTAGCATTTTGTTTGAGAGTTAAAAGACATAAAGTTTTATGATTATTTTATTGTATTTTGGTACTTGAAGGATTAAGGGAATATATACGTTAGCCGATTGGTTGGAGTAAATGGTTTGCGAAGATTGATGGGTTAAATAATTAAGCGTAGTCTATCACTTGTATCTTATGATTGTTTGTACTGGCTTTGACAACCCATGGGCTTCAATCTTTAATAAGCAATTAATTTCTTTATTTATCAAGATTTTATTCAAGTTTAGACATAGTGAAATAGAAAATTATAATAGGTGTATCAAATTATCTAAATTTCATTAAAGTTATGCTAATTTGAGGAATTAAGACTTGTTTTTAGAGTTAAACTTTAGGAAATTGATTATAAATTAGATGAGTTTTTGGATCTAGACTGGACATAAAATAATATGAGTATTTATAGAATCTTTAACTTACAAATTATACGTATATACTTGATAGATTGGAAAGGTTCAGACAAAGTGAGAAAATGAACAATATTGAAGAAGTAACTTGCTTAGCATTGGTTCTTTGATGGAGATAGAGTATGGTTTATTCTATTTGATAGAAATACTTTTAATAGTGATTGATATGCATTGAATTATACTGTAAAGTTCTATATGTACTTGACCGTGTGATTTTGTGCCTTGTTTGTTTTGTTTGTGATTGGTCTAAAATTCTGTGACCATTAGATTTATAATCTGAAATCCTCTCTATGGAAATGATGCCTTAAATAATGAAGTGTTGATGAAATATTGTTAATGAATTGAAAATTGGTGATAATAAATGCAAAATTAATGGTATAATTGGATCGGAATGTTACGTTCCCACATAGTATAATTGGATAGGACTGTCACATTCCGACATAGTATAATTGGATTGGAGTGGCACGTTCCGCACGGTATTATTTAATTAGAGTATCACATTTCGATATAGTATAATTTGATCAAAGTGTTACATTCTGACACAGTATAATATGATTGGAGTGTAACTTTTCGGCATGCTAACATTTAAGGAAAAAGATATTTAATTAACTTAATGTACTCAATCTCAAAGAATCCATTTCTCAAATGAGTGTGGTGTGAGGCATAAGTCCCCCATATGTGTGCTTGGTATTGTAGTTAATTGCGTACTTACTATAGTGCTATTGTCACTGGTTCTTGTTATTTGTTTCTTGCCACATACTACGTGTCATAGTTGATTTCATACTATTCTTCCTTGTATATTAGTTTATATTTTGGGTTGGCCTGTGATACCGACTCAATACATGTGCCCCATATTGAGCCCTATACTTGTCTTTTTCTTTGTTTTCCTTTTATGGAGTCAAGCGAGTGTACCACCGAGTTTGATTAGCCCTCATCTCTAGCCAGTCTCATCATATCAAGTTCAAGGGTGAGCTATTCATTCGATCTTGGGTTGGATTCTCTTGATCATGACCTAATGTCCTTAGTTTTCAGACATAAATTACTTTATTTCATTTATTTCGATGTCTTTGATGCTCATAGACTTACTATTTGGAGATTAGATGTCCTTGATGTAATGACTTTCAACTTTTGGGAATGACATATTGTAGATTATAATGGATTTGTGTTTCATAAACTAATCAGATTTAAGGTTTCACATTATGGTTAGTAATTTGTAAGCTGAATTATTATTATGTGTTGTGGTTGAATTCATTGGTTCACCCACGTAGGAGTTTAAATGTGGGTGTTAGTCACGACTCAATTTGTATTATGACAAACTTAGTATCAAAGCTTTAGGTCGGTGATCTAATCACACAAGGACAAGTCTAGTAGAGTCTTGCGGAATAGTACGAGGACACCTTTACTTTTCCTCGAGAGGCTATAGGACTTTAGGAAAAATCTTTCTCTCATTCTTTCGTGATACTATTTAAATCCAATTTGTATCTGGGTGATACAAATCGCTACCTGAGCTTTTTCACTCTATTTTACTTATGGTTAGTTCTAGAGTATTAGAAGTTGACATAAAAATACCAGGAAGCAAAAAAATGTGTCCTTAAAAATGGATATATTTTCTCGATTGACTACAGGGACTGTAATCAGTCGTGATCAATATGATTTTTTTATTAAGTTCATAAAGTGAAAACCCTCATTCTTCATAGGTATTGATTCTACAGAATTTTATGCTTTCATTGTTGATTATTTTGAGCTACTTCATAAAATAAATATAGTGGACATGCTGTGTTGAGTTTGTTACATACTAAATTCGAGGATACGCAAAATGTCGTGATAGTCTCATGTTGAGTGTCTATCAGTAAAGGCACTAGCTATTACTTAAGGCAACATTTTTCTAGCTTCTCCATGAAAAATTATATACCTAGACTTTGAGGGATAAGAGAAGAGATGAGCTACTGAATAACAAGAGGTTTATATTGCACAAATTGAGGTCAAAATCTCTAGTATAATCCATAGATTGAGTGAATATCAGAGAGGGTCATCAATACTTACTTGGTTCGAGTTATGAAGTGTATTAATTTTGTTATCGACTTGATCTAAGAAGTGAAACAAATTTCTTGGGCTAGAGAAATAACCTATTCGATAATATATTGTAGTGTTCAATGGGTATAAATGTGTGGGCTATTTGGGTACTATCGATAAGTATGATTTGTTATAGTGATGAATTTAATGACCTTTCACAGTATGGTACTAGCGTTACATGGAAACGAATACGTTGATTTTCAAGTGTGAATACTAACTACTTGAGGAGTTATTAGTGGTATGACATGTTTAGATAATGATATTCGTTGTTGCTTTCACATTTGAGAAACATACTAGTTTATTACAACGGGCGCTTGGATTGAGCATTATTTTTTTAAAAAAGATTTGGTGGTGGATATTTGGTACAACATTAATACATTTAGGTTGTGAAATTTATCTTGAGGGTTCAAATAAGGAGTGGTGATTTTATATTAAGCTATAAAGGGTAGATTGATACTAGAATGACAAACTTATAGGTAAAGAAATCCCTAGCGAGTATACTTTAGGTGAAGTAAAGTGAAGATTTTAGTCAGAAAGTGCGTATAAGATGGGGTTAGTCCCTTGAATTTTATAAGTATACCTGAGTTTAAGATATCAGGTCGAGGCAAAGGTTCATTTCGTGGTGATGACAAGGTCTAACTAAGCATGATGGTAAAAGGAGTTCATGAGGGATTGTGATTTGGATGAAACCTTATAATAAGGATTTGTTGGTTAAATAAATTTTGAGTGATCAAGAATTTTACAAAGTGTTATACATGAGGTATATGTTGGTTTAGAAGTGTAGCTAAAATATGGTATGTGAAAGTGGCGTGATAATTGACTTTGGGTGTGATTTAATAAATTTATATTAATAGAAAGTCACTGGAAAATTGGAAATTAGTGTTATTAGCCCTATTTGAGACTCGTATTTGTCATGAAATGCTTAAAAAGAATGATAGATAACCATAATTTGAACATGTATTTGATAAGAATACTTTGATACTAATGATAGTTGGGAGTAAGGTAGATGATCAGTGTTGGTGATGATGTTTTGTTTGTATTAAGATTGCTGACTTCAGTGGATGTGGGGTTTGATACACTACGTATGTTTTCAATTACTATAGGAACTAAATTGGTGATTGTGAGTAGTTACAATATCAAGGAAAAAGAGTCTAATGAATGAAAATGTTTGACATGGGCACTATGGAAGGATTACCTAGAGTTATTCTATCTTGATTATGTACATTTTTATGAGACCAACTACTAACTTTTGGGAATGATTAAGAGTATGATTCACTTTCTAAATCTTTGTCTGTTTTAGCTTCTATGGATGAGTCTTAGTAGTGGATTGTGTGTACCGTGTTGGTAATTGTCCTTCTGGTAGGGTGGCATCCTTGGTTATACTTTCTCATTTCATTTATGCAATATTTGGTGTTGTTTGGAATAGTTGAACTAGTGATTCTACACGAACAAATTTGCTTATGAGAATTTATAGGAGAGCTACCATGAAAATCTACAGTTGTTCGATAGACTTCAGATTTATCTCATCATCGATATCATTTTTTAGCAATATGTGATTGAATGTGTCAACCATTGAGTCTAATTTTTTTCGTTCTTAAGGTTTGTCTATAATAGATACTAATCTTGCATTTTGACAATATTGTTAGAAGTCTTGTATGCTTGAGTGTATCACTCGATGGTGGTTACTTGATAATTTCCATCTTTGGATCATATGAGTTTGATTCTCCTTGATAATTACTTGATGTCTAAAGATCAAATTTTTATAACTTGAGTTCGTGGATAGTTTATCTTATGAGAATGAAGTATTAATAAGATCTATGATGGTTTGTGCATTATGAGTATATGGTGGTTGCTTTAGGTTCACTTGCGATTGGAGTCACTAGTAGTTCAATATTTTACCTTGGTTATATTAGAAAATATTTCACCTAATTATTGTGTCAAGATCCTTGAGAACATGATACACATGTGTTTACAGTTAGCTTTGGTGGTTATTAAGAATACATTTTGTTGTTAGTTGAGTTTACATACAACAATAGCTACTACTTGAGTATTGATATGATCGTACGTAAGGCATAGTATGAGAGGAGATGTATCTCTTCCAATGATTGGTTAGATGCATTTGAGGTAAGACCTTTGGAGACTTAGCATGATATGAATAAAGGATATTCACAATTTTTTTTCGATTCTTGTATCCTTTCTTATCCTCGCCTTATTTTGATCATTCGAGGACAAACAAAGAGTAAATTAGTATCTAATGTAACGAGCAGTAGAACGTTCTGAGTACTAGAACTATTTTGATTCTTTTCGTAAATTTTAAATGAGAATCTTAGACTATTTATTGAAATATGATTATTAAGTTGATGGGTATTTATATTATAGTCAATTTTTATAAGTTGCAAGTTAATGGGCACTGTCTATAATTTGTGTAATATACCCTTAATTCTGACCCATTTATAAAAATAAATAAAAGAAACTCATAATTATCATACTAAGAAAGGAAGAATAATAATAGGCGAGAAAACATACATGTGGGTTAACGAAGAGAGGCGGCAAGTTTTTCGGGTAAAAGAATTCGTAGTCAAAAACACCCAAACCTTGTTCATATTTATTGATTTCATTAAGGAGTCCTTGTTAAATTATTATTATAATTGATGTTGGATGAGAAACTGAAAAGCAAGAGTTTCACTAGGGTAGCGTTTTTCTTTATAGTTAAAAGACACTAAGTTTTATTATTATTTTATTGTATTTTGGTACTTGAAGGATCAAGGGCATATATATGTTAGCCGATTGGTGGTTGATGATGGTTTGGTAAGCTTGATGGGTTAAATAATTAAGCTTAGTCTGTTACTTTTATCCTATGATTGTTTCTACTGGTTTCGACAACTAGTACGCTTCAATCCTTAATAAGTAATCAATTATTTTATTTATCACGATTTGATTTATGTTTAGACATAATGAAATAGGTTATTAATATTAGGTGGATCGAATTATTTAAATTATATTAAAGTGATGCTAATTAGAAGAATTATGACTTATCCTTAGGTTTGGATTTTAGGAAATTGATTATAAATTAGGTGAGTTGTTTGGTCTAGGCTAGACATAAAATAATATGAGTGTTTATATACTTGATAGATTGTAAATGTTCGGATGCATTGAGGAAAGGAATAGTATTGGAGAAGTAACTTGCTTGACTTCGGTTCTTCGATGGAGGTAGGTTATGGTTCATTTTATTTGATAGATAGAATCTTAATAGTGATTCATGTGCATTGAATGATATTGTAAAGTTCTCTATGTACTTGATTTTGTGATTGTGTGGCTTGGTTTTGTAGTTAGTGATTGGTCTGAAATACTGAGACCGTGAGATTTATAATCTGAAACCCTCTTTACGAAGTGATGCCTTTAATAAAAAAGGCTTGATAAAATATTTTTATAAATTAAAAGTCGTGATAATAAATAATAAATTAATGGTATAATTAAATTGGAGTGTCACGTTCTGACATAGTATAGTTGGATCAAAGTTTCATGTTTCGATACGGTATAATTGGATCGGAGTGTCACGTTCTGACACAGTATTATTGGATCAGAGTATCACGTTCCGACACAGTATAATTGGATCAGAGTGTCACGTTCTAACAGTATATAATTAGATCGGAGTATCACGTTCCGACACTTTATAATTGGATCGGAGTGTCACATTCCTACACGATAACAATAAAAGAAAAAGATATTGAATTAACTTGATTTACTCAATCTCCAACAACCGATTTCCCAAATGAGCGTGGTGTGGAGGAATGAGTCCTCATATGTGTGCTTGATTTTTTGATTGATTACATACTTACTTTAGTATTGTTGTCACTGGTTCATGTTCTTTGTTGCTTTCCACCTGCTAAGTCTCATAGTTTATTTTATACTATTATTCATTTTATATTAGTGTCTATTTTGGGTTGACTGATGATACCTACTCAATACATGTGCCTCGTAGTGAGCCGCACTTGTAATTATCTACGTTTCCTTTAATGAGTGCAGCGAGTGTATCAGCGACTTTGACTAGACCTCAACTCTATCTAGCCAGTCTCATCATATCAGGTTCAAGGGTGAATTGTTCATTTGAGCTTGTGTTGAATTCTCTTAGTCATGACCTAATGTCCTTAGTTTCGGACATAATTACTTTATTTCATTTAGTTCGGTGTCTTTGATACTCTTCGACTAAGTATTTTGAGATTTGATGTCATTGATGTGATGACATTCAGGTTTTGGGAATGACATATAATAGAATATGTAATTGATTTCTATTTTTTACACTAATGAGATTTAAGCTTCCACATACTATTAGTAATTTGTAAGCTGAATGATTAATATACACTGGATTTGAATTCATTGGTTCGTTGGAGATTAAGTATGCGTGTCACTCATGATTCAATTCGGGTCGTGACATCAACTTTACATTAATTTGATCACAAATAAAATAAAAAAATGCAAACATTTATTATAAAAAAACAAATAATTCATCTAGCAGTCAATTCAATCTCAATATTTGTTTAGTTATTGACTCAAATAATATTTTAATAATATTATTTATTATTTATTTCTCATTTAATGTTTACTATTTAAATTTTAATTTATTGATTGAAAGTAAAGTTTTTCCTGTAGTTTGCTCTTCTAATTTTGTGCCATACATGCTGAAAATTTTAAACATTACTAAAAATTTCACTTATGGTGGAATTATATTCAAAGAAAACAAATACAATTAACTTTTAGCATTGTTAAATACTATTAAAAGGTGTCAAAAATTAAATTTTATTGTTCCATTTCAATCGAAAAAATGACTTTCAATATCCGAAAATTAATTAAATGTTATATTCATACCCTATTAACATAATAATTAGCTAATAAATGATTATATATATTGTCTGTTGGTGATACTGTCTACTTTAGGCAGCGTCCTTGCTAAGGTTTGACCTAATTTTTTTAGACTCAGAACTCAAGTTTGTCCCGCCATATCATAATTTGCCTAAATTAAGTTAAACTTGGGGCACATCTACAAGGCTGATACAACAGTGTCTCTGATACCATTTTCTAATATTCCAATCCACTTTTGATATTGTCTTCTCTGGTCTATTACCCGCACGACTTTGAAAGGGATAGCTAGTGGGTAAGATCCTTACTTATATATTGTCAACAACTTAGATTTGTATTGTGCAACACAATATGAATTTAGTATTGATATAAATTCACTAAAGTATTCAACTATCCGTGTTGTATTGACAAATACAAATTTCTTCAGAAACCAAAAAATGACAAAAATAGATAAACTAAAATAAATTTCAATTACATAATGAAGATGAATCACGATTAAAAGGTTAAAACCGTGAAAAAATTGTGATATGTGAGGAGATTTGAAAAAAACCCTCAAAGATTGTAGATAAAGAGAGAGAAAGACCAATATTATAATTACAAATGAAGAGAGATGAAAGTTTTTTTAATAAAATGGCATGAATATAGGTCATATTTGTTTCATTAAGATTAAGATGTCTGAATCTCAATAAACACCTGAATATTAAGATGTGCATAACGATCAAAATTCCTAGATCTGTATGCACATCTGAATATTAATATAGTCTCTAGATCTGACCACTAAATGATTGAGATTGTTTATTTTCAATATTTAAATATGCATATGAAATTAACATTATAAAATATTTAAAATTTTCATTTCAACAAAAAATTATAAATTTTTAATAAAAAAATTCAATGTTTATATTTGATTAAAACTTATATGATACACATATAAAATTATATATTGACATAAAATTATTGTAACGTGATTTCTTTTATGAATTTAAAGTAAACAACTTTTTATAAGAAAGTATATC
Source organism: Solanum peruvianum (assembly GCA_027705065.1). Lineage (NCBI taxonomy): Eukaryota > Viridiplantae > Streptophyta > Magnoliopsida > Solanales > Solanaceae > Solanum > Solanum peruvianum. Next base: position 22,385,424 of record JAKWJD010001760.1, read on the forward strand.
ACCAAAAAAATGTATATTTCATAACTATAATAAAAAAAATTAGGACTCCATCATTTTGGTCACTAACTAGATATAGTCTTGGACTTCACTTATGAACTCTTTTTGTAGTACAACCTTCAAAAAAACTTGTACACAAATTTAAAAATGGTATATATGAAGTCTTCAATGTCTTTGGCCTCAATAAATTATATTTTCATAAGAAACCTCAAACATGCTTATATAGTTGTGGTTATTAACCACGACTTATTTTTTACTAAAAAATCTTGAGTTTTCTATAAACATCAAATCAACTAAAGAAATATTATAACAAGCCGAGTTCTTGAAAAAAGTCAATACATCCCCAAAAGTTATTAATATAAGAAAATACTTGTAAAGAGTATGAAAACTTATCAGTTCAAGAGGGAAAAATTCTAGTGTCATTGAGAAAACAAAGGAAGAAAGTTTGTAGAGAAAGAGAGAGAAAGTAGTGCAATGAGAGAGATGACGTGATTTTTTTATTCTAGCGTGTTAATTTAATACGAATGTTGTTAAGACTCTCCCAGATGTCTAATTCATTCAGATCTTTTCAAATTCATATAAATAATTCTTTTAAAAAGAAACACATTTAATGGGCTGGATCTAAATGATTAAGATTATGACCTTCAGTAAGTACAAACAAATGATGCCTAAATGTGTTAATGATGTGTGAACTTTTTTTTTTTCTGTTTAGTATGAAAATATATCCATATATATTAAATATTTAAAACTACAATTAAGTAGACTATATATATATATATATATATATATATATATAATATATATATATATATATATATATATATTATATATATATTATATATATATATATATATATATATATATATATTCTTATTTGCTTTGACATTTAGTTTTTTCGTCTGTAATAAGTGTCCACTATCTCACAAATGCACTTCATATGAAATAGAGTCTAAATTATGACATAACAAATATCAGATAGATTATAACAAAAGGCAGTGTTTAATTGTTGATGTCAAAGTCTTTTATTTTATTCGGAAAACGATAAAAATAAATACCCCTAAGTTATAGAAAAAGTACAACCTTCATTAATCTTTTGGTCCACAGAAACCCTTATACTCATCTTTTTGATTTAAAAAACTCTCTCATTCACCTTTTTGACTCATTTATACTTAAAAACATACGACCCCCTTTTTAATTTTGATTTTTTCATTATAAAAATTTGTTATGTGTCACTCATTCTCTTTTTATAAAATAAAACCCCACCTCAACTAGCTTATTTCCTATAATTTATATGGGTGAAATCAAAATACCTCTTAAGACCCCAAATACACACACACGGTAAATTCCTCGTGCTTCGCACGGGATTGAAGTTTTTTAATATGATTACATATGATCATTCAGTAATATTCGTATTTTTTATACATATGCTACATTGTCAATAACATTTTATCTTAAGGCAGGCTTTCCTCTGAAATCTTTAAGTGCCATATTTTTTAATTTTTTTTTTGTTATACAAAAATTATTAGTGATAGATAGATTTGAAGTATTGGAAAAAAGTCTTTGGTCAGAAGTAAAACGTCCAAGAACGTCCATGACGTCCGGAAACTAGTTCAAGGAGGTACTAGCATGCCTTAGCCTATTTAACTAGCTTTTTGAAGTCGGAAAATGATGAAAATTTGTGGAAGTGTATCTAACATATTTTTAGTTGATTCATGATCTAAAAGTCGGGGTAAGAATCCCAAAGGACCAACCAATGGTCCTTGAGGAGGACCCTTGCATTTTGTGGTAAAGACTGCCTAGGCAGTGTTCACCTACGGAGGCAAACGACGGAGCGTGTGTTGATGGGCGGGGCGTCGACGCCATCCGTCGACAAGAACTTAGCCAAACCATTGGAGGGACTCATTTTCATCGTCTCTAACCAATACAATGGATGTACAACATGGAGGGAGGGACTAGCAATTGATGGATCAACGATCCGTCGATCGAGGTCTCGTCGATGGAGGCTGTAATTTTCTACACGTTTTTAAATAGTTCCAAATAATTAATTAAGGGGTTGGTGATTAGTTAGGGTTTTAGGTAAGCCTAATTAATTTGGTTAACACCCGATATAAAGACCCCAACCCCTAATCCCATTAAACTAATCACAACTCACAAAACAAAGCTCTCTTCCTTCACTCTTCTTTCTCTCTGTAGTGGAAAACACCCTTGAAGACCAAGCTAGGTGAGGGTTTAAGGTCTGCAAAGGGTTGATTTATTCATCAATTAACAAGGTATGTGTCACATCTGGGGAGCACCCCCTTGAAGTAACATGGCGTACTTGACGTCTCGGAGGTCTTATACAAGCCCATAGTTATCATTCATCGCATCGACATAGTAAATTTAGCGGAAAATTTAAAACATTTCATAGCACATCATATGCTAGAAACATAACTTATATATATAAAATATAAGTCATAATACATATTTAGACCCTACGTCTATTTTCCATCATAGACTCAACAAATTTAGAATACATTAGGGACACGACCCTTAAAACATAAGACATAACTATATAACTTTAAATAAACTTTACATTAAGACATGAGTAGGGAATCCTTGGAACTTAAAGCCTCCTTTCCTTGAGCTTGGGAAACACATATCAAGCTCCTCAATCATAGACATCCTTAAAGAACCCATAACCTACACTTTGTATAAAAACTAGAGAAGAATATGATTAGTACAGGAATGCACCAAGTATGACAACCGTGCAAAAACATGCCTTTAAAAGGGGCATTTTCTTGAAATCATACTTCATGCCTTTTTGAGTAAATCTTTATAAAACCTTCATACCATAGAATTTATATCATTCACATACTTCATATAAACATATTCAAAGGCCAAACATTTCATACTATCATATATAAGATTTAATACATTTTTGAGTCACATTACAGTGAGCTCTTGTTCATTTCACATTGAGATAATTTCCTTTTTTTCACTTACTTCTTAAGTAACCCTCTAGTGATACTTGGTGCAGTGTATCACCTTAAGGCCACAAGGAAACATACATATCATCTAAACAAGACGACACATACAATCATAGGAGTATAATACAATTTAAACATGTTTAAGCCAATACCATAGTACAATTACAGTAAGCTACATCCAACTTGCACACACTTTTATTCCTCATTATAAGAACTTGTTCATGACCCCAATCTTAATCTACTAGTGAAATGAACATATGAAGCCCCATAACCCAATTCATTCTTAGTAAACTCTTCATGAGACCGCAAACCTTAAAACTTCATACATCAACATAATAAGTAAAGGTAACTTCATCCGAACTAGGAAAGACCTTCATAATTTATTCATTAAGACCAACATTATGCATACATTTATCACGACCACTTCTTGTACGCTCATACCATGCATTTAATCACAACACGTAGACCAATAATACAAAGTCATTAATATAAACATACACATTAGGTTACCTTCCTAGAACTTTCTAAGTATCTACTTGTGCAATGTCTAGATGGGTTCATTACTTCCACTTATACTAAGTAACCTTCCTTAAGTCCTCCTAGTTATGATCCTATTAATTTACTTTCATTTTCCATTTTACTTTAGGGAAACTATAGTCTTAACCGACGCTAAGGTCATGGGTTCTAAACATGGAATTTGGTGTTGTAGAGCCTTACCCCAATGGAAGGTGTTCCTACCTAGCCAACATAGAACATTAACGTATATACTAGCATCCTAAGTGATATCACATTGCTAGATCCTGTGTGGCAAGCATAGTTTATGGAACTAAGAGAAAAAGTATTCTCTCTACATGCCATTGGGAAATTGGGGCCTCATATCATGATAAAGCATGGGTAAAATCTTCCTCAAATGGAAGTCAACATCTCATATGGGTCCATAGGTGAGTATTCCTCTAAGGGAGTCAACACTTCTCAATGTCGAGTTCACTCGGTGCTAAGCTAGGTTCCCTTTATTGAAAAGCCTTTATTACATTTATTTATAAAATATAGGCTTAGATTATTCATTCCTCATATTCTTATAGCAAACTCAAGAACCTATATAGTTTAGACTATTCTTGAGAACACCTTTCAATGTCCCTCTATTAACTAGATCATCATTCATGTGTGTGTGCGTATTTATATGTGAGGCAACCTTTCACATAACACATAATGTCACACATGTTCATATATCAATGCATAAGTCTACAGGTGTGACCATATGATCAATCCTTTCATATTAACACATTAAGACACTATGCACATTCATACTTTATCATATCATATGCTTAACATCATAGACATCATCTTAACATGCATAGTACTAGACACTAGTGCATATCAGGCCTACCTTTCATTTAGACACCATGATTAATACTACTTGTAACATGCATGTAAAGTGAGTGTCTGTGTACATTGGTCAATATGATTACATAATGGTTATCAACAACACATTGAGGCATCCACCCTCTTAGACCATAATACTTTATCATGTATAGACCATACAACACACAATAGCATAGGAGACAAGTCAACTTCATATTACACTTAAGACTCCTAACTTGTGCTATTCATGCATTCACATAGGTAGTGTATTATCAACCATTTTAACTCATCAATGGCAGAACCTATACCTTACCCAAAGATGGATATACACATGCTTACACAATAGCATACAACCTAAATCACAACTACAATAGGAAAGTAGGCATAAGCTTCACAAAGTATCATCATAGGCACATGTTCATATATTCATCAATTTATCTTCATGTTCAAGGTCAACACATATATATGTTTACTATAAAGTAAACACCGCCACCATAAATGGACCATACGACACAATGCCATACAAAGTTTCATCAACATTACTATAAAGAAATAGAGAAGTAGAAGAGTAGAGGAATTCCTACCTATCCTTTAGCCTTTGGTAATCATTCACCATTAATACTCTTTTATCAATAAATCAATTATAGGGCAGTAGCTTAAGGTACCATAATCATACTTGAAGTTAAGAATAAGCTACTACAAGGCCATGCTACAAACTAGTACAACATATCATTAACATGCTAGAATGTAGAAGGACATAGACCATCAACAAACTTCACTTGCATGGATTATAGATCATATTTCATCAATAATATCAACCCAAGGCAGTAGCTATTCATTCACTTAATCATTTAGAAATTGTGCTTAAAGATCTTCAATATCAAACTACTATCATAGGCATTAAACTATCAATTCAATGTTGATAGAGAGAGTATGCCATCTTATTAATTTTCCCAAAGTATTAATCATCAATATTATTTTACCAATAAAGTAAATTCTAGGCAGTAGCTAATTAAATCATAGTCTAGATGAGACAATGCTACAATTGCCAATAAGATCGAATTTACTACAAGCATACTTCATATTAGGGATTCATAGAAGGTAAGTTTACATAGGTTAATCCTATTCAAATTATCACGAATTGACCCATATTGGATCCATTACATATAACTCATACTCATATTACGTACATGAAGAAACTATAAACAATTAAGCATGATCAATTCATATAACAACTAACCTAACGTCAAGATCACAAGTTACTACTTGATAGACTAGAAAAACTTAGTTCAACTCATACTAATCAATTTTTCATCTTGATCATACAAGATTTATAATTACAATCAAATTATAATATTACCCTTAAAAAGTAGCTACAAGGACCACAACACAATCAAAATCCACTTTTTAATCAATTGAAGACCCACATTACAATAATCATAATGAAGACTATGCTAGGCATGTTTAAACCTTCATGCATTTATTCACGTGGTTAATTCATGATTCACCATTAATATACATACTATGAAGTAGACATAAGCATATTAACATAATTGAATCACAAATCGTATGCATAAGATCAAGATCATAAACCCATACATAGGCTAAAATCGATTTTGTGAAAGAGCATGGGTTCATCAAGCAATAGGATTTAAAATCACGTCCAAATCAGTAGATAATCATCAATACATTCATATTATGCTTTTGAAATCAATTTAAGAAAGAACCCATGGCTAGAATGAAGAAGAAGAACATGATCATATTTTCTCTTTGAAAACATTGAGATTAAATCTCTAGATGGAATGATAACTAGAGATGAAGGATCACCATACTTTTATATACATTAAAATCTCTAAAAATTGATGATTCATGCATGGAAATCCAAGATCCAAGATTTTCTTGAGCTTCACTAATAATGGTGGTTTCTAGGGAGAATATTTTGGAGGGAAAAGGTTTAATTCGTGCGAGAGGATTTGGAATGGGTTCTTCACGTGTTATATGACTTATATACACACAAAAGTATCTAAATAAAACTATTATAATTTGTTTAGGACGTGGGGTTAATTTTTCATTCACCCTTTAAATAAAACAGACGTAGGCACCAGTTTACAGGCCATCATCAACAGAGCAATCCACTGGCCATAGGTCAGTCTACAAGCCGTCCTTGGGCTTCTGTCGACTAGTCCTTAGCCAAATTTTGGGTTGAGACCTGCCCAATATAAGTAAAAATCGACGATACATTGCCTACGAGACGTTGGTTGACCAACTGGTCGTTGTTTGGTCTGTCGATTGACATTGCCAAGGCAGTGTCTTGACCAGCCTTGGGTCCTTCTTGTGGGGCCTTTTGCGTGGTCCTTTAGAAGTCGTACACGTATGTTTCAAACGTAAATACAACCCTTAACATGTTTTAGAACATAAACATAAGTTTCACCCAAATCAAAAACCTGCAACTGGTCCAAACAGGCTAGGCCTGATAAAGACACATTGAACATCTTAAGGGCTATCTTTCAAACGCCTTGGACGTTCTTGGTCGTTTGACCTCCAAACTTCTAGAAACTCCATATACCATATTTAAAAATAATTATAAATAATTTTAATACTTAATAAGCTCATGACATACAGTATATAAACACGCATGGATACATGAGACACATAGGTGACTAGTCGTCGAACATTTTGGTCATCCCTTGATGTTTGACTTCCAAATCACTCAAAACATTACACACTGCCTCTAAACAATATTATATGTAATTTTAGGACCTTATAAACATAACACTAACATGTTAGGATCTAGACACCCTAACTCATTTTGGGGTCTTACAATGGGATCTAAATTACCTTTGAGACCTCTTTCCTCAAAGGGTTCCATCAAAACTGATTTCCGAAGTTGAGTTTCAAGTGGTTTTCATCCAACACGAAATTAATGTTATGGATGTATTTGATTATGATTTATTTTTGATATTATGAATATATTAACATATATTCTAACCTAATTATGATATATCTTGATGGTTTGGTCTAGTTTGTAGTAAATGACCTTTACCCCTTTACCCTAGGTTTTGATCCTTATGTGAATTGTATTGTATTGGTTAAATTGACTTGTTATTGGTTGAATTAATAATAGATGATGTTTTTACAATAATCATGAATGAATTTGGGTGATTCAAAGTCTTTCATACTAGTTCTTGATAAGAGGATCTAGGTTATAAATTATATTGTGAATTGACCTAAGTATCTTGTCTTAAGCGATGATCTAGTATTGAATTGTGATATATGGGTTTTTAGCCTTGTTATCATTTTTTTTATTGACTTATGATTATATATACACAAATTGGTTTGAATTGAGGGTTTGTGGTAAGACTTTGATGATGAACTATGAAGGAGACTTCGCAAGTCTTATGATCCCTATACTTTACTTCAGATTATGGTTAATTGTGATTAAGTCATGATGTTGTATTGGAGTATGACTTGTATTTTAGGATTCATAGGGTTGTATTATGTTGAATTGAAATGGATTGATTATGATTGTGAGGTGTTGGCTTAAGATGTAAATGTGATAAAGATGGTGATGATTTAGCAAAGTTCCTTACCATGATATGATATTGTTAATATGCTAACGTCATCTATATGAATTGTAATGAAAGGAATATACTCATGCAATTCTTATTGAGATATAATGATAATTATTTTATACAAGGGTTGGACCCTATGGCCTACAATAAGCTATGATGACTAATAAAGACATTAAAGATATTTCAAAAAGGGACTCTAGCTTAGCACCGAGTGAAGTAGAGTGAGGAGTGTCCCTTCCCACATAGGGAAGTTAGGATCATTAATGTACTCTTGAGATTGTAGACTATAATACATGTATCATAAAGAGGGTCCCAACTATATCTCCTAATTCTTGAACTATGTTGGCCCCATAGGAATTCTAGCTAGTGGATCCACATAGGTTCTATGTTCATTTTTTTGTACTACCTTGGCAAGTAGTCCGCCTTCTTTCTATGTATGGCTCAAAGACATTGGATTCCACATTATCTCATGTTGTCTATGTCGGTTAGGGCAAGATGTTCCTAAAAGACAAAATGAATTAAAGGAATGAACTCTAATAAGATGACCCAAAGGGTTTAGCTTAGTCTAGGTAGGGGTATGACACTCTACCTAAACATTGCACCAGTTAGCCTTGAAGAGAGTCTTAATAGGATATTATTATGTATGAATATGCATATAATGCTATATGACATGTATATGATGAACTTGCACATTGTTGAAGTATAGGTTGATTGGTGTCACTTATGAGTATGTGCTGATCTAATTGTTAAAGTATGATGCTAGGTTCTCCAAAATACTATTTTATGTGAAGTAGGGTGTTTGTCATGATTCTTGTTGGGTTACTTGATTGAGTAAGTTTATGGGAATTTTCTTGGTCATTGCAATTGTTGATTGGATAGGGGTTCATGGGTAATTGTCTTGATTTTGTCATGTTGAAATGTACTCTTATTTATGCTTGTTGCTATTATCACTTGATGATAGAGTTACTTGACTATGTTTTCGATTATAGTGTATGTATGGTGATTTGACTAGATTTGCTGTTGTTTTTCTTGTAATGTTTATGCCTATGACTTAATGAACATTTCCTATTGGTTGGTATGGTTTTGTTGAATGTTCATAAAGTATTTTAAATGAAAAGTGCAAAGTTTATGAAATGTCCCTTTTTCATAGCATGATTTTCGAAGTATGTGTGTATATGGTCTCATACTTAGTACAAGTTGTGTACTTATCCCATTTCTTCCTTTTCCCCAACATTTTAGGTTCCGGTCTGTCACGACCCAAAAACCGAGCCGCGACTGGCACCCACATTTACCCTCCTATGTGAGCGAACCAACCAATCTAACCCTTATCATTTCAACATATATCAACAGAAAGTAATGCGGAAGACTTAACTCATTAATAAAATCAAATCAATAACTATTATTATCCCCAAATCTGGAAGTCATCATCACAAGAACATCTATGATCAAATTACTAACTAAAAATGTCTAAGAAGCTAAAAATACATAAGAAGCTAGTCCATGCCGGAAGTCAAGGCATCAAGACTTGAAGAAGAAGATCCAGTCCAAGCTAGACGCATTAGCTCACCCTGAATTTCCGAGGTAGTGACGACTGGCTAGAATACTGCTGGTTTGAAGATGACGGAACGTTTGCTGCCATTCCACAAATAACAAAGAAGAAAACATAAAAGTTGGGGGTCAGTACAACCACAAGTACTGAGTAGATATCATCGCCAACTCAAAATAGAAGAAAATATATATCGAGTAATATTATAAATCAACTATAAACTCAACATGTAGCAACAACAAGTACTATAATCATCAACAAGTACCATCAAGTTCATCCATGAGGGCTCAAGCCTCCATACCATACTCATTTGGGAATTAAGTTTATTAGATTGAGTATATTTATCATCTTTCAAGATTCATTATCTCTCTTCCTCTTGTGTCGGTACGTGACACTCCGATCCCCTACCACTATATGTCGGTACGTGACACTCCGATCCCCTAATTCTACGTGTCGGTTCGTGACACCCGATCCCCTATATGTGTCGGTACGTGACACTCCGATCCCCTATATGTGTCGGAACGTGACACTCCGATCCCTTATATGTGTCGGTACGTGACACTCCGATCCCCTAATTCTACGTGTCGGTTCCTGACACCCGTCCCACTAATACTATGTGTCGGAACGTGACACTCCGATCCACTAATACTATGTGTCGGAACGTGACACTCCGATCCCCTATATACTATGTGTCGGAACGTGACACTCCGATCCACTAACCTCATTCCATCCGTTCATCAAGCCTTCTCTATACCAAGGCATCATCAATCCCCTTTACTTTAATTCATCGAGCCTTCTTTTATACCAAGGCATCATCATTAATAACGTAGATTAAAGTTTCTTTCAAGATTTGGGATTCAATGGTTTTCATCATGCTTGTTTTATCAAAATCACATAATCATATTCATGCAAGCATGCAATTAAGAATATAGACAGGTTTACAATACCACCAATACATATCATTCACTATTAAGAGTTCACTACGACTATCGTAAAAACCATAACCTACCTCCACCAAAGATTTGAAATCAACAAGCAATTTCCAAGCTTTGTTCTCTTCTTTCTCTTCTCTCTCGTTCGACTTTCTCTCCCTTTCTCTCTTGTTCTTTCTATTTTCTTACTCAAACCTCTTTCTTTTACCCTAATTAATATATAATTAAGAATGAAAGATGGTAATAATGACCCACTAATTAACTTAGGGTTACCTCTTTTAACCCCCAAGTAATTAGACTTATTAATATAAACCCTCTAACTTTATAATTAAAGAAGGAATAGTCCAAAACGTCCCTTAAAACGTGTAAAGAAATCCGACTCCAACTGGGATTACGCAGTCTGTGACGGGCCCTCGAGCCTGCGACGGTCCGTCCTGCTGTCCGTCACACGATACAGAGACTTGATTTTTGTAAAAAGTCCTGTGACGGTCACACCTGTGACGGTCCGTCCTGCCATTCCGTTATGAAGTTCAGAGAGTCGATTTTCAGTACCCAATTTCAGAATTTCTAAGTGTTCTTAAATGAGACCCTGCGACGGTCCGTCGTGCCTGTGACGGTCCGTCGTGGGGTCCGTCGTTTTAGCCAGTTTTTCAGAAATAAAATCTGCTGCTCAAAACGACTAAACAGGTCGTTACAATAGATACCAATTTACCCATCGTTCGTCCTCGAACGATCACAAGAAGTAAAACAGGGGTGAGAAGGAGTACCTGAATCTTTAAACAGATGTGGGTATCTTTCTTGCATATCTGCCTCCTTCTCCCAAGTGGCTTCTTCAACGGGTCGATTCTTCCATTGCACCTTGATGGATGCAATCTCCCTCGACCTCAACTTGCAGACTTCCCTATCTAAGATAGCAACAGGCTCCTCCTCATAAAACAGATTCTCATCAAGCAAAACTGACTCCCAACGGATAATGTAGTTACCATCTCCATGGTATCTTTTCAACATGGACACATGAAATACCGTATGCACTCCGGACAGCCCTGGAGGCAAGGCTAACTGATAAGCCACCTCCCCTACTCGCTTAAGTACTTCAAAGGGACCAATGTACCTTGGGCTTAGCTTGTCTCTTTTACCAAACCGCATCACCCCTTTCATTGGCGAAACTTTCAACAAGACTTGTTCACCCTCCACGAACTCTATGTCTCTAACCTTTCGATCTGCATATTCTTTTTGCCTACTTTGCGCCGCTAGAAGCTTTTCTTGAATAGACTTCACTTTCTCTAATGAATCCCTCAAAAGATCAGTACCCCAAGGTCTAACCTCGAATGCATCAAACCAACCAATGGGAGATCTACATCTCCTACCATACAATGCTTCAAATGGGGCCATATCAATGCTTGAGTGATAGCTATTATTGTATGAAAATTCGGCTAAGGGTAAGAAGTTATCCCAATGACCACCAAATTCTATCACACATGCACGAATATCCTCCAACACTTGAATCGTTCTCTCAGACTGACCATCGGTCTGGGGATGGAACGCAGTACTAAGGTCCAACCTAGTACCCAATTCCGCATGCAATGTTTTCCAAAACTAGAAGTAAACTGCGTACCTCTATCTGATATGATGGAGAGTGGAACCCCATGCAACCGAACAATTTCTGAGATATAGATTTTGGCTAACTTCTCTGCATTGTAAGTCACCTTGACCGGAATGAAATGAGCAGACTTAGTTAACCTATCGACAATCACCCAAATAGAGTCATACTTACCCATTGTCTTTGGAAGACCAACCACGAAGTCCATTGCGATTCTCTCCCATTTCCATTCCGGAATGGGCATTCTCTGAAGTGTTCCTCCGGGCCTTTGGTGTTCATACTTTACTTGTTGACAGTTTGGACACTTGGAAATAAAGTCAACAATATCACGCTTCATTCTGCTCCACCAAAAGTGTTGCTTTAGGTCACGATACATCTTGGTTGCACCCGGATGTATAGAATACCTTGAACTATGAGCCTCTGTCAAAATAGTGTTGATCAAATCATCGATGCGGGGTACACATACCCTTCCCTTAATCCTCAAAACACCTTCCTTATCGATTGTTGCTTCTTTAGCCTCTCCTTGCAACACTTTATCTCGAATCCGGATCAATTTATCATCATCAAACTGCTTCCCCTTAATCTTGTCAAGGAAGGAGGATCTTGCCTCCACACAAGCTAACAATCCTCCCTTCTCATTTACTTCTAACCTCATAAGGTCATTAGCCAGAATCTGCACTTCTCTAGCCAATGGGCGTCTAGAAGCTTGCAAATGAGCTAGACTTCCCATGCTTCCCGCCTTTCTACTCAAAGCATCTGTCACAACATTCGCCTTCCCCGGATGATACAAGATAGTGATGTCGTAGTCCTTCAGTAGTTCCATCCATCTCCTCTGTCTCAAGTTCAAATCTTTCTGAGTAAAGACATACTGTAGGCTACGATGATCCGTATAGACCTCACACTTAACCCCATATAAATAGTGTCTCCATTGCTTTAATGCAAACACTACCGCGGCCAATTCCAAGTCATGAGTTGGATAGTTACGTTCATGTAATTTTAATTGTCTTGAAGCATAAGCAATCACATTCTTTTCTTGCATTAGCACTGCACCCAAACCCGAATAGGATGCATCACAATAGACAATGAAATTCTTACCTTCTACTGGCAAGGTAAGGATAGGCGCGGTAGTCAACAAAGTCTTGAGTTTCTGAAAGCTTTCCTCACACTCATCCGACCATACAAATGGAACATTTTGCTTAGTCAAGTTCGTCAGTTGGAAAGCAATAGAAGAGAATCCCTTGACAAATCGGCGGTAGTAGCTAGCTAAACCAACAAAGCTTCTTATTTCTGACACATTATTGGGTCTCACCCAATTCTTCACTGTCTCAATCTTAGATGGATCTACCATCACTCCTTCCTTAGAAACCACGTGCCCCAAGAAGGACACTGCATCTAGCCAGAACTCACATTTAGAGAACTTGGCATAAAGCTTTTTCTCTCTCAACGTTTCCAATACAATTCTCAAATGCTCCTCATGTTCCTTCTTGCTTTTAGAGTATATCAGTATATCATCAATAAACACGATCACAAAGAGATCCAAATATGGCTTAAAAATCCCATTCATCAAGCTCATGAACGCAGGAGGGGCATTCGTAAGACCAAAAGACATCACCACAAATTCATAATGCCCATACCTAGTTCAAAAAGTAGTCTTTGGTACATCCGTTGCCCGTATTTTCAATTGATGATAACCGGATCTCAAGTCAATCTTAGAGAAGACACAAGCACCTTGTAACTGATCGAACAAGTCATCAATGCAAGGAAGAGGATACTTGTTCTTGATAGTTACCTTGTTCAACTGCCGGTAGTCTATGCACATCCGAAAACTCCCATCCTTCTTCTTCACAAACAAAACCGGAGCACCCCAAGGAGATGCACTTGGTCTAATGAAACCTTTGCTCAACAACTCTTGAAGTTGAGCCTTTAATTCTCTTAACTCCGCGGGAGCCATTCTGTAAGGGGGTATAGAAATGGGGCGAGTACCCGGTTCAAGATCAATACAGAAGTCAATATCCCTATCCGTTGGCATACCAGGAAGATCTGCAGGGAACACATCTAAAAACTCGCGGACTACCAAAACCGACTCAATCGAAGGTACTTGGGTAGTGTCATCCTTGAGATGCGCCAAGAAATCTAAACACCATTTACTAACCATTTTCTTAGCACGAAGAAAGGAGATGATACGCACCGGATTGGAAGTGTAGTCACCCTCCCACACTAACGGATCTGTCCCAGGCTTGGCTAACGTCACCGTTTTAGCATTACAATCCAAGATCACAAATTGCGGAGAAAGCCAAGTCATACCCAGAATTACATCAAAATCAACCATTTCTAAGATGACCAAATCTACATAAGTGTTACTCCCCACAAAATTCACCAAACAAGACCTATATACCTTTTCAACTACCACAGACTCACCCACCGGAGTAGAAACACGAATAGGCATGTCAAGTAATTCACAATGCAAATTTAAACCATTAGCAAATGATGAAGATACATAAGAAAATGTGGATCGGGGATCAAACAATACAGAAGCCATGCAATCACAAACCAGAAGATTACCTGTGATGACAGCATCTGATGTCTCCGCTTCAGATCTCCCAGGGAAAGCATAACAATGGGCCCTTTTGTTAGTTTGTCCGTAGCCCCTACCATGTTGTGATGTAGTGGCTCCGTTTTGCCCATCACCTCTGCCGTTTTGGTGACCACCATTACCTCGGCCACCACGTCCTCCAGAAAAACGGCCTCTACCATGACCACCTCTACCTCTAGCTATTGGGGGTCTGTAACTCTGTTTTGGACAATTCCTCCTAATATGTCCAATCTCCCCACATCCATAACACTCTCTGGAGTCAGGCATAGGTCTCTCGGAGAAGTGTTGACCAGTCTGAGGTGGACCCCCAACTACAGTCTGTAATGAAGACTGAATTGGTCGAACTGAGTAACCTCAAGAACCCTGTCTCTAGTATAAGAACCATTAAAGTCACCTCCCTTTCGAAACCTTTTTGATGTCGATGTCGAGGTGAAGTCATCGGGCTTCACTCCTTCCACCTCTATCACGAAGTCTACCACTTCTTGAAAGGATTTTGCCGTAGCCGCTACCTGTAAGGCCGAAATCCGCAACTCTGACCTCAACCCCTTCACAAACCGGCGAATCCGCTCTTGTGGACTGAAACAGAGTTGAGTGGCATACCTTGATAAAGCATGAAACTTAGCCTCATATGCATTAACCGACATCCTACCTTGCTCTAGGCTCAAGAATTCGTCTCTTCTCCTATCCCTCAAAGTCCGGGGGATATATTTCTCCATAAACAAACTAGAGAATGAGGCCCAAGTCATAGGTGTTGCCTCTGTCGGTTGACACTCAACATGTGATCGCCACCACATCTTGGCGTTCCCTTGAAACTGATAACTCACGAACTCAACACCAAACCGTTCTACTATACCCATCTTGTGTAGTAGCTCATGACAGTCAACCAGAAAATCGTAAGCATCCTCAGATTCGGCACCCTTGAAGACTGGAGGTTTCAATTTCAAGAACTTACTGAAAAGTTCATGCTGATCATTTGTCATTATAGGCCCAGTAGTCAGACGTGGAAACGTGCCTATCTCCAATGAGGCATCCATGCGGGGAGCCATAGTAGCCGCATGTCGTATCTCTGAAACCGGAGGTGTTGGTGCAGAAACCACTGGAGGTGCCTGACCCTGATCAGATAACCCGCTAAGATAAGCAAGAACCTGATTGATCATCTCTGGGGTAGGTTGGGGTGGCAATTCCTCATTTTGCACTTGTTCATTCTCCCCTTCCTCACCCTCTCTTATCACCTCCTCGGTCGGTGGAGGAGTCACCGCCCTAGTATTAGAGGGGCTAGGTGCTCGTCCTCTTCCTCTCGAGGACGTCCTCCCACGACCTCTTCCACGGCCTCTTACCACTGATCCTCCTCGAGCTACAGCCCCAGTGGCTGGCTCAGTCGTTTCTTGTCTTGCCGTTGTTGCTACTGGTGCGGTCGTTGCTCTAGTTCTAACCATCTGCGAAATAGAGTGAAGATTATCAGATACCAATTTGTATCACCTAGATACAAATTGGACTCAAGTAGTAGCACGAAAGAAAGAATGAAAGAATGGAATTTTCCTAAAGTCTTATAGCCTCTCAAAGAAAAGTAAAGGCGTCCCCCTACCGTTCCTTAAGACTCTACTAGACTCATTCTTGTGTGATGAGACCAACGAACCTAATGCTCTGATACCAAGTTTGTCACGACCCAAAAACCGAGCCGCGACTGGCACCCACATTTACCCTCCTATGTGAGCGAACCAACCAATCTAACCCTTATCATTTCAACATATATCAACAGAAAGTAATGCGGAAGACTTAACTCATTAATAAAATCAAATCAATAACTATTATTATCCCCAAAATCTGGAAGTCATCATCACAAGAACATCTATGATCAAATTACTAACTAAAAATGTCTATGAAGCTAAAAATACATAAGAAGCTAGTCCATGCCGGAAGTCAAGGCATCAAGAATTGAAGAAGAAGATCCAGTCCAAGCTAGACACATTAGCTCACCCTGAATTTCCGAGGTAGTGACGACTGGCTAGAATTACTGCTGGGTTGAAGATGACGGAACGTTTGCTGCATTCCACAAATAACAAAGAAGAAAACATAAAAGTAGGGGGTCAGTACAACCACAAGTACTGAGTAGATATCATCGGCCAACTCAAAATAGAAGAAAATATATATCGAGTAATATTATAAATCAACTATAAACTCAACATGTAGCAACAACAAGTACTATAATCATCAACAAGTACCATCAAGTTCATCCATGAGGGCTCAAGCCTCCATACCATACCCATTTGGGAATTAAGTTTATTATGAGTATATTTATCATCTTTCAAGATTCATTATCTCTCTTCCTCTTGTGTCGGTACGTGACACTCCGATCCCCTACCACTATGTGTCGGTACGTGACACTCCGATCCCCTAATTCTACGTGTCGGTTCGTGACACCCGATCCCCTATATGTGTCGGTACGTGACACTCCGATCCCCTATATGTGTCGGAATGTGACACTCCGATCCCCTATATGTGTCGGTACGTGACACTCCGATCCCCTAATTCTACGTGTCGGTTCGTGACACCCGTCCCACTAATACTATGTGTCGGAACATGACACTCCGATCCACTAATACTATGTGTCGGAACGTGACACTCCGATCCCCTATATACTATGTGTCGGAACGTGACACTCCGATCCACTAACCTCATTCCATCCGTTCATCAAGCCTTCTCTATACCAAGGCATCATCAATCCCCTTTACTTTAATTCATCGAGCCTTCTTTTATACCAGGGCATCATCATTAATAACGTAGATTAAAGTTTCTTTCAAGATTTGGGATTCAATGGTTTTCATCATGCTTGTTTTATCAAAATCACATAATCATATTCATGCAAGCATGCAATTAAGCATATAGACAGGTTTACAATACCACCAATACATATCATTCACTATTAAGAGTTCACTACGACTATCGTAAAAACCATAACCTACCTCCACCGAAGATTTGGAATCAACAAGCAATTTCCAAGCTTTGTTCTCTTCTTTCTCTTCTCTCTCGTTCGACTTTCTCTCCCTTTCTCTCTTGTTCTTTCTATTTTCTTACTCAAACCTCTTTCTTTTACCCTAATTAATATATAATTAAGAATGAAAGATGGTAATAATGACCCACTAATTAACTTAGGGTTACCTCTTTTAACCCCCAAGTAATTAGACTTATTAATATAAACCCTCTGAGTTTATAATTAAAGAAGGAATAGTCCAAAACGTCCCTTAAAATGTGTAAAGAAATCCGACTCCAACTGGGATTACGCAGTCTGTGACGGGCCGTCGTGTCCTGCGACGGTCCGTCCTGCTGTCCGTCACACGATACAGAGACTTGATTTTTGTAAAAAGTCCTGTGATGGTCCGTCACACCTGTGACGGTCCGTCCTGCCATTCTGTTACGAAGTTCAGAGAGACGATTTCCAGTACCCAATTTCAGAATTTCTAAGTGTTCTGAAACGAGACCCTGCGACGGTCCGTAGTGCCTGTGACGGTCCGTCGTGGGGTCCGTCATTTCAGTCAGTTTTTCAGAAATAAAATCTGCTGCTCAAAACGACTAAACAGGTCGTTACACGGTCGTTGAAGTGCTTTGAAGATGACTTAAAGAGGCATTGATCTCTTATTCATCAAAGTAGGGTAGGTCTTCACTTTCTAAGGGCGATGTCACTATCTAGCTAATGGAGTTTTTATGAGCTTTATACTTATGTTTCTTTACTTTCAATTGAGTACTAAACATTTTTATGACCTATATGTGGTCTTATTGAATTGATGTATGGGCTAGGCCGAATTTGATATGCTGTACATTGTTATGACATGAGACGACTATTATGAGTATGTTATATTATATATATATACTTATGTTCAATAAAAGTAGAAGACTAATGATCTTCCTATACGATAGTTCTATGTATACTCGATATATATATACTTTGTGTATGTAGAGGTCTATGTAAACCTCCGAGTAGAAGTAATTAAAAGTTTTAAATTTTCCTCTATATTTGACCTATGAATGTAATAATGTAAGCTAAGAGTCTAGTCTTAGTCCTCAAAGAGGACAACGATGCCGGTTACGTCTAAGGGCTATTCCCGGATGTTACAAACTTTGTATCAGAGCATGAGAGGTTAAATATCTTTAAGTCAATGTCTCTCTCAACCACGTCTGTGTAGGTTTGTATTCATAATTGTTAAGCGTGCCACACTTATGAATAGGAATCTACGAGATGCCTAGGAAACTCTAACTTTCTTGGAAGTCCAATATAGTGCTTTTGGAGTGTTAAGTCCATGTACTTTTGCATCTAATCCTTTTATTGTGATTATAGGAAATGAATACTCGAAGGAATGCATCACGAAGACTTGAAGAAGAGATTGCTAATGTAGGAGTTCCTCCACGTGGTGATCAAGTTCCTCCTCTTGAGAAAGATGTGAATGATGACCACACCCTGGTGAATCGTCCTCCTTTGAAGGATGAGAACATAAGGGCCGCTCTCTTCCAAATGGCCCAAGCCATTACTACCCAAGCACAAGCCACCACTACTCAAGCTCGAGCCGTGATGACCCATGCTAATCGAGAGGTTATACCCTGAGCTTATCAATAAGTTGCTACCATGGCCTCCCGTATAAGGGATTTCACGAGTCTGAACCTTCCTACTTTCTATGGGTCCAAGGTTGAAGAAGACCCCTAAGAGTTAAAATTGAATTACATAAAATCCCTATGCCAAGGGTTGTTACTAGTGAGAAGGCCGAGTTATCCACCTATCAACTCAAGCATGTGGCTCAAGCATGGTACATCCAATAAGGGACAATAGGTCTTTAAGAGGTGGACCCATGACTTTGGAAGTGTTCAAGCAGGATTTTCTTGACCCGTTCTTTGATAGGGAAAAGAGGAAATCAAAAGTGGTGGAACTAATCAACCTTCTCCAAGGAGTTATGAGTGGTTATAAATACTCCTTGAAATTCACTAAATTGACAAAATATGCTCCTTCTTTTGTTTCCGATCCTAGAGATGAAATGAGTTGTTTTGTGATGGGGGTGTCAGATGGTTTACCATAGGACTATTATTAGGCTATGATACATGACAAAATGAACATTTCTCGCCTTATTGTCCATGCCCAACATGTATAAGAGGCAAGGGCTAAGAGGAAGATTAAAGATGCCAAGATGCAAGATCTTGTTATTGTGGTTCTTCAAATGGAAGGCTTGAGATACAAGAAAAAAGAGACTTCTTTTGAGGTGGTGACCGGTATGTTGAAAGTCTTCCCTACTGATGTATATGTCTTACTTTATCCCGGTGCTAGTTTATCCTTTGTGACTCCTGTAGTAGCTAAAAAGTTTGACATTTTTCCTGATATATTGCATGAACCTTTTATAGTGTCTACCCAGTGGGTGAGTCAGTTGTTGCAAGATGGGTGTATAGAAATTATCCAATAATGTCTCCAAATAGAGTTTTTTATGTTGATCTATTAGAACTTTATATGCTAGATTTTGATGTCATTTTGGGTATGGATTGGTTGCATGCTTGTTTTGCCTTTATAGATTTTAGAACAAGGGTGGTGAAGTTTAACTTTCCAAATGAGCACATTTTAGAGTGGAAAGGGGGAAATTGTGTCCGTAGAGGTCGTATCATCTCTTGTTTGAAAGCATGCAAAATTATCTCAAAAAGGTGTTTATACCACATTGTAAGAGTCCAAGATTTAGAATCCAAAATTACTCCATTTGAGTCCGTCCTGGTAGTGAGGGAATTTTCAGAGGTCTTTCCTATTGGTCTTCCCGATATTCTTCACGAACGGGAAATTGATTTTGGTATCGACTTGTTATCGTATACGAATCCCATTTCAACTCCTCTTTATCAGATAGCTCTATCCGTATTGAAAGAGTTGAAGGCTCAACTCAAACATTTACTAGACAAAGGCTTCATTAGACCTAGTATTTTTGGGGTGCTCTGGTTTTGTTTGTGACGAAGAAGGATGGGTTCCTAAGGATGTGCATTCATTACCGCCAACTCAATAAACTAACTACTAAAAATAAGTATCCTCTCCCTCGGATTGATGACTTGTTTGATCAACTCAAGGGCAGGCTACTTTTCTAAGATTAACTTGATATCGGGATATCACCAACTTCGGGTGAGAGGTAAGGATATTACCAAGATGGCATCTGGGACTAGATATGGTCACTATGAGTTCTTAGTAATGTCCTTTGGTCTGACTAATGCCCCAATGGAGTTTATGGATCTCAGGAATAGGGTGTTTCAAATTACCTATATTCATTTGTCATTGTCTTCTTTGACGACATCCTGGTATATTCGAAAAATTAGGGTGACCACGTGAACGATTTGAGGGTGGTATTGCAAGTGCTTAAGGAGAACTAATTATTTGCCAAGTGCGAATTTTGGTTGAGGTCGGTGGCATTTCTTGGTCATATCATCTCTAGCGAGGGAGTTGAGGTTGATCCAAGGAAGACCGAGGCGGTCAAGAATTGGCCTAGACCATTGAGTCCAACTGACAATAGGAGTTTCTTGGGTCTAGCGAATTATTATTGGAGGTTTGTGAATATTTTTGCATTCTTTGCATCTACCTTGACTACTTTGACCCAAAAGAGTAAGAAATTTGAATGGTCGGATGCATGTGAAAAGAGCTTCAAAATATTGAAGGATAGGCTAACTTCCGCTCCAGGATTGACACTATTGGAAGGTACAAAGGTTTTGTCGTATATTGTGATGCATCGCGAGTTGGGTTGGGGTGTGTTCTTATGCAACATTGGAAGGTTATAGCCTATGCCTCTAGGAAACTCATGGTTCATGAGAGAAATTATCCGACACATGACCTTGAATTAGTGGAGGTGGTATTTGCTCTAAATATTTGGAGGCATTACTTTTATGGTGTCCATGTTGATATATATTACCGACCACAAGATTCTCCAATATGTGTTTACCCAAAAGGATTTGAATCTCCGACAAAGACGGTGGTTAGAATTGTTGAAAGATCATGACATGAGTATACTCTATCACCCTGGAAAAGCCAATATGGTTGCGGATGCTCTAAGTCATTTATCCATGGGTAGTGTGTCTCATTTACATGAAGCCAAGAAAGATCTAGCAAAAGATGTTCACAGGTTGACTAGATTTTGTGTGAGGTTGGAAGTTTCTACGAATGATGGTTTCATGGTCCATCATAACTCTGAGTCATCTTTGGTAGACGAGGTAAAGTCCAAATAACACCTTGAGTACTCATTGATGGAGTTGAAGGAATCAGTTCTTAGCAAGCTTAATGAGTCATTCTCCTTAGAGGGGATGGTGTTTTGAGGTATCAAGAAAGCTTGTCTGTTCCCAGTGTAGATAGGTTGAGGGACCGAATCCTTTCGGAAGCCCATGGGTCCCATTACTCCATTTATCCGAATTCTACAAAAATGTACCATGAACTTAAGGAAGTATTTTGGTGAAAGATTTGAAAAAGGACATAGCGGAATTTGTTGATAATTGTCCAAATTGTCAACAAGTTACGTCCGAACACTAAAAGCCCGGTTGCTTGCTACAATAAATACAAGTTCCTACTAGGAAGAGGGAAGACATCAATATGGATTTTATAGTAGGTTTTCCTCGGACTCAAAAGTAATATGGCTCCATATGGTTGGTTGGGCATAGGTTGGCCAAGTCCGCTTATTTTATTCCTGTCAAGTCTACTTATTCGGCGGAAGATTATGCAAGTATCTTTATAGATATGATTGTGTGTCGCCATGGTATTCGAATATCCATCATATTGCATCGGGGTCCACAATTCACATCTAGGTTTTGGAGGTCATTCCAAAAAGGGTTGGGTACAAAGGTGAAGTTAAGTACCGCTTTTCATCCCCAAATGGATGGTCAAGCGGAACATACTATTCAAACCCTTTATGATATGCTTAGGGAGTGTATTATTAATTCCAAGGGAAATTGGGATAAGCATTTGCATTTGGTGGAGTTTGCTTATAATAATAGTTTTCATTCATCCATTTTCATGGCTCCTTATAAAGCCTTGTATGGTAGGACATGCAGATCTCATATTGGATGGTCAGAAGTAGGTGAACCTTCGCTTCTTTGTCCCGATTTGATTTATAAGACTTTGGAGAAAGTTCATATTATAAGGAATCACTTGAAAATGTCCTATAGTCATTAAAAGTCTTATGCCGATCACAGGAGAAGGGATTTGGAGTTTGAAGAAGGTGATAAAGTGTATTTGAAAATTTCTCCTATGAAAGGGGTGGTTAGATTTGACAAGAAAGGGAAGTTAAGTCCTCATTATGTGGGTCCCTATGAAATCTTGCAAGAGTTGGTAAGGTTGTCTATGAAATGAAACTTCCTAGTAAAATTGGCTTCGGTTCATTTAGTTTTCTATGTTTCCATGCTTAAGAAGTGTATCGGTGATCCCGAGTTTATTCTTACTATTGGGGGTCTTGGTGTGAAGGATATCCTCTATTATGAGGAAATTCCAATTCAAATCCTTGATACGCAAGTAAGGAAATTTAAGAATAAAGAAGTGGCTTAAGTAAAGGTGATATGGAAGAATCACCTAGTTGAGGGTGCATCATGAGAGGCCGTGGCTGACATGAATTCTCGTTAACCTTATCTATTTGATAACTAAGGTTAGTAGTTCTTAATAATAATGAAAATAATAATTAAAATTGCATTTTCTTTGAATTTTAGTGAAGTATTGGAAAAGGTGCATTTTTGATGTCATTACAATGAATTATAGTGAAATTGTGCATTTTGTCTTAAAATTTGCATTTTTGCTTGTTTTGAGTTATGTTGTGAATTTTTATATGGTCAAGCTTTAGTAAATGACATGTAACATGTTGGTATGTTGAACTTTTACATAATTGACTAATAAATCTATATTGAGCTCTTATTGTTCTGAGAAGGATATTCCTCGTAATGTAATGTTGAGACTTATATGTGGTAATTGATGTTTGAATTGTCTTGTGTAAGTGATATTATTAATTTTGTTATGTATGTTGTTGGCTGGCCTTCTATTCGTGAGTCTATTCCTTCATTCAAAAGATTTTTAGTATCATTTGTTGATGAACATTCCTTGGGGGGGGGGGGATAATGTAACATTTCAAAAATATAAGATGTTTTCTAGAGCCTAACATAAGTTTCCTAAGGTAATGCACTGTTTTAAGGTCCATTGTAATGATTGTAAGTCATTTAGGAAGTCTATAAACCAAAACATCCAACAACGTCCATGACGTCTCGAAACTAGTTCAAGGAGGTACTAGCGTGCCTTAGCCTATTTGACTAGCTTCTTAAAGTAGAAATATGATGAAAATTGGTTCAAGGGTGTCTAACATGTGTTTAAGTTGATTCATGGTCAAAACATCCGGGTACAATTCCCCAATGACAAACCAAAGGCCCGTGAGGAGGATCCTTGCATTTTGGGGTCAGGACTACCTGAGCAGTATTCACCTACGCAGGCAAACGGGGAAATGTGTGTTAATCGACGGGGCGTCGATGCCATCCGTCGACCAAAAATTAGACAAAAAATTGGAGGGCCTCATTTTCAAATTCTCTGACCAAGATTACGGATGTGCAGCACGGAGGGAGGGCGTAGCTGTCGACGGACCAACGATTCGTCGATCGTGGTCTTGTCCATAGGGCCAGTAAATTTCCGCACATTTTTAAATAGTTCCAAATAATTAATTAAATGGTTATGTTATTATTCAAGGGTTCATGGAAGAATAGTTAATTTACTTAACACCCCATATAAAGACCCCAACCCCATTAGACTAATCATAACTCACAAAACAAAAATCTCTTCCTTCTCTCTTCTTTTTCTCTAGTTGAAAACACCATTGTAGACCAAGCTAGGGGAGGGTTTAAGGGCTTCAAAGGGTAAATTTACTCCATAAATCATCATAAATTAACAAGGTATGAGATCTAATTCACCTTTGAGACCTCTTTCTTTAAAGGGTTCCATCAGAATTGATTCAAAAGTTGAGTTTTCAAGTGGGTTTTCATCCAATACGAAATTGATGTTATGAATTGGTTTGTTTATGATTTATTTTATATATTATGAATATATTAAAATTTATTCTAACCTAATTATGAATATATTGATGGTTTGGTCTAGTTTGTAGAAGATGACCTTTACCCCTTAACCCTAGGTGTTGATCTTGATGTGAATTGCATTGCATTGGTTCAATTAACTTGGTTATTGGTTAAATTACTATTATATGATGTTTTTACAATAATAATTAATTAATTAGGGTTATTTGAAGTGTTTGATTCTAGTTCTTGATAAGAGGATCTAAGTTATGAAGTATATTGTGAATTGACCTAAGTATCTTGTCTTAAGCTATGAATCTAGTATTGAATTATTATGTAGTTGTTATTTTAGCCTTTTTATCATGTTATTTATTGACTTATGATGATTTATACCTAATTTGGGTTTAATTAAGAGTTTTTAATAAGACCTTGATGATAAACTATGAAGGAGACTTGGTAAGTCTTATGATCCCTATCCTTTACTTCAAATTGGGGTTAATTGTGATTAAGTCATGATGTTTTATTGGACTATGACTTGTATTAGACTTCATAGGGTGGTATAATGTTTAATTGAAATGTCTTTATTATGATTGTGAGGTGCTGTATTAAAATGTAAATTTTATAAAGATGGTGAATAATTTACCGATGTGCCTTACCATGATATGAGAATTTTAATGTGCTAACTTCACCTATATGAATTGTAATGAAAGGACAATACTCATGCAATTATAATTGAGTTACAATTTTAATGATATTATACAAGTGTTAGATCCTATGACCTACAATAAGCTATGATGACTAATAATGATAGTAAAGACTTTAATGTACTCTTTAGGGAAGGTAGGATCACTAATGTACTCTTTATATTGGATACTATAATGCATGTAGCATAAAGAGGGTTCCAACTATATTTCCTAGTTCTTGAACTTTGTTGCCCCGCAAGAATACTAGCTAGTGGACCCAGGTAGTTGCTATGTTCATGTTCTGGTACTACCTTGACAAGTAGTCCACCTTCTTTCGGTGTAGGTTTCCATGGCACTAGATTCCACATTAGCTCATGTGGTCTATGTCGGTTAGAGCAATATGTTCCCAAAAGGTAAAATGAATTAAAGGAATGAACCCTAATAAGATGACCTAAGGGGTTTAATATGTGACTCTACCTAAACATTGCACTAGTTAGAATTGAAGGGAGTCTTAGGAGGATGTTCTTATGTATAAATATCCTTATTATGCTATATGACATGTATATGATGAACTTGCACATTGTTGATACTGTAGGTTGATTTGTGGGAAATGTTGGTCTATGTTGTTAAGGTATGATGCTATGTACTCTTAAATACAAAGTTATGTGAAGTAGAGTGTTGGTCATGATTCTTGTTGGGTTACTTTATTGAGTAAGGTTATTGGTCTTTGCCTGGTCATTTAACTTGTTTACTTGATTGGGGTTCATGGGTAATTGTCTTACTTTGGTTATGTTTAAATGTACTCTTATTCATGTTTGTTGCTATTATGACTTTATGATGGAGTTATTTGACTATGTATTCAATTATACTGTATGCATGGTGATTTGACTATACTTGATGTTGTTGTGATTGAAATATACATGCCTATGAATTAATAAACATGTCCAATAGATTAGTATGGTCTTGTTGAATGTGCATACATGTTTTTAAATGAAAAGTGCATACTTTATGAAATGTCCCTTTTTCTTAGCATGATTTTCAAAGTACGTGTGCACATGGTCCCATACTTAGTACAAGTGGTGTAATAACCTCAAATCTTCCTTTTCCCCAACATTTTAGGTTCCGGTCGTTGAAGTGCTTTTAAGATGACTTGAAGAAGGCTTGGATCTTTTATTCATCCATGTAGGGTATGTCCTCACTTTCTGAAGGAGATACCACTATCTAACTAATGGAGTTATTACGAGTTTAAGTCTCTTATGTTTCTTTCCTTTCAATTTAGTACTAAACATTTGTATGACCTATATGTTGTAATACTCTTAGTAGATGGATATGAGATGAGACGACTATAATGAGTATGTCATATTTTCTACATACTTATGTGCAATAAAAGTAGAAGGCTAAGTAATCATCCTATACGAAGGGTCTATGTATACTCGATATATTTATACTATGTGTATGTGGAGGTCTATGTAAGCCTATGAGTAGAACTAATGAAAAACTTAAAATTTTCCGCTATAAAACCTATGAATATAATGATGTAAGCAAAAAGGCTAATCTTAGTCCACAAAGAGGACGATGACACCAGTTACGTTCAGGGGCTATTTCCGAATGTGACAAAACTCTTTCTTATTGTTTTAATTCATACACACACAAATCTTGTTTTAGTTTAGAAGTTTTAGGATTGATTACATGATTAGAAGTGAATTCTTGATAATCTCATCAAACCCTTTTTGGTTGAGTTGATTGCATGCCCATTAATGTTGATTAGTAGTTTATCAATTTATTTTAGGTTTAGATTTAATGGGTATTGAAGTTATTGATGAACCTAGGGGTTTGGGGATGAAACCATGGAGGTTTAGGCGATTTGGAACCAGAAAATGACTTGAAAAATTCGTTAGACGCACTTGGGCAATACAAGGAGCGTCGCGCCAAAAGAGGGCCTCAGTCAACTTGGGCCTAGCGCGGTATGCCACCAGTGTGCTGGAACCAAGCCTGAGTCAACCGAGGCTGGCGCGGCGCACCACCAGTTTTCCCGGATCGACATTTTTTCCCTACTTTCATAGTTTAGCCTTTTTATGACCTTCTAAGGTACATTAACACCTTCCAATGATTCTAATTACATAAAATGATTTTTAAACACCTAGAAGTAACTAAATAATGTAAGTCATAACCTTGAATCCATAATCCAATTCAGAAATGTTATGATCAAAGTCAAAAGAGTTAAGAATCAAGTCAAAGTGAAGTTTCTCAAAGTTTTATGGAGTCCTTATTAAACGTATTAACTTTTTTAAGGTTCAATTTTCAAATAAGATTAAAGAGTAAGATTTGAAGTCTTTTCCTTCAAAGAAATATACGGGAACTAAGTATTCCCTAGAAGTTGGTTAAGACTTAAGTTTTCAAGTAAGCAAAGAGTAAAGAGATGAGTTCAATTTTCAAAAGTTATAAGGGAACTAAGTATTCTCTAAAATTTTATAATTTTTTCACATTGGAGTTAAGAACGGAATCTGAGATCTCAGAAAAGCTTACGGGCTAGTTTTCAGAAAAGAGTAAATGCTTTCTAAATAAACCAAGAGAGGAAACTGAGGTTTTCAAGGTGGCCTTTTGATCTAAGGTTTGATCTTTAGTCTCAAATCACATAACTAATTATGTTTTTAAAATATTAAGAGCTAATATAATGACATTTTTGGGAGAAGAATTAAGCACCGATATTGGGGAGATTCCAGATAACTCAAAACACCTACAAACTATGTCACCACTATGGGTAGAAAAGTGTCATACAATTTAGATTATTACTTTAGTGATTTTAAGCATAGACTAGTTGATCAATTAGACACTTCAAGTTCTATATTAATGGCAAGGTGTAGGATGGGCCAGGCAGTGTGAGGCAAAACATTGTATCATCACTCTAGCTCTTTTGTGATGATTATGGGTTAGAGAAACTCCTACAGAAGTTAAATGTTTTTATATATAGACAATATTTTAATTGTATTTTACATACATATAAGATTTTTTGGTATCCTTGTATACAATCATAATTTTCAAAATCTTTTCAAACAACTTTTCTTTATGTGCTTATATTGTTTTACATTGAGATGATTCAGTCATGTTAAGTTGACTTGAAACATGTAAATTCTACATTTTCTTTTAGACCTTTTCTAGCCTTTGTTGTTTATTATTCCAACTCGCATACTCATACATTCAATGTGTTGATACCACTTGGCCTACATCGTCTAATGATGCAGACGTAGGTAACCAGGATCATCATGAAACACCTCCTTGCTCCCGTTTGAGCACTCAGAGTAAGTGGTGAGCCTCCTTGCATTCCATAGTAATCTATTATTGCTTTCTAGACTTTTATTTATATAATGTTGTGGGGTTTCGCAACATTCATATTAGTACTACAGAGGCTTCATAGATAGATAGTTTGTCGGATAATCAGTTTTGATTCTCTCTTTCTTTTGCCCTTCAGATGTTCTATTTTGATAGAGAAGTGTCATTTTGTCAAGACATTTTATGTTAAATTATCTTGTGAGAATGAATCTTAATTATTATTAAGTCTTTGAGTTAAGTAAGTCAGACCAAGGATTCACTCAAGGCTAGCAATGGTCATTGGGTGCCAGTCACGTCCAGGGAGTAGGCTCGGAGCGTGACAACTATGACATATCATGCATATGTTAATGATCTTAATTATTAGTATCGTGATGTTTTTTCCTAATTCTTTCTGAATATTCATTACTATTGCTTAGGTTTCATAACGCCGTCCCTAACTTATTAAAATTGAAACATAGTTAGTGTTATTGATGTAGTATATATACAATTACAAAGAATTAATGCAATTATCAACCAAGCATTAGGTGACATCTATTTGGAATTGTTCACAATTGAATATTCTAAACCAAAATTTTGAAACATAACATATTAAATCTTGCAGCATAATATTGTGAGCACTTGAACTCACAAATATCCAAAAATTATAATAAATATGACCTTATTCTCCTAAAAATCACGAAAAAAGGAATTTTGCTTAACATACTTTTCAAAAAAATATCTTTCGGATCAGTTGGCCAATTTGATTGAAAGAAACAAAACCAAAGAGTAATCACTTTCTTTTTATAGAAAAAACTTTCTCAAAAGAACGAGTTACCACTACATTAAAAATTATTTTTAACAGTAATTAATAGCTATATGTATTTTCAGAAGTAATTAGTACTCTCTATAATGCCTTTAAAGTCGATATTGACATTAAATCTTACGAAATTACTTAATATCGGTAAAGGATCTAGCACTCTTCATAATCTTCATATTTATTGCTGATAAAAATTATTTTTTATTGTGTATTTTGGACATCTGTTAGTTTCAAAAAAATTTGATCTCTTACTATGACCAAAAAAACGAGAGAAAGAAATATGGCAAATTAGTAAACTTGGGATAAAAAAGTGGACTAATTGTCTCTATACTACTCCCTTCATCCTATTTTATGTGAGGTAGTTTGAATTGGCACGGAGTATAAGAAAAAAAGGAAGATTTTTAAAGCTTATGGTCCAAATTGAATAATAGAAATCTATGTGACCGTAAATCATTTTATTAAGGGTAAGATAGACATTAAATATCTAAATCGTTGATTAAGATAGAAGCGTGTAACTTGTCGGGAATGAGTATAAAGGAAAGCAAGTCACATAAATTTGGTTACAAAGAGTAATATTCTAGAAGAGTGCAATGAGATACAAAATATTTATCGCTAAAGAAATCAATCAAAATAACATAATAATTATAACAAGCAAGAGAGCAATTTGTTTGGTTCTTTTAACAAACTTCATCAATTGTTCAATATCAGTTATCACATATTTATTGTTGTGCCTATCAAATGTAGCACAACCTAGAAGAAAATTTCCAAAGAAGTATATGAAGTAACATGTACATCAGGACAAAAGAGAAGATCAATTTTCAATCATTTTTAACACAGTTAAAAAGAGTCACAAAAATAACAAAAAGAAATTGCAATCGATACATGAATAACTATGACATATGTAAAAGATTAAGCTTCATGAAATAGGAGGAATTAAACTTTGAGGAATGAAACACACTTTATAATATAGTTAATTAATGTATTTGAATTTAACTACCCTTATAACGGAAAAACCCAATAAATAATAGTGGTAGAAATAATTTTTTTTTATGTAATGACCCTCAAGGTTATGTATGTACTAATGTCTTATTTTTTGGTTTTGTGCATTTCATTAGCAACCCCTAATCTTTTATGATTTACTTAAACCGGCATTTTTGTCACATCCTCGTTAATTTAGATTTTATGTAAGTTTTCATGTTTTGGAGCTTCAAATATTAACGATTCACTTTGGTCAAAATTTTAGGAAGACAGCCTCAGATAAAATTCTTACAATTCTACTAGTTCCGGAATATCGAGTTCTTTCTGGAGGGACCTTTAATATATATATTGAGATAACCTTAGTATTGACCACTAAGTTCAGTCTGTAATGCTCAATTTTGAAAGTGTAGCATATTTTATTTCTATGAAAGTACTTGTGATTGAATCTCGAGCACCTAGTAGGGTTTCTGAATGTCTACCAAACGGGTTAGAAGTAGCCTAACTCTGGACCATATTCCTCGTGGGATCGATCCTAACCTCTGCTAGGTTCATAATGACTTCTTATACTATCCTGGGAGGTGTAATTTGAGCATAGGTCCCTGTTTTAGAAAATGAAGCTTTCCCTTGAAGTATTTCACTTTTACCTATTCGCGATCATAAAAAAAAAAGGTGCATTTCTCAGAACTGATAAAACAGGTCCAAAGAAAATTGTACTTATGGAAAGGAAACCTATTGTCGGGGGTAAACTTATTTTAATCAACAATGTATTACATAGTATTCCTATATACCTATTATATGTCAGTAACACTCCTAAATTTGTAATACGGGTTGAGGTAGTTGCTCAAACTTAGCTTTAAAAGCTCTTTTGGAAATCATAGTTTCCTCTTTATTAAAACTAGCCAAAAGCACAGTTGGAAGTCTCAACTTCCTTTCTTGCTCAAAGTATGAAAATATTTGTAACTCTTAGGGAATACTTAGTTCCCTTATAACTTTTGAGAAATGAACTCAACTCTTTACTTTTTTTTTTAACTTGAAACTAAACTCTTACAGAATACTTAGTTCCGTAATAACCTTTAAGAAATGAACTCAACTCTGTACACTTTGCTTAACTTGAAACTCAACTCCTAGGGAATACTTAGTTTTCTTATAACTTTTGAGAAATGAACTCAACTCTTTATTCCTTGCTTAACTTGTAACATGATCTTTAAAACAAAATTAAAATGTTTGTTAAAGACTTTTGAAAACATTAAGAACTTACTTTGACTTGTTTTTTAATTTTTGGACTTGACACTTAACTTCTTTGACTTTCATCTTAACTTTTCTTGAATTGGAGTATAGATTCATGGTTCATGATGTCATGTTTATGGATGATTTCGTGATGTATAAATGTAACGCACCTTAGCCAGAACGGACGAAAAATTAGTTTTTTAGAAAAAACTGCAGGTGCTACCAACGGTGGCATCGACGGACCGCAACCTGAACCACGGTCCGTCCTGCACAACTGTCGATGGGATCAGAAACTCCCAAAAATTTCAGCCTAGAAAAATTGGTTAGGTCTTGGACGACGTACGGTCCGTAGTCCGTGACCGTCGAACAAGACTCCCTTCAACCACTCTCTAACAAGAGCTATGAATGACAAGCATGGTTCGTGGGTGGACCTACGGGTCCGTAGGTGGAAAATTTGCAGCCAGTTAAGGGGAAATGCAGTTGGTTCAACTTAAAATAATGATAACTCTTAGCACAAAATGAATTAGGTCTCACATGACCTACCCACATATAGATAATTTAATTAACTTTCCATAGCCACCAACCTTGATAAAATCATACCTCCAAGTAAAAAGTTATGCCCATTTTAGTAAATGCTATCGAACAGGCCCTAACGACGGACCCAACGATAGCGCGTCGGGCGCAAAACGGACCGCCAGTCCTGGCCGTCATGACGCCCAACAGCAACCTTGCCAGGGGTCTTTTTGACCTTTCCCACTCTTTTTAAGCCATAAGTTACGTCGTTTTGACCCTAAATCATCATATTTTTGTCAGTTTAAGCCTAGAAACATAATTAAAACATATCCAAGTCAAATCATTAAATTAAAACTTAAAAATTAGAAGGAAGAGTGGTGAAAAAAGCTCAAGAACCCTAGTTCAAGAACGCCATAAGCTCCAACAGTTGCAGCCCCGAAACTTAAGTATTTTTCCGTGGATTTCATCACCAGGTATGTGGGATTTCACTAGTGGGTTCCTTTCACCCATTGGGTCCTTAGTTTCAGTCAGTTCTTGATTCTATTATCATGATTAAACCTAGTGTTTCTATAACTTTGATATAACTTCATGAATTTATTAAATATATGTTCCATATCCGATTATCATATTATTACTCAGATTATCGCATGAATTTATGAACCCTAGCTTTGTATTTCTTTAGTTCTTGAATTACACATGCTCGGTCATACATTTCAGACACTTCAAGAGGACCCAATATACCATGCCAAAGGATGTCTAAAAAGGATGCACTAAGTAGAGTCCTTTTCATGGGTGTTAAGTGCACCACATCTAATGTTAGGGAGGCTATAAAGTGTTTTAGGAAAAACTTCACTTTCTTGTTACTCTTATCGTGCGTAAGGTATGATCTTATTCCATTCTAACTTGACGTTCTACATTTCAGATCATGCCTCCTCATAGAGATAACGCTAGGAATGAGAATGCAAACACATCTCCTCCAATCCCAGATCAAGAAGTCTCCAATGCTGAGTTAAGGAATGCCATACAGATGTTGGCTCATAGTATGACCCATCAAAACAATCGGGTTCATGATCCCATGAATGAAAATAATGCATCATCAGCAGCAAGGGTTCGTGACTTTGTTAGGATGAATCCACCTGAGTTCTTAGGATCGCAGACTAATGAAGATCCTCAGAATTTCTTGGACGAAATTGAGAAGATCTTTGAGGTAATGCAGGTTACTGGGAATTATTGAGTTGAGTTGGCGTCATACCAAATGAAAGACATGGCTCATATCTGGTACACTCAGTGGAAGGAGAATAGGGTTGCGAATGCAGCTCCTACTAGTTGGGAGTACTTCAGTGAGAGTTACCTTAACATGTTTTTCCCAATAGAGTTGATAGAAGCAAAGGACCAAGAATTCATAAACTTGAGGCAGGGAAACATGACAATCCAAGAGTATGGGCTGAAGTTTCAACCAACTCTCCAGGTATGCTCCTCACATGGTTGCTGACTCTAGGGCTCAAATGAATAAGTTCTTGTATGGAGTATCAGATTTGGTGAAGACAGAGTGCAGAAAGGCTATGTTGCTGGGATATATGAACATCTCTAGGATTATGTCTAATGCTCACCAGGTTGAGGGTGATAAGCTTAGGGAACATGCTAAGGAAAATAAGAAGTCTAGGACTAGGGACTATGACTATTCTCAGTAAAAATCGGGTGGTGCAAATTGCTCGCAGGGTCAACAGAAGTTTTCAGCTCCAGCCCCTTCATCAGCTAGTGTTCCATCCTCCAAGAATAGGTATGACCAGAAGGGTAGAGCAGCAGGCTCTAAGTCTCAGGGAAGTGTTTCAGGCACCAACACCTACCCCACTTGCCCGTGGTAAGAACCATCCGGGCGTGTGTCTTGTAGGAAAAGAAGGATATTTTGGATGTGGTCAGTCTGGTCACAGGTTGAGGGTCTGTCCTTCTAGACACGGTCAATGACGTGTTAATGGAAGAGCTCAGTCTACTAATTCAGCAGAACCAACAAGTCACCCAACTCAGCAGGGTAACTCATCTGGTACAAGTGGCGGTCAGCGCCAGAACATACTTTATGCTCTTCAGGCTCACCAGGATCAAGAGGGTTCTCCTGATGTTATCACTAGTATATTACGAGTATTTGACCTTGATATTTATCCATTGTTAGATCCAGGGGCTACTCTTTCTTTTGTAATTCCATATATAGCAGTCCAATTTAGTGTCAGTCCAGAATCTCTCTCAGATTCCTTCCTAGTCTCTACTCCAGTCGGTGACCCAGTTATATCTAGACGGGTGTATAGAAATTTCCCTGCCATGGTCTCTCAGAAAGTCACCTCAGCAGAGCTAGTAGATTTAGAAATGGTAGACATCGATGTCATTATAGGCGTGGATTGGTTACACTCATGTCATGCCTCAGTCGATTGTAGAACTAGGATTATTTGTTTTCACTTTCCAGACGAACCATTCTTAGAATGAAAGAGTAGTAGCCTAGCGCCTATGGGTCGATTTATTTCTTACCCTAAGGCCAGAAAGATGATATCTAAGGGTTATCTATATCATCTAGTTCGGGCTAAGGATTCTAGCCTTGAAACCCTATCTCTTGAGTCAGTTCCAGTAGTCTATGAATTTCCACAAGTATTTCCAAAAGATCTTCCCGAGGTTCCTCCCGAAAGGGAAATCTACTGTGGAATTGATCTCCTTCCAGTTACCCAACCTATTTCTATTCCTCCTTACAGAATGTCTCTAGCAGAGCTAAAGGAATTGAAAAAGCAGTTGAAAGACCTTCTATATAAGATTTTCATCAGACCTAGTATTTCATTATGGGATGCACCAGTATTGTTCGTAAAGAAGAAAGATGGTTCTCTCAGAATGTACATTGACTATAGACAGTTGAATAAGGTCACAATCAAGAATAAGTATCCAACCCCCAGGATTGATTACTTGTTTGACAAACTTTAGGGTGCTAGTCATTTGTTAAAGATAGACCTCAGATCGGGTTATCATCAGCTCAGATTCAGAGATAGTGACATTTCGAAAATAGCCTTCAGAACTCGATATGGTCATTATGAATTTATAGTTATATCGTTTGGACTAACCAATGCTCTTGTAGCTTTCATGGATTTGATGAACTGACTGTTCAAACAGTACTTAGACTATCGTCTTCATTGATTATATCCTCATTTACTCTAGGAGTGAGGAAGAACATGCAAGTCATTGGAGAGTTGTTCTGCAGACTCTCAAAGATCGCTAGTTATTCCCTAAGTTTAGTAAATGTGAGTTTTGGTTGCAATCCGTTGCTTTCCTTGGTCACATTGTATCTAGCGAAGGGATCCGCGTAGATTCACAAAAGATAGAAGCAGTGAAACAATGGCCTAGACCTACCTCTACTACAAATATCAGAAATTTCTTAAGTCTAGCAGGTTTTTACAGAAGGTTCGTGGAAGGATTTTCATCCATAGCCTCACCATTGACTAGGTTGACTCAGAAGATGGTCAAGTTCCAATGGTCAGATGATTGTGAGAAAAGCTTCGCAGAATTGAAAACTAGATTGAATACAACTACTATCTTGACTCTACGAGAGGGTTCAGATGGTTATGTGATCTATTGCGATGCATCCAGAGTTGGCCTTGGTTGTGTGTTGATGCAAAGAGATAAGGTTATATCTTATGCATCTAGAAAGCCTAAGGTGCATGACAAGAACTATCCAACTCATGACCTCGAGCTTGCAGGAGTGGTGTTTGCACTCAAGATATGGAGACACTACTTGTATGGTGCTCATGTAGATGTGTTCACCGATCATAAGAGCCTTCAGTATGTGTTCACCAAGAAAGAGTTGAATCTTCTCCAGAGGAGATGGCTTGAGTTCCTTAAGGATTATGATATGAGTGTGCATTATCATCCTGGAAAGGCGAATGTAGTGGCCGATGCTCTTAGTAGATTATCTATGGGTAGTGTAGCCCATGTCGAGGAAAAAGGAAATGAGCTAGTGAAGGATGTTCACAGGCTTGCTCGCTTGGGAGTTTGCCTTATGAGCATATCAAACAGTGGTGTAACAATTCAGAATGGGGTAGAATAGTCTTTGGTAGTGGAGGTTAAGGAAAAGCAGGATAGCTATCCGATCTTGCTTGAACTAAAGGGTGCAGTCAACAATTAGAGAGTGGAGGTTTTCTCCCAAGTGGGAGATGGTGTACTTCGCTACCAAGGTAGATTGTGTGTTCCTGATGTGGGAGAGTTTAGGCAGCATATTCTTGCAGAAGCTCATAACTCCAGGTATTCTATTCATCCAGGTGCAACTAAGATGTACCGCGATCTGCGAGAAGTCTATTGGTGGAATGAGATTAAGAGGGATATAGCAGACATTGTGAGTAAGTGTCCCAATAGCCAGCAAGTCAAGGTAGAACACCAGAAACCAGGAGGTATGACTCAAGAGATCGATATTCCTACATAAAAGTGGGATGTGATCAATATGGATTTCATCACAGGGTTACCTCGTACTCATAGACAGCATGACTCAATTTTGGTGATAGTTGATAGGATGACTAAGTCTTCTCGCTTTTTGGTGGTCAAGACTACATATTCGGCAGAGGACTATGCAAAAATTTACCTTACTAAAATTGTGAGGTTCCTTTTTCTATCATCTCAGATAGAGGTCCTCAGTTTACCTCTTATTTCTGGAAGTCATCTCAAAAAGGTCTTGGTACTCAAGTACCTTAGTACAACATTTCATCCACAGACAGATGGGCAGGCAGAGCGTACAATTCATACCTTAGAGGATATGTTGAGAGCTTGTGTGATCGATTTCAAAGATAGTTGGGATGATCACCTTCCTATTATTGAGTTTTCCTACAATAATAGCTACCATTCCAGCATTCAGATGGACCCTTATGAGGCTTTATATGGGTGTATATGTACATCTCATGTTGGTTTGTTTGAAGTAGGTGAAGCAGCTTTAATAGGGCCAGATTCAGTCCTTTATGCTATGGAGAAAGTGCAACTCATTAAGGAGAAGGGAACTAGAGTTTCAAGTTGATGACTGGGTTTTTCTGAAAGTCTCACCTATGAAAGAGGTAATGAGATTTGGAACGAAAGGGAAGCTCAATCATAGATATGTAGGCCCTTACAAGATCTTGAAAAGGATTGTCAAGGTGGCATATGAGTTAGAGTCACAGCAAAATTAGCAGCAGTGCATCCGGTCTTCCACATCTCACTCTTGAAGAAATGTGTGGGTGACAAAGCCTCTATAGTGCCATTAGATAGTGTGGCGGTGAAAGATAGTGTTTCTTATGAGGATGTACCAGTTGAGATTCTAGACCGTAAAGTTAGAAGGTTGAGAAACAAAGAAGTCGCTTCAGTCAAGGTTTTGTGGAGGAGACAGTCCGTAGGGGGAGCTACTTGGGAAGTAGAAGCAGCGATGAATCATGCGTAAATTCAATTTTAGAATCATGTTCCCTTAGTTTGTACTTTCATTTTTAGCATAATTGCATGTACTCATAACTCAATTCTCAGTGTTTAGTAGTGGGGTTTGCATCTTTCTCCCTCTATTTCAGCTAGTTTAGTCTTTAGTCCAGGACGAATGTTCCCAAGGGGGAGATAATGTAACACCTCGTAGCCAAAATAGACCAAAAATTAGTTTTTCAAAAAAATATGCAGGTGGTACCGACGGTGGCATCGATGGAACGTATCCTGAACCACGTTCTATCCTGCACAACGGTCGATGAGATCAGTAACTCCCAAAAATTTTAGCCTAGAAAAATTGGTTAAGTCTTGGACGACGGACGTACTTACGATCCGTAGGTCAAACGACGGTCCGTAGTCCGTGACCGTCGATCAAGACTCCCTTCAACCACTCTATGACAATATCTATGGATGACCAGCATGGTTCGTAGGTGGACCTACGGTCCGTAGGTGGAAAATTTGCAGCCAGTTAAGGGGAATTACAGTTAGGTCAACTTAAAATGATCATAACTCTTAGCACAAAATGAATTAGGTCTCATATGACCTACCCACAGATAGATAATTGAATTATATTTCCATATCCACCGACCTTGCTAACATAAGACCTTCGAGTAAAAAGTTCTGCCCATTTTAGTAAAGGCCTATCGAACAGGCCCTCACGACGAACCCAATGACGGGGCATCTGGCGCACGACGGACCGTCAGTCCTGCCCGTCGTGAGGCACGATAGCAACCTTCCGATGGGTCTTTTTGACCTTTCCCACTCCGTTTAAATCCTAAGTTACGTTGTTTTGACCCTAAATCATTAGATTTTACTGAGTTTAAGCGTAGAAACATATTTAAAACATATACAAGTCAAATTATTAAATCAAAACATTAAAAATTAGAAGCAAGAGAGGAGAAAAAAGCTCAAGAACCCTAGTTCAAGAATGCCACAATCTCCAGCAGTCCAGCCTCGAAACTTAAGTATTTTTCCGTGGATTTCATCACCAAGTATATGGGATTTCAGTAGTGGGTTCATTTCACCCATTGGGTCCTTAGTTTTAGTCAATTCTTGATTCTCTTATCATGATTATACCTAGGGTTTCTAGAACTCTTATATAACTTCATGAATTTATTAAATATATTTTTTAAATCAGATTATCATGTTATTACCTAGATTATCGCATGTGTCGTTCTTGAACTACACATGCTAGGTCATATATTTCAGAAACTTCAGATATACATGCCTCAATTATAAATGCATAATTACCAGATTAATTGTTGCATTCTCAGTTTGCATGTTCAGTTTCAAGCTATCCAGTATTTACAGAAAATCAGATATAATTAGTTAATTTACAGAATTCATTGGGAGTAGCATAATACCGAGTTGGACTAGGGTTTAGCATACTCAATAGTCCGAGAACTACTAGCCAAGTAGGTTTTAAGTCCCCTCTGAGGGCAATCAGTTTAGTGATCATGCCAGCATGCCTTTATACCTTTGGCAGGGTATATTAGGTCCTCTTGTTTGGGAGTATACATTGGACTCCACATTTAGCTCATGTGATTTTATTATCGGTTATTAGTAGCTCTCATAGTAAAGTCGGGCTCTCTACATTGACCATTTATCAGTATATTCAGTTTCAACATGTTATAAATTGGTCATTGCATCAGTTAGCTCAGAAATCAGCACGTCACGTTCAGATTATTATACTTGTTTTTGTGCTTGTTCAGTTATGTTTTATTTCACCTTTAATCTATCCTACATGCTCAGTACCTTTCAAGTACTGACGCATATGTGCGCTACATCTCTTTGTGATGTAGGTTCAGGTTCTCAGCATCCATATCACGCATAGATCGACTTCCCGATCTCCAGTTCAGCAGATTCAGTGGTGAGTCCTCATTCTCCATGGACAACAGTCATGAGTTTCATTTTAGTCTTTAGTAGTCTAGTTTCAGTTTTTGCTAGATTTAGCTGGGGCTTGTCCCCGTATTTCTAGTCTAGTTTAAATGCTATTTTCAAACATAGTTAGATTCAGCTTAGTATTGAGTTAATATTTCTTTTGTATTAAACTAATTTTTTTTAAATATCTCAATTATAGAATATGGTTATTCCCCATATTTTCATTTTAAGTATGATTTAGCTTCCACAATAGTTTATTATCTTTAGTATGCTCATGATCACGCCAGCAGGGTTAGCTTTGGATCACTCGTGGTCCTAGGTTCCATGTCCGCGTCTCGAAGGTAGCTCGGGGTGTGACATTAGATGTACCTAAGAGTGTTAGAATTAATTTGGAAACGTAGGTACATCACTTAGAAACTAGCTCAAAAGATGGGGGATGAATGGAGTGAACCTGCGTCCTTGACGCTCTGAGAGGGACGGGGCGCCAGGCCCAAAACATTAGTGGAAAGTATAGGGTACTCTGGCTGGCGCGGCGCCCCAACTCCCTACGTATAGAGATTGTAATGTGGGGCTGTGGGAGGCGCGGTGCCTCAAGGCCCTACAGATAGGCGTTCTCAACTTTTCTCCTACATTTTTCATCTCTAAACACTCTAAAGTTCCATGGTTATTTTTTCAAACAGTTAGGATCATTTATACCCTCAATTTCTAATAGATTTAACTCGAAAAAACATCCTTGAAAAACGAATCGAAGAAAAACTAGGCATTAAACAACTCAACCAACAACAATTCAACAATGTTTTTCAAGAACTTCACTTTTTATCAATCAACCAACTCGAAAATAAATAAATTGAAACAAGTTTGGTTTGTGGGTAAACTGATCCAAAACTAAAATCTTTCACATACCTTGATGGGGATCAAGTGATGCTTAAATGTGTATCTTTTTATATTTTGTGATCAACGACACTAACCTACAATTTGAGTTTCTACAAATCAAAGCTAGTAAAGTAACCCAACCAATGTTTGGGGTCGTTTCAAAGGGAGTGGTAGTGAAAGTGGTAGCTACTTACAATTCGTCCTAAATAGTGATAGCTCAAGACATTTTCGACTTAAACACAAATTGATTTCAATTTGTGACACCAAAGTGTTAAATATCAAGAAAGGGGTTTTGTCACAAGTAGTAGAATAGCAAAAATAAAGGAGAAAACAAGTACAAGAGAGAGAGAGTGTTCTTCGGGTGTGACCGCAATATATGTTGACAGAAACTAATGGGTACATGCTTTTGATATGAAAATTCGCAAGACAATGGTGACTAGGCTAAGCTTTATGTTAAAGTAAGTTTCCTCTCAGGAAACTTACCCCATATTAAATGGGCTCTTCTCAGACACCCACTCGTCTAAACTAACCAAAATACGTCTTACCCACACCCTTACCATTCGGTAGAGGGTGCTTGGATATGATACTAGGGCTTACCCTCTCGGGTTCAACCTCATGTCGACCCACTTCTTAGACATCAGTCTAGTGGTCTTCGTTTCGCGACCTCCCTCTTGGGCAAGCAAAAAAAACATAGGTGGTTTTGTATTTTTATCTACAAACCCATTAAATTAAATCATAACGACTAGGTGAAATCACCATTAAAATGCATTTGATTCTATCAGCAAGCAAGATCCAACACTAATATCAACACATATATTCTAAATTACACCCAAAGTTTAACCACACATCAAGCAATAAAAATATACTTAAAATAATAAATAAATAAAGTGGATATAAGATATTAAACCTTAAAAATAGCAAAGGAAGGTAAATATAGAAGACCCACTTCCAAGATTGGAAGAAAACTTCTTTCTTCAAGCTTCTGCAAAATCCTCTTCAAACTTGAGAGAAAACTTAAGAACAAAGTTTCTAAAATAAGCGCATATTGTTTTTCTCTATAAAGTTCTATATCTAAATAATAAAAGAGTTCAGTATTTATAGGTTTCGGATTTAGTGTTGGTGGATCCATTTGGCGTTTTTAGTCATGAATCGTCCAGTGATTCGATAACTTGCCCTTTTTCTGCTTTGTCTCCATTTTGTCCTTGACTTCATATCCATGCATGTTATAACGTTGGGTGGAAAAAATCTGCTTCGCGGAACTATTCTGTGAAGCGCCGACTGCTTCTTTTCGTCGCCTTTTGATTCACTTGATTCAGTACTCACTTGGTGTAACAGAAGGAAAAATTTTGGTATACGCCGTATCAGCAAGTGTGCTTTTCTATGCACACTTTGAATCTTTAGATCTTTTCTTCCATTTTTAGCAGAAGTATCCATACTCCTTCCATATCCCAACCACCCAAAACATTGAAGTTTTGATCACATATAGAGATAAAATACACAAGCAAAGACACTATTTGCGTTAAAATAAGTCCCTAGATGAGTCCAATTTGAGGACTTATCCATCACCCCCGAGGAATTCCACTCGCAAAGCTGACGTTCTTGGCGCATTCTTGACTTTTCTTCCTTTCTTTCTTCTTTCTCTCTTATATGCTCCCTAAGCATAATTATAACTTTTCCAAACTTCTCTAAGACTTGTTTTTACCCCCAGTGAACCCCTAAAATTAAATAGGAAATTAATTGATGAAAGAGTAGTTTGTCCTTCCCTAAATCCAGATTGGGACTTTTCTCAATCCAACAGCCCAAATTTTGAAATGCATAACTCACTCATACCATATCAAAATTGTGCAAACTCGGTGGTGTTGGAATGATTATTCCAAGAGCTTTCCACCCATATCCAGAAAAACCTCTAACACATCCTTATATAGAAGTTATGGCCGTTTGAATATGACCGAAACTCAGTTTCTTAATTTAGAGAAAGTTCCCAGATTTTCCCTTTTCTTTCCAAAAATTATTATTATTACTTTCTTAGATTACTCTTAGCTATTTCAAGTTACGAGATGTTACAACATATGTATGCAAATATAATATATCTCATCATAAGATACTTCTTCTAATATACTCCTCATATATTTCAGTTCCATCATTCTCCCATTTGTCCTCCTTATTTGTTTAATTTTCATTATCGTCTCATTCTACATTATCAAATGATTAATTTTCCTCATTCTCAGATATTTCTTCCTCAATATTTAGTATCTCATCATCGGATACTTCTTCTAATATGTATTGAGGATGTTGTAGTGTGGTTTCCAATTCAGCATCAACTTGGTGTTGAACAATTGCAACATCATTTTGATATCTCACATCTGAGAAGTTTTCAATTTAAATTCTTCCCACAGGCTTACTTTTATAATAGCGCACCAATCAGTTTTGCCTCTAGTAAATGGATGTGAAGCACAATACACTTGTTTAGAATTTTTTGCAAAAATAAAAGGATCATAACTTCTGAATTACGTGGTGTGCTTAACTTCAATTATATTATGTTGATGGTCCACCATTGTGCCTCTATGTGATGGGTCAAACCACACACACCAAAATAATACAAGCTTCTTCTTATGCCAACCTGAATAGCTCAGTTCAGTAATCTCATGAATGACACCATAATATTGAACAGTTTAGCTAGTACCATCATCATCACCTTGTATGTAGACACCGCTATTATTTATTTTATTGTTCCTAGAACTTCTTTAGTTTGAAACTTAAAACCATTGACACAATACTTATTCATTGGTAGTACTTGAGATTCATGTGGAGGTGCTACTTCTTTCACTAATTGCAAATGTTGGACACTTAAGTATTCATCGTAAACCTACGTGATTCTTAATTCAAGTAATATAAATAGTATAACATAAATATATTAGTAAATACTAAATTATTGCCCAGTAACATAGTCATTAACCCATTTGGGAAATTCTGTATAGATGACTTCATTAGCCCATGTGTTTACGAACAACCTGATCATATGTCAATCCTAACTTAGAAATCAAACGCTTTGCATGATAGAAGTTCTTA
Source organism: Solanum peruvianum (assembly GCA_027705065.1). Lineage (NCBI taxonomy): Eukaryota > Viridiplantae > Streptophyta > Magnoliopsida > Solanales > Solanaceae > Solanum > Solanum peruvianum. The sequence goes on from JAKWJD010001760.1 coordinate 22,428,822, forward strand.
AATATCTTAAACTCGAGATAAACTAGTTCACCCATAATATTAATCATTGAGTCCACGACCGCATTACGAACATTCCAATCTGATTTAATATTCATTAATCTAACCGCAACTGACAAAGCAGAATGCAGACTCCTTTCGCATAATGGACGACAAGACTCTTTTAATTCATCATAGAAGTGTCTTTTTTCTTCGTTACGAGCTTCATCAAAAATGTTGTTCGGATACTATCTCACCTTGAAACCCTAAAGTAGCATTGATCATTTCATGAACCCTATCATGTTCAACTCTATCTTGTTCAAGCCTAATTTGATATGTTGTGCAAGCATATTATATTCATCCACAACCATCAAATTATAAATCATACTATCCAATCCATATCTTTTTCCAAGATCAATTCATACAAATTTTCTAGGCTTAAATCCAGTATGGTACAAATGAACAATAATTGTATCTGGTTTGAAAATTTTTAAGCACTTACATCCACTACAAGGACACTAGCCAATCCCTTATTCTTGAAAACATAAAGTGTCATTGTATGTTCAATATAATCTCTAATACCATCAATAAACTCAACTTTTAAAGTAACACCAGTTTTCTAATGTATATTATACATTCACAAACGATGATCCATCTACAAAAATATAGATGTTCAGTTATATTCTGTATTAAATTTAACAATTAGTTTACTACATTAATATATTGTTGATATATATATATAATAATAACTTAATAATTTTAATTAAGTTCAATTACTACGTTAATTCATTCTCTAAAATATATTCAAGTTCATATTATAAAAGTTGAGTTTTTGGCTAAAAGCATCGCTGAAGTATGACCTAAACTTAAAGTACATCCCTGTGTTAAAAAACATCCTTGAACTATTCAAAAAAAAGTTGCAAGATTCACCCTTCTTTTTTTTTTTTTTTAAAAAAAAAAAGAAACTCACGCCACCAACAAATAATTTAATGTGTCAAATCCAATGAATATATGTACACATGGTTAAGCAAGTCAATTAAATGTTTTTTTCCAAATTTTTTTGAGAATTTAAACCAATTAGTTATATATAACCTTCAAGTTCTAGTTCAACTAGTTCTAGTTCAAATTTGAAGTTAATTAATTCATATTCAATTTCTAAACTTAATTATATATAAATTACTAATACATGAAATGGTTATATTGAAGTTCAAGTTCATATGAAAGTTATAAAATTAGTTACATATAAACTTCAAATCCAAGGTTATTAGTTATATACACATTCAAGTTTTAATAAGTTCAAGTTTTCAATTCAAGTTCATATCTAATTTCTAAACTTAGTTATATATTCAAGCTAATTAGTTCCAAATTCAACTTCAAGGTAATTTAACTAATTCAAGGTCATATCTCTAATCTATTAAATTAGTCACATATAAACATCTAATCCAACAATTAATTATGTTTATATTCAAGTTCTAATTCGAAAGAGTTAAACCCTCATACATTCATTCATGACATTCAAATATTCAACATATATATTCATGATATTTAAACTTCACCAACACTTCTTCTAACTTCGAATTAACAACTTAGTTACTAACAATCATCAAATTTACAAAATATCAATTCACAATCAAATTAAAGATTTCATGTTCAAACTAGTACATACATAAAAAAAAAAGCCTAATTCATTTGCTAACAAAAACAATTAATCATTAAATAAAATAGAAATTCAATAACTAATTAACAAAATCAAACAATTTACCAAAAAATGAAAAATTTTAAAACTAATTTGATGAAACTCTAACCTTAAATTAAAGGAGAAAGAGACGATGGATAGGGAGGGTGGCGGTAGTAACAACGGCAACGTCGAAAGCAGCGGCAGCGGTAGGGTTGGAAGCAGCATAGATGACTTGGGAGATTTTATAGAGAAGGAATAGACAATGTAGAGAAGAAAATGGGAAAAATCGCGTCTAGAAGATGTTGATATTTTAAATAAAGTGACAGACAACATCTCTATGTCCGTCGCTTTTTTTTTTAAAATCTTTGATCAACATTTTGACCAAGCAACGATGGACTAAGATACACTATCCCTCATTTTTATCCAAAGGATCCCTTATTTATGTCGTTATTCCAGTTTTATTATTAGGATGTCGTGGGTCTTCTCCTGACGTCCATCTCAGTTATTAGAGGCTTCATAGATAGACATTAGTAATTCATGAGTCCTTTTCAGTTTTAGTTTTTTACTTTAGGACTTGTGTTTCCTATTTTGCAAGTGGATGTTTTATTTACAAAATGTTCTAAGTATTCCTTTGATACATTTATTAAAGTTATGCTTATGAGTTCATCTTATTTATGAGTAAGTCTTCCGCTAAGATTTGAGCCAGGTCAAGGGTTTGCTTGGGGACACAATGGTTTTCGAGTGTCTAATGCGTCCAGGGTGTAGGCGCCGTACATAATAACATAGCTCAATGAATCAAATAAAATATAAAACAGGGTAAAAATAACTATCCATGAACAATACGAAAATGTCTGAAAATATCCTTCATTCATTTTTTGTCTAAAAATATCCTTCGACTCATTTTTTCGATGTAAAACTTTCCTTCCGTTTACCTTTTTGCTTCACTATCACCCGTGAAACTAACAATACTTTTTTTAACAAAAACATTTATTATGTCTCATTTTGTTAACTTACTTTGCTCTCAAGAAGTAAAACTAGCTTCCTGTTACAATTCTTTCCAATCAGCTCTAAAAGAAGTCAAATTCGCTTCTTGTTTAAATCGACCCAATTAAATTCTACAGAAAGAATTCTACTCTAGTACTTCTTTATTCTACATTGTTCAACTGTCAGAATAGTTTGTGTCCTCGCACTTCTTAACTCTCTTTTTTTTTTAATTTGCCCAGATTCTTTGTTCGTACTTCTGCCTTGTACTTTTATAGGTATTGAATTTAGCTTGACAATTTGTATAAGGAAAGAAATTAATATTGTTTTCTTTTTTGAACTTGTGTGCCTCTTTTCATTATTTTTGTTAGCCTCATCTGCATTAATAATGTTTTCCTCTTTGGACTCAAATTGCTATATAAAACAAAAACTCTTTCTTTTTTATTTTATTTTCATGATTCAACTCCTTCCCACTTCTCTCAATTTGAAATCTTGTTTTTTTTCTGTGAACTTGGTTCGCGTTTTCATCATCATAAGAAATTTGAAGGCTTTGCTAAATCATCATAGAATTTAGAACATAAGTGCTTAAATCTAATTTTTTAAGACAAGCCATTGTACAATCATAAGACTGGTTGGGACGTATTTCGTACACCACGCACAAGTCTTAAAATGAAAGAAAACATAATAAATAAAAATCATCGTGATTATGCCCTTGAAGCATAAGGACTCACCAATCCACTAAATTGAGATGGCAACACAAACTAGTCACGAGTGTGAGGAGGAGAAGCATCAAACCCTATATTATAAAATAATATAGGCACAAGTATGCATTAGTACATGTTATGATCTATGTATTGGGATATGCATAGAAACATAAACATGCCCATGCAGAGATATTAAAAATGATATGGATTACTCAAGCTAAAACATAAGAAAAGTCTTTAAGAGAAATCACAAATCATGAATTAGGATAATGTGTACTTAAAATAATTTAATAAGCTTTCATAATATCATTCAAGGTGACATAGTTCTTTTTGAGGGATATAACTTTAACCGATAATAGATCATGTAAGCTATGACATGGAATTCAATGTAACTCCAAAATCGAGAACGAAGAGTCTACTTGCTAAGGTAGAAATTTCATATCATCTCATAAAGTCTATGTGGATCCACTAGCTAGGTCATTTAAGACAATCCTATGGGTCACATAGTTTGGAACGAGAGGTGACTATTAGAGACAACCCTATTTGATCCTCCACATCAAATTACTTGTTACGTCTGAAGCCTACACCCAGGAATTGGCCGGCACTCGAAGAACATTGATGCCCCCCAAACGAATCCTTGGCCTGTCTGACTTAACTAAGAGGAAGAATTAACTCAGATAAATTAAGAAATAGAGCATATTTTAAAGAAATACTTAATATAATAGTTTCGCCAAAATGGCACCTAAGTCTCAATACTTGAACATATGAAGTTATAAAAACAAAAAATACTCTAAAAATAAACTACTAAATGTCTATCTGTCTATGAAGACTTTAATAATTCATATGGATGTCTGGACAGACCCCACAAAATCCTAAATAGCTAAGCTAAAAAACAAAGAAATGGATGTCCTTTTGAATGCAAGGAGGCTCACCAAGTGACTGTGAAGTGCTTAAGTGGATCAACGGTGTGCTGCGTGATGATCCAGTTACCTGCGTATGCATCATGAAACGATGTAGGCCAATAGGAATCAGTACATTAAATATACGAGTATGTGAGTTGGAATGCTAAACAACGACTTAAGCTTGAAGGATTAAGATGAACTTACTTGGCTCTGCTCAACTCAAGAATATGTTTAACTCAAAGTATGTATATAAAGCAATTTATAACACATGTGATATATATATATATATATTATATATATATATATATTATATATATATATATATATATCACATGTATAAATCTTATAAAACGATTAAACAACTTAATTCATTAAAAAACTGCAATAACAAACTCAACTTTACTTATCTATGGAAGTAATATAACTTTTATGGGAGATTCTCTAACCGACAACCATAACTATGAGCCTATATGATGATACAATATTTTACCTCATGCTGCCAAGGACCATCATATACCTTGCCATCGGTATATGACCTTACTTAACTTAGTGAATCCACTATTTTAATTTATGTGATCATCTAAAAAGTATGACTTGTTAGCACCCATGATAGCTTCATGGTTTACATGAAGAGTTGAGTTAATATGAACTCTCATACCCACATCGATGCTCAATACTACTCCAAAAATATACTTTTGCTCATGCTTGTAACAAAACTTATTTCCTTTGGGTTGAGATAATTGAATAGACCCTTTAGCTTCAAAATCTCCTTTTTGGAATCAATGTTCCTCTTTTTGTTCAAAACTCTTTTGGAACTCTTAGTTTCCTTTTTTTTTTGTTTTACTTTAAATGTGAAAACATCTATAAACCTTTAGGGAACACTTAGTTCCCCTATAACTTTTAAGAGATGAACTCAACTCTTACATTTTACTTCACTTGAACATAACTCTTAAGGGAATACTTAGTTCCCTAATTACTTTTGAGAATTTAACCCTTCCCTAATAGCTTTTGAGAATTTAACTCAACTCTTTACTCTTTGCTCAACTTGTAACTTGAGCCTTAAAACAAAGTCAAAATGATTGTATAAGACTCTTTGAAAACTTTAAGGACATACTTTGACTTACTTCTTAACCTTTAAACTTGACTCTTAACTTCTTTGATATTGATCTTAGTTTCCCTTGAATTAAAGTATGGATTCAACGATCATGATCTCATGTTTATGGATTATTTCATGATGTTTAGATGTAGTTTAGATTGTTGGAATAAAATAGGAATGATAGGTGCATCACATAAGAACTAGTACAAAAATATAAGGAATGACCGATGTGTCTAGGGGGTCTTGGCACTCTTCGAGGCGCGGAGCACCATAGGCTGTGAGACAGACTCTAATATGACGCGCTCTGTCAAGCACAGTGCGCCAGGGTTTGTCAGATGGAACCTTCAACTTTTCTTCTCCGTTTTTCATCTCTGAACCTCCTAAACTTCCAGGGATCCCACTCCAAACATTAAGGATCACTAAATGCCTCACTACTCAAAAGATAAGATCCAAAAACAGTCAAAAAGTACGAATTAACTCTACTAGAGATAAATTACAATTTAACCATTAAGAATTTCACATTTTTTGGTCAAGAACATCCATGTTCATCATTCAATAAACTGTTACTTGTTGAATTGAATTTAATTGGGGTGTGATTGAAAGGACCCAAAACATAATGATCTAACATACCTCGAGAGGGATCACCCATGACGAAATCCACACAACGATCTTGGCGTTCCTTGAAGAATTCTTCATCATCTCTTCTTTTCTCTTTTTCTCCAAAGCCCTAAGCATTCTTAATTTTTATTAAACTTAATTGGGACTTGGTTTTTACCCTTTAATATCCATTAAAACGAATTAGGAAATAATAGGGTTAAAAGACGACTTTGCCCTTACTGAAATCCGGATTGGACTTTCCTTAGTCAAACCATCCAACTTCAAAAATTCATATATCCCTCATACGACCTTGAAATTTCACAAACTTGGCGCGTTGGAAAGATCTTCCCAAGAGATTTCCTTTCATATAAACAACTCATTCAAACTCCTCTTGAGCTGGAAGTTATGACCATTTGAAAATGACCAAAACTTACTTTTGAAAGCTGGAGATTTTCCATATTTCCCTACTTACTTTCAAAAATGATTATTCTTGATTCTTAGCTTATTCTTAGATAATTCAAGTTAAGAGATGTTGAAATATCTCCCCCTTGGGAACATTCGTCCTCAAATGATAATTTTTTCACAATGCTAAGGGTAGTAACATCCCTTCAATATTCAACAACAAGAGCAAGTAATAACATTCTTACACACAGTCTAATAAAGTGCAAGGAAGAGATTTAATACCTTGATTCACATTCTCTCCGGTTTTTAAAGAGATGTGGTTATCTCTACTTCATGTCCTCCTCAGGTTCCCAAGTTACTTCTTCAATGAATTCGTTCCTCCAAAGAACCTTGACTTGGGCAACTTCCTTTGTCCTCAACATACAAACTTTCGGTCAAAATTCTAAACCGAGACTTCTTCATCGGATAAGTTATCCTTAATCCTAACATTCTTAATTGAAAAAATCAACAAAGGATCACCCAAGCACTTTTTCGACATAGAAAAATAGAATGTCAAATGAACTGCTACTAACTCTTGGGGTAGCTCCAACTCATAAGCCACACTGCCCACTCTTTTAGAGAGTCTATAAGGTCCAAGATACCGGGGAATAAGTTTCCCTTTATTACCAAACCTCATAACACCCTTTATGGTTGAAACTTACAGATATACCAAGTCATCCACCTCAAACTCTAATTGTCTTCTCCTAATATCTATTTAGGAATTCTGGCGACTCTATTACGTTTTCAATCTTTCTTGAATCACTTTAACCTTCTCCATAGCTTGTTGAACTAGATATTTTCCTATCAACCCTGCTTCACCAACTTCGAACCATCCAATTGGAGATCTCCACTTTCTCCTATAAAGAGCCTCATATGGAGCCATTTGGATGCTCGAATGGTAGGTGTTGTTTTGAGGTATCTCAATGAGAGGTATGTGATCATCCCAATTACCTTTGAACTCGATCCCACAAGCTCCCAACATATCTTCTAAGTTCTGGATAGTATGCTCTGTTTGTGTATCTGTATTAGGATGAAAAGCAATACTTAAGTACACCTTAGAACCCAAACCTTTCTGGAAAGATTTAAAGAATTGTGCAGTAAATTCTTCACCTGAGATAATGGAGATGAAACTCCATGGAGCCTTACCACTTTTTAAAGATACAACCAAGCATAATCCTCCGCCGAATAGGTTGTCTTTATGTACCGTCAAGAAATGGGCTAATTTTGTCATTCTATCAATAATAACCCAAATAAAATCATGTTGCCTTCAAGATCCTGGCAAGCCTATGATGAAGTCCTTATTAATCATCTCCCACTTCCATTCGGGAAGTTTTATATTCTGATTTAAACGTGCTGGCCTTCGGTGTTCTACTTTCAATTGTTGTCAATTTGGGCACTTGGAAACAAACTAAGAAATATATTTATTAATGCCTTCCCACATATATTCGTCTCTCAAGTTATGGTACATCTTGGTGGAACCCGAATGGATGAAGTATCTTGAGCTATGAGCTTCCTCCATGATTTTTTCTTGGATTTCATCCACCCTTGGACACATAATCTACAATGATACTTCACCACACCTTCTCCCCCTTCTTCAAAATCCAATACTATATGCTTATGAACATTCGCCTTTAATTCAAGCAAAATGGGATCTTGGTCTTGCTTCTCTTTCACCTCTTACACTAACGATGACTCAGCTCCATTGGCCACCACTATTCCTCCTTCTATAGAATTCATAAGTGTGACTCCCAAACGTGCAAGTCTGTGAACATCTTTTTCTAACTCCCTCTTTACTTCTTCAACATAGGAAGTACTTCCCATAGACAACCTTCTTAAGGCCTCACCAACCACATTAGCCTTACCTAGGTGGTAAAGAATACTGATCTCATAATCCTTGACTAATTCCAACCACCTCGTTTGTCTTAAATTGAGTTCTTTATGAGTGCCACACATATTCGAGGCTCTTGTAGTCGGTGAATATGTCAACATGAACACCATACAAGTAGTGCCGCCATATGTCAAACAAAACACTACTGCAACTTATTCTAAGTCATGTGTTGAATAATTTTTCTCATAAACCTTCAACTATCTAGAGGCATAAGCTATAACCTTTCGATTTTGCATCAATACGCAGACCAAATAAACCATAAAACCTTGAGTTCATTCTGGTAAAGTCAAAATTGAAGTGGTCGTCAATCTCTTTTAAAACTCCTGAAACCTTTTTTTCACAAGATTCAGACCATAGAAACTTGACTGTCTTTTGAGCTAACTTGGTCAAACGAGACGATATAGATGAAAAACCTTCAACAAATCTCCTATAATACCTATCCAAACCCAATAAACTCCTTATATCAATTGGAGATGTGGGTGTAGGCCAACTCCGAACTGCTTTTATCTTCTGAGTGTTAACTCTAATCCTATCACCAAAAATAATATGACCCAAGAGTGCCACAGACTTTAGCCAAAACTCGCACTAGGAGAACTTGGCATATAGATCCTTATCATTCAAAGTCATCATAACAATCCTGAGGTGACTAGAATGATCTTCTTCATTCCTTGAATAAACCAGTATCTCATCAATGAAGACGATGACAAACAGATCTAAACAAGGTTTGAAGACTCTGTTTATGAGATACATGAATGTTGTAGGTGCATTCGTCAAACCAAAAGACATAACAAAAAATTCATAATGTCCATACCTTGTTCTAGAAGTTGTCTTTGGAATATAACATTCCCTAACTTTCAACTAATGATAGCCTAATCTTAGGTGAATCTTGGAAAAACAAGAAGCACCTTGAAGTTGATAAAAGATATCATCTATCCTTGAAGAGGATAGTTATTCTTGATGGTCACCTTATTCAATTTGATTTAGTCTATACACATCCTTAGGGAACCATCTTTCTTTCTCACAAACAAGACCGTAGCACGGCAGGTGAGACCCTTAATCTAATGAAACCTTTATCTAACTAATTTTTCAGTTGTTCTTTCAACTCTTTTAACTCTGATGGTGCCATCTTGTATGGAGGAATAGATATAGAACGAGTATTCAGAATGATGTCTATGTCAAAGGCTATCTCTCTTTCGGGAAGGACTCCGGGTAGACTCTAGGTAGATCATCCGAAAAAACTTCTGGAAACTCATTCACTATAGGAACTGACTTAAGAGAAGGTACCTCAGCACTTGAGCCATTAAACTCAGACTAAGTGATAGATACACCCCTTTGAAACTATGTTTCTCGCCTTTCTACGAAATGAAACGACCCTTAGGCACTGCTGAACTACTAGTCCACACTATGACTGAACATTAAGAATATGGAGCTTGACAACTCGAGTTGTGCAATTTATTGATGCATAACAGCCATGGAGCCAGGCAATATTTTGAATGACATCAAAATCTACCATGTCTAACTCTATTAAATCATCCATGGTACTCTTGTGATTGATGGAAATAAGACAATCACGATAGACTCTTTCCGCTAGAGTAGACTCCCTAATATCAGTAGAAACACAGAAGGGTTCACAAAATTTTTCAGAACGAATCTCAAACTGATTCGCAACATAGGGATTTACAAAGAATAAACTTGCTCCTGGGCATAACAAAGCATAAACATCAGAAGTGAAGACTTTTATCATTCCCATAATGACATTGAGAGAGTTCTCTTGCTCTTGGCTGCTAATGATTGCATAAAGACTGTTTTCCCCTCCACCGGTACAAAAAATGACTCCTCTAGATACAACCCTGTCTGGTTGAGAAACTGATGAAGATTGAGCTATATTGACCGAATTTCCACTACCTTTCTTATTCTTAAGGCACTCTCTCATGAAGTGGCCCTGTTAAACACACTTGAAACAACCTGTCTGGACATCACAACATTTACCAGGGTGGGTTCAACCACACCTACTACAGGCAGAATCACAACTACCTCATTGTGTCACGCTACCTTGGGACTAGGCTGGCCTAGCTTTAAAGTTCAGTGAATTTTTACCATTATACTAACCTATGTTTCTAGGCGTAGGTGCATTCTCATATGATGGTGCATGCCTCTTTTATTTTTGAAATCGTGTTTGAATTGCACCACTCTTTTGTTGACCAGACTCACTCAAAGACTTAACTTTCTTGTTTCTATATTCCTCTTTATCCCTCAGCTTCTCCTCTACAACTTGTTACACATACACTATAAGCCTTGATATGTCCATGTCACCTATAACATTGTAGCCCTACCTTTTTTGCTTGAAGCACAATCAAAATCGACAACAAACAAATTAATTCTTCTCCTCATATCCTTCACCATAGCGAGACAGTTGGGTGAAATTAAATCCATACTCGTGCACACTCAAGCGATCTTGCTTCAAAGTGAGGAAATCCTAAATCTTTTCTTCCTTCAGTTCAAGGAAAAATCACCCCAAGAAGGCTTTTTCTAAGCAAGTCCAACTTGGATGTAGTGTATCCTCAACTCTGCCCTCCTTCCATTGGTCAAACTAGGTCCTAGACACACTCTTCAGTTGATATGCAACTAATTCAACCCTCTCAATATTAACCACATGTATCACCTCAAACACTTTCTTTAATTCTTCTAAAAAGTTTTTTGGATGCTCAGTAGTGCTTGATTCGGTGAAGCTAGGAGGATTCATTCTCATAAACTCACGAACCATCGAGTTGTCAGCCCCTTCTTGTCGAGGTTTTCTATGTTGCCTAACTTGGTTGGTTACTACTTGACTTAAAATCTAGATAGCTTCTAAGAACTCAGCATTGGTAACCCCTCTTTAGGGTTGCACATCTAATCCATTAGGTAACTCTTGTTCCTCAACATTTCTACTGGATGGTTGACCTCTGACTGATCTTTGTGGAGCCATGCAAATCTGAAACACTCGCAAGCACGAATTAGAGAACTTTTTAAAGATAAACTCTATCGTACGAAAAGAATTGAAGAAGTGAGATGTTCCTAAATGTTGTATCCTCCTAATCATAGATGTGGTACTCTTCAGAACGATGACTAAGACTCTAAAGACATGGCTTCATAGACTCCCTAGGACTCTTGAACTCTGTGCTCTCATACCAAATTTGTCACGCCAGGATCCTACACCTTGCACGTAGCCAGCACTCGAAGACTATTGCTGGCCCCAAGCGAACCCATGGTGTGGCTTACTTAACTAATCAGAACACTCAAATTAGCTCAATCAAGACATAAAGCATGTTTTAAAGAAATACTTAATATAATAATCTGGCCAAAATGACACTTAAGTCTCTATACTTGAACATATGAAGTAATAGAACAAAAGAGACTCTAATACTAAACTACTAACTGTCTATCTGTCTATGAAACATCAAATAACTAAAAATGGATGTTCGGACAGACCTCACAACATCCTAAAGAGCTAATCTAAATAAGTAAAGATATGGATGTCCTCCGGAACGCAAGGAGGCTCACCAAGTGAATGCGGAGTGCTCAACTCGATCAATGGTCTACTGCGGTCTGATCCTAGTTACCTACATATGCATCATGAAAAAATGCAGGCCAAATGGCACCTGTACATTAAATGCACGAGTATGCGAGTTGGAAGGCTAAACGACGACTTAAGCTTGAGTGGATTAAAATGAACTTATCTTGGCTCTCCTCAACTCAAGAATATGCTTAACTCAAAGTATTCATATAAAGCAATTTAATACATATGTGATATATATACAACTTGTAAATTAATTAAACAACTTAGTTCATTAAACAACTACAATAACAAACTTAACTTTACTTGTATATGAAAGTAATATAACTTTTGTGGGAGATTCTCTAACCGACAACCATCACTGTGAGCCTAAGTGATGATACAATATTTTACCTCACGTTGTCAAAAACCATCCTATACCTTGTCATCGGTATAAGACCTTACTTGACTTAGTGGATCAACTAGCCTAACTTATATTATCATCCAAAAAGTATGACCCGTTAACACTCATGACGGCATCATGGTTTACTTGGAGAGTTGAGTTAATATGAACTTTCATCCCCGCATCGATGCTCAGTACTACTCCCACAATATACTTCAGCTCATGCTTTTAACAAAACTTCCTTCCTTTGGGTTGAGATATTTTACTTAACCCTTTATCTTATTAAAAATCTCCTTTTTGGAATCAAGGTTTCCCTTTTTTTCCAAAACTCTTTTGGAACTCTTAATTTCCTTTTTTACTTAAACATTTATAAACCTTTAGGGAATACTTAGTTCCCTTATAACTTTTGAGTGATGAACTCAACTCTTACTCTTTACTTACTTGAACTTAAATCTTAGGGAATACTTAGTTCCCTTATTGCTTTTAAGAATTTAACTCAAAACTTTACTCTTTGCTCAACTTGTAACTTGAGCCTTAAAAAAAAGTAAAAATGATTATTTTAGACTCTTTGAAAGTTTTAATAACTTACTTTGAATTACTTATTAACCTTTAAACTTGACTCTTAACTTATTTGACTTTGATCTTAGCTCCCTTGATTGGATTATGGATTCAAGGATCATGATCTCATGTTTATGGATGATTTAATGATGCTTAGATTTACTTTAAATTGCTGGAATCAACTAGGAATGATAGGTACATCACTTAGGAACTATTACAAAAAGATAGGGAAAGAATGAGGTCTCCAAGGGGTCTTGGTGCTCTGAGAGGCGCGAGAGCGTTATATCTTGTCAGACAGCCTCTGGTCAGAGGCGCTCTACATGGAGCAGCGCGCTAGGTCCTGTCAGACACAGCCTCCTCTGAGGGGATCTAGCAGGCACGACACCCCAGGGGTTGTAAGACGGGTCCTCCAACTTATCGTCTATGTTTTTCATCTTTAGACCTCCTAATCTTCAATGGATCCCGCCCCAAACACATAGGATCACTAATATTCTTAATACTCAATATTTTAGACTCGTAAAACATCCCAGAAGGATGAATCAAATCTACTAGAGATAAATTACAATTCAACCAACAAGAATTTCACAATTTTTTGTCAAGAACTTCCATGTTCATCATTAAATAAATTCTAACTCGCTGAAGTGAATAAAATTGGGGTGTGAGTGAAAGGAAACAACACAAAATTATCTCACATTTCTCGATAGGGATCACCCTCGACGAAATCCATGCAACGATCTTGGCTTTCCTTGAAGAATTCATGATCTTCTCTTCTTTTCCCTTTTTCTCCCAAGTCCTAAGCATTCTTAATTTTGTTAAACTAAGCTGGGAATTAGTTTTTACCCCTAAATAACCCTTAAAACGAATTAGGAAATACCAGGGTTAAAAGACAACTTTGTCCTTACTGAAATTATGATCGGACTTTCCTCAGTCCAACAATCCAACTTCTGAAAGTCATATCTCCCTCATACAACCTCGAAATTTCACAAACTCTACTTCGTTGGAAATATCATTTCAAGTGATTTCCATCCATATAAAGAACTCATCCAAACTCCTCCTAAGATTGAAGTTATGGTCGTATGAAAATGACCAAAACTCCATTTTTAAAGCTGGAAACTTTCGAGATTTCCCTACTTATTTTCAAAAATAATTTTCCTTTGTTTCTTAGCTTATTCTCTGTTAATTCAAGTTAGAAGATGTTACAATACTCTCTATTCTTAGTTAAATCCTTATAGAACAGATAAAATCAATTATCAATTCATAACATTTGGAAAGACAATAATCATAATACCAATCAAAATCATAAAGTCGTAGAAGAGTAACGCCTTTCAAAACCATGATTTCGTAACTCAGTTATCTACACACTTACCTTCCTAAGAATCTAAAATAATGATTCCCTTTCAAATTGTGAGAAAACTTTTCACAAATAATTTTTAGTTAACTCAAAAGTATCCTTGAATCATAACTTCATCCTTCCATAAAACATGTATAAAATCTTTTATCAATTCATGATCATAGTTCATAATATTTAGGTGAAACTAAAAGAATAAAGCATGGAACATATTTAATCACTTATAAATCATCTAATTAGGGTGTATCAAGCATAATAGGATATATTGACATCAATTGAATCATAATATAAAGGACCCATGGAGATTGACATAAATCCAAATTGAATTGGGTGAAATTTATTAGAGATTTGATTTCTTTTTGAAACAGTGGATGAAACTAATACATTACTGAATTTCACGTATCTTAATAAAGAAAGAACAAAAACATGGACATTGAGACCTTAAATCCTTTGAAACCCTAGCTTTCACCTTGGAGCTCTTATAAGAATTTAAAGAATAAGTCTTAGGAGATTTCTTTTAAGAAAATTGAGTAAATGAGAGGATTCAGGCTAACTTTAATGAGTAAAGATGATTATATAGTATTTATGTTTCAAAACTGATGTAGTTTAAGGGTTTTGTTGAAATGAAAAGATCAAAGCACCAATAATCAAAAACTGCAAAACTGACCTACAATTCATAAAATATCAGTGTCCCATACCGGTTGATCTTAGAATCACTTACTTGGGCTTAAAGTATTGGAAATTCCTGTAAATCAATCCTACAAATCGTCGTCTAATCTAAAATTCGTAGAACTTACCCATAGTCCTCAACTTTTATTCCTAAATTTCATCAAGTTTGAAAGCTACTAAAAATCAGCTAAAATACGATAGACTGAAAAGCGACTGACGTTGTTGCATAGAAAGCAACGGCCTTTTTCACACTGTCTATCGCTTTTTAATAAAAATAACAATTATTTTATCAAATTATTTTACAAAAAATTACAGACGGCATCTCCTAGTCTGTCATTTTTTTCTCATGACTTTTGCGTGAATTTTTATATAAAATTAATAATTATTTATTTAATATAAGCATAGATTATTTATTTAATATAAGCATAGACGTTGTTCGTAGCCTTTAATTAAAAATAATTATACATAAATTTAATAATAGCAACGTTGTCCTTTGCTTTTAAATAGTTATACTTTACCAATTAATATTTTAAAAAAGAGACGGATGGTGTCTATATGTCTGTCGCTTTTTGGTAAAATTATGTGGTCAACTATTTAATTAAAAGCGAAGGACATCATCTCTATGTCCGTCACTTTTTCATCAAATTATTTGGTAACTAGTTAATGAAAAGAAACAGACTTAGAGACGTTGCCCTTCGCTTTTCATGAAATATCTCATACATACATACTTGATTTCCCCCCATATCCCCCATTTCTCATTTCTCAAACTCTACTCTCCTTAATTCTCTCCACTTCACCACCGATCTGCTGTCAGAACCTTTCACCGTTGTCCGTGGAGTCACCATCAACTTCGTGATCTGTCTCAATTGGTTTGACACCCACTCCCTTTATCATGCTCTAAGTAGCGGCATAAATGGACAATAAACAAAGAAAAACTAAACTAAAGATAAAATTAGTAAAAACTACACTAAAAGAACAAAAAAATCTAAGTGAACTACATTTTCACGTGACACCTCTCCCCGGTAGCGAGTATAGTACCTAACCAAGGATTAAGGTCATGTCCCTAGGGATTTGTAGTGAAATTTCTTGGGGTTTGACCGCAATATATTTTAACGTAAATCAATGTACATGCTTTGGATAAGGAAATTAACAAAATAATGGTAAATAGGCTAAGCATTAGCTGAAAGTAAATTCCCTCTCGGGCAACTTACCCTATATCAAATAGGTTCCTCTCTCACATCCACTTATCTAATTAACACCAGACTACGTCTTATCCACACCCCCTTTCACATCCGGGTTTGTCCCCTAGACGTAACCGGCATCGTCGTCTTTTTTAAGGACTAAGACTAGCCTCTTAGTTCATGTCATTACATTCATAGGTTGAAAAATGTGGAATAATTTAAAACTTTTATTTTCTGTACTTGGAGGTTTACATAGACCTCTACATACACATAATTTATGTTCATACCGGGTATACATAGACCCTTTAGATAGGAAGGTTACATAGCCTTCTACTTTTATTGCACATATGTATATATAAGAATATAGAAATAGTCTCAAGGATTGTCTCATCTCATACCATCAAAACGGATATCAAAATATGGGCATAGCCCTTACATCAATTCAACAAGACCATGTATAGGTCATACAAAAGTACAATATCTAAATGACAAGGAAAGAAATGATAGAGTCAATAAGCTCATAACAAAATCCAAAGATAGAAGATGGAATTGCCCTGGAAAGTTGAGGACCTACCCTACTTTCATGAAAGGAAGAATCCAAGCATTCAACAATAAAGCCTTCCAAACTCTTCAACGACCAGAACCTAAAATGTTTGGGACAAGGGAACAAAATGGGGTTAGTACTCCACAGTTACTAAGTATGACATCTTATGCACATACACAAGCAAAATATGCTAAAAGGGACTCTTTATCAAAACATGTCATTTTACCCCTTTTAGAAGCTTAATGCAAAGTCAAGTAAGTCATATTAATCCACCAAACATGCTTACTATCTCAACAAGTAACACTTATCCCAACACACTTAGAATCATGATTTACTACAACCCTAACATTAAGGAAAAATATCACAAGAATGAATAAGAGTTAAACATATAATAATAAGCAAGACAACTACTCACAAGTCCTTATCAAGTCAACAAGTGCATTGACTAAGCAAATCCCCATAACCTTACTCAATCAAGTATCCTCAACAAGAAAACATGACCAATGCCAAACTATACATATCATGGCATTTAGACTTGCATTTCATCTTATATTATCATTATAATCCAAGGCATATTCACACGAAATTAATAAACATATTGTATCAACAATATGACATGGTCATCATATATATACATTATATATTATCTTAGCATAAACATATAAGAACCACCTCCTAAGACTCCCCTCAAGACTAACTAGTGTAATTTCTAGGTGGATTACCATACCCCTACCTAGACTAAGCTAGATCCCTTAGGTTATCCAAGTTAGAGTTCAGGTCCTTTAACTCGTTTTAACTTTAGGTAACCTCTTTCCCTAACCGACATAGACCACATAAGCTAGTGTGGAATCTAGTGTCATAAAACCCTACTCTGAAAGAAGGCAGACTACTTTACAAGGTAGTACAAAAACATTAAACATAGCAACTACGTGGATCCACTAGATAGTATTCATATGGGGGCAACATGATTCATGAACGAGGAGATTTAGTTGGGACCCTCTTTATGAGCCATGCATTATAGTCTCCAATCTCAAAAGTAATGTAGTGCTCCTACCTTCCCTATGTGAGAAGGGTCACTTCTCTATCTAGTTCACTCGGTGCTAAGATAGAGTCCCTTTTTGAAGTGTCTTTAAGACTTCAATTCTCAATCATAACTTAATTTAGGCCATAGGGTCTAACCCTTGTATAATCATCATCACCAATAGCTCAATAAGAATTATATGAGTATAAGTCCTTTCGTCACAATTCATGTAAGTGAGGTTCACACATTAGCATTTTATAACATATTAAGGCATATTGATAGTTTTCACCAACCTTATAACACATACACCTTAATCTACCTCACAAGATAGTCAAGACATTTCTATTCAACATTATATAACCTTATAATCCTAATATAAAGCATACTCCAATGTAATATCATAACTTAAGAACAATAAATCACAACTGGAAGTAAATATAGAGATTATAAGACTTACCAAGTCTTTCTCATAGCTTATCATCAAGGTCTTACCATCAACCCATAACTCAACCCAACTTAGGGAGTAACATCATAACACAATGATAACCAATAGAATAACAAGGCCAATTTCATCTCTATAACACAATTCATCTTTAGATCACAACTTGAGACAAATTACATCGGCAAACTTCACATTATAATTCATAACCTAAATTACATCTCAAGAACAAGCATGATAGGACTATAATTCATCTTAATTTAACCATAAGATAGTAACCTAATCAACAACCAACTCAATCCAATGATCACAATACAATATAGATTAAGATTACCACCTAGGGTTAGGGATAGAGGATCATGTTCTTCAATTTAGACCAAACCATCAACAATTACCATCAACAAGATAAATTACATGTTAATTCACTTAATATAACCCTAAGAATTCATTAACAACTCAATCCATAATTTCAATTTCGTAATTGAATGAAACCCATAAGAAAACTCAAATTTTTTATATCTATTTTAAAGGAACCCTTTGAGAAAATGATCTCAAAGGTGAATAGAACCCATACCTTAATGTTTCTCAACAATTTTATGGAGAATCCACCGTTTCCCAGCCTCCAAACCTTAGTTCTTGCTACCTTTTTCAATGATGAGCTCATGTAGAGAGAGAAATAAGAGAGAAGGAAGACAATTTATTTTGAGAATTGTCTTTAGGTTAATGAGGGTTAAGGGTATTTATAGAGGGGCTTAATTAACTTAATTAGTTTCCCTTTCATCACTAACTAACCCCTAAACCATTTAAATACTTAATCATTTAAAATTCATCAGTGAAATTCGATCCTCACCAACGAGACCTCGACCGATGGTCTGTCGGTGAGTCGACAGACGACCCCCCATCCGTCTTGTACTTCCGTCGTCTCTATCAGAGACTTTGCAGGTGAGGGTATCCTCAAATTTTTCTATGTATGGGGTGACGGTGGCCTCGACGCCCGGTCGAGCTAATGACGCCTCGTCAACCCCTTCCGTCGCGAGTAACAGTAGCTAGGTAAATAAGGGCCTTCACGAATATGGCTAAGTGTGGGACGAAGGTGGCCTCGATACCTTTTCGAGACACTTACGAACCGTCGTCTGCTCCGTCGATGCACACTACCACGCAGTGCTGCATCAAACTGCAAGGATCCTCCTCAAGGTTACTTGGTTGGTCCTTCGGGAGTCGTACCTAGACGTTTCAATCATGAAACAACTCAAACACCCATTAGATCATTTTCACCCATTTTCGTACCTTTCCGACTCCTAAAATTTAGTAAAAAGTCTAAGGCGCACTAACATCTTTTTGAACAAACTTCCTGGACATTTTTGGACGTTTTGGTTCTTAAACCTCCTAAATGGCCTATATTTATTAAAGATGGACTTAGAAACATTGTTTAGACTTTATGACACCTATGTTAGGATTTACCATGAGTCTTGGATTTTCAAGGTGTTTCATTATCCCCCCCACCCCTTAGAAACATTCATCCCCGAATGATACTAATACTCTAATAAAGGAAGGAATAGACCCAAGACTAGCAGCCCAACCAATAAAAAATTATCAATTTAACATAAATCATGTCACTTCAACAAGGAAAATACCAAAACTCATATTACCACGCTTAAGGCTCAAAACAATTTATCATGAGGCATTTCCTTCTCACAACTCTTATGAGCTCAACATACATAATATGAATCAATTAGCACCAAGTTCAACTTAACAACATGCTACCTATCATTTCATAAAGACTCACTATATCAAAATGCAAAACATAACTCAAAACAAGCAAAAAGCAAAGTTTAAAGTTTTTTTATAGCAATACTATAGTGACTTCACTGTATAAATACCATTTTTTGCAACACATCACTTAAAAATCAAGAAACTGGAACCTTTGTCATAATTATATAATTAAAAAGAATGGCTAACCTTAATTCCCAAAAAAATGAGGATAACGGGACTTCATATCGACATCGACCTCCCATGTAGCACCCTCAACTAATTAACTTTTCCATAACACTTTTACGGATACCACCTCTTTATTCCTCAACTTCTTGAATTGCCTATAAGAATTTGAGCCGGAACTTCTTCAAAAGAGACGTTATCCATGACACCAAGACCCTCAATAGGAAGAATGGACTCGGGTCACCGATAAACTATTTCAACATCGAAACATGGAAAACCGGATGAACTGAAGCCAATTCACTAGGTAGTTTCAATTCATACGCAACCTTACCAACCCTTTGAAAGATTTCATAGGGACACACATGACGAGGACTTAATATCCCTTTCTTTCCAAACCTAATCACCTCTTTCATTGATGAAATTTTTAAATACACCTTATCACCTTCTTCAAACTCCAAATTTCTTCTCCTATTATCGGCATAAAACTTTTGCCGACTGTAGGCCATTTGTAACCGGTTCCTTATGATATGAACCTTTTCCAAAGTTCTATAAATAAAGTTAGAACCAAGAAGTGATGACTCACCCACTTCAAACCATCCAATAGGAAACCTACACCTCCTATCATACAAGGCTTCATAGGGAGATATGGAAATGGATGAATGAAAATTGTTGTTATAGGAAAACTCCACAAAAGATAAATGCCTATCCCAACTCCCTTTAAAATCAATAATTCAAGCTCTAAGTATATCTTCAAGGGTTTGTATCGTATGCACCGCTTGACCATACATTTGAGGATGAAAAGCAAAGCCCAACTTCACTGTTGTACCTAACCCTTTTTGGAACGACCTCCAAAATCTTGATGTGAATTGTGTGCCCCGATCCAATATGGTGGATAACGGAATGCCATGGTGGCACACAATCTCATCTAGGAAGATTCTTTCATAATCTTCCGCCGAATAAGAAGACTTTAAGGGAATAAAGCGAGCAGATTTATCAATCGATCCACAACCATCCATATATAATAATAGGACTTTTGGGTCCGGGGTAAACCTACTACAAAGTCCATATTGATGTCTTCCCACTTCCAAGTTGGAATTTGGATCTCTTGTAGTAAGCCACCTGGCTTTAGGTGTTCGGCGTTTACTTTTTGGCAATTCGGAAACTCAGCGACAAATTCTGCTATGTCCCTTTTTAGACCTTCCCATCAATATATTTCCCTTAGGTCATGGTACATTTTTGTTGATCCCGGATGAATTGAGTAGCGAGACCCATGTGCTTTTTCTAAGATCCAAACCCTCAACCCATCTACATCGGGAACACACAATCTCCCTTAGTACTTTAACACATCATCCCCCCTAGGGAGAATGATTCATTCAACTTGATAAGAACCGATTCTTTCAACTCCATCAAGGCTAAGTTGAGGTGTTGTTTGGACTTTACCTCAACCACTAACGATGACTCAAAGTTATAAAGAACTATGGCACCCCCATCCGGAGCACTCTTCAACCCCACCCCCAACCTAGCCAACTTATGCACTTCCCTTGATATGTCCTTTTTGCCTTAATCAAGATGCGATACACTACCCATAGTCATCCAACTTAGGGAATCCTCAACCACATTAGACTTGTTGGGGTGATAAAGGATACTCATGTCATAATCTCTTAGCAACTCAAGCCACCTTCTTTGTTGGAGATTTAACTTCTTTTAGGTAAACATATTTTGGAGACTCTTATGATCGCTAAAAACATCCACATGAACCCCATACAAATAATGCCTCCAAATTTTTAAAGCAAACACCACAACCGCTAATTCAAGGTCATGTGTGGGGTAATTCCTCTCATGTACCTTTAGTTTCCTTGAGGCATAAGCTATCACCTTCCCGTTTTGCATAAGCACACACCCATAACCAACTCGAGATGCGCCATAATACACCACAAAACCCTTTGTTCCCTCTGGTAAGGTCAACACCGCAGCAGAAGTAAGCTTATCTTTCAACAATTGAAAGCTCTTCTCACATGCCTCTGACCAAACAAAATTTTTAATCTCTTGGGTCAAAGTAGTCAAAGGAGACGCATTGGATGTCAAAACCATCCACGAACCTTTGATAGTAAACCACTAAACCAAGGAAACTCCTGATGTCAGCAGGAGTCAATGGTCTAGGCCAATTTTTCAACGCTTCCATTTTCCTTGAGTCTACTTCAACTCCGTCACTAGAAATGATATGTCCAAGAAAAGTAACCTATATCCCCAAAACTTACACTTATTATATTTGGCATACAATTGATGTTCGTTAAAGGTTCGCAACACTACCCTCAAATGACCCATATGTTCATCCTCATTCTTCGAGTACACCAAGATATCGTCAATGAAGAAAATGACAACAAAATCTAGGTAATTTCAAAATACTTTATTCATTAGGTCCATAAAATCCACTGTAACATTAATGAGACCAAAAACATGACCAAGAACTCATAATGCCCATATTAAGTTCGAAAGGTCGTCTTCGGTACATCCTCCCCTCTAAGCCTGAGTTTATGATACCCTGACCTCAAGTCTAACTTTGAAAGTAAGTTGCCCCTTGGAGTTGGTCAAAGAAGTCATCAATCCGAGGGAGAGGGTACTTATTCTTAATGGTGACCTTTTTGAGTTGACGGTAGTTAGTACACATTTTCAAAGACCCATCCTTCTTTTTGACAAATAACACCGGAATACCCCATAGAGATATACTAGGCCTTATCAAGCCTTTGTCAAGCAAATTATTGAGTTTAACCTTCAACTCTTTCAATATGGCCGAAGCCATACGATATAGGGGGATTGAAATGGGATTTGTTTCCGGTAGCAAATCGATACCAAAACCAATTTCTCATTCGGGAGGAATACCGGGATCATTAGGAAAAACCTCCAAAAATTTATTCACTACGGGGACCGAATCAATAGGAGGAATTTTGGAATCCAAATCTTGGACTCTTACAATGTGATAGAGACAACCCTTTGAGATCATTTTACCTGCTTTTAGACAAGATATGATGCGACATCTAGGAATAGAATTTCTCCCTTTCCACTCAATAACACGTTCATTTGGGAAGTTAAATCTCACCATTCTTTTCCTACAATCAATGGATGCAAAACATGCATGCAACCAATCCATACCCAATATAATATCAAAATTAAGCATATCTAGTTCTACTAGATCAACATAAGAAACTCTATTGGGCAATTAAAAAGGACAATTTTGATAGACTTTTTTAGCAACAACCGACTCTCCCACCGGAGTAGACACTAGAAAAGGCTCATGAAAAATATCGGGTAAAATATCAAACTTTTTAGCTACTAGTGGTGTAACAAAGGACAAAGTAGCACCCGGATAAAGTAAAGAATACACATCAAGAATAAATATTTTTAACAAACCGGTCACCACATCTGAAGAGGTCTCTTGCTCACTCTTAGCGCGGAGGTCATAGAAGCGGTTCTTCTTTGGAGCATCACTACAACCACTTGCTTGATATTGGCAACTACCCTTGTCATGACTCTCCAAGTTTGGACATTCTCTCATTTTGTGACCACTCTTGCCACAACTAAAGTAATTATCCGTCCCCTTAAGGCACTTACCAAAGTGCTCTTTACCACACTTTCCACAAGTTTTCTTCTCCTTTGCTAAATTAGAACCTTTTCCCTTCTTAAATTTAGGTTATACACCCTATCACCACTACCTCTTAGGGATTTTGTAGGGACTTGATTTGAACTCCACTTCTTAAATTTAGGGTTATCTTGTATCTCAAGTGTATTCTTTGATAAGCCTCCATCAAATGACCTAGCCCTCTTAGCATATATACTTTTTCTCTTAGATGTTGCCACCTCAACCCTTCATGTATAAATCGTAAGATGGGAAATGTTCATGTTGTCATGTAGCATGGCCGATTGGCACTCCTCTTGTAAGTCCTCCGACATCCCTGTCACAAAACGACTCATTTCATCTCTAGGATCGGAGGCTAAAGAAGGATCATATTTGGACAACTTAAAGAATTCCAAAGAGTACTCATGAACACTCTTCCCTACTTGGATAAGATTTATGAACTCCATCACCTTCTCCTCCCTCATCTCTCGAGGGAATAACCAATCTAGAAAAGTTGCCTTATAGATCTTCCAAATCACCAGACCACCCCTGACCCTATTGTCCCTCCATTGCACATACCAAGTTTGAGCCACATCCTTGAGTTGATATGAGTTCAACTCGAAGTTCTCACATGAAGTCACCCCCATAGAATATAACACGTTGTATACCTCATCATGTAATTCTTAGGGGTCTTCATCAACCTTAGACCCATAGAAATTAGGAGGGTTCATTCGAGTGAAGTTGCTTGACAGGAAGCCGTAGTAGTGACTTATTGATGAGGATGAGGAGCAACATCCCGATTGGGTTGAAACGTCACAGCTTGGGCATGAACGGTTGCGGCTTGTGTTTGTGTAGTCATGGCTTGGGCCATTTGAGCAAGAATATCCCTCATCTCCGCCTTCGCGATACGTGGAGGGTTAGCTGGAGCTTGATCAACATTAGCATTTTCCTCAAGTGTAGGAACTTGCTCATCATGGGGAAGAGATCCCGCATTAGTAACTTCATCCTTAAGTATTCGAGCCGCATTCCTTCGGGTGTTCATGCTTCCTATAAGAACAACAATATGATCAGATGCAAAAGCACACCATAAGTATACTCTATTTGCACGATATAAGATTTCCAAGAAAGAGAGTGATTCGTAAGCATCATATAGGTTCCTACTCATAAGTGTGGCTCGCTTCACAATTATGAATATAACCTACACAGACGTGGTAGACAGAGAGAGAAATAACTCAATGGTATTCAACATCATGCTCAGATACCAAGTTTGTCACATCCGGGTTTACCCCCTAGATATAACCCGCATCGTCGTCCTTTTTAAGGACTAAGACTAGCCTCTTAGTTCATGTCTTTACATTCATAGGTTGAAAAATGCGGAAAAATTTAAAACATTTGTTTTCTCTACTTGGAGGTTTACATTGACCTATACATACACATAATATATATTCATATCATGTATACATAGACCATTCATATAGGAAGGTTACATAGCTATCTACTTTTATTGCACATATATATAGAAATAGTCTCTACGATTATCTCATATCATACCATCTAAATGGATATCAAAATAAGGGTATAGCCCTTACATCAATTCAACAAGACCAAGCATAGGTCATAAGGAAGTACAATATCCAAATGACAATGAAAGAAATGATAGAGTCAATAAGCTCATAACAAAATCCAAATGACAAGGAAAAGAGTTTATTTTGAGAATTGTCTTTAGGTTAATGAGGGTTAAGGTTATTTATAGAGAGGCTTAATTAGCTTAATTTGTTTTCTTTAATCACTAACTAATCCCTAATCTACTTACTTAATTAATTGAAATCATTTAAAATTCATCAGTGAAATTCGACCCTCACCGATGAGACCCCGATCGAGGGTTTGCTGGTGAGTCGACGGATGACCCCCCCCTACATCTTGCACTTCAGTCGTCTCTATCAGAGACTTTGCTGGTGACGGCTTTCTCCAATATTTCAAAGTATAAGGTGACGGTGGCCTCGACGCCCTGTCGAACCAATAATGCCTTGTCAACCCCTTCCGTTGCGATTAAAAGTAGCTAAATAAATAAGGGCCGTCATGAATCTATCTAAGTGTGGGACAACGGTGGCATCGACAACCGTCAACCACTAACTGACCGTAATCTTCCCCGTCGATACACGCTGCTAGGCAGTGCTGCATCAAACTACAGGGATCCTCCTCAAGAGCCCTTGGTTGGTCCTTGGGGAGTCGTACCCAGACGTTTCAATCATGAAACAACTCAAACACCCATTAGCTACCTTTTCACCCATTTTTTTTTACCTTTTCGACTCCTAATATTTAGTATAAAGGCTAAGGCACACTAACATATCTTTGTACCAACTTCCCGGACATTTTGGACGTTTTGGTTCTTAAACCTTCTAAATGACCTATATTCATTAAAAAGGACTTAGAAACAGTGTTTAGACTTTAGGAAACCTATGTTAGTCTTTAACATGAGTCTTGGATTTTCAAGGTGTTACACCTGCTTTTTCTATGAACAGTGCTTTGATATGGTACTAGGGCTCACCCTCTCGGGATGAACCTCATGGCGACTCACTCCTTAGAACATCAATCTAGCAGCTTGGTTTTGTGACCTCTTTCTGGAATAAGACAAAAATGCATGGGTGGTTTTGTATTTGCAACAACAAATCCATTAAATTAATCCACAACCACTAGGTGAAATCACCATTATAATGCATCCAACCTTATCAGCAAGCAAGACCCAACAATAATATCAACACATATTTGCTAAACCACCCCCCAAGAACTGAGGTTTTAAGACACACATCAAGCAATTATCAAATACAATCAAAATGATAAGGAACTTAGATGGTTGTATGAAATTAAACCTTAATAAGAGCAAATGAAGAAAAATGGAGAAGACCCACTTCCGATTTTGAGGAAGAAGAAATTCTTTCTTCAAGTCTCCCACAAAACTCTCTCCAAACTTGAGAGAAAAATACAAAGTTCTAATGTTTTAAAAGTGAAAATTGATAATAATGTTCGAACTCCTCAAAATAATAAGTAAGCAAGTATTTATGGACATGAGATTTAGTGTCGGCGAATTTAGTCATGAATCAGCGAGTAGTTCAAAATTTCGCCCTTCTTCTAATTCGTCGCCATTTGCTTTCTGTGTTTATGCCTTCTGGATCATTGCGCGGAATCATTCTGCTTCACAAAACTGCTTGGTGAAATGCAGACTGCTCCGTTTTCATTGCCATTTTGATCAACTTTCTTTAGGGATTTGCTTACTGTAAAAAAGGGTGAA
Organism: Solanum peruvianum; assembly: GCA_027705065.1. Classification (NCBI taxonomy): domain Eukaryota; kingdom Viridiplantae; phylum Streptophyta; class Magnoliopsida; order Solanales; family Solanaceae; genus Solanum; species Solanum peruvianum. Next base: position 22,455,617 of record JAKWJD010001760.1, read on the forward strand.
ATGCATCCTTTCGACTGATTGCCAAGTATACTTGGTGATGCTCAGGCTTCAACTTCGGATCTTTTCATCCTTTTTTCCCATTGTGCGCCTAAGTGCCCATGCTTACGCTAAAACTTCAAATACCTGAAACTATAGTTATCATCAAATATTAACATAGAATGAGAATTTGAAAACATTATTTTCATTAAAATACAACCCTAAATGAGTCTAATTTGAGGACTCACCAATACTCTACGCTATATCTTCTCGTGATGTAGGTTCAGATCCACAGTAGTAACATAACGCTTAGATCAGTTTCTGATCTTCAGTTTAGCAGTAATAGTGGTGAGTCCTCATTTTTCGAGGACTAGTGACATAATTATTTTATCATTTTTAGTTTTTAGTTTTTAGTTTTTCTAGATCGAGTTGGGGCATGTCCCAATATTTCTAGTCAGTTTAGATGATAATTTAGACATCGTTTTCTTTAGCTTAGTATTTTATTTTGATATTTCTTTTTAATTGAACTCTAAGATTTGATACATTCAGTTTTAGAATGGGTATTCCCCATCACTTTCATTTTTTATGATATACACGTTTCTGGATTAGTTTTGTTATCATAGTTCACTCATGCCATGCAATCAGGGTTAGCTTGGGGTCACTTGTGGTCCTAGGTTTCGTGTCCGCATCTCGTGGATAGTTTCGGGGCGTGACAATCATGATGAGCAAATTTTACTTGAATAGAATGTTTTCCAAAAGTCATAACTTTATCCCCATTTCTATATTTGTGAACTTTAGGATATTGGTGGATGCGATTTCAAAGTGAATTATTGAGATTCTTCTATTGAGTAACTTTCAACCTACTTTACCCACTAATTACTTCATGATTTTTATAAACAAACATGGAATTTGTTTCCAATTTTTGAAAGTTTTAGTAAAATGTTGAATTAACTGATCCAAATGATTTTCAATGGGATTTTCATTAATGGTTTCCAAAACCATTAAGTAACATGAAATGATACAAATCTAGATTTAAACATAGTTTTTGAGAATCAGTTTTTTGGGTTGATTTGATGTTGTTTTCTAAAATCTTCTACATAGGTGTTGTTTGTTTCAAATTCATATTGTAATTCTCTATTTGATAGATTGTGTTGATATGGATACTTTTCATAAAGGTAAAACTCAAGTATTAGAGTAATTGTTTTATTTCTTCAAGCAAGTGTATCTTTTGACTTTTTGTTAAGTATATTGAACGTTGTAATCTATTGTGTGATTGGCATTAATGGGAATTGGTGAAGATTTTTTACATACATTGTGAAATGTTAATTAAATTATTAATAACTCTTGTATAACAACTTTTGGTAAATATAATAAACATGTTGTTTGTGAATTTGTTTATGCCTTGGATGATTGGATGAATATGGTGATTTGCTAGATGAATGCCTTAATTAACTACAATTGGATATTGATGTTCTATTATCATTTTCATATTATCTCATTGCACATTTGTCTATTTGCATTGATGATGTACCACTATTCTTAGGAGATGAAGAAATAGGGAATGGGCCACACCTCTACGGCGAATTCATTGAGTGGAAATAAGGAACAGGCTACACATATATGGAAGATTCATTTGAAGGAAATAGGAATTGTGAAACACACCCATGTAAAATTCATGGAATAAGCTTCCCATGAGTCTCGAACTAAGATACAATGGGTATTTATCGTTAGGATAGACAGCATCACATTATATGACATTGAACTACATTACATTGCACTTTATTTGATCTTCATGGATTGTAACTGTTGATATGTTATTGTGGTTATTGATTTGTGAAATACAATGGTGATTTGATTATTAGTGTTAAGGTGCAATTTGTGTTGCTCTTTACATGATTTAATGTGCTGAGAGAGATATCTTAGGTTGGGCAGATTATTTTTGCAATTTGTAGTTGAGGAGGTTCAGACGGAGTGGTTGGAGTACTTGTGTTTAGGTTGATTTACTTAGAGTTTGTTGTTTGCTTTCCAAGCATTATTTTATTGGTACTAACTCCCTTGCTTTTATACTTGTATAGGTTACGATCCCGAACTATCATGATTACTCTTTCTTCTCTTATACGCATGAGGCTATAGTTATAGAGTTTATAGTTTCTTGACATCATGGTGGACACGTCTTACTCTTTTATTATGTTGATGTTCTACTCTGCAAAGAAAGACATTAAGATGTGTACTTCTTTAAATATAATGTAGTACTTAGAGGCTTGTACATAAGATAATTCAGTTATGGGGTTATATTTGAGTTATGTTATGTTATCCACTTTTTTTTTAGATTTAATATAGTCTTTCATTCTATTTTACTTCCATCTATATCCTTTAATTAGGTTTTAGGCTAACTTCTCTTGATGGGATAAGGAAAGTGTCATCACATCCATTTTTGGGTCCTAACAAATAGTTACGAAGCCCAGGTTTACATTATTCACATAGATATAAGCCATGTCTAGTGGAGACTAAAATATAGGTATGCAAAATGTTTGTACTTATTTTCTAGCATATAAAGACTGTTAGGAAATTCATTTTTTGTTCATTCATTCTTATCGTGTATGGTTACCTTTTATAGTACTGAGTTGCCCCGTGTTAATTTGAAAGATGGAAAGGACTAGAGATTTTATTGGTAGTAGAAGATGGGAGGAAGGTCGTGCCTTTGGAGTGGCACTAGTGGAAGGTCGTGGCAAAGGTGTCTCTACTAAGGAAAATATTGTTGTTATACATGACCAAGTTTGTCTAAGGTATGCCATTTCAGTTTATATTTGATTGAAGGTGTTGAGATTAGTTGACAGTTTTAATCGGGGTGGTGGAGTGACAAGCAAACCAGAAGGATCTTTGACAAGAGTGGGGGCTCAAGCCCTAAAGAAGCAACTTGCTCTCGTGATCTTGGGTTAGGTAGGGAAGCACCATATGTGTTATGCATAAGATGATCCTGCACCGACATTTGCGGTTTAAAGTGCACTTATTTGTGTTGATTGAGGATGTACATTACAGGTCAATGAAGTTCAGAAAGAAAAATCCCTTATGTCTAAGGGTGGAAAGAGCAAGTATGCAAATAAATTTCTGACCCGTGGAGGCAGATACTAGAGACCGATGGGTTAGCTGAGTTTCATGGAGTTCGTTATTCTACATTTCATGTGTGTGGGTGTAATGACCCGAACCCTTGATATTTAGGAAGCGCAAAAAGGAAAAAAAATATCTTGACCATTCGTGCTACAGCGAGAAAGATGTCACTGGCACGGTGGCACTACAGCAGTAACTTACCATGATAAAGAGGGATCGGCGAGGTAGAATCCAAATTTTGAGAAATCGTTATGTTTCCATCTTTCAAAAAATAACCTATAGGTCATAACTTACCCTAGAAACCCCAAGAAAGTTATTTGAAGTTCGGGAAAAATGAGAGGAAGTTTTCTTGCATGGAGATGGTAGAATTTTGTGAGATCTTCGTCAAATTCACAGCAAGGAATCAAGAAAGGCTAGAAAAGAGATCAAAGTTTGGATGAAATGCTTGGAGCCTAGGTAGATTTGGTTTTTATGCATTGAGTAGTTGTGAATCTGTGTTAATCGTGTACTATATAAAATCAATAGTATGATATATATGTGGACCTTTGAGCACCAAATAAATTCCGTTGAAATATACTATAATGCAACATATTTGGGTTAGTGCTTGAGATAGTGAATTTATGATTGATCGAGTGTTCTTAGTTATTTATTAAGTAGAATGATTTCATAAATCAAGTGTATCCGGTATAAAGGAAGGAATTTCGGTTTATGATAGGTTTAACCTATCGAATTAACCAGGTGATGAATGTTTAGTAATTTCGGTTTAAAACCCTAATGACAAACCCTAATGAATAATTACGACTGAACTTAAACTCTATGACATAAGAATTACGAGAAATTAGTCGATCACGGTTGTAATTTCATGATTTGGGGATATATGCATATTCTCTCTTCATGGTGATACTTGTATGTACATAGATGTTGCAATATTGATCACATGTGTTGTAACTGAGATAGGTGAATGATGTAGCCATGAAATCATGGTGTAAATTTATGATCTTGATGATGTGTGGTGATTGTGACTATAATTATGGTATGTGATTGGGTATCAAATTACCACATTCTGAAAACCTAACTTTTGATCAAATATCCATGTTTCAGCATACTAGGGATCCAATTTCCATGTTCGAACAAACTAACTATTTGAGATTGGGTTCCTTGAGATAACCAACTACTTGTGACTAGAGTATAGTGTATAGTATATTATATTTTGATATAGTGATGTGCATATACTTGTTATGTTTTCATTTTTATCTAATGGTGACCTAGCATATGTGGAACCATGTTCATTTACGTGAGTGTAAGGGTGCGTCTAGATATCTTATGTGGTGTACTTTTCAAAAAAAAAAGGGAAATATTGAGGTGTTATCTTGGGTAAGTACCGTAGGAGAATGTGATTGGGTTAGAGATTAAGGTGAGATGTAATGATATAGATTGGGTTAGATAAGGTAACAATAGTTTAATAATGTGACATGATTGATTGTTAGGAAAGGAGGTTAGTGGTGTTTGGGATTGGTCAATGTGGTAGCATATTTAGGCTATAATCTAATGTAACATGAAGTATTAGTGGTTGGGGAAAATGGTTATGAGGATAGAGCATTGGTTTAGGTTGGATGAGTTCTAGTAAATAGGAAAGGGTGGATAAGAGAGTGGTCTGACCATGATCCTATTATTCATTACTTATATTATGAGGTAGGCATCTGATTGACCGATAATGCCTACAGTACGTGTAATTAAACTAATACTACTCTTGCAATGTCTTTTTGAAGGAGTCTGGATGCCGGATTGGTGATGTTTCATTAGGTGATCACGAAGAATTCCTCCATTAGCTTCAACTCTTCTTTACGCATCGTCGGAGTTTTTTTCTTTTATTAAATGATTGTCCATCATTACTCTCAGTAGCTATTGTACCCGTTAGACTAGATGCTTGGAGTTTTTAATTACTTTAAATGTTTAAACTAGTTCGTGAAATAAGAATTTGTTTATAACGATATTTTTCTCTATTATGTTTATGTTTTGTTAATTTTCTTCATGTATAAACCTTTGGGGTATAAAGGTCCTTCTACTTAGGTGTTAGGGGTAGGTGTCGCACGGCCAAGTGGGTTGGGTAGTGACAGTGGGCCCATAGAGAGTGTTGGACAGTCTATTCGGGGTCTTTGTTAGTTAGATCTCCACCAGTGACCTAGGAGGTACTTTCCATTTGCTTTTACGACTATTTGATCTCTCCGAGAGTGAAGGAGGAGAGTCAATTGAGGAAAACCTATTTTTTGGATATCATGAGACTAAATTCTACCAGTTATCTAGACATGCCTTGTTCATTCTTCTTGATGAGGCTGAATAGACCAACAAATTTATGAGAGATTTTACTATTTCTATACGTATGGTTGTGTTCTAATAATCACATGAGGGGTCTTCTCTCCAATACATTGTTTCGCCAAGGAGATAGAGTTGATAAAGACAAAGGAGCTTGGGGACCCTAAGAGGTACCGAAAATCATCTAACACCCCAAAAATCTCTAAGTTAAAACTTGAATCGTTCTTCATATTTGTATAGGGTTATACATAATGATTCTTATTGTGTATATATTTTAAGTTAAATTATTTAGTGTGGGAAGAGATTTTAAGATGAATTAAGGTCATATGAAATCCTCTAGCACAAAGTAGAGTTGAAAGTTTCCTTATCAATAGAGTGTCCATATGAGATTTTACATATGTCAACTTCGAATGACTATATCTCATAGAATATTAAGACTTAGGGTTCGAATAACCTTTCTAATTAAAGGATGATGCAGTTCAGTTCCATTTTTGTCGACTGAAAGTTCTTGAAAAGTAATTTCTTGTCCTTATACCTCTAGGAAAACTCTAAAACGGATTTTTTAACTCCTTTAAATTCCTAACCAATCATATTTTCATCTTTTAAGTCCTCCTTCTCCTCTCTCAATCCCAAAAAAAAACACAAGACAAAATTCTAAGAAAAATGAAAGTTTAAGACTTCCAAGCAAGGTTCTTCAAAATCTTTTTCAAGATTCTTCTTCAAGGTAAGTTCTTCTTCAAGATTTCAATCTTTACAACTCTAATTCCTTCCTATAATCATGATAATTAATAGAAATCCTAACCCATGATCATAGTATTTTCAAGAAACCAATTCCACATTCTCAGAAAAGGATCTCTTGATCTTTTCTCATAAATTTAAGGTTCTTCTTCAAGATTCATTGACCGTGTAAGGTATATAAAATTATCAATGTGAGGAACTTTGTTGTTAATCATCCCCTACTTCTTCAATATATGTATTTAAGATCAAAGCTAGGGTTTTACCCAAGTTTCTATGATTTCAAATTTTATCTCCTATTGTTGATTATTGATGTTATCATCAAAATTATGGTACTTGATGTCATTAATGATTATTGATTTATGGTTCATGCTTATTATACCAAATGGACTCCTTTCTAATCAATGTCATTGTCATAGTATTTTGTATACATTAGTTTCACATATAAAGTATGCTCATGATTCTAAAGGAGTTTTTCAAAAAAGACGTAATGAAAGTATACTTAGATTTAAGTGCATCATTTTTAAAATGTATTTGAAGAAAGTATTATTATCTTTAATTTCAAGTGCACTATTTCTGAAGAGTTTCAAGAAAATATATGTTATTCCGAATGTATTATATTCAAGAAGTATTATTGTCTTTAGTTTCAAGTGAATTATATTAGAAAAGTTTCAAGAAAGTATATTTTGCTTCAAGTGTATTATTCTCAAGAAGTATTTCAAGAAAGTGTAATTATCTTTAATTTCAAATGCATTATAGGAGAGTTTCAAGAAAGTATATTTTTCTTCAAGTGCATTATTTTCAAGAAGTATTTCAAGAAAATATTATTATATTTAATATTAAGTGCATTATTTTATTAAAAAGTTCAATAAAACGACATTTAGCTTCCAGTTCACTGATTCTATGAACATTTCTATTCAAGTTCATCAGTGGGTCTACCTTCACCGATTGAGTCCCAAAGAGATCTCATTTTCTTCAAGTTACAATATCTCCAAGACTAGGGTTTCTATGAACTTAGTGGGTTCTTATTGAAATTAATTTTCTTCTTCATGATTAATCCTTAATTGCATGATCTTTGGGCTTTTTAAAATACATGATCTTTGGGCTTTTTAAAATATGTTATGAAATCGTGATTCCTAAAGGAGCTATTCTACCATATGAAGCTATGATTTTATTGGTAATACTAGATTTTGCCTTTCCAAGTATTATGATATGATTATGTTGGTTTCCTTTTGGATTTTACATAGCATCGAGGAGACTTTGGAATGAAGTTCATACTTCTAGTGGTGGTTTGGTCATTAGAAGAAATTTCCTTGTCCCTAACTATGTGCCCCCATATAATTTATCTTAGAAATACATAGATAGTGGATCAACCTAAACTAATATATATGGTCCTTATTTTTCAAGTAGGAAAAACTCTTTTCAACTTGGAAAGTACATGGGATTCCATATTATCGTTCACATTATCTATGCATATTAATGGTAAATATTCCACAAAATAACTATGTTTTCATCAAAGGCATTTTTATAACTTCTTCAAAGACTATAATTTAAACTTATGTTATTATTTTCATAATATTTCTTTGACCTTACATTCAATTATTTCAATTTTAGTATTTATCACTTGCATATTTTACTACTTGGTCATTACGTTAGTTCGTGTATGTCAATTTCATATTTAGTTTAGTGTCTCATATTCATCATGTCTAACCTTACAAATCATTGTGCATATATCTCTAATCAGTACATCCAAAGAATTGATTCACATACATCTTGTGGCTACATTATTCATGTGGTGTAATTCAGGTTCTTACTATTAGGATGCTAGCCAATTAGATGGCAACCTTTAGCAAGAAGGTGACGTTTTCTCTTATTTTGAGCACTCAAATCAATTTGTAGTCCTAGTATGTTATTTCTATTCGCATGTATTGATTAAAGAGATAAAGGGTCATATCCTTGTTTACTATAACTAGTATTGGTGGAGACTTCATAGACGGTATGATAGAGTTGTTTAACTCAATCAATTCTATTTTAAATTTTTTTTCTGGGAAAAGGGCGTCGATACATCATACAAATTGAAATAACTAGGAAGAAGCTTAAATTTGGAAATAGTTATTTTTTTAGTTAGATTAAAAATCTGAAAATTTAGTTATATTAGGAAAAGTAAGATTTTGGTAAACTTCAAATGACCATAACTTCTATATAAGGATGAGTTAGATGTACTTGTAGATATGGTTGAAAAGCCCTTGGAATAATCTTTCCAACCACCAAGTTTGGGCAATTCAAAGATCAGATGTGCTTTGGAAGTTGGGTTGTTGGAAAGAAAGTCCAATTCAAATATTTAATAGTTGGTCTTTTCCTTACCATAACTTAATTAATTCATTTTTGGTAATAATTCTAGGGGCTAAACTGACTGGGTTCAGTTTAAACTTTTTGAAAAATAGAGTTTAGGGTTTTTAGGGAAAGAACGCAAGAGAAAAGGGTAGAGAAAAAGTAAGATTCATCGTTTCCTAAAGATTTGACTACAGGTTCTTCAAGGTTTTGATCCCACTAGGTAGGTACGTGAATCTCTTCGCTCACCCACGCGCAAAGCATGTTTAATTCAGTGAAATTCATCCTAAAAGAGTTGGAAAATTGATGTTCTTGACATGTATTCTTAAATTTTAATAATGTTACTGAATCAAGAGGAATGAGAAGTTTATGAGTTCCTTGCATTCATTTTTAGGGTTGTTTTGAATTAGTTTCTTGACTATATATGTTAGGCATTGGTATTTTAGAACAAATCTGGGAAAATGGTAGAATTAGGAGAATTAAGGCTGGAAAAAGTCTAGCAGAGTCACTGAAACAAGTCCGCGTCGCAGAATTGTTCCCCGAGAGAACAAAAATTTGCTCTGCATCTCGGAGAGGACGTGGACTCCACTATTTCAAAATTTAATTTTGCGAATAATTATGTAGGATCATATACGTCGAGAACATGTTCCAAGATGGTGATTTTATAACTTTTCTCAAGTTTAGATATTCCAAATCATTCTTTAACATCAAGAGACCTTTCCTATCACAAAATATAATCCTTGAATCCATAATTCAAATTCAATGAAAGTGAATAGTAAATTCAAGTAAAGCTAAGAGTCAATCCAAGTAAAGTTAAGAGTCAAGTCAAGTGAAGTTCATCAAAGTTTTTAAGGGTCTTTTACAAATATTTTAACTTTGTTTTTAAGACTCCAATTTCAAGTTAAGTAAAGAGTAAAGAATTGAGTTCATTTCTTAGAATTTATGAGGGGAACTAATTATTCCCTAAGAATTTTGTAAATGTTTTCACATATAAGCAAGAAAGTAAATTGTCATTTCCAGAAGAGCCATTTATCTAGTTTTTCAGTAAAGAGGAAACTATGATTTTCAATAGAGAATTTAAACGATGTTTGAGCAGTTATCTCAAACCATAAAAGAAGTTGTTTTAATAACGTATGATCTACGTTTTTTTGGGAGTAGTGTTGAGCACCGATATGAGACGCAAGTTCATATTAACTCAAGCGCCCATAAACCATGTAGCCATCATGGAGAGATAAAGGATAATACCTTTTAGATGATTCTTTAGTGTCTTTTAGCATAGAATAGTGATTAGTTCAGGTCATACACCGAGGGAAAGGTATCGGTTGGAACTATGCAATGTGAGGTAAAGCGTGGTACCATCGCTTAGTCTCATAATGCTTGTTGTCGGTTAGAGAATCTCCCATAGAATTTGATGTATTTTTTTACATACATCAGTTTATTGTATTTTGACATACATTTAGAGTTGTGTTGTATCCCTTCTATTAACACAGAGTTGACATCATGTCTCTAAACAAAGTTTTCTTTATATTGCATCTGCTTTAAACTGCTTTATAATAAAATGAGTTTAGTTAAGTATTCATTAATTGAGAAGAACCAAGTAAGTGTTTCTTTAAAAAACTCTTTCAAGCCTATGTTTGTTAGAATTTCTACTCTCATACTCATACATTCAATATACCGATGCAGACCCAGGTAATCAGGGTCGACATCAAGCGCTTCTTTGATCCACCATGAGCATTCAGAGTCTGTTAGTGAGCCTTCTTGCATTCTTGAGGACTCTTTGCCTTCTTTATAGTTTAGATCATTAGGATGTTATGGGGGTTTTCCCGACATCCATCTTAGTTATGTTAGAGGCTTCATAGACAGACATATTTTAGTCCTTTGGGTTTTCGCATTGTTATCTATTGTTTAGAGTTGGGTTGCAATTTTTGGCCAAGTTGAATGTTTATTCTTTAAATCATTGCCAGTTATTTTAATGTTCAATTCAGTTAAGTTCATTGATCATTTGAAATATGAATATTATTTTGTTGAGCTAATTAAGTCAGGCTAAGGGTTTGCTTAGGGACAGCAATGGTCTTCGAGTGCCAGTCGCGCCCAGGGTATAGGATCTCGGCATTACAAACTTGGTATCAGAGAATACAGTTCAAGTGTCCTAGGATGTCTATGAAGTCGTGTTTGTAGATTCCTAGTTATCGGTGTGAAGAACACCACAGCTATAATTAAGACGCTACAATGTTTTGGAATTTCTTCACTCCTTTCATATTCCTTTTGTGTGATAGAGATGATCTCTAAAAATTTTCTCTGTAAATCGTGTTTGTGCATGTTTTTAGATAACCATGCCTCCACGAAGAGTAGACAGATGTCGCTCAACGAGGATAAATGTTGAGACACAAGAGCAAGGGGTACCTAATATATCAAATGTGCAACCTCAAGGAGAAGTCCTCAATGTGTAATTTCGTGAGGCTATCTGAATATTGAGCCAAGGTGTAACTAACCAGGTTGGGCAGCAAAGAGGATGTTACACCCTGAGCTACCATCGAGATGTGGACACAGAACATATGACTACAAGTGATCCAAAGCTAACCCTGCTGGCATTATCATGAGCATACTAAAGATAATAAATTGATGCGGAAGTAAATCATAATTAAATCTTAACGGATGGGGGATACCCATATTCTATAACTGATATTTTTCAAAACAATGAGTTTAATAAAAATGAAATATTAACCCAATGCTAAGCTGAATCTAACTATGTCTGAAATAAGCCTCTAAGCTGGACTAGAAATACTTAGACAAGCCCCAGCTAAATCTAGCAAAAACTTAAAATAAGTGACTAAAGACTGGAATGAAAATCATAATTGTTGTCATCGAAGAATGAGGACTCACCACAGAATCTACTAAATAGGAGATCGAAAATTGATCTATGCATGATCGGGATTCTGAGAACCTGAACCTACATAACGAGAAGATGTAGCGAACGCATGCATCAGTACTTGAAAGTTACTGAGCATGTACTAGATGTAATGACCAATTTATAACATGCTAAAACTTAATATTGAATATACTGATAAATTGTCAATGCATAGAGTCTGACTGATCTGTGGAATCTACTAATAACCGATAATAAAACCACATGAGCTAACTGTGGAATCTGATGTATACGCCCCATCAAGAGGACCCAATATACCCTGCCAAAGGTATAAAGGCATGCTGGTGTGATCACTAAACGGATTGACCACAGAGGGACTTACAACCTACTTGGCCAGTAGTTCTAGGACTATTTGAGTACGCTAAACCCTAGTCCAACTCGGTATTATGCTACTCCCATGGATTATATAAATTTTCTAATTATGTCTAAGTTTCTGTAAATACTGGACAGCTCAAAACTTAACATGCAAATTCGGAGTGCAACAATTAATATGGTAATTATGAATTTATAAATGAGGCATGTATATCTGAAGTGTCTGAAATATCTGACCTAGCATGTGTAATTCAAGAACTAAAGAAATACAAAGCTAGGGTTCTGAAATTCATGCGATAATATGAATAATAACAAGATAATCTCATTTGGAACATATATTTAATAAATTCATTAAGTTCTATCAAAGTTCTAGAAACCCTAGGTTTAATCATGACAAGAGAATCAAGAATTAAACTGAAAACTAGGGACCCAATGGGTGAAAGGAACCCACTACTGAAATCCCACATACATGGTGATGAAATCCACGGAAAAATACTTAGGTTTTGGGGCTGGAACTTCTGCAACTTGTGGCGTTCTTGAACTAGGGTTCTTGAGTTTTTTATCCTCTCTTGCTTCTAATTTTTTAAGTTTTGATTTAATGATTTGACTTAGATATAATTTTAATTATGTTTCTAGGCTTAAACAGAATAAAATATGATGATTTAAGGTCAAAACAATGTAACTTAGGGTTTAGACGAAGTGGGAAAGGTTCAAAAGACCCCTGGGAAAGTTGTTGTCGGACCAAACAACGTCCAGGGCTGATGGTCCGTCGACTGGGCCTGTTCGACAGGCCTTTACTAAAATGGGCATAACTTTTTACTCAGAGGTCTGGTTTTAGCAAGGTAGGTGGATATAGAAATATAATTAAACTATATATCTGTGGACAGGTCATTGGACACCTAATAAATATTGTGCTAAAAGTTATGACCATTTGAAGTTGACCCAACGGCATTTCCCCTTAACTGTCTACAAACTTTGAACCTACGGACCGTGGTGGTCATTCGTAGCTCTTGTCATAGAGTGGGTGAATAGGGGTCTATATCAACGGTCACGGACTATGGACCGTCTTATGACCTACGAACCGTAAGTCTGTCCTTCGTCCAAGACTTAACTAATTTTTCTAGGCTGAAATTTTTGGGAGTTTCTAATCCCATCGATGGTTGTGCAGGACGTACCGTGGTTCAGGCTACGATTCTCGAATGAAGACTAACTAGCTAAAATAGAGGGAGAGAGCTTCAAACCCCACTACTAAACACTGAGAACTGAGTTTCTGACTGAATTGAGTTTCGAGTACATGCAAATACGTCGAAAATGCAAGTACAAACTGAGGGAACATGATTCTAAGACTGAATTTATGCATGAACGACTTGAAAACTGAAGAGGAACTTTACCTCAAGCTGGAGTAGGATCAAAAGGAAAAAGGTGAGGATACTTGGCTTTCATGGTTGCTTCTGCTTCCCAAGTAGCTTCCTTTATTGAATGACTTCTCCACAAAACCTTGGCTGAAGCGACTTCTTTGTTTCTAAACCTTATGACCTAACATCAAGAATATCAATTGGTACATCCTCATAAGAAAGACTATCTTTTACCGCCACGCTCTCCAATAGCACTATAGAGGCTGGATCACCCACACACTTCTTCGGGAGTGAGATGTGGAAGACCGACAGCCTGGTTCTAATTCTACTGGCAACTCTAACTAAAATTCCACCTTTGCCAACCCTTTCAAGATCTTTTAAGGGCCTACATATATAAGACTTAGCTTCCCTTTCTTTCCAACTGTCATCACCCCTTTCATAGGTGAGACTTTCATAAAAAACCAATCATCAACTTGTAACTCTAGTTCCCTTCTCCTAACATCTGCATAAGATTTATGATGACTTTTGGTTGTCTTAAGTCTATCTTTAATGAGTTGCACTTTCTCCATAGCATAAAAGACTGAATCTGTCCCTATCAAAGCTGTTTCACCTACTTCAAACCAACCAACAGGAGATCTATATCTACGCCCATATAAAGCCTCATAAAAGGCCATCTAAGTGCTGGAATTGTAGTTATTATTGTAGGCAAACTTAATAAGAGGAAAGTGATCATCCTAACTACTTTTGCAATTGATCACACAAGCTCTCAACATATCATCTAAAGTCTGAATGGTACGCTCTGCCTTCTCATCCGTCTGTGGATGAAATGTTGTAGTAAGGTTAACTTGAGTAACAAGACCTTTCTGAAATGACTTCCAGAAATGAGAGGTAAACTGAGGACCTCTATCTGAGATGACAGACAAAGGAACCCCATGAAACCTCACAATTTCATTGATTCCTTCGCCGAATTTGTAGTCTTGACCATTAAAAAACTAGAAGACTTAGTCATCCTATCAACTATCACCCAAATGGAGTCATGTTGTCTGAGAGTAGGCGGTAATCTTTTGATGAAGTCCATATTATTCACATCCCACTTCCAAGTAGGAATATCGATCTCTTGAGTCATACCTCCTGGTTTCTGATGTTCTACCTTGACTTGCTGGCAATTGGGCACTTACTCACAAAATATTCTATATCCCTCTTCATGTCATTCCTCCTATAGACTTCTCGCAGATCACGGTACATCTTAGTGGAACCAAGATGAATATAATACCTAGAGTTATGGGATTTTGCAAGAATATATTGTCTCAACTCTCCCACATCAGGAACACACAACCTACCCTGGTAGTGAAGTACACCATCTCCCCCTTGGGAGAAAACCTCCACTCTTTGGTATGGACTGCACCCTTAAGTTCAAGCAAGACTGGATCACTGTCTTGCTTTTCCTTAACCTCCACTATTAAAGATGACTCTGCCCCATTCTGAAATTTTACACCATTGTCTGATATGCTCATAAGGCGAACTCCCAAGCGAGAAAGCCTGTGATCATTCTTCACTAGCTCCTTCATTTCTTCCTCAACATGGGATACACTACCCATAGATAATCTACTAAGAGCATTTTCTACTACATTAGCCTTACCAGGATGGTAATGCACACTCATATTATAATCCTTAAGGAATTCAAGCCATCTCCTCTGTGAAGATTCAACTCTTTCTGGGTGAACACAAACTGAAGGATCTTATGATCGGTGAACACATCTACATGGACACCATACAAGTAGTGTCTCCATATCTTGAGTGCAAAAACCATTGTTGCAAGCTCGAGGTCATTAGTTGGATAGTTATTCTCATGCATTTTAGCTGCCTAGAGGGATAAGCTATCACCTTACCTCGCTGCATCAACACACAACCTAGGCCAACTCTAGATGTATCACAATAGATCACATAACCATACGAACCTTGTGGTAGAGTCAAGACAGGAGTTGTAGTCAATCTAGTTTTCAATTTTGTGAAGCTTTTCTCACAATCATCTGACCATTTGAACTTGACCATCTTCTGAGTCAACCTAGTCAATGGTGAGTCTATGGATGAAAATCCTTCCACAAACCTTCTGCAATAACCTGCTAGACCTAAGAAACTTCTTATATCTATAGTAAAGGTAGGCCTGGTCCATTGTTTCACTGCTTCTATCTTTTGTGAATCTACTCGGATCCCTTCGCTTGATACAATGTCACCAAGGAAAGCAACTAATTGCAACCAAAACTCACATTTGCTAAACTTAGAGAATAATTGGCGATCTTTGAGCATCTGTAGAATAATTCTCAAATGAATTGCATGTTCTTCCTCACTCCTAGAGTAAATGAGGATATCATTAATAAAAACGATAATGAACAAGTCCAAATAATGTTTGAACACTTTGGTCGTCAAATCCATGAAAGTTGCAGAAGCATTGGTTAGTCCAAACGACATAATTACAAATTCATAATGACCATACCGAGTCCTAAAGGCTATTTTCGGAATGTCACTATCTCTGACTCTAAGCTAATGATAACCCGATCTGAGGTCTATCTTTGAGAAATGGCTAGCACCCAAAAGTTGGTCAAACAAGTCATCAATCTTGGGGATGGGATACTTATTCTTCATTGTGACCTTGTTCAACTGTCTATAGTCAATGCACATTCTGAGAGAACCATCTTTCTTCCTTACAAACAACACCGGTGCACCTCATGGCGAAATACTATGTTGATGAAGCCCGCATGTAGAAGGTATTTCAACTGCTCTTTCAATTCCTTAAGCTCTGTTGGAGACATTCTGTAAGGAGGAATAGAAATAGGCTGGGTATCTGGAAGGAGATCAATTCCAAAGTCAATTTCCCTTTCGGGAGAGGACTCTGGGAAGATCTTCTGGAAACACTTCTAGAAATTCACAAACTATTGGAACTGACTCAAGAGTTGGGGTTTCAAGGATAGAATCTATAACTCAAACTAGATGATATAGATAACCCTTATATATAATCTTAATGACCTTAAGGTAAGAAATAAATCGACCCATAGGCACTAAGTTACTACCCTTCGATTCTAAGATTAGTTCATCTGGAAACTGAAAATTAACAATCCTAGTTTTACAATCAACTGAGGCATAACATGAATGTAACCAAACATGCCTAGAATAACATCAAAGTCTACCATTTCTAACTCTACTACATCTGTTGAGGTGACTTTCTGAGGGACAGTGACTGGACAATTTCTGTATACCCGTCTAGATATAAATGGGTCACCGACTAGAGTAGAGACTGAGCAAGGTTCTGATTGAGTTTCTAGACTGACATTGAATTGGACTGGTAAACTGAGTTATAAAAGACAAAGTCATGTTTGTTGTCTTTCAACTGAGTGAACCATATGTGAGTCACATTCTTGAGTTTGTAGGATGCAAATCTCACCTATCACTACGAGTTACTGACATCACACCAAATATTTTCTTGACCTTATCAATGAACTTCTGTGGGTCCTTAACAACTTGCGACCCTAAAAACTTAGTCGGATTCATCCTAACAAAATCACAAACTCTGCATTCTTCTTGGTGGTCATACTCTGAGACAAAAGCTAAATTGGCGTTCTGAAACTCTACATTTAAACTTCCTTATCTGGTACTAGAGGAATTGCGTTAGCATTGCGTGCATTAGTATTCCATGCCTAAGCTCTACAAGAAGGAATGATTCTAAGTGCACAACGTCAAGTTAGAATGGAATTTGATCATACCTTATGCACGATAAGAGTAACAAAAAAGTGAAGTTTTATCCTAAAACACTTCATAGCCACCCTTTCATTAGATGTGGTGCACATCAGACACATGAGAAGGACTCTACTTAGTGCGGCTTTTCAGACATCCTAGGACGTTTAAACCTAGTGCTCTGATACCAAGTTTTGTCATGCCTCGAGCTACCCCCAAGACGTGGACACACAACCTAGGACCACAAGTAATCCCAAGCCAACCCTGTTGGCATGATCATGAGCATACTAAAGATAATAAACTGATGCGGAAGCTAAATCATAATTAAATCTAAAAAGATGGGTAAAACCAATATTCTAGAACTGGGATATTTGAAAACAATGAGTTTCATACAAAGGAAATATGAACTCAATGCTAAGTTGAATCTAACTATGTCTAAAATAAGCCTCTAAACTGGACTGGAAATATTGGGACAATTCCCAGCTAAATTTAGGAAAAACTCAAACTAAGTCACTAAAGACTTAAATGAAACTCATAACTATTGTCCTCGGAGAATGAGGACTCACCACTGAATCTACTGAACTGGAGATCGAAAATTGATCTATGCATGATCTGAAATGTTGATAACTTAAACCTACATCACGAGAAGATGTAGCAAACGTATGCTTCAGTACTTGAAAGGTACTTAGCATGTAGGATAGAGTAAAAGATGAAATAATAGATAACTGAAAAAGCATAAAAGCAACTATAATAATCTAACATGATAAACTGAATTCTGAGCTAACTGGATGCAATGACCAATTTATAACATACTAAAACTGAATACTGAATATGCTGATAAATAGTCAATGTAGAGAGTCTAACTGATTTGTGGAAGCTACTAATAACCGATAGTAAAACAACATGAGCTAAATGTAGAGTCCGATGTAAACCCTTTTCGAGAGGACCCAATATAGCCTGCCAAAGGTATAAAGGCTTGCGTGATCACTAAACTGATTGCCCACAGAGAGGACTTACAACCTACTTGGCTAGTAGTTTTGGGACTATTTGGGTACTTTAAACACTAGTCAAACTCTGTATTATGCTACTTCCGTCGATTCTATAAATTTACTGATTATGTCTAAGTTTCTGTAAAAACTGGACAACTCAAAACTGAACATGCAAATTTGGATGCAACAATTAATCTGGTAATTATGAATTTATAAATGAGGCATGTATATCTAATGTGTCTGAAATATGTGACCTAGCATGTGTAATTCAAGAACTAAAGAAATACTAAGCTAGGGTTCTAAAATTCATGCGATAATCTATGTAATAACATGATAATCTGATTTAGAACATATATTTAATAAAATCATGATGTTCTATCAAAGTTTTAGAAACCCTAGGTTTAATCATGACAAGACAATAAATAATTAAACTGAAAACTAGGGACCCAATGGGTGAAAGGAACCCACTAGTGAAATCTCACATAACTGGTGATGAAATCCACGAAAAAATACTTATGTTTTAGGGCTGGAACTTGTGGTGTTCTTGAACGAGGTTTCTTGAGCTTTTTCTCTTCTCTTGCTTCTAATTTTTTAAGTTTGATTTAATAATTGAACTTAGATATGTTTTTAATTATTTTTCTAGGCTTAAACTTACTAAAATATGATGACTTAGGGTCAAAAAAATGTAACTTAGTGTTTAAACGAAGTGGGAAAGGTTTAAAAGACCCCTAGGAAAGTTGTTGTCGGACCAAACGATGCCCAGGACTGACGGTCCCTCGTCTGACTGAGCCCCATCGTTGGGTCAGTCGACTAGGCCTGTTCGATAAGTCTTTATTAAAATGGACATAACGTTTTACTTGGAGGTTCAATTTTAGAAAGGTTTGTGGTTATGGAAAGATAATTCAATTATCTATCAATGGGTAAGTCATGTGACACCTAATTCATTATGTGCTAATAGTTATGACAATTTTAAGTTAACCCACTCCATTTCCGCTTAACTGATTGTAAATTTTCCACCTACGGACCGTGTTGGTCATCCGTAGTCTTGTTAGAGAGTGGGTGAATGGGGGTCTCTATCGACGGTCACGAACTACGGATCGTCGTCTTGCCTACAGACTGTAAGTCCATCCGTCGTCCAAGACTTAACCAATTTTTTTGGGCTGAAATTTTTGGGAGTTTTTGATTCCATCGACGATTATTCATGACGGATCGTGGTTCAGGCTAGGGTCTATCGATGCCACCGTTGGTTGCACCTGCAGATTTTTTAGTAAAGCTGGGTTTTGGTCTATTTTGGATAAGGGGTGTTACAGAGGAGCTCGACAAGACGAGTCTCACACTTCAAGGATTCATGAGTTCTTGAGAATAAATCCCTCAAGTTTCACTGGTTCGATCACTACAGAGGACCCATAGAACTTCATTGTGGAACTGAAAAGTTATTCGATGTGATGCATGTTGTTGATACTGTGAGAGTTGAGCTAGCTGCATATCAGATGAATGGTATTTTTTAGAACGTGGTTTGATTAATAAAAAAAATGTAGAGACGAGTATGCACCACTTGCGAGTTGGACTTATTTTGAGGAAGTTTTCTTTGGGCATTTATTTCTCCGAGAACTGAAAGAGGCCAAGGTACATGAGTTCCTCACACTTAAGAAGGATTCTTTAAGTGTGCATTTGTATGGGTTGAAGTTCATTCAACTACCTCGTTATGTTCCAGAAAAGGTTAAGGACATGAGGAGTATAATGAGTTTGTTTGTTGCTGGGTTAGGCCATTTATCAAGCAAAGAGGGTCCTGCAGCAATGCTTATTAGAGAAATCTACATTTTGAGGTTAATAATCTATGTGCAACAGGCAGAGAAGAGAAACTCAGAGATAGAGAGGAGTTCAATAATAAAAGGGTTAAGATAGGGAATGAATTCGGGCAGAAGAAGAATAATAACAACCAGTCATCATTCCAATAGAAACAGAATGGGCATGCACCATCATCTAATAGTGCACCTGCACCTAGAAACAATGATGAGCATCATGGCCAGAATTCGCAAAACTTCAGTAATAGACCACCACAGTCTCAAGGTTGTGTGGCAAAACAAAGTAGTTGGGCTCTTGTATGTGCTAGATGTGGTAGACACCACTCAGGTAAGTGTCGTGTTTGGAAAACAGGTTTCTACAAGTGTCATCAAGAGGGTCACTTCATGAAAGAGTGTCCTAAGAATAAGTAAGGGGGTGGAAATCCAGGTAATAGAGCCTGATCTTCATTAATTTCTCCACCAAAAACGGCTGCACCTAGAGGATATACTTCTGGTACTAGTAGAGAAGAAAATCTCCTCTATGCAATCATGAGTATCTAAGAGCAATAGAATCTCCAGATTTTGTTAGTGTATGATCAAAGTCTTTGCTTTTGATGTTTACACTTTGCTAGAACCAGGAGCAAGTTTATCTTTTGTAACCCTTATGTTGCAAATAAGTTTAATGTCACTCCTGAGAAACTTTGTGAATTATTCTGTATTTATACACTTGTTGGGGAGTCTATTCTACCCTTCAGTGATTTTATTGTGATTGTGTCATTTCCATCAATTACAAAAACACCATGGCTTATCTAGCTTAGTCATACATAGTAGATTTCAAGGTCACTTTAGGTATAGACTGGGGTCATGTATGTTATGTATCAAGAGATTGTAGAACTCGAGTTGTCAAGTTTTAGATTCCTAATGAGTCAGTCGTAGAGTTGAGTAGTAGTTCAGCAGTTCCTAAGGGTTATTTTATTTCTTACCTTAAGGTGAAAATTTAGTTTTGAAGGGTTATATCAATAACTTAGTCTAAGTTAATGACTTAGGTGCTAAGGTACCTCCCATTTAGTCAGTTCATATAGTAAAGGAGTTTCTAGAAGTTTTTTCTGATAATCTACCCGGAGTCCCTCCTAAGAGGGAAATAAACTTTGTCGTAAACTTCATTCTAGATCCTCGTCCTATCTCTATTCCTCCATACAGGATGGCACTAGCAGAGTTGAAAGAGTTGAATGAATAGTTAAAATATCTTTTAGATAAGGGCTTCATTCGACCAAGTGTCTCACCTTGCGGCGCTCTAGTCTTGTTTGTAAGAAAGAAAAATTGTTTCGTTAGGATTTGTATAGATTATTGTCATTTGAAAAGTTCACTATCAACAATAAGTATCCTCTTCCTAGAATTCATGATCTTTTCAATAATCTTCAGGGTGCTCCTTGTTTTTCTAAGATTGACCTCAAATCAAGCTACCATCAGTTGAGAGTAAAGGGGTGTAATATTCCCATGACAGCATTCAGAACCCGTTGTTAGTTATTGTTAGTTTATGGTCATGTCACTTTTATTTAAGTTATGCACCTACAGCGTTCATGGACCTTATGAATAGAGTATTAAAACCTTATTGAGATATGTTTGTTATCATCTTCATTGATGACATACTAATCTATTCAAGGAATGAAGAAGATCATGCTAGTCACCTTAGGATAGTCCTTCAGACTTTGAAAGAAAAGGAGTTATATTCTAATTTCTCAAAATATGATTTTTGGCTTGAGTTTGTGGCGTTTTTAGGCCTTATAGTTTCCGGTGATGGAATCAAAGTTGACACCCAAAAGATAGAATCGGTTTAGAATTGGCCTAGACCCTCATCTCCAATTGATATTAGGAGTTTCTTGGGTTTGACAAGCTACTATAGAAGGTACGTAGAGGGGTTTCATCTATTTCGTCTACTTTGACCAAGTTGACGCAGAAGATAGTTAATTTCAATGCTCTGAAGCTTGTGGGAAAAGCTTTTCGAAATTGAAAAAGAGGTTGACTACTGACGTCATTTTGACCTGAACAGAAGGTACGCAAGGTTTTGTGGTGTTTTGTGATGCATCTAGAGTGGGTTTGGGTTGTGAATTAATGCAGAATAGCAAAGGTATAGCTTATGCCTCCAGACAGTTAAAAGTTCATGAGAAGAATTACTCAACCCATGATCTTGAGTTGGATGTTATGGTTTTCACCTTGAATGGTGTCATAATTCATATAGTGTTCATCTTGATATATTCACTAATCATAAGAGCCTGTAGTATATGTTCACACAGAAAGAGCTTAATCTCATATAGAGGCGGTGGTTAAAATTATTCAAGGATTATTACATGAGTTCTCTTTACCATGTAGGTAAGGCTAATGTGATTTCTGGTGATCTAAGTAGGTTGTCTATGGTCAGTGCTTCCCATGTTGATGAAGGAAAGAGAGAGTTAGCAAAAGATGTGCCAAGATTTACACGCCTTAGATTCAAACTTATGGATTCCACAAAAGGAAGAATAGTGGTGACGAATGGAGCTAAGTCATCAATAATGTCATAAGTGAAATAAAAGCAAGACCAAGATCTTGTTTTGCTTGAATTGAAGGACAATGTCCTTAATCAAAGAAAGTTAGCTTTTAAAAGGTGGGAGATGGTGTATTGAGGTATCAAAGTAGGTTGTGTGTAACAATAGTCGATGGACTTCAAGAGAGGATCATGGAAAGATCTTATAGCTTCAAATATTTCATTCATCCGGGTTCCACATATAAGTATTACAATTCGATAGAGGTGTATTGGTGGAGTGGCATGGAGAAGGGCTTTGCAGAATTTGTTGCTAAGTGTTCTTATTGCAAACAGTTTAAAGTAGAGCACCAAAGACCCGGTGGTTTGGCTCAGAATATAGAACTTTCAGAATGGAAGTTAATATGGATTTAAGCACAGGTTTAACATATTCACACAAACAACATTATTCTATTTGGGTTGATTTTCGATATAATGATGAAATCAGCCATCTTTTTTCCGGTAATGACTACCCATCCAGCAGAAGATTATGTCAGGCTACATATTCAGGAGGTGGTAAGACTTTATGGTGTTCCAATTTCAATTATTTCAGATTGAGATGTACAATTTACTGCACAATTCTGGAAATCTTTTCAGAAAGGTTTGGGTTCAAAGGTTAACCAGAGTATGATCACCTACCTCTCATTGAGGTTGCTTACAACAATAGTTATCACTCTAGAATCCATATGGCTATGTATGAAACTCTTTATGGGAGAATATGTAGATCTCCTATTGGATGGTTTGAAGTTCGTGAAGCAGGGTTAATAGGACCAGATTTAGTTCACCAAGCTATGGAGAAGGTGAAGGTTATACAAGAGAGGTTGAGAACAACGCAGAGTCGTCAAAAGTCCTACACTAATATTAGAAGAAGTCCATTAGAGTATGAAGTAGATGATTGGGTATAAACATAAATTTCACCCATGAAGAGTTTTATGAGGTTTGGTAAGAAGTGTAAGCTCAATCCCCTATATATTGGACCTTATCGAATATTTAAAAGGATTGACAATGTAGCTTATGAGTTGGAGCTACCATAAGAATTAGCAGCAGTTCATGCGGTGTTTCATATCTTTATGTTGAAAATGTTCTTGGGCGATCCTACGTTGATCATTCCAACTAAAAATATTGGGATCAATGATATCTTGTCTTATAAGGATATTCCAGTTCAGATTCTTGATCACCAAGTTCGCAAGTTAAGGACAGAAGCGGTTGCATCAGTCAAAGTACTTTTGATGAACCTATTTGTTGAAGAATCTACTTGGGAAGCTGAAGAGGATATGAATAAGACATACCTATATCTCTTTAAATCCGAAGAAAATGCTGAACAAGGTACTAATTCTCTTCTTAGTACTCTTTGAATTCTGCATGAGCATGTTTATTGTGAATTTGCTTGTTGGTGTTTGAACTAGATGTTACCACTCTTAGACTAGTGATATTAATATCATTCGAGTACAAAATAATCCCAAGGAGGAGATATTGTAACCTCTTTCAAATTGAAATAACGAGGAGAAAGCTTAAATTTGGAAATAGTCATTTTTTGGAAAGAACTAAAAATCTGGAAATTTAGTTAAGTTAGGAAAAGTGATTTTGTGGTAAACTTCAAACAACCATAACTTCTAGATAAGGATGAGTTAGATATACTTCAAGATATTGTTGGAAATCCCTTGGAATAATCTTTCCAACGCCACCGTGTTTGGGAGTTTCTGAGTTCGGATGAGTAAGTTTTCCCTTTAGAAGTTTGGATGTTGGAATAAGAAAAATCCAATATGGATTTTTAAGGGTAGTTTTTTCATTTCCTACCCAGCTTAAAAATTGATCTTCAGTAATATTTCTAGGGGATAAACTGACTGGGTTCCGTTTACGCTTTTGAAAAATAGAGTTAGGGTTTTTGGAGAAAGAATGCAACAGAAAAGAGAAGACGAAATGCAAGATTCATCATTTCGTAATGATTTGATTGGGGGTTGTTCAAGGATTTGATTTCACCGGTATAAAAATCTCTCCTAGAGTTGGATTCGTTCACCCATGCACCAAGCATGTTTAATTCAATGAAACTCGTCCTAAAAGAATTGGAAAATTTATGTTCTTGACATATAATCTTGAATTTGAATGTTATTAATAAATTAGGATGAATTGAGAAGCTTATGAGATCCTTACATTAAGTTTTAGGATTGTTTTGATTTAGTTTCTTGACTATATATGTTGTGCATCGGGATTTATAACGAATATGGGGAAAATGGTTGAGTTAGGAGAATCGGGGCTGGAGAACGAAGAAGGAAAATGTCAAGAAGAGTCCCTGAAACAAGTCTGCATCGTCGACCTGTTTCCCTAGAGAACAAAAATTTGCTTTGTGTATTGCAGGGAACGCGGACTCCTCTATCTCAAAATTTAATTTTGCTAAAAATTATTTAGGAACATCTATGCGTCGCGGAATTGTTCTAAGATGGTGATTTCATAACGTTTCTAAAGTTTAGCTATTCCAAACCATTCCTAAACATCATAGAAACCTTTCCTATCACAAATCATAATCCTTGAATCCTAATTCAAATTCAAGGAAAGTTAAGAGTAAATTCAAGTAAAGGTAAGAGTCAATCCAAGTAAGTTAAGAGTCAAGTCAAGTGAAGTTCATCAAAGTTTTCAAGGGTCTTTTACAAATGCTTTAACTTTGTTTTTAATACTCTAGTTTCAAGTTAAATAAAGAGTATAGAGTTTAGTTCATTTATCATAATTTTATAAGGGAACTAAGTATTCTCTAAGAAGTTTGTAAATGTTTTCACATATAAACAAGAAAGGAAACTGAGATTTCCAAAAGAGACAGTAAGTTAGTTTTTTCAGTAAAGAGGAAATTATGATTTCCAAGAGATCTTTTAAGCTAAGTTTAAGAAATTATCTCAAACAAAAGAAGAAGTTGTTTTAAGCACATATGAGCTAAGTATATTTTTGGAGTAGTATTGAGCATCGATATTGGGATGCGAGTTCATATTAACTCAAGCCTCCATAAACCATGTAGGCATCATGGGCTGAGAAAGGATCATACTTTTTAGATTATCCTTACTGTTTTTTAGCATAAACTAGTGGATCCACATATTATTTCAAGTCCTATACCGATGGAAAGGTATAGGATGGTCATTGGAAATGGACGTAAAGCATTGTACCATTAGTTAGGCTCATAGTGATGTATGTCGGTTAGAGAGTCTCCCAAAGAAGTTAATGTATTTTTATATACGTCACTTTATTTTATTCTTACATACATTTAGAGTAATGTTGTATCGATTTTATATACAGAGAGTTCACATCATGTCTTTAAACAAGCTTTTCTTTATATAGTATCTTCTTTATACTACTTTATAATGAAATGAGTCTAGTTAAGTATTAACGGGTTTGAGAAGAGTCATGTAAGTATTTCTTTCACAATTTATTTCAAGCCAATATTTGTTAGCATTCCAACTCTCATGCTCGTACATTAAATGTATTAATGCCAGCTTTCCTGCAACATATTATAATGTAGACGCAGGTAACCAGGATCACTATCCAGCTGTTTCTTGATCCATCTTTAGCATTTAGAGTTTGTTGGTGAGCCTTCTTGCATTTCGGGGTACCCTTTACTTTCTTTCTAGTTTAGATCATTAGAATGTTGTGGGGTTTGTCCCAACATCCATCTTAATTATTTTAGAGGCTTCATAGAAAGTCATATGTTAGTCCTTTGGATATGTGCATTATTATTTCTATTGTTAAGACTTTGTTTGCCATTTTTGGCAAAGTTGAATGTTTCATCTTTAAAACATTCCCAGTTATTTTAATTTTCAATTAAGTTAAGTTCATTGATCGTTTTAGATATGAATATTGTCTTCCAATGAGTTAAGTAAGTAAGTCTAAGGGTTCTCTTGGGACCAAAAATGGTATTCAAGTGTCAATCCCTCCCTGGGTGTATGTTTGGGACATGACAGGCATACCCCTAAACTTTTCGATTTGGACGTGAGATATCCCTCTTTATGAAAGTGGTTCATATACACCTTTACTGTTATGCAAATGGCTCACATATATCCTTATAGTTACCAAATGAACTCACATATACCCTTCATTTAACGAAAGTGATTTTGTTTAACCTTATATTTTGACTTCTATTATTAAAAATCATTGAGGGATATATATTTTTCTTCTAGCAAAGTCCAAGGTACTTTAATAATTTTTTATACATAAATTGTTTTTTGTCTTCTTTGATTATCATTATTTGAGTTTCTTACTTTATTTTATTTTAATTTCTTTTAACTCTTTAGTGTGAAAAAAATAAAACTACTTTTTGTGGCTATATTATAATTTAACACTGTTCCCACTATATTGTATTTTAGTTTTTGCATTTGAAGAAAAAAATTGGGTCATCTATGAAAAATTTTACAAGAATGTTAGTTAAACATAAATAAATCAAAATAATAAATCTATACTGACGTGGGATTATATTTAAAAAAGAAAATAAAATTAATTTTCACTTGTTTTAGAGGAAAAAGGTAAACGTAAGCCATTTGTATAATAGTATGGGTATATATGAGCACCTTGATAACAATGGAGTATACGATCTATGTATGACAAAGTTAAGGGGTATACTAAACCCTTTTACCTTTTTTTTATTACAATTATTGTATACAAAACTTTGTTCAAAAATATATTAAACTAGTGTTCCATAATTATGCTTCAATTTTGTCATTTTCATTCGTTTACATGTTCATGATTAGTTGTTCATGACTATTTCAATGTCAAGGATTAGGATGGAGTCACATGTGACTCTAAGCATTGTGGTACGACTAGGAAGTAGTCTCGGGTCGTGACACTTTAGGTTATTTAGCATGGAACCCTATAGTGGGGTGACTCCTTCCAGCATTGAGGTCAAATTTTGCAACTATGCCAATATCTGAGATGGTTAGGCACCTCGTGGGTCTTATTGTATAGTTCAGATTTTAACAAGTTCTAGTGGTGATTTGTGGGGCGAGGCAGTTATAGTGGTTCATCCAATATGTCATAGTTATGATTGTATAAAGGATGTTGTTATACTGTAGAGATCCAGGATATTCCCAGTCTCTCATTGTGGTGCTTTGTTTAGGAATAGGGTGAATCCCTACCTAGTTTTTTAGGTGTTGATATTAGATCATAGGCACCTCAAACTAGAGGTTGAGGTAGATCTCGAACTAGTATTGAGCACGTACTCTTGGTAGGTCTCCTCGCAGTGGTGTAGCTTAGTAGGCAGAGGTAGAGGTACCACTCAAGATAGAGGTGGTGAAGAGGCTAGTGTTATGCTTTCTCGGAGAGACCCGAGCCAGACTTTTTTGATGTAGTCATCACATGTATCATCTTGGTCTCTTCTTCATTTGAACATGTATTGTTTGATTCAAGATATATTTTCTCTTATGTTATTTCTCACTTTTATATTTGGTTTGATTTGATTTGTGATCACATGTATGTGCCTATTCATGTTTCTACACCTGTGGTTGAGCTCTTAGTGGTGGATCGAGTGTATCGATATTGTCTTGTTTCTTTGAAAGGGTATGACACTTGGGTAGACTTGATTAATCTAGGGTGGTGGACTTCGATGATATATAGGGTTTGTATTAGCTCTCTCCTCATCATGTTATTCTTGACTTTAATTTTAAGACTGTAGAGATGTCTGGTGTATTGAGGGTTAAGTGGAAGGGTGTCAGTGGTTGTTACCCTAGAAAAAAAATTTCTTCATCTGTTCTTAGATATTGGTGAACACTGGGTCCTTATCTTACTTAGTCTTCACAAGGGACACTAGTGTTGAGTCACCTTCCATGGAGTTTATGCTCATGGTTCAAAATTTTCCAGATGTATTCCCTGTTGAACTTCCAGTGTTCCTCCTGATCAGAGATACAGATTTTTTCTATTGATTTAGAGGTAGGCACTAATCTCATCTTTGATCCTCATTATCGTGTAGCCCATCAGATTTGAAAGAGTTAAAGGAGGAGTTGTGAGACCTATTGAGTATGGGGTTTATTTACCCTAGTGTGTCACCTTGTACCAGGGGTACACCGATCTTGTTTGTGAAGAACAAGGATGAGGATATGAGGATGTGTATCAAGTATTGACCATTGAACAAGTTGATTGTGAAGAACAAGTATCCCCTTCCATGAATTGATAACTTGTTTGATCATCTTCAAGGAGAAGCTTTGTTCTCTAAGATACACTTAAGGTCTGGTTATCATTAGTTGAGGATTAAAGCATCGGATGTCCTAAGACAGCCTTTCAAACTCGGTATATCCACTAAGATTTATTTTCATGTTCTTTATGTACACTAACACTACTGCAATATCAATGGAGTGATAAATAGAGTATTTCGACATTATTTGGAATCTTTTGTGATAGTCTTCATTGATGATACTTTTGAGTACTTTAAAATGAGGAGGATCATCTTTGCCACTTCATCATAGTGCTTCAGAAGTTGAGAGAGGAGAAGTTGTATGCAAAATTCTCAAAGTGTCAACGTTGTCTTGATTCGATGATATTCTTGGGATATATGGTGTTTAAGCAGGGTATCAAGGTTGATTTTTCCTAGATTGAGATAGTTAGAGGTTGGACGAGACCTATTTCTCCAATAGAGAATCATAAATTTATGGGGATAAAAGGCTAATCTAGAAAGTTTGTGCAGATTTTCGCTACTATTGTAGACTGATTGACTCAGCAAAGTATGGTTTTTCAGTGGTCTGAGGGGTGTGAGTAGAGCTTTGAAAACTCAAGATCCTATTAACTTCGGCTCCTATTTTGTCTCTACTCGAGGAAGGCATGGGCTTAATATGAGTTATGTTGGATTGAGTGTCAATAAATTCTACCACAAATATAAACTTAAGTCAAGACATAATGTGGACTCAATGGGACTTAATGCCAGCACCAACTGGATATGAATATGAGATGGAATATTTTACGATAGTTGAGTCTGGCTTCCCCTTAAAAGCTTAAACACTAGTTGAGTACGACTTTCCAAATAGGTTCCTTCTACAGTAGTTGGTCTGGGTTCCCAAAGTAGGTAGCTCATGAGATGGAAACCTTCTAGATTAGTTGAGTCTAAGTTTCTACTAGCGATCTCCTTATCCCATAACTATGTGACCGCATCGGTTAATTAGTTATTGGATTGACCTAATCTAAGAGTATAGTTCTACC
The DNA here is from genome assembly GCA_027705065.1 of Solanum peruvianum. Lineage (NCBI taxonomy): Eukaryota > Viridiplantae > Streptophyta > Magnoliopsida > Solanales > Solanaceae > Solanum > Solanum peruvianum. The sequence continues at coordinate 22,484,890 of JAKWJD010001760.1, forward strand.
CTCAGCAATTAGATCAACTCCTTTTCAGTGTGGGTAGACACCGTATTACATTTTAGCTCACATGGTCTATGTCGTTTAAGGCTTATGTTCCCAATATGGTAGTAGTATGAATAAGAATGTGAGTTATGAACTATGGGTACTTAAGAAGCTTTAAGGTATGGGATCTTACTTATGCATAGCACAAGTATGTTTTGATGGTATCTGTGCTATCTTGTTTTTATGTTATGATGATCTATGTAATGAATATGCTTATGGCTTATGCATATGATGTATTTTTGATGTATAGTTGTCTTCTATGATATAATTGACTAAGGTGATAGGATCTCTTGTCTATGAAAAGTATGCTAAAGGATAATATCAAATAGTATAAAGAGGTATGATGGCCTAAAAGTAATACTTAGCCTAGATGGGATTGCGGGGTCTCATCTATGCATTGCACAAGTATAACTTGAAGGTTACTTATGAAATATATCCTATGTTAAGAGAATCGAGTATGGACTAAGCTTGTGATATGTGGTATTTTATTTGTCTTTGGATCACGCCTCATTGGAGATTATGCTTATTATTATGTTATTATCTCTTATGTTTATGACTTATGTCTTAAATTCTCTATCACTTTTGTTATGCTCTTATGATGTTATTCAAGCTAACATATTTAGTATATTTTGTACTAACACATACATATTCCTACATTCTAATTTAATGTAGGGTTCAGAGATTATATTTCCATTCTTGAAGATAAGTTTCTAAAAGTGCAAGGAGTTAAAGATTTGGTGAATCCTCATAGTTTCGAGGACAAAATCACTATTTCCTTTATGTCTTTTATTTCATGTTTTAAGACAATTGTATGGGTTTACTCCCAAGTGTTATTCAAGTATTGTCGTAAATGGGTTGTGACAAAAACAGTAGTATGACTTTCGAATTGCTTTTAATGAGACTTTGATTGTATGAAAAATGTTTTAGCATTCCACACTTTTCTAGTATCTTATGTAATGATATGTTAAGGGCTTGTATGAGACCCCCTCGCAGTCAAGTACATCGTGTTACATCTAGGGTGTACCCCTGGGTCGTAACATCATTGCTCCAGATATTCTGTTCATCAGGGAGAGGCTAAGATGTACCACAATTTGAGTCAGCATTACTTGTTGTGCATTATGAAGAAGAGCATTACGAAATTTATGGCTAGGTTCTTGACTTTCCAAAAGGTCTATTCTTATCATCAACGGACTGATCGTGTATCTTAACGGATGCCTATTCCCACTTTGAAGTTGAAACGGATTACCACAGACTTTGTTGTTCGTTTGTCTACCACTATGGGTTGTTATGATTCAATCTAGGTGGTTTTGATAAGTTGAAGAAGTTCTCCCATTTCATTCCAATTTAGGTGAAGTAAATAGAGGAAAGTTAAATCGGGTCTACATCACTCAGATATCCTAGTTTCATGGGATTCCCATTTCTTATATTTTGGATTGACGTTACCTTTCAACTTCTCACTTTTGGAGAGCCTTACATCATGGTTTAGCTACTCACTTAGAAATGATTAAAACTTTTCACCCCAGGTGAATGGACAGTTTGAACGGAGGATTTAAGTGTTAAAGCAAATGTTTTGGATGTGTATGATTGACTTTGGTTCTTACTGGGATCAACACTTATCTTTAGTAGAGTTTTTCTACAGCGACAGTTGTCACTCTAGTATTCAGATGGCGCTATTTGATGAATTATTATTTATGAGTTGTAAATCTTAATTAGTTGATTTGATGCAGTTAGATGGACTCATTGGATAAAAACTTGTTTTGGGATGTGATGGAGTAGGTCCATTTGATTACGGGTAGGTTATTGACATCCCTGAGTTGACATGACATTTATGCATATAAAAGGGTTCGAGCCTTGGAATTTATGGGGGGTGATTATGTTTGGCTTAAAGTGTCATTTATGAAGGTTTGATGAGATTCGGTAAGAAGGGAAAGCTTAATCGTATATTCATCGTCCCTTTTGATATTTTTTAGTGGATTAGAGAGGTGGAATGTATATTGACCTTTCTAGATAGCTTTTCTCAATTGTGCATCCAGACGTTGCTTTTCTTAGGTATTATGTGCGAGATGAGTCCCATGTGATTTAACTTGATTTGTGGTTGTGGGTCCAGACTTGTCATTTGAGGAGGATCTTATAGCCATATTGGATAGGCAAGTTTAGAAGCTAAGGAAAACGGGGATTGTTTTAGTGAAGGTGTATATTTTTATGCATCATGATTGTGTGGATGGTTGTTACGATCTCATAGTACTAGTTCTCTTATTACCGTGATGGTGTGGCTTGTGTCGTGAATGATAGGGTCGTGATTAGAAAATTTTACCTAAACTAAAATTTTTCCAAAAGTTGGGGTTTATTCTCACAGAATTAATTTTTGGTGCTCGCTCGAGGCGATTTCAAAGTGCATTTCTTATATTCTTCAACTAGGTAGCGGTTTTAAATTTCTCACCTCTTTTACCCACTTAATATTTCATGATTTTGATGATAAAACATGATATTTGATTCCAAACTTTGAAGATTTTGTAAAGGCTTATTGTTTTGGTAAAATTGTGAATTAAGACTGATTTCAACTTATTTTTCAGTTGCATTTTCATTAATGGTTTCCAAAACCTTTAGGTAATGTGAATCCATACAAAATTCTAGATTTAAACTTAGTTTGAAAGAATGGGTGTTTGGGTCGATTTGAACCCGTTTTCCAAAATCTTTTATATGGGTTTTTTTATTCTTATTTTGAATTGCGATTTGAACAAACTTTGTTGATTTGGAGACCCAGCAGAGAGGAAGACCAAAGTGTCGGAGTGATTGTTTGATTTCTTGAGGCAAGTTGATCTTTTGACTATTTGTTAGTATATTGGACATTGTATGTCATTGTGTATTGAGAGTAATGAGAATTTCTGAAGGGTTTTTGCATACGTTATGAATTGTTGAATTATGAATAAACTCTTTCTATAACAACATGGGGTAAAAATGAGAATCTTGTTGGTTTGTGAATTGGTTTATGCCTTTGATGAATAGATGAATATGATGATATAACAAGTATGGGTTAACATAAGAATCTTGTTGGTTTGTGAATTGATTTATGCCAGGAATACTTAGATGAATTTAATGATTCATTAGGTGAAATTTCTCGATTAACATTAAGTGGATATTGATGTTGGATTATCATAGTGATATCATTGTATACCTATATATTCTCATTGAGGTTGTACCATGATTGTGATGTTGATTTGTAAGGATGAGTGGAAATGTGGAATTGGCTACACGTGAGCGGTAGATTCATTGAGTAGAAATAGGGAATGGTGTTAGGTAGTGGAGCCTGATTAATTTTAGGTTTTCCTATTTATTCTCTATTTTAGGTTTTCCTATTTATTCTCTATTTTAGGTTTTCCTATTTATTCTCTGTAACCAAAAATACACTGATTTATTAATATAAATATACCTCACCGTCGTGGAAGTTTACTCATGGGGTTTTACCACGAAATATTGGGTTTTGTCTTTCTCTCTCTAGATTTCTCATCTCTTTCTCTTGAAAGTTCTTGTGTTCTTCATTGATCTAGTGTGTGTGCGTGAATTCGATCCTAACAACTGGTATCAGAGCTAAGGAGATTCAACACGATCACAGAAGATGGATAGTTCGAAGCTTGGAATCGAGAAGTTTGATGGATCCGATTTCAGTTTTTGGAAGATGCAGATCGAAGATTATCTGTACCAGAAAGATCTTCATGAACCGTTGAACGGGGTGAAGCCGGAATCCATGACGGAGGAGAAGTGGAAACTCAAGGATCGCCAGGCTCTAGGGTTGATCCGGTTGACTTTGTCAAGAAACGTGGCGTTCAACATCGTGAAGGAGAAGACTACGTCGGGTCTATTGAAGGCACTGTCAAACATGTATGAAAAACCATCGGCTATGAACAAGGTATATTTAATGCGTAGATTGTTCAATTTACAGATGTCTGAGAATGGATCAGTTTCTGATCATATAAACGAGTTCAATATGATTGTGAATCAACTCAATTCTGTGGATATTAATTTCGAAGATGAAATTAAGGCATTGATTTTGATGTCATCTCTGCCCGAGTCTTGGAATACTGTTGTTTCTGCGATTAGCAGTTCCCGTGGATCTTAGAAAATGAAGTTTGATGAAATCCGTGATGTTGTTCTTAGCGAAAGTATTTGCAAACGAGAAGTGGGAGATTCATCGGGCAGTGCTCTCAGCGTTGATCGAAGAGGGAGAAGTAAGACGAAAGGCCAAAATCAATATGGTCGATCAAAATCAAAGAATCGAGGAAAATTACTGAACAGATCAAACGTGACTTGTTGGAACTGTGGAGAAAAAGGGCACTTTCGGACGAACTGTACAAAGCCAAAGAAAAAACAAAATCAGAAATTTGGAGATGACAATGATTGTGTAAATTCAGCAGAGGACATTGGGGATGCTCTAATCCTTAGTGTGAACAGCCCGATTGAATCATGGATTTTGGATTCTGGTGCATCTTTCCATTCGTCTCCAAGCAAGGAGTTGTTCCAAAACTTCAAATCTGGAAATTTTGGAAAAGTATATCTTGCTGACAATAAAGCCTTAGAGATTGAAGGAAAGGGGGGTGTTTGCATAAAGACCACCTCGGGAAACCAGTGGACATTGAAGGATGTCAGATATATTCCTAGGATCAAGAAAAATTTGATCTCTGTTGGTCAGTTGGATAGCACGGGATATGCAGCAGAGTTTGGGAAAGGTTCGTGGAAGATCGTGAAAGTTTCTATGGTAGTAGCTCGTGGCACCAAATCTGGAACCTTGTACACCACTGCAGGGTGGATAAACATGGCCGCTGTTGCTGAAGGTGCTTCCGGTTCATGTCTGTGGCATAACAGACTTGGACACATGAGTACTAAAGGAATGAAGATGCTGGTTGCAAAAGGAGCATTAGAGGGTCTGAAGTCTGTTGATATGGGTCTTTGCGAGAGTTGTGTTATGGGCAAACAGAAAAGAGTAAGCTTCACAAAGACTCCTAGAGAGCCAAAGAAAGTGCGGTTGGAAATGGTCCATACAGATGTTTGGGGACCATCTCCAGTATCATCACTTGGAGGATCCAGATTTTATGTTACCTTCATTGATGATTTCAGCAGGAAGGTATGGGTTTACTTCTTGAAGCATAAGTCAGATGTGTTTGCAACTTTCAAGAAGTGGAAAGCTGAAGTTGAGAATCAGACCGGTTTGAAAGTCAAATGCCTAAGGTCTGACAATGGAGGAGAGTATGACAAATCAGAGTTCAAGGCATTCTGTGCAGCTGAGGGAATCAGATTGATGAGAACAGTTCCTGGTAAGGCAAGGCAGAATGGAATTGCTGAGAGGATGAACAGAACATTGAATGAGCGTGCAAGGAGTATGAGGATACACTGTGGGCTGCCCAAAACACTTTGGGCGGATGCTGTGAGCACAGCTGCATACTTGATCAACAGGGGACCATCAGTTCCTTTAGGGTTTAAGATTCCAGAGGAGGTGTGGACAGGAAAAGAACTCAAGTACTCACACTTGAGGACTTTTGGTTGCACTGCGTATGTTCATGTTGATCCAGAAAAGAGAGACAAGCTTGACGCCAAGGCTGTGAAGTGTTACTTCATAGGATATGGTTCTGATTTGTTTGGTTACAGGTTTTGGGATGACAAGAACAGAAAGATCCTGAGACATTGTGACGTGACATTTGATGAGTCTGTCCTGTACAAGGACAGAGACCAGAAGGTTCTAGAGATTACAAAGCAAGTGGGAGTTGAGGTTGAGTTGGAGAAGAGTAACCCCAGAGATGTTGAAGCAGATACTCAACCAACTCCTACTGAAGAATCTGAAGTGGAGCAAGGTACACCTGAGCAGGTGTTAAGGAGATCATCCAGATCCATCAGGGCACCAGATAGGTATTCACCTTCATTACACTATCTATTGCTGAATGATGAGAGGGAACCAGAGTCTTTTGATGAGGCCCTACAGGTGGAGGATTCGATCAAGTGGGAGCAAGTCATGGATGATGAGATGAGGTCACTTGAGAAGAATGACACGTGGGTGTTGACTGAGTTACCTGCAGGGAAGAGAGCTTTCCTGAACAAGTGGGTGTCAGAATGAAGACTGAACCAGATGGCAAAAGAAGATTCAAGGCTCGTTTAGTGGTTAAAGGATATTCACAAAGGAAAGGTATTGATTATGCTGAAATATTCTCTTTTGTTTTGAAGTTAACCTCTATTCGAATTCTGTTGAGTATTGTTGCATCGGAAAATTTGCATCTAGAGCAAATGGATGTAAAAACAGCATTTTTACATGGAGATCTGGACAAAGAGATCTATATGCAGCAACCGAAAGGATTTGTAGTTCCAGGAAAGGAACACATGGTGTGCAAGCTCACCAGGAGCTTGTATGGACTAAAGCAAGCACCAAGGCAGCGGTATAAGAAGTTTGACTCCTTCATGACCAAGAGTGGATTCTGCAAATCTGAAAAGGATCCTTGTTGTTACTTCAAGAAATACACTGATTCATATGTATTTCTACTCTTGTATGTAGATGATATGTTGATTACAGGATCTAGTATGAGGAAGATTAACAATCTGAAGACAAGGTTGTCTGCAGCATTTGAGATGAAAGATTTGGGTCCCGCAAAACAGATTTTGGGGATGAAGATTTCTCGGGATAGATCTGTTGGCACTTTAAATCTATCTCAGGAGTTGTACATTGAGAAGGTACTGAGCAGATTCAGGGTTAATGATGCTAAACCCAGGACTACTCAATTGGCAAATCACTTTAAATTGTCAAAGGAGCAGTCACCCAAGACTGCCGAGGAGCGTTATCACATGGCACTTGTTCCATATGCTTCAGCAGTTGGTAGTTTGATGTATGCTATGGTCTGTACTAGACCTGATATAGCACATGCAGTGGGAGTTGTTAGCAGGTACATGGCGAACCCTGGGAAAGAGCATTGGGAAGCTGTGAAGTGGCTTCTGAGATATCTGAGAGGTATATCAAGTACTTCACTTTGTTTTGGCAAAGGCAAGGTGACTCTACAGGTTTTTGTGGATGCTGATCTTGGTGGGGATGTTGACTCGAGCAAGAGTACATCCGGGTACATTTACACCATAGGTGGAACAGCAGTGAGTTGGATGTCCAGGCTTCAGAAGTGTGTTTCTCTTTCATCTACTGAAGCTGAGTGTGTGGCAATAGCTGAAGCTGGGAAAGAGATGATATGGCTGGCAGATTATCTTGAGGAATTGGGCAAGAAGCAGAGCGAGAAGATTCTTTACTCAGATAGCCAGAGTTCCATACAGTTGGTGAAAAATCAAGTCTATCATTCGAAGACAAAGCACATCAGAAGGCGATACCATTTCACTTGCAGGGCAGTGGAGGATGGTGATATGTGCTTGGAGAAGATAGAGGGTGCAAAGAACCCGGCAGACATGTTGACGAAATGTGTTGATGTTGGGAAACTGAGGTTATGTAAAACCTCGGTTGGTCTTCTGTAGTTGTTGCTACAGATGTTGCGGTGCGGTAGAGATGTTGATGATGAAGAGATTTTTTTTTTGAGAATGTATTTTTTTGGATGACTGAGTCAGTCTCCAAGTGGGAGAATTGTTAGGTAGTGGAGCCTGATTAATTTTAGGTTTTCCTATTTATTCTCTGTAACCAAAAATACACTGATTTATTAATATAAATATACCTCACCGCCGTGGAAGTTTACTCACGGGGTTTTACCACGAAATATTGGGTTTTCTCTCTATATATATATATATATTTCTCATCTCTTTCTCTTGAAAGTTCTTGTGTTCTTCATTCATCTAGTGTGTGTGCGTGAATTCGATCCTAACAAATGGGACACACACCTTTCGTGGTTTCATTGAAAGGAAATAGGATCATGCCACCCTCCCACAACAAATGCATGTATCTAAGTGCCCTTATGGGTCCTAGATTGAGATACAATGGGTGTGTATCATTAGAAAAGATATGACATGGCACTACATTACATTACACTTGGTTTGATCCTAATTGGTTGTGGTTGTTGATATGTTATTGTGGTTATTGAACTATGAAATGTTATGGTTATTTTATTTTCTTGTTGTGGTGCAATTTGCGGTGTTCTCTACGTGCTTTGTTGTGTTGAGTGAGATCTGTTAGGTTGGGCTAATTAGTCTTGCAGGAAGTAGTTGAGGAGTTTTGAATGGAGTTGTTGGAGTATTTGTGTTCAGTATTTCTTTATTTAGGGATAGTTATCTATTTATTGTGTACCGTGTTATTTGACTTCTTCATTTTGTATATGTTATGAGCTCAATTCATCATGATTACTCCTCTTCTTTACTACATTCGAGGCTATAGTTGGATAGTTTGTTCGGCAGATGTTTGTCGTCTTAGTGCACACCTCTTACTCTTTTATTATGTTCTTGTTCTATTCTGGAAACAAAAATATTCAAGTTTATACTTCTTTAAATCTAATGTAATACATAGAGACTTGTAGTGTGACATCCATATTCTGGGTTTATATTTGAGTTACAATATGTTTTCCACATTACTGAGATAACGTTAAGTCTTTTAGTTTATTTACTTCCACATTTATCCTTTAATTGAGTTTCAGGCTATTTTGTCTTGGTGAGATAAGACAAGTGTCATCGTGTCCATTTTTGGATTGTGACAAAAGGAAAATTTTCTAGTTCAAGAGCTATCTTGAACCATATGTATTCATTAGCAGGTCAACAATATTAAAGAATCCCTCAATATGGTCTTAGGTACTTTATTTGTATTTTTGTGATGTTTACTCATTGATATATACACTAGTAACCTATACCAGGTTACTTCATTTATTTCTAAGAAATTGTAAGTAGACCCAAAGCTATATCATGACTCATTTCTAATATTGAATCTAGTGAACTTTATAGACATAGAAATGGCTGACTTTGTTGTCATCATATGGATGGATTGGTTATTTTCTTAATATGATATTGTAGATTTTTTAGGTATGGTTACTTGACGAGGCTCAATTGTAGCTCTCAATTAAGATAGTAGTCATATCTAAAACAATACCCAACTTTATGAATCAAGTTTGAATCCATAAAGAATGGTAAAGAGGATAATCTACAATGTGTTCTTCAATTCAATCAAAGAAGCACATTGAAACAATGACAAAAATATAAACGTGGGAGTTTTAACTAGGGAATTTCTTCAAATATTAAAATGACAATGTAAGAGTTAATTTCTCAAGATTGAAAAGGACTGGAGTGTGTGCAATTTTATGGCATGTTACGTGATAGGCATCGACTAATAGTTTAGAATCTATCACTATGGAATAAAATATACACTATTTATTTAATATCGAATAAAATATAAACACAAATATTGCACAGAGACACCCCTAAAAAAGAGTTAAGTTATTCATAAAAAATGAAAGTTATACCAAAGTAGTAACACTTCATTGCATTCTACTACAATGTTTTCTAATGTCTAGTACCCAGATTGGGAAAGAAAAATATATCCTTTAATTGAACATATCTCCAATTGGACCTTAGAATCTTCTACAGGATATCCTTTTTCACTATATAAATTCTCCCTTTAAATTGTCATCGGCTCACTAGCGCTTCGATCTGCATTTTACAAGTTGCAGTCTTCTGCATGCAGGCGTGCCACTTGCTTGGTCCAGAATTGGTTGTTCTTGCGCCAACACTTCCAGGATGCAGTTTCCCTTCTGATGCATACATGTGCAGTTTCTAATGTATTGCCTTATCAAGTGTGTTGCACCTACGGAGTATAGGTGCACTTTAATAGCATTCTTTTCCTTACCGACCTTTAATAGATAGATTTCAACTCCAATCTGTCATTCTTTTCTTGTCCTAGGATACAATGCCTACATATAAGAGAATTAAGGGCCTACAATCCTATCAATTAGCATTAAAATATTGAAATGATTCATGTTTAAGAATAGAACAAGTTGATAAAACATCAACATATGAAACCACTGAACTGGAACTAGTGTTTATCTCTAGCAAGATACTCACTAAGCACATGACTGATTCAGGATAATCATGACAAAGAGGTTGCACAATGAAGAGTGGTAGATTTTAAGTCATTTAAGGTCTATTTAGCTCAATAATTATATCTTCCTATTCTGCTTAAATATTGATGATTTGCACTTTGAAGGAAATTGGACATGGCAAGGATTGAACTTGATTTTTTGAAAGTTGAGGCTAAAAGCCTAAGTTGGGGTGTTATGGGAAACACATGGAAAGGACGCTTACCACATGAGGGCTTGATAAAAAAAAAAGAGAATGGAGGAATAATCTTAAAGAACGAAAAGTTGTGAAAAAGAAAGAAAGAAAGTGAATAATTGAGACTTGAATCCTCCAAATGTTGAAAATGGTTGCATGTGGGGCATCTATAAATAAGAGAACAAAAACTTTTTAAAAAATAATGAGAAGTGTCCATTGGTTTGAAGAGTGAAAAAAATTGGAAATGATGAGTTGTTGTGTAGTATTCAAGGAGGGTGTAGTCACTTATACCTAAATGATATCTTGAACTTTCATAAACCTACATTACAAGCTTAAGAAAGTCATTTGAGATCTCCAACCAAATGAAGTTGAGACAATATTGATTGAAAATATGGGCAAGCTTATGGTGTGCATTTGTATTCATGAGATTGTTCCTTGTGAGTGTGAGTGATTGATGTTTTCTCCTTGTCTTGTAAATACTTGTGTGTACATTTTTGGGACATGGTCTTTTATGTTAGGGAATGAAATCGAGGATAGATTGTTGAAGTTTATCGATTCTGAAATTGAGTCGAGGGAAGTTGTTTAGTTAATTAGTAGTTGAGAGTCATTTCTTGAGAATTATTGTTGCCACCTGATAATTCTTGAAAATACTTCGAATTTGGAAATTGTGCTTGAACTTGAGTGGTTGTTAAAATTGATAATCATTTGCATGATTTATAATTATTATTACCAACCAAAGTAATGATCATGACCCTCAATTAAAATAGAAATGTTTTGTGCTTAATTGAGTGTCTCGTGTTTTTTTAATTTTGTTTTGCTTGAGGACAAGAAAAGTTTTTAATTGTGTGTATTAATTTGGGATTTTGTGCTAGAAATAGACAAAACTATTTGGGTATTTGATTTATTGCTCTATTACTTTTGTTATTCATTTGTTTCATGTTTGAATTCATGAAATGGGTTTAATCTAGTTTTAATGTTTGAATTTATGTTTTGAGATTGCATGCTCAGATATAGCTTTCGGTCTTTGTGCATTGATATAAAGATAATTTTTGAAGTGGATAATTTGAATAATAATCATATTCAGCTTTGAGTCTTAAATTTGAAATCGAAAGGAGATAATAAAGGTCTACATTGTTGAATGCTAAACTTGCTATAAAAAGGGGTTTAGATTTAGGTCTTGGATTACTTAGTAGTTGACTCGATTAACACCGAAAGGAGATATTGTGATATAAACCCTTTGAGACAAAAAAGAGATTAATGTTGAATGATGATGATCCAGGCTATCTATGATTGAATAAGCATGCATTGAATTTTGATGGAATATTGAGTGTTTATTGAATTTAGAATTTCCTAATTCCCAAGGGATTGATATCCTCTTTGCCCAAAACCATTGTTTGGTTATCAAAATTACTCTTAATTTGAAAACCTTGTATCTTGTATATTTAGATAAAATTTGTAGCTATTCACTCTTTGTCTTTTCAATTGCCAACAAATTATTCTATGTGGGATTCAACCCTGACTCTTCGTTGGGTATTTTTATTGACGAAAATTGCTTACTCTTCAGACTTGTTTTTAGGTTATTGATTGTTATCACAGTGTGCATTGAAGTATGCTATGACTTATCGATCTTTAGATTGAGCTTGTAAATGTAAATATTAATTAGCTTGAATTAGGGTGGATGTGTAGTTGATTCGTGTTTAGTGTCTAGAACTCATGTCTTAACCTAATTTTTCGATAGTTTTGCATAAATTGAGAATCCCTACTTTGTTATCGTGATTGCATCATTCCCTATACTATACCAGTAATTGACAAGGTTGTTACTAGTTGTAGTTATTGGGATTAGCCTAGGTGTAGGCTAGTAATTTGCTTATGTTTATGCTTTGGATCCGATAAGCCTTAAAAATTCTCCAGTGTCGCTTGATACGACTCAACTTCATAAAGGTTGATATGACATCTTATCCATAATTTCCTTTTTTTATTTGTTCTTTGGATTGGATGTGTTTTACAGTGATTTTGTGCATTTTTCAGTTGTTTGCGGTCGAGTCTTGGATTCGGAGCTGGAGTGAATATTTGGTGACTTTGAATATTGTTTCTGTATACAACATGGACCGGTTTGAGGATGATCGAGTGAATTTGGAGAATCCAGAGACTCAAGCCACGGTTCAAGGCCATGGCTTGCCTTTTATTAGAGTGGGTCGAGGCACTGGCATACATCCTTAGTCACAGTTTTATGCCTTAACTAATATCTTTTAGCCTCGGTTCGAGCTCGGACACACTTTTATGATTTGGGTTCGAGTCCTGACTTGGTGACTCTATTGGGTTCTTTCGGTGCCTTTCCACGGTTTAGGACTGTGGATGGCTGTGGCATTTGTGGAAAACTCTTATATAAATTGATTAATAGTTTTGTTAGTTAATTATTATGTGTATCCATCAGGCTTTTGGGTCCATTTGAATTAATTACTTTCAATTGTGCACGAGTGTAACTTTTGTGCCTATGGGTCCAATTAGGTTATAATTAAATGTTTACTTTGCTATTCGTTCTTTCCTTGACTCATGTGTATTCATGTTAGTCTGTAATTATTGGTCCACTCATTTGACCTCTATTTGGTATTCTCACTTCTCACTTTTGTTTTTACTTTCCAAGCTCAGTCAACCTATGATGCCTATTGAACATTTAATGCTTTAGTACTCATATTATACTCTGTATTTATTTTCATAATGCAGGCTGAGCACCTGTCACCGGCATTGATTTTGAGCCTGTTATAGAGACTAAAGGCGAGTTTATGAAATCCTAGATTAGCTTGTCTCCTTCTGTTTATATTTGTTACCTAGTCTTTTGTATTTGAAACAAATCTGTATTTTTGGTTCATTTTTTAGACTTGTACTATTTTAGTAGTTATGTACTTGTGACTACAAGCTTTTGGGACTGTATTTTTCTTTTTGAGTGTATTTATCTTATGTTGTTCTTATTTTCTGCGACTTTCATTAAATTTCTAAGTTATTTATTTTTTATTGTTGTTTCTACCCAATATGTTTGTTACTTGTCGTTCCACAATATGGTTGTCTTACTTACTGGTGAGTTATGGTAGGTGTCATTATGAATGTTTTGGGTCATGATTCTAAAATAGTTTTCTACCCAATATGTTTGTTACTTGTAGTTCCACAATATGGTTGTCTTACTTACTGGTGAGTTATGGTATTTGTCATTATGAATCGGGGTTTTGGATCATGATTCTGAAATAGTTCACAAGACCACAACCAAGCAAAACGGAAGAATCTCCAAAGTTGATAATTATCTTTTGATGATAACTATAACTCCAAATTAACAACGGAGAGAGGTGTAATAACTTTAACCTTGTGAAAATAACTTATAGCTTCTGCCACTTACCACATATTCACTGGAAAACCAACTGTGAAAACCACGAAAGAGAAGAACCACATAAAACACAAAGAAATATATGTCAAGCGATGAGTTCAATGTATAGAATAATATGTGTGAAGCACTTAAGTTCTAATAATCAAACCCTAAGGAGTATTTGATCAAAGGAGAACTTAGAATCTCTTTTTCAGTCTTAGGACGAAATTGGTTTTGAGAGAATGATTTTTGAATATGAAGCATATTGATATTTTATTTATTCCTGCGACCTGGGCCCACCTTAATTTGCACGCTTGCTCAGTGTGTACAAAAATGTAAATATTTCTCTCTTTTGAAGTCGTATTAGTAAATGCTTAAATGCGTTGCAAACTAGATTCATAGCTCTCTAATTTTGTAGGTTATACCCTCTAAATCTTTATATATTGGGAGATATGGTCATCCAAAGTCAAATTACATACGAGACCCAGGATTGTCTCAACATGTTTGGCGGCCTATAGCCAAACATAATAAATAGGCCTATTTTTTCAGTTGATAAATATAAATTGAATAATTATAATATACTATTATAATACTACAAATGGGGTTGGAAGAGGCAGGATATATGTAGTCATTGTGTGTTAGGCTTTGTGGAGGCTTGTGAGCCGGCCCGACCCATTACTGAAACCCTAGTTAACCATTTGGTTTTCCTATAAATATGATCCTTGTATTTGTAATTCTTGAGGTAGCACAAGTGAAATAAAATCCTCCTTAAAGTCGTGGAGTAGGGAAACCGAACCACGTAAATTCTTGTGTGTCCCGTTTGTGTTCCGTTTCTCTTTTCTCTAGATTATTTGTGTGTTGTGTGTTTAATTCCCAACAATTGGTATCAGAGCGAGGTTTCAACAACATTGTAACACAAACTGTGAGAAATTGTCACCTAGGGTTCTTGTGTGAAGAACTGTGTGCAGGGAGGGTAGTAGCCGCGTTACCGTGTGGGTAACCTCAAGCAGCAGCCGGCTAGGAGAACCGCGCAGGGTGCGAACAGCGTCGTCCGTGTGCTGTCCGTCGCGCCGTTCCGTTGGCCGCCGCGTCGGGAAGGAGTGTGCCGCCGCCGTTCGCAAGCTACAGCCGTGCAAGACGCCGAGGATCTGGAACCGCCATTCGCGAGCAGCAGCCGCCGCGAACCAGGCAGCCCAGATCGAAGGAGATCTGCCGCGCAGTAGCTAGCCCAGCGAGGGAGAAAGCCGCGCAGCAGTAGCGAGGCAGAGAACGCCGCTGCCGTCCAGTGGCCGCCGCGTCGAGGAGCCTCAGATCCAGCCGCGAGCGTCCAGATCGTGAGCATCGTCCAAATCGCCGCCCGCTGTCTGAAAACGCCGTTAAGGGAATTGCCGAAGGTGCGGTTTTTTTGTGGTGCAATATTTCTGACGAAATTACCAAGATCTGAAATTAGTTGTACCGAGTATCTTATTAGTCCTTTGAGATGGCAGAAGATGGGAAGTTCCGAATTGAGAAGTTCGATGGTACAGATTTCAGTTGGTGGAAGATGCAGATTGAAGATTTGCTGGTTCAGAAAGATTTGGACGTAGTGTTGGGTGACAAGCAAGGAAAATTGTCTGATGCAGAGTGGGCAGGTTTGGACCGGAAAGCTATGTCAGTTATCCGACTCTCGTTGACCAAGAATGTTGCTTTCAACATTCTTAAGGAGAAGACAGCGAAAGGCATCTTGGAAGCCTTGTCTAACATGTACGAGAAGCCATCTGCAGCAAAAAAATTTTTCTGATTAGAGAGTTGGTGAACACAAAGATGAAGGAAGGCAGTTCAGTTACCGAGCACATCAACTCATTGAATTCGATCTTAGCCAGACTTTTGTCAGTTGGCATTAAGTTCGATGATGAAGTTCAAGCTTTACTACTGTTATCATCATTGCCTGACAGTTGGTCCGGAACGGTTACAGCAGTTGCCAGTTCAGTGGGACCTAATGGATTCACCTTTGAGAAATTCGTGATCTCGTTCTTGGCGAGGATGTCAGAAGAAGGAGTTCTGGAGAATCATCAGGTGATATGCTAAACGTCATCAGAGACAGAGGAAATAACAGAGGTAGTGGGAGCAGGAACCGAAGAAGGAGTCAGTCGAAGGCTCGGGATGGCTCAGGTGTAACATGTGGAACTGCAAGGAGGTGGGGCATTTCAGGAATCAATGCCAGAAAGACAAACAAGTCAACATTGCAGAAGACAGCGCCAACGAGGATTTGTTTATCTGTTGCGCGGAGAGCAATGTGGATTCCTGGGTCATGGATTCTGGTGCTTCTTTTCACGCTACCCACAGCAGTGAAGCATTGCAGAATCTTGTTATTGGAGACTTTGGAAAGGTAAGGCTTGCAGACGATAGAGCTCTTGATGTTACGGGCATGGGTGACATGGTGCTGAAGACGCCAGTCGGTTTCTGGACCTTGAAGGATGTCAGAGTTGTTCCAAGCTTGACGAAAAGTTTGATTTCTGTTAGGCAGTTGGATGAACAGGGACATCATGTGAAGTTTCGAAATGGGCAGTGGAAGGTCGTGAGGGGCAATCTTGTCATGGCTCGTGGACAAAAAGAGGTCGTTGTATATGTCGGATTACCGTCTGAGGGAGTGACCGTCCCAGTTCAGAAGAAAACAAAGTCCGGTTCACAGAATCTCGTGGGCAGAAGAAGGTTGTCTTGGAAGAAAGAAACCCAGAGCCACAAGTCAGATTCAGGATGAACGAGCAAGGAAAGGTTCAGGAAGACCAGTCAGAGGTGTTTGTGGCAGTGGGAGCACCGGCCGTGCTTCAGCCAAGGATCCTAGAAGACAGTGGGTCAAGAGAACTAGTATTCCAGCTGTTGATACGTCTCCAGAAAATTTCTTGCTGAGTATGGAGAGTGTTTGTTCTCAGGGAGTTCTAGGATCCGGCAGTTCGTGTCTCAAGTGGGAGCCGGTAGGGACCGAGGACGAGTCAAGGCAGTTTCAGCCGTGACTGATGTGTTGAAGCTTCGGGAGCTTCAACGGGCCTTTCAGTTGACTGATGAGAAGACGCTGTAGCAGGAGAGAGTTGAAAAAGATTACTAGACATACAAGTGTTCTAAGTGGATGACAGTTGAAATTCTTCAAGCCTCCAAGTGGGAGATGGTTGGGCTTTGTGGAGGCTTGTGAGCCGGCCTGACCCATTACTGAAACCCTAGGTTAACCATTTGGTTTTCCTATAAATATGATCCTTGTATTTGTAATTCTGAGGTAGCACAAGTGAAATAAAATCCTCCTGTTACAGTCGTGGAGTAGGGAAACCGAACCACGTTAAATTCTTGTGTGTCCCGTTTGTGTTCCGTTTCTCTTTTCTCTAGATTATTTGTGTGTGTTGTGTGTTTAATTCCCAACATTGTGAAGTAAAAATGCAAATAATATAAAGTTGGAATTAATAATAAAACATGACTCAAAATTTTAAAAATATGATGATATTAAAATAGTGTTGCAATGAAGTTGATAAGTAAATAAATAATATTAAAATAGTTTTGATTAGTTTTAGTGCTTGAAATTTGAACAAGACACTAAGAACAAATTTTATTTTATTTTTTATAAACACACAACAATAGATATCACACAAGGTAGAATGTTTGAACATTTGAGAGACTTAAAAATATTCAATAATGAAAATTAAGTATAAGAAGACAATATTGTTGGTTTATGATAATCGTCAAAATATAAATTAACTAGACAACAAAAGAGATACCTACATGCGAAATTAGAAAGAATACTACAATAACTAGCCACATGAGAATCTAGAAAATACACTATAATCAACTAAACAATATTCAATTTCTCAATTATATATTCTATACAAAAAATTATTTTCAAATTTATTAAGAAATTATTTTAACAATATATTACTTCCGCGAAATAATATCTTCAAATAGAGTTTTGGTTACGAAGCTCCCTTTGTCCTTAAATGTTAATTTAATTATTTAATCACCTACATATATCGGTTTCATGGTATGATCACTCATTTGGAAGTTTATTTTCACTACAACTATCAATGAACAACATGAGGAGAAAAACTATAGGATAATTTTTGGCGCATACGTCTTCAGTTTAGCGAGTTAGTTAACTTAAAATATATTGGGTTACATATTCACTAATTATTATTTCACTAATAATATTTGGGAGACTCGAGATATGATTCTACCTCTTGTTATGGTAGTAGAGCAGATGGTTATCAGATACATATTTCTCCCCGACTTATAGTTGACAGTAGAGGTGGTATATCATAATTTTCAAGCTTCGTAGAACCATTCATTTCATATCACCGTATTCATCTTATGATATTCAAGATGTCAAGCACCCACAGGCAGAGATACAAATAGAGGCAAACAAAGGTGTAATGACCGTGATGGTCATTTTATGAACTTTTAGAAAATTATTGTTTACCTCTTCTAATAATTATTCTGAGTCATGTTTGATTATTTATGAAGTTTTTTATGAATTTTGATTGAAAAGATGTACTTTTGGAAGATTGAGAGTTACGTTGTTAAAGTGGTTTTTGGCAAAAATTGGAGCTTTGATTATCGAATTGGAATTCCGTCAATTTCCTCAGCTCCAAAATTTGGAATTTTTCTAAGGGTGTGTTTGGTATGAAGGAAAATGTTTTCCATGGAAAATGTTTTCCTAGAAAATGTTTTTCGTGGAAAACAAATAGATTTTAGACTTATTTTCTCATGTTTGGTTGGTGAGTAGAAAATATTTTTCGGAAATGATTTTTAGTGTTTGATTTATGAATTAAAAATATTTTTGAGGAACATCTTTTATTTTTACTAGAGTAGAAAATAATTTTGAAATTGAAAATATTTTTATTTTTTAAAAAATTGATGTTTTTCCAAAAAAAAATGTAATTTGAAATTGGAGGAGAGATTTGGAAAATGTTTTCCTTAATTTTTGAAGGGAAGTCATTTTCCTTAATTTTGAGGAAAATGAGTTGATTTGGAAAATGTTTTCCAAAACTTTTGTCGCAATCAAACATGAGCAAATTGGAAAACATTTTCCAGAAAATGTTTTCCATCATACCAAACACACTCTAAGAGAAGTGTCATTTTCTGTTTCAAAGTTGTTTCATGGAGTTAATGCCTAGAGTTGGAAGTTCAAGTAATTTAGATCTCGAGTTGACTTTTGTCGACATTTGGAGTTTAGATGCTTGTATTAGATTTTCACAATACCATTGGATTCAAGGGTTATTTTAGGCCTAGATGAGGTCTTGGTTGAATATATTTTAATGTTTTCGAGAGAAGCTTACTACTTTTTAGTGTAAAGTTAGTTTATTACGGCTCTCACGGGTTTTAGATCAATAAGACCTCAAATCGCAGTTTTGATGGTTCCATTGAGTCCAGAACAGCACGTTTAATTTGATAGTATATTTGGTTTGTGAATTCAGGGTTCAATAGAATCTTGAGCGTACATTCGGGGATTTCATGCCTTGTGTGAATTGCTAGTTTATTGACACTGTTGCATGGAATATTGTTCATCGTGACCGTAGGCCAACCCTCATGATCACGAAGGTGATTATTTTTGTGCATCCCCAGTTTCCTGATGATCATGATCGTGTGGCTTATGACGCGGTCGTGATGGTCAATTTAATGAGTTGGCCAACTTTACTCTCTATATTGAGTCGTATTGATGGTCAATTTAATGAGTTGGCCAACTTTACTCTCTATATTGAAATCGTATTAGTAAACGCTTTAATGCATTGACAACAAGATTCATTGACCTTTAATTTTATATGATATAAACCCTTTAAATTTTTATATATTTGAGATACGGTCATCTAAGTAAAACCACATACGAGACCACTTGAAATACTTTCTCGAAATAAAATCTTCAAATTGATTTTTGTTATAAAGATCCCTTTGTCCTAAAGTGTTAATTTAATTATTTAATCACCTACATATATCCATTGCATGGTATGATCACTCATTTGAAAGTTTATTTTCACTACAACTCATCAGTAAACAACATAAGGCGAAAAACTGTAGGATAATTTTTGATGCATACATCGTCAGCTAAGCGAGTTACTTACCTTAATATATATTCGGTGTTACATATTAACTAATTACTATTTCACTAATGTGATTTATAGGGGTGTGCCAGAATCAAACCGATCGATAAATCGAACTAAAATAAGGTTAACAGTTCTTTATAGATTTATTTAAAAAATTATCACAATAACAAAAATAACTTTAAAAGACAATAAATATAGATATTAATAAAGAGTGCTAAAGTTTTTACTGCATTAGTTAAGTTTCATTAGAAGCAATGTCGCTAAAAGTTTTAGAGACATATACAAAGAGTGTTAATTGCCGCTAAAAATATATATTTAGCGACAATTAAGCTATTGTCGTTAATTGTTGCCTCTTATAACCATTTTTGATGTAGTGTATTGAGTTATTTGTTCAATTTTGATTTTTTTAGTATCGGGTTATTGGGTAAACCGTTAAACCATGAAGACTATAGTAATTTACTACTTTACATGTACAAGAATATTAAATATTAATATGAATACCTTGCTAGTTACGTCTTTACCCTTTAGCCTTCAATTTGCACTATACAATAACTTTGAGTTCACAATTTCACATTATACAAAATGTCAAAATCAAAAGTAAGAACCATATTACTTTTGTCGGGTCATGTTTGAGGGAGGAGTCATACAATTAAATATTTTATAAGAAATTTCTTATTGGTTAAACCTAAAACCAAACCGCTAAGGATAAAAATTGATAAATCGATAAAAAAATATATCTGATTTATATTACTTGAAAACCAAAAATATATAAGCCGGATTGATAATAAATAAAACTAAACTGAAGTGACTGATACACACCCCTAGTGATTTGTCATCATCAAATTTATTAACAATATATAGAATCATAATCTAGTTTCACATTTTAATAGATGAAAATAATAAATCAAACTACATAGATTATAATAATTATATCATAACTAAAATTATAAATACATGTAATTGACTAGAGAAATTATTTATTAATATTCATAATATAAACGAACATCTCTACTTGACCCGTTTAGTACATACGAACGTACTAGCGCAAAAAGTTGAAATATTACCACCCTCATACTTATTATCAAATTATATTTAATCTTATGCTATAGTTTTTTATTGTGAACATTTATTTGTAACTTTATATGAGTTAATTAATACTCGATATCAAAATGGTCTACGATATATGTAAAAGTCAAACATATTAACACAATAATCTATCGATAACTTTATACAAAGTGAAATAAAATAAAATAAAAAATGTTTATTAGGAATTAAAATGTAATATTATAACATACCCTCATGGCTAATAGTATATACTAACAGTTTTATTTCTTCGGGTGTGTTGTAGGAAGGAAATATTTCACAAAGATATTTATTCAAAAACCTAAATGGATTAATTACTTAATTATTTTCTTCTATTCAGTAAATCTATAAATAGTAATATCTTAAAAGAATTTGTATATAATGTAGGGAAACATTATGGAATTGGTGGGTGGGGGCGTAGGGCTATGAGGTGTAGGTGTAGACGGTGAAGTTTTATTGATAAATTCATATTAAATTTTGAATAAATCTTAAATTCATCATACGTTGGCCAAGTCAAATTATTGGTTGATAAATTCGGATTAATATCTAAGTCAAAATTGTGAAGGAATATTGATTGTATTGAAGTGTTAACCTAATAAGGGAATACATGGGAGATATATATAGGAGATATAGGAAGGAGTACTAATTCTAATAAGATTAGGATTAAGGAGTACTAATCCTAATAGGACTAGGATTAGTACACAGTAAATACTAATATTATTTAATACTATTATTTAATACTATCTGTTATTATCCCCCTCAAGCTGAGCTGAGCGGAAGCGAACGGAAGCTTGGAACTGAGGTAATCGTGTTGTCGGCTCGGGAGAGGCTTGGTGAGAATATCAGCCGGTTGTTCTTCAGTGGGTACATACTGCACAGTCATGGTGCCGGCCTGAACTTCATCGCGAACAAAGAGACAATCGGTATCAACATGCTTCATTCTGGTGTGTAGGACGGAATTCTTGGCCACACAGATGGTTGATTTGTTGTCACAATAGAGAGCAGGAACAGTGTGAGTGGCGCGGAGTTCGCGAAGAATATATGTGACCCACATGGTCTCAGCAGCAAGAAGAGCAAGGCCACGGTATTCAGCTTCAGTCGAGGACCGAGAGACCTTGGGTTGTTTTTTTGTACACCAGGAGATCAGGTTCGGCCCCAAAAAAATGAGAAACCCCGATGTAGATTTTCTGTCATTTTTATCATTCGCCCAATCTGAATCTGAGAAATCCCGAAGCTCCAAGTCCCCGGGTCGAATGAGTAAACCACGACCAAGAGTGCCAAAAATGTACCTGAGAATGCGTTTTAGACAATGGTAATCATGTTCACTTGGTTGATGCATGCGTTGAGCAATTCGGTTGACAGCAAACTGGATGTCAGGACAGGTAATGGCCAGATACTGTAGAGCCCCAATGAGGCTGCGGAAGTGGGTGATATCGGCAAAGGGGGTGTCGGCTCCATTCGTAGACGAAGAGACTGTCATCGGTGTTGGTTGACTGGTGCATTTTTCCAGTCCAGCTTTCTGCAACAGATCTCGAGCATATTTTGACTGATGAAGAAACAAGCCGCTGCCTGTCCGAGAAAACCTCCATTCCCAAAAAATAATGTAACGGGCCAAGGTCCTTCATTTTGAAGGTAGTTTGCGGTGTTGATTCGGGGGTGGCCGGGAAGGACCCAAAACGGATCGGGCTGGAGATGTTGTGGGTATGGGGTGGTTCGGGTTGGTTGTGGGTGTAGGTGGTGGTTGCGGGTGTATTGTGGGTAACGATCGAAGGGGTGGTTGGGTAGTGGGTGGAGGTGTGGGGGAAGGTGGTGAGTGACCCTGTGAGTATGTTGGAAAAAGGGGAAGGACGCCAATGATTGATGTATTTGTGGAGGAGGAAATAGACTCGTAGGGAAACTCATTTTCGACAAATTTGACATGACGAGATATGTAGACTTTATGAGTTTGTGGGTCAAGACAGCGATAACCCTTGGAGGTAGGATGATAGCCCAAAAAAATACAAGGACGGGATCGGGGTTGTAATTTGTGACTAATATGAGGGCATACACTTGGATCAGTCCATTAAGTTGACAAGATGAGCCCAACTCATGTTCTTCAAGTCGGGGGTTAAAATTGCTCGGACCAAAATGCTCCCAAAGCCCTAACTCAAGCCTATATAAAGAGGTCTTATTCTAACCAAAAGAACAGATACAAATTATATTATATATATATATATATATATATATATATATATATATTATATATATATATATATATATATATATATATATATATATAAGAGAACATTAAGTCCGCGTATGTGGCGCCACCACAAACAAGGATATTTATTTTATTTCCAAAACTACTTTTCTCCTTTCATTAAAAAGGTGTGACTTTTATGAAGAGTTGTCACTTTTATTAAAAGTTATGCATTTTATAAAAGGTTATAACCTTTCCAAAGTGTTATAACTTTTCCAAAGAGTTATAAAATTTCCGAAAAGTTGTGACTTTTAAGTAAAGTCGTGACTGTGATGAAGAGTTGCGACTTTTACATCAAAAGTTATAACTTTTGTGAAATGTTGTGACTTTGATGAAGAGTTGTGATTTTTATAAGAGGTTGTGACCTTTCCAAAGGGTTGTACTTTTTCAAAGAGTTGTGATCTTTCAAATGAGGCATAATAAGAAAGTATTCACACTATCATTTGTTGTCTATAAATAGAAAGATTTTCTGTCACTATTATTTGTGGATGTTTTTTCGCTCTAGGGTAGCTGAATTTAAATACATTATTTAAACTTCTTATGAAGTTTGTTTCATTCCTCAATGTTTTCTTCTTCCTATTTTATGCAGCTTAATCTTTACTTTAAGTCATAGTCATTCATGTAACTATGACAATTTCTTTTTGCTACTTTGGTGACTTGTTTTAAAACTCTATTAATATTTAAGCAAAGACTAATGAAAATTGATATTCCCTTTTGTCTGTTTCTACAGGTTTCTTCGTATAGACAAATAAAATGGATTTTTGATTGCAATGCGACATTAGGACTCTGCATCTCTCATTCCACAACTCTTAACGCTTTTGAAATTATTAAATTCATTACATTTGGTTCTTTAGTAAACAGTTTTTTTGCCACTATTATTTGTAAGTTTTTTTTTTATATCATAGGGCTGTCAAATTAAAAAAAAATTATTTAAAATTCTTATGAAATGTGTTTCATTCCTCAAAGTTTTCTTCCCTCTATTTAATGAAGCTTAATCTTTTATTGTAAGTCATAATGATTCGTGTATTTATTGTTTTTTTTATTTTCTAATTTTGGTGATATTTTTTAACTCTGTATAGAATTTCAATAAGGATGGTTGAAAATTTATCTTCACTTCTGTCCCTTTCTACAAGTTTTTTCATAAACATTTTGAGATAATTACTTGCGGGTTGTACTATATTTGATAGCACACAACAACAAATATATAGGAACTGACACAAAACCTATGATGAAGTTTGCTAAAAGAACCAAACAGATTGTTGTCTTGCTTGCCACAATTAGTATATCATTTTGATTGTTTTTTTCTTAGGTACAAACAATTTGTATGTCATTTCACTCTTCCTAGAATATTAGTATAGACATAATTAGTCCACTTTTTTTCTCGCAAGTTAAGTAATTTATCATATTTCTTCGTCTCTTCATATTTGGCATAATAAGAGCTCAAGTTTTCTTGAAACAAACAAATGTTCAAAAGACACTATAACAAATATAATTTTTATAAACAATAAATACGCACATTATCGAAGAGTTCTATATTTTACCGACATATAATTAATGTCATTTAATTATGCTGATATAATCTTTAGGAACATTCATAGAGAGTATCAATTGCCTCTGAAAATACATATTTACCGATAATTAAACTATTAATGGTTATTGAATATTATTTTTACTATAGTGATAACTCTTTATTTTGATAAAGTTTTCTATTTTTTTTTAAATAAAGATGTAACAACTCTTTCTTTTGAGTTATTTCAATTAAATTTGTGATTTGTAAACTTGTATACAACTTGATAGACAAGCAACATGGCTTTTTCTTCTTGATTGCTAAGAAAGTAAGGTTGTCTTTATCATTATTTGTGGATATTTGTGACTTCAAGTGCTCACAAAATTATGTTGTGACATGTTAATATGTCAAAATTTTGGTTTAGAATATTCAAAATTGTGAACCGTTTCGTTCAGAGGCCACCTACTTCATGGTTGATATTTGGATTAATTCTTTCTAACTGCATATAGTTTAATTCAATAACAGTTGGGGCCGGTGATATGAAACATAATCAATAGTAATGACTACTCCGAGACAATGAGGAAAAACATGTATGACACAATCAATTTAGGCTCATTTTAAAAAATATGCATGATACGTCATACTACACTAAAAATAGATTTATGGAGGTTCATAAGGAATGAGATGAAGATCTTCCATTTGAGTTTAGTTTATTATGTTCTTGTATGGACGTAATGTTCCATTTTACATTGGAGTGTTGTTGTTTGAGACTTTTTGGTCTCTTATTTATTGTCTGATGTTGTTTTTTATTACTTTTGGAATTTAGCAAATTTCATTACTTCTGACCAACCATTTCTATGGAGATTTTCTTAAACATCTTTCTTATACTCGAAATCTCTCTATGAATCATAATTTCTATAACAAAAATAATTTTTAAAAAAATATAGAACTTTAAGATTTTGGAGGAACACTTTGCCTTAAAATAAAATTTTATTGAAATGTAGTGTATATATCTAAATAAGAATATTATCGAATGATCATATGTGAGCTTAATAAAATAGTTCAATCTCATGTGAAGCATGGGTAATTTACCTAGTAGATATATACAGAAATACATAGTTGTTCTTCAATGGTGATCTGCAAGTCTTCTGCATACAAAGAAGTCTTCGCTCCAAGTGTTGAGCCACAAGTATTTCGTCAAACCAAGAACATCCGTGAAGAGAAAAATCATAGGATTATATCTTTTATTAAAGATTTTTATAAAGATTGTAACCTTCACATTAATTCAAATACAAATATTATTGTTTGCTTGGTGTTTTTTCTTTCCTATTTGTTGTTTTTCAAAAATGAAACTTTAGAGGCGTACAAATTGATTATTCTGACGTTCTTGCTCCACTTCATAAATTTTCTTCCTCATGTGCACAATGTTGAAACAAGATGAAGATTCAAGCATGTAGATTTTGAGTCAACTTCAAACACAAATCTGTACTAAATCGTAAATCTCGTGGATTTGATTTTTCTAGATATTGAAGATCTAGAATTATCTTTCTATCAAAAAAAAGCAAGTCATTATTCCGACGTTCCTGCTCCACTTTATGAATTTTTTTCCTCATGTACGCAAAGGTGAAGAAAGCTAAAGATTCAAGCAAGTTGATTTTAAGCCAACTTCAAACACAAATCTGTACTATACCGTAAATTTCATGGATTTAATTTTTATATAAATTGAATATACCTAAGTTATGTTTCCAACAAAAAATAATCTCATTATTCTGTTGCTCGTACTCCACGCTATGAATGTTCTTCCTCATGTGCGCAAAACTGAAGAAAGCTGAAGATTTAAGCATGCAGATTTTGAGTCAAGTTCGATCACATATCTGTACTAATTCATATATCCCATGAACGTGATTTTTGTGTAGATTGAAGATCTCTGAGTTTTCTTTCTAACAAAAAAAGAAGCTTATCATTCCGATGCTCCTACGTCAAGTTATGAATTTTCTTCCTCATGTGCGCAAAGCTGAAGAAAACTAAAAAAAATGTTTTGTTGAAATCCTCATATGAACGCTAGCTTATGGAGTCTTTTTTCCAATATAGAAAAGGATTTCTTGGAAAAAAACAATCAAAGTTCAATACGAGGAGTTTCTTGTTGAAATATAATTCACTATTTTATTACTTCATGAAATCGAATCATTACACCATAATGAGCGAATTAGCACATCCCCAAACAGATAAATAAAAACATAAAAAGAAAATCAAGCTATGGAAAAAGTTTGAAGCTTATGATTTCCTTGCGACTTTTCTTAACCGCCCCTTCCAGGTTGCTTCTCTTGATAATTGTTAATGAGTGCAGTGACCTTCTTTTTCTTTGAAGTCAAGGCTTTTAAGTATTTCTCCACATCCGCTAGAGTCGCTTGAAGTTTTTCCATGGATCCATCCAACTTTTCATATGCCACCTTTGAACCATCAAGAAGGTGTTGCGCATCAGAGAGACCCTCTTCATGTGATTCTTTAGTCATCTTTGATGATCTAAAATCAAGGCATACGATTTGAAGAAATTCTCGACATGATCATCCAAAGAAGAACATCAGTAATGTTTACCCTTCTAATCTTCTCAAGAGTTGAAGCAATACATGACTCAAATTCTGTAAAGTCATCTGAAGAACCTAAGGAAAATTGTATAATTTATCCACACAATGCGCCGAACATCTCAGAAATAAAGATTGATTTGGCGCGGTAAATGATTCTTTTGTGTGGATCAAAAGTAGTTCCACTAAGAAGGTTCACCTTCTAATGATGTGATGTCTTCATTGGAAGTAGTTCCACCAAGAAAGTCGCCAAGGAAGTCATTGCGCCTGGTGCTCCTACTAAAAGATATTCATGTGTGATTCTTCGCTAAAGTCACAATTGCAAAAGAAGAGGCACCAAGTCTTTTTTGTCATCAAAGTTGAAACTACAAAAGAAGATATATCAAGTGTGATTCGTCGTCAAAGTCGCAGCTGCAAAAAGAAAAGATATTTTTATGTGTGGTTCGTCATCAAAGCCACAACTCTAAAGAAGATGATCATTTATGATCCGTCATCAAAGTCGCAATTGTAGAATTTTTTTTTACTAAGAATGGTTTGTTACTAAAGCTGCAGTTGCAAAAGAAGAGGCACCAAGTGTGGTTCATCATCAAAGTTGAAACTACAAAAGAAGATGCATCATGTGTGGCCATAAAATCAAAATAAAATGCACGAAGTGTCGTTCATCGTCAAAGCCGCAGTTAAAAAAATATGCATGAAGTGTGTTCATCCCCATCAAAGCCACAATCGATATAAATATTACATCAAGTATGATTCGTCGTCTAAATTGCAACTACAGATGAAGATGCATCAAGTAGTTCCTTGCCAATTATGGATTACCCCTCTTTCGTATGGTATGATATTGAGACTGTTTTTGATCCATCGTAAACCTGGTAAAAAAAAGTGATGTGTCTCACAGTGTCAATTGCATGAAGCTTCAAATTGGCATAGTGAAAATTATGACAAACGCTCTCCTGCTCGTCATGATGTATGATGTGTCTCACGGTGCCAATTGCACGAAGTTTCAAATTGGCATGGTGAAAAGTAAGGCATATGCTCTCCCCCTCGTCATGATGAATGATGAATCTCACGGTGCCAATTGCACGAATCTTCAAATTGGCATGGTGAAAATTGTGGCATATACTCTCAGGCTCGTCATGATGAACGATGTCTCTCACAGTGTCAATTGCATGAAATTTGAAATTGGCATGGTGAAAATTATGGAATATTCTCTACCGCTCGTCATGATGAAAGATATGTCTCACAGTTCCAATTGCACGAAGTTTCAAATCTGCATGGTTACATAAAAAAATCTCAATCAATATACGGCTCTTTGGCAAAGATGCAGAGAAGTGAACTCATGGTTGTTGTTCAAAGTCAATTGGGTCGCTAATTTTAAAAATATCAAATTTGAAGAATTTCATAAGAACTTTGACTTTGATTTTTGGATATCTTGTAGACTTAAGAGTCTATTTTATCAAATCAAGTCACTCTCCACTCGAGCTCTCCTACACCAAGACGTAAATGTTTTGGTGAGACTCCACAATATGCAAAACAATAATGACAACATTGAAGACCAGTTTCAAAAAGATCAATTCTCGTCAATCCATGAGAGTTTTACATTGATTTATTGGTATATTGTAGACTTTTATGTTTAGTTTCTATAGAAACAAGTCGCTCCTCATTTGGAATCTCCTACACCAAGATAGAGACGTTTTGGTAGAACTGCATAGAGTTATATAAAAAAAAACAGATATGATAGCAAAGTTCAAATATTAATTACCGCCAATTCTGAAGGGTTTTTATTTTAAATTTCGGATACGCCGTAGCCCTCTGAGTGCAGTTACTCGAACATCAAACGGATCATGATTTCTGTATGTCTCAAATTGACAATCAATCCTTGTAAGAGCTTGTGCATTTATTGAAATCAAAATACATAAATTATATTCCTACAAATTATGAAAAATTATAATGATAGAAAGTTTATTTCCTACAAATTATGAAAATTATGGTACTTAGGAATTATTTTATGGAAAGTTTCGATGGAATCAAATTATGAAAGTTTTATAGAAACCAAAATATGGCAAGTTTATAAGAACCAAAATATGAAAATTTTCCAAAGAAGTCGAGTTATGAAAATCTCATAGAAACAAAATTATGGTAAAGTTTTCTCGAAAACTACATAAAAAAATATGTCCGAATGAGAATAGACTCGTGTCATGAAAATTTGAATTTCTTGTGTTCTATTCAAGTGAAAGCCTAAAATTTGCGTCGAAATCACAAGGTCTCTATCACCAAGTCAAACTTGTAGACGCAATCCTTGCTCATTGAATTGACGGTCATTTCGTAGTTGATGACCCAAATGAAATTACCATACTATAAACAAATTTCAATCAATATGTCTTCTTGAGCTTGAAACACTTCAAGTCCAAAATAAGTTGATAAACAATAGAAAGTTAAATGACCTCTTACAAATTAGAGAACATTGTCATGAAGACTCTGGTAAATGTTGACCTCAACATATCGGCATGGTCATTTCTCATGAAGCTTTAAATGTCTCGTGAAAGATCAATTACGACGAAAAAAAATATTTGCTTCACAAATATTTCAAGGCTTGTCTATACAAGTTCGACAAATCAAGTACCCCAACAAGCCTCGAAGCAGGGGGCTTTTGTAGACAGTGAAGTTTTATTAATAAATTCATATTAAATTTGGATTAAATCTTAAATTCACCATATGTTGACCAAGTCAAATTACTGGTTGATAAAGTTGGATTAATATCTAAGTCAAAATTATATGACTTAAATCAAGTCCAAATTATACTTGGGTCAATCTGTTAATTTGACAAGATGAGCTCAACTCATGTTCTTCAGTCCCAGGGTAAAAATTGCTCGAACCAAAATACTCCTAAAGCCCTAAATCAAGCATATAAAAGAGGTCTCCTCCTGACCAAAAGAACATACACAAATACATAAATATATAGTTACTCTTCAGTGATGAACTGCAAGTCTTCTGCATACAAAGAAGTTTTCGCTCCAAGTGTTAAGCCGCAAGTATTTCGTCAAATCAAGAACATCCGTGAAAATAAAAATTTAAGGATTACATCTTTTATTAAATATTTTATAAAGATTGTAACCTTCGCATTAGTTCAAATACAATTATTAGTGTTTGCTTGCTATTTTTTCTTTTCTATTTGTTGTTTTTTAGAAATGGAACTTTAGACACATTGAGTGGGTTATGAACATGTGGGGTGAGGTGAAGATAAGATCTGTTTGGATGTTGTTGAGGATAACAAGCAATGTAATATACCATTTATGGAACCTTTTTTTCACATAAACGTCGTCGTTATTATTTTGAAAAAAAAAATTCAAGAGAAAATATTTTTCTATAAGATTTGACCAGCCGGTCATGAGAAAAATTAGAAAACAGTGTCTCAAAAATATTTTGTTTCTCTTTTTCTATTCGTCACACCATTTCTCTCTTTTGTTTAAGTGATTGATTAGTTTAGCACCTTATATGTATTTTAGTTAAATATTGGAGGTCCATTTACTCAGCAGAATAAATAGATAGATGCTACACACACTTTTTCAATTTCTCTAATATTAAAGAAAAGAAATGCAAAAGTACCACCCAGAACCCAATAATTAGGTGTTATTAATTATTGGCATAATACATATATTGGACCCTAAACTTGCCTTTAAATTTTAACTTTAATTTCCAACTTTCATAATGCACAAACAGACACTTTAACTACACAACTTTTAAATAAATAAACACATGAGTCCTACATGATACAATACACGTAGGATACCAAGTAGGACAAAAAATAACATGTAGGATGACATGTGTGTCTATTTGTTCAACTTTATACAAGCTTAAGTGTCTATTTGTGCACATCCAAAGTTGAAGAACATAAACGTGATTTGAAGCCAAATTAAAGGGCACATTTTTGTATTATGCCTTAATTATTTCTACATATCCTTCTAAATTTAATCCTAGCCATTTCTTCTTAAACAGATTCATCTCCAACTTTTGCCTGAGTTGAAGACTTTGATATTTCTTTTTGATCAACAAATTCAGATTGAGCAGTCTCTTCAATACTCAATGATTGTTGGTCCTTGCTCTTGCCCCATATTACTAAATATAGTCCAATAACAATTATTGCCCCTCCCAAAACTCTACATTAAACAGGCACAACATTAGTATTATAAGAGTTAGTTTGATTATGACACGAAATTTAATAAAGATATGTGCATTTTGGGAAAGTAAGTCGTATAAATTAGGACAAAGACATTGCCGTATGAAATATTATACCTTCCCAAGTTAAGCTCCTCGGATAAAATGAATGAACCCAAAATTGCGACGATAACCATATTCAGAGGATTAAATGCAGTAACAAAAACAGGTCCTTTTTCCTTCATTATCAATCCAGAGACATAATAGCCAACTCCAGAAGTGACCATTCCCTGCATCCATAAAGTAACTTATCCTCTCCAACTAAATACTAGAAAAAGGCGGGTTTGAAGTTTTTTTTTACATATCGTAGTTGTATTAGAAAATTAAATATATATATATATACATATATATATATATATATATATATATTAACTAGTGACAAAACCAATTGATAGCCGTGAAAATGATTTCCATGCTAGAGTTGTGGGTTCAAAATCCCCTTTTTGAAGAAAGAGTCGTTTTGTAATATATATTTTCTATTCTAATATTTAAAAC
Organism: Solanum peruvianum; assembly: GCA_027705065.1. Taxonomy (NCBI): domain Eukaryota; kingdom Viridiplantae; phylum Streptophyta; class Magnoliopsida; order Solanales; family Solanaceae; genus Solanum; species Solanum peruvianum. Next base: position 22,516,673 of record JAKWJD010001760.1, read on the forward strand.
TCTCAAACTCTTGATCGTAACTCTGTTTGTGATGTTTAAGCTTACACTATAAACGTAAGATAAGAATGTAGTGTCCCATTGGATGGCCCATATTGAAGTATTGCCCCTTTCAACCACAAGGGTCAGAAGAGTGCCTTGCAGAGCTCCGGCGGAGCATATTAGACAAGTGAGTGATAATGATGCAGGGTATGTCTTCAGTGTAATTGCCTGTTTGTTTGACATATAAAAATAAGAAAAAGAACTAGTCATATATACTAATTAGTAAAAGAAAAAGATATTTTAATAGCTAGGATAGTACCTGGAGATTGTAAAAGCAGGCCCAACAAATACAACCTGCTGCTATGAAAAGAGCACCCTTAATGGGTTGTAAATCAGTAGTAGAAGATGAAATAATATTGATGTGATCATGTCTGGTCCAGGGCAATCCAATTGTAGGTCCTCCAACAAGTGTCATAATCATCGCACCACCAAATGTCACTGTTGTTCCTATTATTTTTGCCTGGCTTGCTAATCTCATAATATTCACCTTCTCAAGCCTACACATTCAATTCAATTGATTTATAATCATATAATTATCTATCACTAATAAAGACTACAAGTTTTAAAAGTCACTATTTTTTAGCATCAAATTAAATTAACTCACATAAATTGAGACGGACAAACACATTTTAAAAAACAATCGAACATGTGAGAAGCAAATCAGCAAAATTAAACATTTAGTATATATAATGAACGTGTATGAATAAGTTGCTGGTTACCTTAGTATCCAAGCCAACAAAAAGGTGAGAGCTGGAAGCAAATTACACATTGCTGCAGCGGAAGTTGCAGTAGTGTATCTCAATCCTGTGTAATACAAGTTCTGGTCGATGACAGGCCTGCATGCAAAAAAAGTCAGTTTTTGTTTTCAGGGAAAATAAAAAAGTGAAGTATTGTCAGAGATGTTTACTCCACTAAGCCAAGCAACATAATCTTCAAGAAAATGGATATACTCATTTTCGGCCTTATTTTCCTGTTACCACACAAAAAAAAACATTAAATTACCCTTTAACACAATCAATAATAGTAACTTCATTCAAGTAAAAAGAAGTTAGTATGCTTCAATTTTAATTTTGTTTTGGAATGAAATTTTAAAAGAAAAAAAAAATAAATACTTTTTCAAATCAAAATGTTATTCTCTACATTTGAAAAAGAATAATATTGTTTTCTTTTTGGTGTATTTAAAAAAGAAAAAGAATGATTCTTTCCTTTTTTTGTATTACTTTAATTCGACTTTTCACATTACATGTTCAAGAGTACAAGAACAAAGAGTATGACTTTAATTTAAAATCATAAGATTAAAAAAAAAATTATTTTCTTAAATTCTGTGTTAAATTAAAAAAGTGAGTATCTAATATTGTGAGTTGAGAATTGACCTTTCAAAGACCAAGGCAAAAGGAGCAAAGACAATAGTGGCAAAGACATTTCTGTAGACAGCAAAGGTGAAATGGCTCATGCCATGATTTAGAGCAGACTTAGCAATAATAGCTGATCCTGCATATCCAAATTGCAACAATGTCACTGCTAAATAGGCTTTACCTTCCTTCACAAACTTCAATAACCATGACATCCTTCTTTTCTTTTTGTATAATATATATCTACTAAGTACTACGTACACTCCACTCAATAGATTTCTTCTGTTTCTTTAATTCCTTATCTTGTGGTGCTATATATAGGTGCCAAACAATGCTATGTAAGCACGTCTCCACATCTAAAATCTATATCATCTCCACTATATTGAGTGTCTTATAATGGAATCATACAATCAAACACTTCTCTTCTACCACATAATCACTAACTCATTTTTTAAATGTTTCTCAACATGATATATTAAACTCATTATTCTTTTTTCTCCAAATATTTAAATATCTTAATTTACAGGTAAAGAAAAGGTGTCCAAACATTTCTAACAATAATGCATACACAAAATATTTAAGTATAAAGTACGTACAGAAATCTCATACATTTGGGTCCAAAGACAGTGTTAGCTGGGGGTTCATGGGTTCTGACGAACCCACTAGCTTTTTTATAAACTTTATATTTGTATTAAAAGATAAAAAAAAAAAAAAAAACCTCCTAATTTTGGCTCCGTCTATGTCTGGGGCAAATTACATCATATTCCGAAAGTTTTTTTAATTACAAAAATTTTAGATTTTTCATTGCTCTTGGATGCATTTTTTGATTGTCCAATACACTGCAAATAATATATTACTTAATTGGAGAGATGTATTAGATAATTGTATGAACCAGATGGTAATTTTTGGTTTTTCATAAAATTTACCATTCTGCCCTTTCAATATTGGCCCCGGGTCTTGTATGATTGAGTTTTTTAAGTTGACTTAGTACTTAAACTTCAAAGTTTCTGTAAATTTCGAGTTCCAAAGGTTCAATTGTGAAGAAAGTGATATTTAGTGTAAGGGGTATTCGATTTCTAGTAAGATGTCTTATTTATTAGGTTGCTTGATGGTACCATGTTGTTTGTACCCACTCCTTGTTTCTACATTTATCTAGGTTATGAGCCTGGACATGTGTTATCTCTGTTCTTATTTCGAAACCTGTCAAGGATTTGGAGAGGTACTTGTTTGTTACTTTAGCGGGACCTCTTTCTCCTTTTCTTTATACTTTGTTCTATTTGAAAAACGACTTGT